>JAHZTW010000001.1:203298246-203517260 GCA_020283515.1 Alliaria petiolata
TTTGATCTTTTCATTTCTGAGCACTATATAAGCTCATTGTATTCTCATTTCATATTCACCAAGAAATATTAAGAAAAACCCTTTGTTTGTTTTCTAAAGAAATTATTTTTGAAACCAACTCTTGTTCCTGCGAATTTACAAGCCTTTTGTGGAATCAATAAGCTTCTAATTTTCGTGTAGAATCTATAAGTTCATGCGAGGAAGAGCCCTTGGATTATAGAGTCTAAAAATCGTGTTTGTGGAATCAAGCACAATCTTGTTACCATCTTCAAGCTTGAAAGATTTGATTCAAGTGCTCTAAGGATTAGTGGATTCTGATTCTTATATCACGGTGGCAGAGATTTTTGGTGGTACATTCAAGTCCAAGGCGCAATGTTTGTCATGCTTTCACGAGTCCGAATGGGGGGGGGACGGTTCATCCATCTCTCTCTTCCTATTTTAGATAGCAACTCTCTGGACGCGGCAATGCAACAATACTTTCAGCATATGGACTATATAAATGAGTACAAATGTGACAGGTAAGTGTTTTGGCTTCCAAATATGGAGTGGAAAATAAAGTAGGGTTGGAGAGAAATTTACTCCAAAATGGCATTTTGAGTGGAAAATGGAATTGGATTGGAGATGCTCTTAAGATAAATCCCAAACCATAAATCCATTAAGGAGAGAATCAGTTTGAAAGGTGATGAAAAGAAGTAGAAATGTCACCTTCTGGATTCGCGCCAGAGGATCAAGATAGAAGGCCTGAAGCTCAGAATCGAGAATTTACGAATTGTGAACATTGCCTAGCTTCTCAATTGCTAGTGGCTTCTTCTTAAAGGCAAGAGTAAACAGTATAGCAATAGTTGTAGATATTTGAATCTTTTCAGATTTAGGAATAACATAATAGCAAAATCTATTAAAAAAATCTCAAAATCACAAAAATAATTACAAAATACCTACTTTTGTCACAAAAGAAACCTTTGTTACCTAGAAATTCAAGATAAGGGAATTATAGAGTTAAATTCTTATCATTCGTAAAATATATTACACCATTTACAAGTATTTTGCAGCTGATTCCTTTTTTGTTGAAATGTCATCTTCTGGAAAAAGAACAATAATTTATATTCCTATTATAAATATAATGGTCACCGGTTAGAGCGGTTGTTTGATCGTTTTTTTAACCAAAATATTCTGGATCAAAGCCCATAATATTTTCAACCCAGAAACAAGACCATTATCGTTATCGACTGCAAACAAACATGGCTTACTTGCTCATCATTGGGCATAGCATAACACAAAGTTATCATATGAGACATTTGCTTGTGTTTGTCAATGAATAATATATTATCGTTGACGAGAGTGTGTTTTCTTCCAACAAACAATATGGACCTTTTAAGTATGAGTTTATGATTTCCACTACGAGCCTCATTTTTTTTTCCACGACTTTAATTGGTAATGAAAAGAAGAAGATCATTCTAACATTTTATTTAATAAAATGTACAAACTGTGAAAAATTGCTTAGCGTCTCAATTGCTAGAGACTTCTTCTTAAAGGCAAGAGCAAGGAGCATAGCAATAACTGTAAATATTTGAATCCTATCAGATTTAGGAATAACATAGTAGCATAATCTATTATAACCATCTCAAAATCACAAAACTAATTACAAAATACCTACTTTTGTCAAAAAAAGAAACCTTTGTTACCTAGAAAATCAACATAAGGGAATTATAGAGTTAAGATTCCTTATATCCTAAAAAATTACACCATTTACAAGTATTATGGAGCTGAAATATTATAGAGCTGAAATATTATAGAGTTAAAATATTATAATATTTTCATTCTTTTTCATTTTTTATGTTTTAGGGAATTATAAAGTTAAAATATTATTTATCAAATTTGAGAAAGAACAATAATTCATATTCTTTTATTCCTCTTCGTTCCTTTTCTATTCATTAGTTTCTATTGTGAATATAATGGTCACCAGTTAGAGCGGTTGTTTGATCGTTTTTTTTAAACCAAAATATTCTGAATCAAAACCTATAATATTTTCAGCCCAGAGACAAGACCATTATCGTTATCGACTGCAAACAAACATGACTTGCTTGCTCATCATTGGGCATAGCATAACACAAAATTATCATAATATGAAACATTTACTTGTCTTTGTCAATGAGAGCGCGTTTTCTTCGAACAAACACTATGGACTTTTTAAGTATGGGTTTATGATTTCCACTATGAACTTCATTTTTTTCCATGACTTTCATTGGTTATGAAAATATCATTTATTACAACAACAATTTAACTGCCCGCAGAGTTTATGCCTCGAAAGTAAGGCATTGAATTAATTTTCTCGACTCCATATTTTATTGATATCAAGACAAAACCTTTAACAGTAGACCATTTTCTGTATATATTTTTTTAATTATCATATAGTTTAATCTAAAATTAGAAATTATTTATCATCAAAAATATTACAAATTAGGTTCGTTAAATAATGGTAGATTCGGAAGGTGGGAGGAAAATAGGCAGGTTTAATCTTAGAGAAGAGCATCGTAAAACATGACTTGCTTCAAGAGAGATTGATGAGGAAGGAAAAGAGATTTAACACTCACATTCCTCACTACAGTCTATATGCTCCATGGTACCTCTCAGTTCCCAAGAAACCCTGTAAAAAGCCACGTTCTATTGGGATTAGTAGAGGTTAATGGGCAATGATGTTTTAATCTCTAAAGATTGTGTGTAAGATATGTCCCACATCGAAAGTTGGGAGGGAATAAAGAGCAAGACCATCAAACGTTGACCCAGGCGGAAAGTTACAAACACCAGAGATTCAAGGCATCAGGATGAAGAATGCATTCAAAGGATATGAAAGACGAAGAGACTAAAAGAAGGTTGATAAGAACCTCACAGAGAGCAGCTCATGGTCTAATGTTGCATCATTTATATCGGGTACTATCATGTTTACCCGGGGAGTGTGCTGCCAAATACGAAATCCGAGATACAAAGCAAAAGTTACTCTCAAAGAGACCCTAGCATAAACAATGAACAGCACACATCCAAGCCTAGATAAAGAAGAATTGAGTCGAAGAAGTTGTTTTATCATACCGGGATTGAATTCAAATGAGATAGTCTCTTCCCAAGCATGCCCTCTCTTCTTGAGCTCTCATCTTCTGCTAGTATACGTGCAATGGTTTGATCATCATCTGTATCCACCACACTGCTACTAAAGCTCGAGTTTGAGCTCGCACTTGTACTTCCTCCCCCTGCTGTTCCACTTGCACTTGCACTTGCAAATGGATTCCTATTGTGTTCACCCATGGTTTTTGGATCCTACACTGATTAAATAGAGAACCTAGGAAGCAAAACATAGAGTCATCTCTGATCAAGTTCTCGAATTTCACAAGCAAAAAAACATTTCAGGACCAGAGATCATAAGCTTTCCTCGGATCTAAAATCCAAAACCCACTAAAACGAAAAGAGGATAATTTTCCATTTCAGCAACCAAAACCAAAGATCACACTCATTTAACCACCCAGATTGAAACTAAAAACCCAATTTCCATCAAAGATCTTGAAATGTTCAAACACTAGCAGAAACGGAATTGCCCGAGACTGAAATCCCCAAAATTGATCCGATTTCGAACAAACGGCAAACAAAGTCATTGAAAAAAAAAAATTCAGATAATTACCACACTTAATCCGTTCGCTTGACTTCGAAAGCTCAATTTCAATTTCGCAGATCAATCAGCCAAAGCAAGATTGGAGGGAAATCGTGGAAGAAAAGAAATCGACACCTTAGAGAGAGAGAGAGAGACGTCAGCGAAGAAAAGGAAGAAGATAGAGAAGATTCTCTCCGACGCGCGATCACTGCAGACAAATTGAAAAAGGGATTCGTTCGTTTCTTCTTCTTCGGTGATTTCTTCAAGACTCGTTTTTGTCTTCTTTGGCGGTCAAAGAAAACGTCACCCGTACGTGTGTACTGCGCGTTGTCTCAACCATTTTAATTATCGTAATTTTCAGTTAATCGGTTTATTATATGAATAATAACCATGATCATTTCTCGTCTGGTCGGATTCGGTTTATTGGTTTATTATGGACGCAGTGAAAATATTCCCAAGACAAAAATTAAAGTTGTTGTTTTTCGAAATTTTTTTTTTTTTTTTTTGAAAAGGACATTCATATTTAAAGCATGAGAAATATAAAAAAATACAAACCAGCCTCGTTAGTTGTTTTTTGAGCATAGCTCAGTACATATAATTGGGTCTATCCCAATAGCCAACGAAACACAATATTTTTTTATCAGAATTTGAATCAAATTTAGATTGGGCCTAGCAGAGCCACTATAAGCCAATAGAACGGCCCAGAAGACGGCCCACTTCGTTGATTGCTTTCTCCAAAGATCGAGAACCATCAACCACCACCAAGAAGACGAACCGCTTCATGCAGAGAGCACAATCAGTGAAAATCAATACTCGGATTTGATCGCTTCTCCAGCCCCAACCACTATCGTCTCAGAATACCTCAATTAACTCTCAAATCCTAATTAAATCTCAATACCCAATCCTCATAAACCCAGGTGGAACCGCTTTTACAAGAACTCATTGAAGGCGTAAGCAAGGGAGATGATTTTTCCAGAACCCAACCAGACCACTGAAGTAGCAGAGACTCTAAACAAATAACAGAAGATTACCCGGAGCAGCAGGAGAAGAGTATTACTAATCCGTGAAATGGATCTCTGATTTGTTGGAGTCACCTTTTTTTTTTCAAGCCACGGTGGAGAGCCATAGTTGAAGCAGATTTGATGCCATAGGAGAATTGTGCCCACGGTAACTAGCAATACGGTTGCGGATTAGTAGATCGATTATTCCCACAATTGAATCGACCGAGCGAAAGTTTTGCCTGTGCAACCTGTTATTCCGCTCTGACCAGATCAGGTAAATCACTGCTTGCCACCCTAGCAGGATTAAAAATTTTCTTAATCTACCACCTATTATTGCGCTCATTTCATTGACTGATTTCTCCCAGTTACGTTTCGGATTCTGAATCGAAGATCTCGATGCCACTTGTTGGCAAATCGACCAGCTGGAATTACATTCAAAGAACAAGTGTGCTCTCCTTTCAGGAGCTGAATTACAGAGCAGACAGGTTGGGTCAGTTGCTAGGCCCCATCCAATAATTCGATCTCTAGTAGGGCATTTATTAAGCATAAATAGCCAGACTAGAAACTTATGCTTCGGGGTGCCACCAGAAATCCAGACAATATTGAACCAAGGCACATCAGGTAACTCTACTCTGAGCTTTCTATAGACTTCCCCAGTAGAGTATCTCTTTGAAATCTTCCCTTCAATCTCCCATTCATAATAGTCGTCTGCATCTGTCAAGTGTCAACTGTACAGTTGTGAGGAAAGTTTGGAGATCGACTTGGTTCTCCGATCTAGCAGGAGGCAATAGCCAGTTACCATCTATGAACAATTCAGAGACGGTTTTTGTCAGAGCAATACCAAGCCTTGAGGAGGTTTCACTACGCAGGAATGTATCCAGCTTTTCAAAATGCGACCAATTGTCTGACCAGAATCTGCAGGACTTACCATTGCCTACACGTAGCTTTATCCAGGTGAACATCAAGTCCCTTAGTTCCAACAATTTATTCGCAAGCCATGAGTGTTTGATATGAGGCTTTTTTGTCCAGATATGAGGCTCTTTCGAAAAAAGTTTCGATACTCAAAAGTTAAAAAATTAAACAACATAACTATTTGAGCATTAGTGGGGGAAAAAGAAATAGCCGACCAACATAATATTATTATTCGCAATTTGGTTGGTGATTTGGATCGAAAATTATAATATGTGATTATGCGAAATAGATGACCAAATCATTCATGTAAATATTTATTATTTCAAAGCTGATACTATTGACCTGTTCTTACGTTTTTAGATGGGCGAGTATGACCAATACCAATAATATGTGCAAATAGATAGATAATTGGTTTGATAAACAAAAAATTCTTCTTATATTAAATTACGCGATGAATATTTTTTTATCATAAGGAAAACGTTGTTGTCCAAGGCAAACCGATTTGCATTTTCCCAACATTTCTGATTCAAGTTTTTTTGTTTCGTGCGCTAATCTTCAAGTGTGAAACAATTGCATTGTTCAATCAAATTACAAAACAGTGATTAACATGATCAATTATACATAAATAAATAAAATTGTGATATAGATCTCCTCTCCTCATCTGATCTCATCCTTAAAAAAAGTAAAATTTCTATCCAAACACAAACGAGCTTCATTACCCATTGCTCTATCTTTCAACTTCTTCAGTCTCTCACCCATCTCTTTATCCTCCATAACTTTCCTCAGCCCATCTTCAACCTCTTTCTCCTCCAACCCGCTCATTCTCACCCCAATCTTCCACACATCCACAATGTATTTACAGTTCACAAACTGGTCTCCGGCCACCGGATAACACACTAGCCTCCGACAACTTGCCACCGCCTATTGTACAAGCAATGACTCAAAATTAAACACATTGTATATGTATACATGTCGAAAGTAAGAAATGACGCAATCGTTTCACATATAAACTGTTTTTGTTAGAATGTCTCACATTGAAAATAGAGATAAATCTAACATGGTATGTAACAGACATTCATGGAAACTTAGGTTTTACTCATGTACCTCCATGGTAGAGTTCCAGCCACAATGAGTCACGTAACAACCCACTGAATCGTTTTTAAGAACTTCAATCTGCGGTGCCCACGGAACGATCCTTCCTTGGTTCTTGGCTATGGTGACTCTATGTATGAACCCTGGTGGTAGTCCCTCCTGCCAAACCCTGTTCAGAGCCCAAAGGAAAAGGTCTTCCTGACGCTTCCAACGCCAATGCCAACGTTCGAATCTTTGATTCTCCTAAAGGAGAAACCCAACTTCCAAACGAGATATAGATGACTGAGTTTGGCTTTTGTTCTTGGAGCCAAGCAAGACAAGATCTGTCTTCTTCCCAAAAACTAGGGTTTTTGGTTAGAGTTACATTACTTGTTGGTGCTTGGTTATGCAATGGACCAACGTAAAAGACTTGAGCGTTTCGACCGTTGTTTTCTTTTTTGAGAACTTTAGAGAATTTATCCTCATATTCGTCTTTGAAAGAATTTACCAATATCCATCGGAGACTTTTTGCTCGTTCTAGGGTTCTTTGCCAAAACTTGAATCGTCCTTGTTGGGCTGCCGGAGTTCCGATCAGCCACAGTAGATCTCCGGCCGATAGAAGCGGTTGCTCCGGTAAGACTAATGGTTTTTCTGGTTGACGTGGACAGCCTGCGCGCATACAAATGTGAAAAATGTTTCAACTAGACAATTAATATGTAATATTTGAAAACCAAGAGAAAATAACAAAAGAAACATATATTGTGTTTGACGAGTTCATCATACCTACATTAATAGATTATTTGAATATTACATGTGACTCATTATTATTTCTTTGCTTTTTCTTTAACGTATTTTAAAAGAGATCGACGTAAGCTTCGCGTAACCACCGAGATACGTATGGATTACTCACACCCCAATCAATTAATTAATGCTATCTTTCTCTTTAATCGGTCTACGTCTGTTAAGTTCTGTTCAACTATCTTAAACTCAACTTTCTAATTTCTTGGCAATATATTTTGAAATTAACGCAAAATCATGCTCTATCCAAACTACGATCATACAGGTCATACATATATGATATGATGATATTTGAGTTCAACCAACATTACAATGCCACTAGTCCCTAGATAAACATTAATCCAAGTTTCGTCCACTTCGTTGGTATTAGTAAACAAAATAAATATTATTTTATTACATCAACTATACATACTTTATTTAACTTTAAAAAACAATGCATGCGTTACGTAGTTGATTTGTGTACGGACGTAGTGATTTATATAGGCTTT
Organism: Alliaria petiolata; assembly: GCA_020283515.1. NCBI lineage: Eukaryota > Viridiplantae > Streptophyta > Magnoliopsida > Brassicales > Brassicaceae > Alliaria > Alliaria petiolata. The sequence continues at coordinate 203,306,154 of JAHZTW010000001.1, forward strand.
GGGTATAAAACTGTTTATATATAAGTGATAGTAAATGAGGTAAACTGTGATACAATTTATACAACATGTGTGCATTTGTATTCAAGTTATGTATTATTTTCATTAGAAATTTAGAACGTACATACGTGTGCGTATAATTCAGTTGACTCCTTATGTATGCAGGTGGGCATTATTATTATTCGATAACGCTGCGTCTTAGTCGCTCGTTCTCATGTGAATGTCATTGGTGATTCAATTATAATTTTTGATTCGCGACATTATAACTTCCTATAATTAACTTCCTAAGATATGTAAATTAACCGTTGAATCAAAATGATGCAAATTACCTTTTTGGGAAACTATGCCGGTCCGTACGAGCTCCGGTATGGCTTCGTATTGAGATAAAGATGAATATAGGATATTAGATTAAAACAAATATATTACATCTTTATCTCAATACTGTGAAGGTTTTTCCACTACGTACGGCTAAAATAGATAATTGAATTATATATCTAATTAGTGATTATGGAATAATTGTTGGATATGCGGATATCGATCTTGAATTAAAATGAATTAACTGAAGAATTCGGAGGATTAATTACCTGAAGATTGATTGTGATCGGATGGATTCATTCTGACGAAATGATAAGTGATGAGCTGAGGATTATGAAAAGAAGAGAGAATGTTGTGGTTTTAATTTAAAGAAGGCGAATATTATGAAGTTTTATAACAAAAAAAAAAATAGTTATCGAGGTTTGGTGATGTATATATAAATAGAGATTATGAAGATGCGGACGAGAAAAGCAGGCATATATGGACTTGTTAAGACTATTGGAGTGGTTGAATTCAATTAAGTCATGCTTTTATATGAGCCTAATACAATCGTATAATTCTGTCTTTGACAACCAGATGCTGTACAAACGACCTCGTGTTTTGAAGAATAAACATTTAACTCGCTTATCCAAACATTGTTATGGTCCTTAAAATTACGCGTCAACTATTTGAAATTTCTAAATGTACAACATTCGGTTTCGCGACATTAAAATATAAATCTTTAATGCTACGAGAGCTCAATTTCGATTTCGCAACGACATTAAAATACTTGATTATCATTCATCAAGATGGCTGAGAGATATCATTATATATGTGTTAATTTTCATTTATTTGTATAAAAGTCCTCTAAATACTGATCAGTGTTAGGTAAGATGTCGTGTGCTTACAGGATAACGACGCAAAACCATTTCTTAAAATAGTTATATTAGTTTATATGATGTAATATTAGTTTTAAGAGAGCGCAGAAGTTGTCAAAAAAAAAAAAAAAAAAAAAGAGCCTAGAAGTTTACATAGGATTAAAAGTTAAAACCAAAAACAAAAGTTTATATAGGATTAGCATTTTTGGACCACAGGAGCACTATATTTAAGATTCGAGTTTTTTTGATATTTTTGGTGCCGTGATCCTTGATTTACATGCAACACTGTGTTTAGTTTTCTTTGCGTTCTTTCTGAAAGTGTAGTTGGAATCTACTTTCTTTTTCTCGTTAGCTATTCTGAACCAAATTATACCTAAAATATTCAGCTCCTCTCAACTTTCAACACTCCTCCGATACATGTATTTCTGTTCCTATACGTACTTCAGATTGTTATCTCCTACATCTGGAAAGAAAGAAACGGCAGATGACATGGCGACCCACCATCTCAACCTCAACGGCTCATAAGCTCATCGACAAAGCAGTCCGAAACAGAATTAGCTCCCTTCACACCAGTGAAGCTTGCTATGAAGATGGCTTAATCACTTGGTTTACAACAAGAAGCTAATTTTATATATAAATTTCTTCTTTTTTTTTGGTTCAAAGTATATAAATTTCTCAAATTTCATTTCAAAAGCTCAAACTAAGAGGCACTTGATGTAACAAAGAATTTTTTGGTTTGAATATATTTTACATTCTTGTCGAAAAAATAAAATATCACACGATTCTATCTTTTCTCAAAATGTTTTCGTCAGTTCATTTATGTTGCGTGGGGGGGAATGTTATTTTTATTAAAAGTAATATCCTTATATTTCTTATGAAATAAAATCACTTAAAAGAAACACAAAAAATATTACTATCAAAATATTAAATTGAATAGTAGTGCGCATAGTTATCTCTCACAATTCACAACGTGACTATCTCTCTCAAAATATATTCCTTGCATATTTATTGTTAGTATCTAACTATCTATGTTGCTATAAAAACAGTTTTTCTAATGAAATCCGTATTTTAGATGGTAGTTAAAGGCCCGAAAAAAAAAAGGTAATTAAAAGCCATATGAGAGGACGTTCAACTATTTTGAGACACCAATTTTTTTTCTTTTAACTGTTTTTTTCTTTTTTTTACCGTTTTGAGATCGTTTTAAAATCGATTCATGAAAACACTATGGAAACGGTTGGTGAAACCCAAGACCCAAATCCAAGCCTTAACCGAAAGAGACAAGGCAAGATGAGGCGTGCGCACCTACGCGTTCTGAAACACCAATTTAACATTTAAAAAATGTTTATTTGTGAATTTTTTTTTGTTGGAAACATCAGATGTGTTTTCGGGAGCTAAGAGCAACAAACGACTCCGTGAAGAAAAAGAAGCGGAGGATAAGCACATGAACCCACCTAAGGTAATGCGCGATACTAATGCTTTGATCAAACTTCAAATTGATTACCAGGATCAGGACGTTTCAACCTCCACGGGGAGGACCAACAGCAGAGACGCGGTGGGCCCGAATCCACCAAATCCACCATGAGAGTTGAGGTGTGGAACTGTCGGGGCTTGGGACAACACCCCACAGTTCGACGTCTAGAAGAGATGCAACGGATGTATCTCCCGGACATGTTGTTCCTGGTGGAAACAAAACAACAAGATGATTATGTTAGGGATTTGGGTATTTCTTTAGGTTTCGAAGGCATGTGTATTGTGTCGCCACAAGGAATAGGTGGGGGTCTAGTAGTACTATGGAAAAGTCATGTTTCAGTTCAGTGTATTTCTTCGGATGCAAGACTTGTAGATCTTTTCATTGAATATAAATCGTTCAGCTTTTACTTGTCTTGTGTTTATGGACATCCGACTCAGCAACACAGGAGTCATTTATGGGAGAAATTACAAAGAATAGCGACTACAAGGGTAGGACCATGGATGATGTGTGGTGATTTCAATGAGATAAAAAATCAGACGGAGAAAAAGGGAGGAAGAATCAGAAGTGATAGAACGTACAAAGACTTCACAACAATGCTAGAGGTATGTGGTATGGAAGATCTTAAATACAAAGGGAACCCGTTTAGTTGGGTTGGAAAGAGAGGGGATGATATAGTGGAATGTTGTTGGACAGAGTATTTGTAAACTCGGAATGGCTGCATTTGTACCCAGCTTCGGAAAATGAATTTCTGGATTTAGTGGAATCGGATCATCGGCCAATGATAGCATCAATTGAATATACTAATCCGGTTAAGAGAGGATTTTTCAGATACGATAAAAGGTTATTCCAACAAGATGATTTTGCAAATGTGGTACGACGAGACTGGCATCAAAGGAGATCACAAGAAAGTAACTTGTTACGACATTTAGCATCTGCCAGAATAACAATGGCCAAATGGAAACGACGGAATATGACAAATGCTTTGGAAAAAATACAATGTCTTCGACATCGTATAGAAGCAGGATTAAGAGATTGAAATTGTCCAAATAGTGTTCTACAAAGTTTACGGAGGGAGCTTGGACAAGCGTATTATGATGAGGAACAATTCTGGAAACTAAAAAGCAGGAATTCCTGGTTAACAGTGGGGGATAGAAATACGGGTTTCTACCATGGTATTACAAAAGTCCGAAGGAAACGAAACTGTATTAAAGCTATGAAAGATAAGCAAGGTATACTCCATCGTCGAGATGAAACGATTGCAGAGATAGCTCAGGACTATTTTAAAGAGATGTTTACATCAGCAACTACAACTCAAGTCAATCAAATCTTCCCAGAGGTCCAACGAAAGGTAACTGCGGATATGAATGAGATGTTAACGAGACAGGTCACAAAGGAAGAGATAAAGGAAGCGGTCTTTGATATCAATCCAGATAAAGCACCAGGATGGGATGGATTTACGGCAGCTTTCTATCACTAATTTTGGACGGATATTGGAGAAGATGTTATAAGGATGGTGGAAAGGTTTTTTGAAAAGGAGAATTAGAAGACAGAATAAATCATACGCAAATATGCCTTATTCCAAAGATTCCAGGTTCAGATCAAATGAGTGAGTATCGGCCAATCTGTCTTTGTACGGTAAGTTACAAAATTATCTCAAAGATTCTGGCTAAACGTTTAAAGGACTGTTTGGGATCTCTAATTTCGGAAGCACAAGCTGCGTTTGTTCCAGGTCGTAACATTTCAGACAATGTAATGGTGGCCCACGAATTACTTCATGCTCTTAAATCAAAGAAGAACATTGCAGAAAGCTATGTGGCAATCAAAACAGATATCAGTAAGGCATATGATCGAGTAGAGTGGAAGTTTTTGGAACAGGTTATGCGGTCTATGGGATTCAGCGAACAGTGGATTTCATGGATTATGACTTGTATAACGACAATGTCTTTTTCAGTATTAAAAAATGGGGCTGCGTATGGCGAGTTCAAACCTACAAGAGGGATTAGACAAGGTGATTCTCTATCACCATATCTTTTTCTTCTTTGTGCTGAAGTATTGAGTCAAATGCTAACCAAAGCAGAAGCACATAAAGAATTCCAAGGTTTACAAATCACAAGAAACTGCCCTTTCGTAACACATCTATTATTTGCAGATGATTCACTTTTCTTTTGTCGTGCTACTCAATCGGACTGTGCAACATTGGCCAGAATTCTTAAGGAATACGAGGAGATATCGGGTCAAAAGGTAAACTATCTGAAATCATCTTTGATCTTTGGAATGCGGATTCATGATCATCGACGGCAGTATTTGCAACAAATCTTAGGTATAACACAAGTAGGTGGAGGAGGAAAATATCTTGGCCTACCGGAGCAGTTTGGTCGAAATAAAACAGAGTTGTTTCAGTTTGTCATTGACAAAATCAAGAACAGAACAAATGGATGGAATAATCAGTTATTATCACCAGCGGGGAAGGAAGTGTTAATAAAATCAGTGTTGCAATCGATGCCCGTTTATTCGATGCAATGTTTTCTATTACCAAAGACAATTTGTGAGGAAATTAATAGTGCTCTAACTGAATTCTGGTGGGGAAGAAATAATGGTAAGAGAAAGTTACCATGGATATCTTGGAAAAGATTATCGGTACCTAAGAAAGAAGGGGGTTTAGGCTTTCGAGATTTACACCAATTTAATCTGGCATTGTTAGCTAAACAAGCATGGAGGATTGTAGACAATCCAGTTTCGTTATTGGCAAGAATCTACAAAGGGCGATATTTTCCAACAGGAAATTTCCTACAATGTAATATTATGGCCAATGTCTCTTATGGTTGGAGATCAATCCAGGCAGGCAAAGAGTTGTTAAAAAAAGGAATGCGTGTACAAGAAGGAAACGGAGAAGCAACAAACGTTTGGAAGGACCAGTGGCTCCCAACTTCCCCTCCACGAGCTGCTGAAGGTAATTCAAGGAATCCCAATCTAAAGGTTGCAGATTTATGGATCCAAGGGGAAAGAAGGTGGGACGAAAATAAACTACATCAACATCTACAACCACAAGATGCTGAGATGGCTAAAAGGATACCATTATCAAGATATGCAGGGAGAGACAAATACATATGGCCTTATTCCAAGGATGCTTCTTACAACGTCAAGTCAGGATATTGGTTCGCGACACATCTCGTTGCGGAGGAGGGCATAGCAACACCAACACCAGGATCTTTGATGCTAAAAGTAGAGGTATGGAAATTTAAAACTTTACCTAAAATACAACATTTTTTGTGGCGGGTCATAACGGGGGCTTTGGCGACATCAGATAGACTAAGTACAAGGGGAGTTAATCTAGACAAAACATGTCAAAGATGTTGTCTCGAAGAGGAAACAATAAACCATGTTATGTTCCTATGCCCGCAAGTAAAACGAATATGGAGATGTGCAGGATTCACTCATTTTGATCAGGCTTCGGAGGATCTTGAAGATAATGTACGAACCATATTTACAATATACAACACAAGCGGCCTCTCTACAAATATCAGAGTATTACCACTATGGATAGTGTGGATAATCTGGAAGACGAGGAATGAATTTATTTTTCAGGGTAGGCAGGTGGAGCCTAATATTGATGCTACACGAGGTATCAAAGCGGCAAATGAATGGATAGCGGCACAATCACAACCAATAACAAACGACCAGGAGGTGCAACCTAGAGTGACTATAAGAAGAGGAATTTGGGAAAAACCTCCAGAAGGATGGATAAAATGCAATTTCGACTGTTCTTACAAACAAGAAGAAAGATACATAGGAATCGGGTGGATTGCTCGAGATCATAATGGACATCATATAAAGTCAGGGCATTCAAAGATACAACAAGTTAGCTCATCATTCCAAGCAGAAGCAATGGGATTTTTACATGTAATGCAGGTAGCTTGGACACAAGGATGGAGAAGAATCTGGTTTGAAGGAGACAATAAAGAACTAACACAATTAATCAACACGAGAGGAGAAAGTACGGAACTTGGAAACATTCTCATAGACATAAGATGGTGGATGACAAAGTTACCATTGTGTTCATTAGACCATGTCCAGAGAGAAAGCAATAGTGTTGCTGATGTCTTAGCAAAAAAGTTTTACGAGTTAAACGTATTGTATTCAATTTACAATTCTCCTCCTCAATGGTTGAGAAACAGTTTGTATTCATGATTATATATATATATATATATATTAGATGTTAAAAAAAAAAAAAAGAATAACGGACCTAGAAGTACATGAAATTTTAATATACTCGAGGGACTCTTAACTACATGAAATTTTAATCGTTTTCGGTAGCCACACAAACTTATATAAATCATGTGTAAACTGCAAATTCGACAATGTACCCTTACACTTTTAAAACGAAATAGAATTTATGTAAAAGATACAGTCCGAGATTTTTTTGTTTTGTTTAAAAGATGTATATTACATATGACTTATACATGTTTGTGTAGTCGAACAAAATTAAGAATTCGCGTAGTTAGGAATCCATTGAGTATAGTACGTGTGTTATCATAGGTCGTTATCTAAATTCAATTTGAATGGACGAAATTCAGATTTTTTTTTTTTAATAAATGAAACAATTTGGTTATTACGATACATGAATTGAGTTCTCTCACACTAAATATTGGTATATATTTTGTACGGACTGTTGTGATTCTACGGCCTAAAGGCAACGCCTTTACCAACTCGAACCACCACAAACCAAGCCTGCAGATGTTACAGAGACATGAACAAGACAGGGCAAGAAGAAAAAAAACAGAGTATTTGCAGAAATGAAAAGGGAGCACACAAGCAAGTTTAACGAGTTCACGCCCATAAACTTGGATCGCTACGTCTCGCCGGGATCTCTTCCCGGAATCCACTAGAAGACAGTGATATACAAATATAGAAACAACCCTCAACCCCTTTACAAAGATCTCTAAGGCTTTTCTCTCTTCCTCTCTGTATTTCCCGAAAACCCAAACAAGTTTATACTTTGAATAAAGCTTTCTCACTGTTCTAATTTCATGTCTATCTCTCTCATGTGCCATTGGTATTTATACTCTTTATCAGACGTATCCTAGCCCTCTCGGCTGCAGCCAATTAATCCCTTTTGGCGTGTACCACAATTTGAACTTGCCCTTATCTCCAACTTTGACAAATGAAGACAAAACTGCTTTTGCTTTATGGCAATAGCAAAACGGCTAATCTTGTGGTCCTGCAGCTCGATCCCGAGGCAATGCAAAATCTGACATGGCACAACTTGTTCTCCAAGCTTGTCTCTTGTACGGAAAATGTCTTCGATCTTTACCACTATTTTCAACACGGACAAACACCAAATCTGTGTGCCCGTACGTAGCTAGCGTTCCAATGTCGGACTGTCTTTTAAAAACACCTTGGTTTCGTGCTACCTTATAACACCTTTTGATTCGTTCACATGTATCGGTTATATTGAGATACGACAAGCAAGGCACGATCATCTTTTAAAAATTAACTGTGGCCATTTTTAGATTTGTGGCCAAACATTTTTTTTTTCTTGGACAACTTGTGGCTAAGCATACCTTTCACATAATAATGGATTTTTATTCGAGTATACGAAGCAACTTCATATAATGATATAAATATAAATAATAAATGCACCGCGTGATGATCTTTAAAGATTTCAGGAATCAATAGTGGCAAACCTTGATCCTCTACTATGTATCTCCTTCTTCAACGGCTTTTTAATCTCTTAATCCAGCTAATCAGCTATTGATCTTGTACTTTTAATATTAGAATAACCTTTTTCAGTTAATATATATGCAGAATAATTACCTAATATCTGCCTTTTCAAGTTAAGTCATGGGTTTTACTTTTACCCCAAAAAAAGAGTAAAGTCATGGTATGCTAATATAAGTTCTATATACATTTACGTACCCCACATGCACGGCTGTCTTTTATTAGGTGCGATTAGAAGGTTTCATAATTTTATACGTACGTACTAGGTGGGAGCCTGGGCAAATGCGCGGGCTACGGTGTTCCATTAAGTTGCAGATTTTATGTTGTTGTTGGTCTCATAATTTATTTTTAATTCCTTAATTCAATCTGTTGTAAACAATTTGAAATCATTGTTGGCCACATACACGAAGAACATCTCTCCACTATTTTTGAAATGCGCAGGCTATTTGTTTTTCATGATAAAAGTTACAGATTCTATCATAATGTTAATCTTAAAATCTATTTTAAATTTTGTGATTCAATCTGTATTAAACAATTTGTAAACATTTTTTGTTTTATTAAAAATTCAAGAACATAGAAAAAATAAGTGAATGTTATTTTAAAGAGTCCCTAAAACCACTTTTAAAAATTTCAAAAAATTTTCATACCGCTTTTTTTTGTAATTATTATTTTACGAAGTAGCATGTTTTTTGTACTTATGCCCTTATTATTTCGCAATAAGTTTAAATTAAATCCAAGACGACACTCATAATATCCTCACATTAAAAACATAAACATAATTGATCCATTAAAATAGTTTATTACATAAACACCTTTAAAACAGGAACACTTGGAACAAATCTGACCATTTAACGAAAACAACATAAATTATAGCTATTATAACGAATAAAACCGCAAACATAATCTATAACACGTAATCTATTATACATCTGTTTATAATATTTCTTACATGATTTTGTAGTAGATTTAAATAAACGATGCAGCAAAGTGAATAATCTTGTGTTAAATTATGTTCAGAACACTAACCCGTGGACCTTATCATTCACCAGTACATATTTTAAAGTTCAAAAATAAGATTTTCTAATAATGTTTTAGCACCACTGAATCTAACTTAAGAATCTTAATGTCTTATCCGTCTTCTTATTTTTCTTCTGAGTTTTTTTTTAAATTTTGTTTTGTTGCCTCTTTTCGTATTTGGACTCTTATTTTTCTTTCTTTCTCCTATTATTTTTATTTTTATTTTTCTTCTCTTTTTTCATCTTTCTAATAAATAATGAGGTTTTTTGAACTATATATATAACTCAAGAAAACACATGAAAAATCAATACACAAATATATAAAGTAATCAGTCTAATATAATAAATAAACTTTTCCTTTCATTTTATAAATAAATATGCATACGTAAGACGATAAACGCTAGGTGGCCTGTTCGCGCCTTTTGTTGCATAAATAATATAACATTCTTACGATTTTCTTCTCGGATTTTATTTCTTCGTATAATTCTTTCTCTTCTCCAATATCTCATATTTTTTTCAATATTTTCTGTTTTTTCGCCTTCTTCTTCTTTCTTCTTTCTTCTTTCTTCTTCATTAAATTCTGATTCTTCTCCTTCTTCTTCTTCTTTTTTCTCTGTATTTATTCTTTTTCGTGTTTCTACTTTCTTCTTTCTTCTTCGTTTTTCTTCTCTCTTTTTTTCTTCTTTTTGCTTTCTCCGACTTTATTCTTTCTTCTTCTTCTCTCTCATTTCTTTCTTCTTCCTCTTCTTTGTCTTATTATTTCTTACTATACTTTTTCTTCTTATTATTCTTTATAATTCTTTGTTTGTATAATTCTTTTTTTTCTCTGTATTTATTCTTCTTCTTTCTTTCTTCTTTCTTATTTCTTTTTTTCTTTTTTTCTTTTTTCTTCTTCTTTCTTTAGCACGACCTTCCGAATATTCATCTTCTTCTCCAAATTATCCATCTCATTATTCTTCTTTCGACCTCTTTGTCTTATCCGATGTTTTTTCATTTTTCTCGTATTGAATATTAAATTACTTATTATATTCTAAAATTTGTTTTTGTGCTACCAATCGGTTAACAAAATATTCTAGTCATACTTGTAAGTAAACATAGTGGAATACACAAAGTCTTGAGAACTTTGTCAACAATACGAATTTACTATAAACAAAACACTTAATTCTAGAATCATAAAGGCATCTATGAACTCGTCCAAAAACGTACAATTGATGCTTCATTGTCACTACGCAACCTAAAAATCATGGACAACAAAATGGTTATAAACACAAAAGATAATTCAAATGAAGAACAAAGTATTCTCAATTAATCTAAAATCAATAAAATTACTTAGCACGAAAAGAACGAACAGCAGCCACGTTTGGATCTAGCAAAACCTCACAACACTTCTTTGAAATCCACTATTTGTAAATTTTTATAAATCATGTATTGATTTGGAGGTGTATCTATTTGGATCAAATTTTATAGCCAACACGTCTCCCGCGTTCTTATGTTTGAAGAAGATCCTCTCTCCCTCTTTCTCTCTTTTCCTAGCTTTATCTCTCTCTCTCTCTCTCTCTCTCTCTCTCTCTCTCTCTCTCTCTCCTGTTCTTGTTTTCGGAAGAGATCCTCTCTCTTTATCTCTCTCGCTCGTTCTTATTTTTGAAGCATATACTTTTTCTATCTCCCTCTCTCCCTTTCCATCTCTTTCTCTTGTTCTTGTTTTTGAAATAGATGGATCCATCCTCTCTCTCTCTCTTTCTTATTTTTAAGGAGATTCTCTTGCTCCTTCTCTCCCAATTTCTCTATCTCCCTCTCTCTCTCGTTCTTATTTTTGAGAGAAATCATCTTTGTCTCTCTCTTTCTACTTCACTCTATCTTTCTCGTAATCTCTCTCGTTATTGTTTTTGAAAGAGATGCTCTCTCTCTTTCCCCTCTCTCTCTCTCTCTCTTTCAATTTGTTTTTGATGGAGATCACCCCTCTCTCGCTCTCTTTGTCTCTCTCTCTCCCCCTCCACTTCTCTCTCTCGATATCAATCTCTCTTTCTCTCAGGAAATTGTATCAAAGTAACAAAACTCATAAAATTATAAAAAAATCAAACAAATAAAACCTATCTTTGAAATTGCATGGACCTCTATCGATGTGAAGAAATACAAAACATAACAGCGATACTCGAACTATTAAAATATAAAGATAACGAAATTAAACACAATATACATACTAAAAACGTAACAAATATTACATACGACTAAAACAACAACATGAAATAAGAATAGTTTTGAAAACACCCATTTATCTCCTACTATTCTTATTGAATGGAAACAAATTGTTTTATTCAAGTGTCATCAATAAGTATTCAAAATATTTCATAGTTATCATGATTAAGAAAGTTTTCCACCTGTTTAAATCATTTTTCTCAAACTGATACATTAGGTGCCCAGAGTTTCTGTAACGCCCCGACCGCCCCTACCAGCGAGGCCCCACACCTCTCACGGGCTGTGGGTCCCTCGTCCCTGTCCGACAGTCGTTGCGTTATTTTTCTCCGTGTCCCGACCGACTGATTTACTTGTCCCTGCAATCATCACGTGACATTTCCCCATGTTTTGGCCTCACTCACACGGTTCCGCAGAGAACTTCCCGGAAGGTCACTCATCTTAGTCCTACTCCAGCATAAGCACGCTTATCTCTGTAGTTCTCTTGGGACCAGTGACCGAAAAGGTAAGTGCACTTTGATGACATAGGTAAGCAAATCAATCTATTTAAACTTATTCAAATGGGTCGGGACCGGGTCGTTACAGTTTCTAATGATCGTAACATCAAGGATTTGGAAATCATAGAGCTTTGAGAACATAATGTATAATGTTTTATTTACTCACATTGTATTCGCTCTCTCTCTCTCTCTCTCTTATATATATATACACCTCTATCTCCAATTATCTCTCTCTCTATTCCTCTCTCCCTATCCTTATCTTGTCTTCTCGTGAGTTCTTCTCTTACTTCGTATCTTTGAAACTATCCCTCACTCTCGTGTTTCTTTCTCTCTCGATCTCTACATCACATACAGTACTAAAACTCAACTCCTTATACATCAATTAAGTGAACTCCGGATCAGTGACGTTAAAGAAATAGAGATATGTCGGGTCTTCCATAAACATGTATGCGATTGAACCAAATCAACTTTGATGTTAACGAACACGACTCAAATATTATATTTTATCAATTTTTTCTCATTTTCTCCATCTTCAGAGAACTCTCTCCGCGTCATGCTAGAAGTATCTATCCTTCTTGTTGTTTCATACCATCTTGACCATCTCCAGAGAACCCTCTCTCTCTAGAGAAAATATATTATTTTCATCACTACATTTAAAAAAACTCTTTATGTTTTTAATTCAATTCAACTTCTATGTGACTTTATTAATTTAAATGTTTTTTAAAGGTGATTGATTTGTTCTTGATTTTCTGTGTGAAACATAAATTTGATACTTTAACAACACTTAACCTTATTGAATTTTGAAAAAACTCCCTGAAGAAGTATTTTCATGATCAATAAGATTTACAAAATTGTATCTGAAAACAAAAATGTATTTATGACTTCATGATTTTAAAAACTTCATGTCATCACCGTAATCTTCCCTCATTATTACTTACCGTTATAGTTTCAAAATCTATTTCAGTTTGATTTTCTTCAAGTTTCTTTTGATCACTTTCCGAACACTCAACAAAACTCTCATCGATTTCAGATTAGAATAATACTATAGCAGAGAAAAGACAGGAAAGTATAATTTCATAATATGATATGATAGTATAATTTGTCAAAAGGTTGTGCATAAAGAAAATAGAGACGTGGATTTTACTCTATAGAAGAAAGAGGCTTGGATTTTACTCTAGAGAAGGTCATTTAGGGTTGTTGATTGTTACGGCAGTGAAAACAAATGGTTTCACATCGGGAAGACATCATTGCAAGCGATAGACAAATCGTCCTTGAAACCCTGAAAATCAGCTTCTCTTTGTTCTTCTGCTTTTAAATTTTCAGGGTTTGGTATCACATATTCATTTCGACTATATAGTTTTTGACACAGTCTTATCAAATTATGTGAATTTATTAGACAATTTTTTGTTTACATAAAATTCAAGAAGTTATTCTAAACCAAAACAAAGCTTTACGGTTTTATATCGATACTCCAAACCACTTCAATTTAAATTCATATTTATCCAAATTATCATTTGAATCACATGATAATTTTTTTAAGTATTAATTTTTTTTAAAAATCATGCGTCAAATTAAAAACAGAAAAAGCAACACACCAAAAATCCTAATCCGATAATTGCTACTACATGATTCCCTTTCTTCATGGAAGTCTAAAAGATCTTTTATTTGTTGTTGAGTTTGGCTCCAACGACACTTAACATTTTTCTTCCCTTGTATTGCATTACAATTAGAAGACATAATTATCTGTTATCACACTTCTTACTCCGATCCCTGATATAACAAAAGTGTAAAAAATGATACAACCAAATAACAAAAATAGGTTTATAATGTCTGTTTTGGTTATATGCATAAATCTCTAGAATATATAGAGATATCGATTTGACTTTAAATAGATAAGAAAATTCCTCCCAGATTATTTTCCTATAATCAATGCTTAAACCAGTGTTAATTGTAAATTTTGCAGACTATCATGAGTCACTTCTAAGTCATGTGTGACTAATTAAGTAACTTGTTAGACTTACATTGACATGGTTTCTATGCAAATCAGAACGGGCAGAGGAGTCTATGAGACTTTTTATGCATAGTTTTATCTGCAGTATAGTAAAAATAAAAACATAAAATTTTAGGTTCATTTTATCCAAATATGCATGTTATGGACATCTGTTTTTTATTCATATGAAGCTTTTTTGTGAACTATATACCTGAAGACTAATCCTTATTGTTCACACTTGCAGAAAAGTAATGATTTGCCTAATTGAGATAAAAAAAAAAAAAGACTCATAAGACGGCTCTGTGTAAGGCCATGAGAGGTCTCCTATGATAATACTTCATGTTATTGTAACTGATCGGGAAGTACATCATTCTCTTCAAATGTATCCTCCTAGTCTCAAAATGCAAGAATTTCGACCACTCAAGCTAAGGAAATATAATCCAAGTTTAAAACAGAGTGAAAAAGACGACGGCTTACCGTTTCCAGTACACAACGGTGATTTATAGGTCATCGTAGGTCTCTTTGATGTATTTAAAAAAAATTATTAGCCCGTCTGCGCAAACATGATATTTCACAGTAATCACTTGAGATATCATCAGCATTATATGAGTATAACAGCGAGAAATATCGTGCATAATACTATATAAGATCCTAGACAATAGTTTAATATGGATGCAAGCAAACATCATAACTCAAACTTAAAACGATAGAAACTAATTTAAGCTCACTTTAAACAATATTTCCAAGAACCAAAATATAATTTAATATCATAACCAAGAACCAAAAATATATTTTAATATCAATTAAAAGATGCAAAAAATGGAATTCATAATAATTTAATAAAGATTCCCCGATGTCTAAATAATTTAATAAAGATGGAGCTAAAATGTTAAAACATAACCAAGAACCAAAATATATTTTAATATCAATAAAAAGATGCAAAAGATGGAATTCATAATATTCAAACACAAACAAAATTTATATTTATTAAAATTAACAATACTCAATATATTTAAAGAGAATTAACAATACTCGATAATATTTACAGAAAATATGTACAATACGGCATCACATAACAAAGTACAATGCATCGTTTCTGGAAAAAGCGCCGAAAAGATCTGTACTATTGAAAATGAGGAGGAGCAGAGTTCGCGCGGCAGCGATCAGAGGAGCTCCGAAGCTGTTGAGACGAAGCAGAGAGAGAGAGATCAATGTCATCTTCCTCCGGATTGTAATAGTATTCCGTTTCTTGGGCGTTTTCGATTATGGTTTCTAGGGTTTCTACAATGCTTAGAGACATCTTCTTTTCTCGTTGTAAAGTTCAATGAAAGAGGAGTTGAGAGAAATTGAGAGATGTTGAGGAAAGAGACGGTCACTAACTTAATGGAGTGGTTTATATAGGCAATGCGTGTCGACTAAACCGGGTCTATTTAGGCCAAGCGGTTCCATTAGACTATGTGGAGCCGAAGTACAATGGATATAATAAATTAAGAGAGAGCTTCAAACTGCGTCCCATCATACATCTCTCATGAGCTTAAGAGAGCTTGATCAAAATTCAAAACCTCCAAAAAAGGAAAGATCTTCACATATGAACATCACAACACACCAGAAGAGAGAAGACTAATACTTTGTCCCAAGAATTATACAGATGATAACGGAAACCAGAGCTACTCCAGTGATTTTCTTCACAGTCATGAGATGGGAAGTTGAGGATGTCTTGAGTAGTAGTAATATAGTTTTCAACTTTCAATCTCAGCTCAAATCACTTCGCAAATAATAATATAGATAGTATATTAGGAATTTTCATAATTTTTTTTATTAGAGGTTTTAGAGCCAAAACTCATATATCTTCAAATCTATTAGGAGATATGTAGACTTATAGGCTTTGTATAGTTAGAATTATATTTAATGATTGTATAAATAATATGGAACCACTTTTGTAAAGAACCTAATCAGAAATAAACAATTTATATGATGTTTTTACAAATGTCATTTTTTTTTTGTCATCAGCCTCAACTCTTACAAATGTCATTTGATCTTACATTTTTAATTTTTGTTTTTAATATTCTTCCACTTAACCTAATAGTTCTTGGTTAATCCTCATAATTCATATTATATATTATATAGATATGTATCGTACAAATTATATTTTCTTTAATGTGTGATTAATTATTAGTTTAATGAAGTATAATAGATTAGGATCTTTTTGGATCGCTGGTATTAACATGCCCTCTAATTCTCTATGTTTATCAAGGACTGTTGACTTCATGCGACTATTGACCTTACTTAATTATTGTTTTATATTCGATTTAATACATGATTTCCATTTCATACAAATAATTTTTTTCTTAATGCAGCCACCGTTATTGCTACAGTTAATTACCAATTCACATTTCTTTTTTTTTTCAACTACCAATTCACATTAGATATATGTGCGTGTGTTAATGTGTTATAAATATATATATATATAGTAGATGAAGATATCTATGACCAAAACGGTGGTCCATACCGGAAACATGTCGATAAAGTTATAATCATATATACTTTATTAACTGAAATGACCAATGCACAAGTGGAATATATAGAAAAGTTTCCCTAGAAAAGTAATAATTACATTTTGGTTGGCGGCCTTTTCTAATAATGACATTTTATTATACTAAAATTATGAGAACACACCTTCATTTTATGGGAAGTCGACTGATATATATATATATGCAAGTACATATTGGTTGATCAATATAGCACATGCATGGTGTGCAATAAAATTGAATTAATAATCTTCTGGCCTCTCATCTTCCTTATAATAACATAAGCACTATCAATTACCAAAAACACAAAATCATAGTTTGAAGGGAAAAGAAAGATATGAAAGTAACCCAAAAGCCTAAGATAATATTCATCCCTTACCCGGCGCAAGGGCACGTTACCCCAATGCTCCACCTCGCGACAGCTTTCCTAAGCCGTGGATTCACCAGTGTCGTTATGACGCCCGAGGCTATCCACCGTCGGATCTCGACTAGTAACCAGGATCTTGGGATCACTTTCTTGGCCTTATCCGACGGTCAAGAACGTCCGGATGCACCTTGATGCAGCAGCATCGTAGCTTCTTCCGCAAGTCTTATTTCCTTTTTTTTGTTGATTTCCTTTTCTTTAGTTATTTTCTATTTTCGATTGAATTCAGTTTTAGATATATTCCTTTTTAGTTTTCGAAGGTTTGCCTATATAAAAGCGTTGTAGTCATTCTTTCAAAGACAGATTTGATTAAGTTTTAATAAAGAGCTATTGTTCTTTGCCTTGTTTTTAAAATTCTTTTGAGTTTTAGAAACGAGAAGCGGTTCCTGCGAGATTCAATACTTGAATCTCTCAGTTGAGCTAGGTTTCACATCGGTACGCTGCGCCAGGTTGGTATCAGAGCTTTGCTACGTTCCTCGATATGGTTCGAGCATTCCGTCCTCGACGTAATCAACTTGTTGCCGACGGCAACGATATGAGGCAATCTATCCAAGACCTTCAAGACCAGATGGCTGCGTTAACTGCATCTCTTCAAGCGTTGAATGCACAGCAGATCGCACCTCAGGTTCGTAATCGCAGAGTTATTGCTAATGATTCTGACGATGATAACCCCTTTGCGGGACACAATCAGGTGGGTCATGAAGACATTGATCCACGTTGGGAGTCGAATTTTAAACTTGAAATTCCAGAATTTTTTGGTTCTACAATTGCAGAAGATTTGCTTGATTGGATTGTTACGGTAGAAGAGACTTTGGAATTTAAACGAGTACCACTAGATCGTTGTGTTCCTTTAATTGCCACCCGGTTTCGTGGAAGAGCAGCGGCTTGGTGGTCGCAGCTTAAGAAATCACGCGCTCGTGCAGGAAAACAATCAATTGTCTCATGGGTTAAGCTGCAGAAGCAGTTGAAGCAAAAAATTTTGCCGTTTAACTATGAGCAAATTATGTTTCAGAAACTTCAAAACTTACGACAAGGAAGTCGTTCCGTCGAAGATTATGCTACAGAATTCTTTTTGATGATTAATCGAATTGATTTGCAAGATTCAGAGAAGCAGCTGATCGCACGTTTTGTTGGTGGGTTACGACATAATATTCATCATACACTAAATTTATTTAATCCTCTTTCATTGGCTGAAGCTCAGCAACAAGCTCTCACCATCGAGGCACAAACTAAAGGCAATTTTTCTGGCTGGAGCTCTTCTCGTCCTTCTCGCCAAACACCGCCACCGGCTGCGACAGAAGCAACCACACCAAACACTGAGGCTGCCATTATTCCTGTTGAAACAGCTCGACCAGCTAGACAAAGCACCCTTCGTTGTTTTTCTTGCGGCGAATTAGGACATCGTCAATCCGTATGTCCGACTAGAAACCGTCGTGGTCTGTTACTCGATGAATCAGGTCGTGATGTGGAGATCATTTATGATGACGCTGATACAGAGGATACAGAGTGTCTCATAGCATATTCTGGTCCGCTTCTAATGTTGCGTCGATCATGTTTGGCACAGCATCATTCGGTGGAGTTTCCTCAACGAAACAATTTGTTTCATTCCAGATGTACGATTCAAGGGAAAGTATGCTCTGTGATAATTGATTCCGGAAGTTCAGAAAACGTTATTGCAGAACAAGCGGTGCAGAAACTAGGACTTACAGCAGAACCACATCCTACACCTTACAAGTTGTCTTGGTTACAACAAGATAATGAAGTTTGTATCTCACAACGTGCGTTGGTGGCTTTTTCGATTGGGAATGCTTATAGTGATGAGATTTTATGTGATATTGCTCCAATGGATGCTTGTCACTTACTTCTTGGTCGTCCTTGGGAATTTGATCGCAAGGTTCTTCATGACGGATTTCTCAACACATATAGTTTTAAACATCAGAATCGCAGTTTTACTTTACAGCCTTCGTTGCCACCTAAGTTAAACAATTCGCCATCTCCAACATTATTGCTTCAAAGAGCACCCTTTGAAGTTGCAATGCGTGAGGAAGGAAATGTGTTTATACTCATAGCATCGCCTACAACAATCTCTACACAGAACAACGCACTGGTTGAATTCTCGGAGCTTCTTCGAGACTTTGCCGACGTCTTTCCCGATGATCTTCCTGCTGGTCTACCTCCATTGCGAGATATTCAACATCGTATTGATTTTGTTCCTGATGCAGCCCTTCCCAACAAGTCACATTATCGAATGAGTCCTAGTGAGCATGAAGAACTTCGTAAGCAAGTAGAAGGGTTGGTTGCTAAAGGTTTTCTACGCGAAAGTTTGAGTCCATGTGCGGTTCCAGCTCTGTTAATTCCAAAGAAAGATGGCTCTTGGCGAATGTGTGTAGATAGTCGTGCTATCAACAAGATCATGGTACGCTATCGCTTTCCTATACCTCGTCTCGATGATTTACTTGATCAAATTGGTACTGCGTCAGTGTTCTCTAAATTAGATCTAAAGAGCGGATACCACCAAATCCGTATACGTCCTGATGATGAGTGGAAGACAGCTTTTAAAACGCGTGAAGGACTTTTTGAGTGGCTTGTTATGCCTTTTGGTTTGTCCAATGCGCCTAGTACATTCATGATAGTAATGAATCAGGCTTTACGTCCCTTCATCGGCAAATTCGTGGTAGTATACTTTGACGATATCTTCGTTTTCAGTTTGACGTTAGAGGATCATCTTCGTCACTTGCGTGAAGTTCTCATGGTGTTGCGGCGGGACAAGTTGTTTGCAACGCTCAAGAAGTGTGAATTTGGTTCTCCAAAAGTTCACTTTCTTGGTTACATTGTCTCTGCTGAAGGTTTAGCAGTGGATCCGAGTAAAGTTTCTGTCATACAATCGTGGCCAGAACCAACAACACTTTCTGAAAGTCGGAGTTTTCACGGTTTGGCATCCTTTTACCGACGTTTTGTTCGTCGGTTTAGCTCTGTGATGGCACCTATTACTAGTTGTATACGTGAGGGATCTTTTGTTTGGACAAAGGAAGTAGCATTAGCATTTTGTGAGATCAAAACCAAACTGAGTTCTGCCCCCATCTTAGCTCTTCCGGACTTTAACTTGGTGTTTGAATTACATTGTGATGCGTCTAAATCGGGCATTGGTGCCGTTTTAAGTCAAGGAACTCGACCCATTGCTTTCTTTAGTGAGAAGTTAGCAGGTTCAAGGTTTCGATACAGCACTTACGATGTGGAATTTTATGCCATCATTCAAGCAATTAAACATTGGAGACATTACTTGTTTCACAAGGAGTTTGTTCTTTACACCGATCACGATGCTTTAAAACACCTACACAGTCAAGATAAGGTATCATCTCGTCATGCTTCTTGGATTGCTTATCTACAACAATTCACTTTTGTTATTAAGCACACTTCGGGTTCGTCTAATCGTGTCGCTGATGCATTAAGTCGATGTCATTCTCTACTTGCGGTGTTGCGCGTCTCAATTCCAGGATTTAGTGCGTTTGCCAATTTATACGCCACATATGTGTTTTTTGGACCTATCTTGCAAGATGTTACTGCAGGTCGTTCTACTGATTATACGGTTCATGACAACTTTCTCTTTCGCGGAACGCGATTATGCATCCCAGATTGCAGTCTCCGATTAAAGCTGATCTCCGAGTTACACAACGAAGGTCATGTAGGCCGAGATCGTACTCTACACCTAGTCTCTAACGCTTATTTCTGGCCGTGTCTTCGCAGAGATGTAGAACGCTTCGTGGAACGGTGTGTTATCTGTCAAAAATCCAAGGGACAAGCGACTAATGTCGGACTTTACCTTCCCTTGCCCATTCCTACTCAACCATGGACAGATATTAGTATGGATTTCGTTATGGGATTACCGAAAACACAGCGAGGCTTTGATTCTATCTTCGTCGTGGTTGATCGCTTCTTCAAAATGGTGCATTTTATTCCTTGCAAACGTACTACAGATGCAGTTCAAGTCACCACACTTTTCTTTCGAGAAGTTTATCGACTTCATGGCCTACCATCCTCCATCGTCTCGGATCGTGATTCTCGTTTTCTTGGTCATTTTTGGCGATCATTGTGGAAAATGTTAGATACAAGTCTTGATATGAGTTCTGCTTATCATCCTCAAACGGATGGCCAAACTGAAGTCACTAACAGATCATTGGGAAATCTCCTACGTTGTCTAGTTGGCGATTCAATCAGAACATGGGATTCTAAATGACCACAAGCTGAGTTTGCTCACAATCATGCTCAAAATCGGAGTTCAGGATTTAGCCCTTTTCAAGTAATTTATGGACTACTTCCCCGCGGACCGTGTGACTTGTCAACTCTCCCAGATCGAACTCGTCTCCATGGTGATGCTGCAGCCTTTATCGACAACATTTCCGAAGTTCATACGGACACAAAGGCGCACTTAGAAGCTTCAACTTTGAAGTATAAGAATGCAGCAGATTCACATCGTCGTCGTCTTGTTTTTGAAGTTGGGGATCGTGTTTGGGCTGTACTTACAAAGGATCGTATGCCTTTGTGAATCTCAAAGCAAAGAAGATTGGTCCATGCTTATAATAAACTCAAAGCAAAGAAGATTGGTCCATTAGAGGTTCTAGAGCGCATCAATGATAATGCATATCGACTTCAACTTCCCGATGACATCAACACATCAGACGTTTTTAATGTGAAGTATTTATCGCGTTTTGTTCCGGCTGATCCGTTGCTCGATTCGAGGTCGAATCTTTCAAACCCGGAGGGACCTGATACAGCAGCATCGTAGCTTCTTCCGCAAGTCTTATTTCCTTTTTTCTGATTTCCTTTTCTTTAGTTATTTTCTATTTTCGATTGAATTCAGTTTTAGATATATTCCTTTTTAGTTTTTGAAGGTTTGCCTATATAAAGGCGTTGTAGTCATTCTTTCAAAGACAGATTTGATTAAGTTTTAATAAAGAGCTATTGTTCTTTGCCTTGTTCTTAAAATTCTTTTGAGTTTTAGAAACGAGAAGCGGTTCCTGCGAGATTCAATACTTGAATCTCTCAGTTGAGCTAGGTTTCACATCGGTACGCTGCGCCACACCTCCCTTGGACTTCTTCTCGATAGAGAAGTCGATGGAGAACATCATGCCTTCTCAGATCGAACGGCTCCTACTAGAAGAAGACGTGGGTGTGGCTTGTGTGGTGGTTGATTTGCTGGCTTCGTGGGCTATAAGAGTGGCTGATCGGTGTGCAGGGCCGGCCCTGAGGAGAGCCAAATGAGACAATTGGCTTGGCCCCCAAAATTTTTACTGCTAATAAATATAGATTCTTTGGCCCCCAAAGCATTAAAAACAAAATTATGCATGTATTTAAACCAAAAATGTTTCAAGCCCCCAAAATCTCAGGACCGGCCCTGTCGGTGTGGTGTTCCGGTCGCGGGATTCTGGCCGGTGATGTTCGCTGCTTACCGTTTGATAGAAGTGTTATGAATTGGAAAGTGTTGTTTGTATTGATTCATAAGGCAGAGTATTTATACAAATAGGTAGTCCTAATCTAGGTACAGATAAAGTAGAATATAGGATATTAGATTAAAATAAATATATTATTCATCTTTATCTCAATATCCTCCCTCAAGTTGGAGGTGAAGTGTTTTGAATCTCCGACTTGGAAAAAATCATGCCATCAGTAGAAGTAGTAGAAGTCGAACTCTCGTTTAATGTAGTTGTAGAAGTAGAAGTAGTAGAAGTCTCAGAGCCTTCGCTTCTTTGGAATTGAAGTTAACGTTTCCGCATTAAAAATCTTGTGATAAAAAAAAAATCATAATGATGGCTGAAGAAGAAGAGTCCGGAGATGATCTGGATGATGTCGACGTGATTTGTTTTACCTAAAGTTATTTGGGTTTGCTTTTTTTTTTTTTTCAACTTTCTATCCTATTTTAAAAGTTACGATTTTGGTTTTACTACTTTGAGAGTTTGTTTTTTTTCAGTTAATGATTTCAAGGGTTTGAAGTTTTTTTTTTTCAAAGGTTCCTAATTCTATTTTTATTTTCAGAGAGAATCAATCTTTGACCTAGAGTTTTTATCTACACTGATTTGTTTTTTCTCTTATTCTTTACTTGTGCTTACTACCTACGATCTTGACTCTGCTTTCGTTGCCTCGAAATCATGTCGATAAGTTCTACTACTCCTTCTACCGTGGTCTACTGAGTTTTAGAATTCTCTCCAACCTAAACAGAAGATCGCTTTATTGATGATTTGATCTCTAAATCGGCGGCAAATCCAGACCTTGCATGTTGGCCTTCTACTACTTCTACATCTACAACTACTTTCAATGATAATCT
Source organism: Alliaria petiolata (assembly GCA_020283515.1). NCBI lineage: Eukaryota > Viridiplantae > Streptophyta > Magnoliopsida > Brassicales > Brassicaceae > Alliaria > Alliaria petiolata. The sequence continues at coordinate 203,329,479 of JAHZTW010000001.1, forward strand.
TGGAAGTTTAATCACATCAATTCTCCTGCGTGGAGACAACTACCATGAGTGATCCACTGAGACTTCTACTACTTCTACTTTTACAACTACTTTAAACGAGAGTTCGACTTCTACTACTTCTACTTTTACAACTACTTTAAACGAGAGTTCGACTTCTACTACTTCTACTGATGGCATGATTTTTTTCAAGTCGGAGACTCAAAACACTTCACCTCCAACTTGAGGGAGGATATTGAGATAAAGATGAATAATATATTTGTTTTAATCTAATATCCTATATTCTACTTTATCTTTACCTAGATTAGGACTACCTATTTGTATAAATACTCTGCATTATGAATCAATACAAACAACACTTTCCAATTCATGTGTTGCGTGTATCGTTTATGAAAAGATTGCTGCTTGACAGCTTTTTTTAAAGGATTACGTGTTTGTGATTTTATAAAAAGTTTTTTTTTTTTTACTTTAATACAATTTACAACAATACAACCAAAAAACTTTCACCAATTGATATTTGATATAATTAAGATCCAGAATCTTTGGTTAAATTAGATAGCTAGTCTCTTACCAAGGGAGAATTTGGAAGCTAAAGCGGCCGCCATTTCTGCAATTAAAAGTTGCGACTTGATGCCAATGAAAAAACAAAACAAGATAATCATCTTATAGAGAGATATATCGATTCGGAAAAACGCTAACTTACGAGGTTTTGATGGTTTTTTGTTGCGCAAGAATTAGAGCAGTGACGAGAGACAGAGAGAGCGAGAAGGCGATACAAATCCAAAAGAGTCCGAGAAGGTTCCAGAAAAAAAGCCAATGAAGAAAAACACTCTTCAATTTGCTATTTTGGAGTAGAAGACCGAAGCGATCAAAAAAAGGGAGGTTTCGACCGGCGATGTCACTGTTTAATATGAGCTGGTTAAATTTCACTTTGCTCAATCAAGTCCCATAGAGCTCGATCAAGTCCGATAGAGTCCTAACATAATCAATCGATCGAGTCCGAGAGAGCTAGACCCTAAACTACTCGCCATTTTTAGCAAAGTTCGGTATAATACTCCCTCTGTTTTCATTTAATTGTCGTTCTGAAAAACGTATAAGCACTGTAATTGGATGTATCTGGATGTGTTTTGAGTTTAATACATCCAGATACATTTTCTCCAAATGACAATTAAATGAAAACAGAGGGAGTAATAAATTATACTACGCTACCTTAAAACGGAAATAACTGTCAACAAAGATATATTTCTTCTGTATCACAAAAAGTGTCATTTTGATACATTTCACACAAATTAAGAAAACAATGAAAAATTCTAGTTTACTTTTTATTAATATATATTAAAAAAAATCTCTCTAATTAACACATTGAATCAGTAGTGTTAAAACTGAATTTTTATTTAAAATGTTGTATTGAAAATACAAAATTTAAAACGACATTTTTTATGAAACAAAAATAAAACTTTAAAACGACATTATTAGTGAAACGGAGGAAGTATATACCATTGTAGGTAAGTGGGATACAGACTTACTCACATAAATAATCAATGCCCTAGATATAGCATCAACACTCCTTTCCCTGCACCTCTACTTTCGAACGACACCATAACTTTTTCTGCTGGATTTGGTGTTCTCAAGGTTCTCATTGCACCTTCTCACAACACCAACAGCGGCTAATTAATCACTCTCGCTACTATCTTTTCATTTCACATATCTATCTTTTTTTTTTTTTTTTTTTTTCTTTTTTCTTATTTTGGGAGAACTTAATTACATTGACTACTAATCTTGTGTGTTTTAAGTTGACACAATTGTGTGCGAGTCCTGCTTTTGTGTTTGCTATGGAGTATGGAATCTGGTAATTTCACGTCATTTGTTTTCACAATCTGAACTTCTTTCCTTAGGCTGATTGAAACCAGTTTAAAATATAACTGGATCCATCAAATGATATATATGATTTCTGACGATGATTGCCCAAAACCCTTGGCTGATATTGAAAATTCTTCTTTTGAATATCAATTTGTATCACTTCTACTTTAAACTGAGAATCAATTATGGACCTGTGTTATGAACAGAGGCTGGATCCTCCATTGATAACCACCACTAAACAGAGAGCCCTTCTCTATTGTCCTCTACAACACAATACAAGCATGAACGAGTAAAACGACCTACTTCTCTTATTTTCTATACGTGTCTCCTCTCCAAGCTTCTTACTTCTGCCTCACATAAACTCTTCTTGGCATATCAGGACCACTTGTTCCCCAAGACGTATTTTGGTCCTTCAAATCCAAGAGCAATCTCTTGAGTCTTGAGATTTCCCCCCAATTTGCAAAGCTACACCTCTGAAATTGCCCTAAGTTCCCAATTCTTCGATAAGATCTAACTGACGGTAAATCAGAGGTATTCATATAAATCAACCAATAGCTGAGGCTCTAACTGCCACCTCATTTGTTTCTACTCTTTACTTGTCCAGCTAAGCAGTCAACAAGCTCTCATTTGCCAGCTCAGCTCCTCTATTTCTCCTGAAGTAGACGCCTAGAATTAGATGTTTGTCAAGCACCTTCACGAACATAGTTTTCAATATGTATTACTTCCATTTACTCTCTCAAGCCATTATAGTTCACCACAAGCCTCACACTCATAACAATATCCTCCCTGATAAAACACTTTCAGACGAAATGTCAACAATTAAATCATATTGGAATTATTCAAACCAAATAAAAGCGTACAGATCAGTAAAAAGGTAGTTATACTATGCCCAAATGCTATTAACTTGACTGGAAGAAGGTCTTTTTGTACATGTGGATTTTGGTCGCCGGAACAGAGGCATACTTCGGGCTAGACTTATAGCAGACCGGGGAATGAGATGTCAGATGTGTTTGATATGTTAGGCCGGGTGTCCATCATTATGTAATAATATCCACATTTAAACAAAACATAACTTGTTAACCAAGTATAACATATGACAATGCGTACTATGGCTGTTGTGGTTGAAAACAAAGGTCTGATTTCGTGTTATCATTTGATTTCTCTAAGAATGAAACAAATCCACTAGAAAGATTCAAAAAATTCTAATGGAGGCGATTTGAGCTCAACTTCCTTTTCTGTAAACTTAATCGTCTTTGTGTGTGTATGTGTGCGCGCGCGCATGGTTTAGTTTAAGATACTTTTATTATTTCTAAGTATTTTATTTTGACTTACTTTTTATATATTACATAATATCCTATTTTTGTCAACCGCACACTAAGTTAAAAATGAACAACATAATTTGAAATTCAGTCCAACAATTATCATTTAGTAACATAAAGTGTCCACCAATGGAAGTAGCAGCAGTATCATCGATCGTCATCATTCACTGGCGGAGCTCAAGCTTCTTCTGATGAGATAAAACTTGAGGAAGAAGATGACGTGGCCATCTCCACGAAAACCAAATCAATTGTTTCAAAAGTTTTAGTTATTTCCGTATTGCTTCTCATTTAGTGGGATTGTGTTTCTCTAATTAGGGAATGTGGTTACTTGCCCACTTTTCACGTAATAATTAGTTTTATCTCTTTTAACTTTGTATTTAAGCATCAGTTATGAAGGAGTGGAGAAAACTGCAGTAATTTGTTTTAAAGTCTTTGAGAACCAATGTGTTCTTGTTTTTATTCTTGATCAACATTGATCGATCTATACATGGGACCTATCATCTTCTTCCTTCTTCTCTAATAATCGCTGTTACTTCCTGCAATTAGATCCTCTGTTCTTGCCGTCACCAGATTGTTTGTTGCTCCATTACATTTATTCTCTTTGCTATTTTCCGATGTTATTCTATTGTCTTTTGCTTTTGTTTATCCTTGATATCTATAAGTTGGAAGGTTAATTTTATTAACCAATGGTGGTGACTGGTGAGTTTGACTTTGTTTTGTATAATGTTTTCCACATGTTGCTTACTCGTTACATATTGAGAGTAGCGCAGAGAGAGAGAAAGTTATGGAAATGATATTTCTGATTGTTCGTAACTGAATGTACATGTGTGGTATATTTATCTACATCGAATTATAAACTTATTTTCCTATTTACATCATAATATTACATGGTTTCAGGATTTACCGACATTATATTTACAAGGTGGATCTATCATAGCATTGGCTCCTCCATATCTACAGTACATGTTGAGGCATCTAGCTAGTACTTGACCACCCTCATGAAAATGGTAACTCTGCTAGAAAAAAATGTTATCGTTCAGCAGACCAGTGTAACTTAGCAGTTGTTGCTATTGTACAAATATTCTTAGAATTGTCCTGTGCCACATTTAAAGCCCACTAAATTCTAAAGCCCACGAGTGGCCCAGATTCAGCTAGGGTTTCTGGTTTTGAATTAGAGTGATTTTTCTTCTTCTTCTGAATACATGGATCCTTATCGAAATGTGAAAGAACTGAAGATGTCCGATCTTCCAAGCGATTTGGCAGAGGAGGTTCTCTCTAGGGTTCCGGTGAAATCTATGAGAGCAGTGCGACTTGGTTGCAAAAAGTGGAACATTTTATCAAGAAACCGGAGATTTACAAAGAGACAACTTGGTGCGGCAACGGAGTTTCAGATGGTCATGGTGATGGATTTCAAGCTTTATCTGATGAGAGTCAATCTCCACAATGATGCTGACCCATCAATAAACCATCAAGGTAAACTCGTTAGCCTAACCGACTCAGATCAACTCGAGATATCTATAGTCTGTCACTGCGACGGTTTATTGTTATGCATCCGGGAAGATAACGCTAGATTCGCTGTTTGGAATCCTTATTGCCTCCAAATCCGGTGGTTCGAACCAATAACTTGTGACCGTACAAAGTACCACTATAGATATGCTATAGGATACGAGAATATCAGCCGCAAATACAAAATCTTGAGGTTTTATGCATCTTCACAACACCACATTCGTTATGAAATCTACTACGTCAACTCCAAACGATCATCATCGTCGTCTAGTGTCTCTATCCCTATTACTATGTATTCGGACTGGGAGGTATCTTGTTATGCAAGAGGCGTGTCTGTGAAAGGAAACACTTATTGGTTTGCTCAGGAGAAGATCCCACGACACCCTGAGGAATCAGTGGAAGCAGATCCCGCTGATTTCTTGATCTGTTTTGATTTCACAACAGAGAGATTTGGACCGCGTCTAAGGCTACCGTTTCACTCTTGTCTTGACGATACTGTGACTCTGTCTAGTATTAGAGATGAGCAGCTCGCGGTGTTGTTTCAGAACGAGGAGCCTGGATTACATATGGAGATATGGATTACGACCAAGATTGAGCCCGACGCGGTGTCGTGGGGCAGCAAGGTGTTCTTATCGGTGGATATGTATCCGCTCATTGGGAGGTACCTGTTTCCGGTCGATGCTGGGAGTTTCTTTGTTGACGAGGACGAGGAGAAGAAAGTCGCCGTGGTTTTTGATAAAGGCAACAGCATAGAGACTCGGATTCGCAACGTAGCTTATATCATCGGAGAGGATGGATATTTCAAGAAAGTTGATTTTGGAGAAGCTCCGGATGAGTATACTTACCCATCACTTATCTCCTATGTTCCAAGTTTAGCTCAAATCATCAAACCACCTGCACGACGAGGCGCCAAAAGGAAGAAACCTAATTGTTAACAAGGAGGCACAGGCAGCAACAAGGAAAAGATCCACTTTCTTGCTTTGTTTTGTTTTGTGTTGTGATGCTCTTTTGAGCAGTTATTATCAGTTTGTTTCTCATCTTTTGTAAAACCCAGTTTATCCGAGGACCTCTCATTTTTATTTCTTGCTTTGTTATCTTTTGTGATGTTGTTTTGAGCAATTATCAGTTTGTTATGAATGGCCTCATAATTTTATTCTCGCCTAGTAGCACCTATTGGATCTCATTTTTCTATAGACAAAAAGTTATTGTAAACAATCACAACATTTTCTTCTTACGTACGTTTGAGTTCCCTGCACTTCCCTAACACACTGCAAAGTATGAGTTGCATGCTGTTAAACATAACCAATACGATGAGATCATTGAATATTAAAAACTTTTTTTTTATATTTGCAGAAGATTTTATGCTCACTTAGACCATCTCCATTGGTACATACCCATATGGGGTTTTTTAACATTGTTTAATATAAATTTTTCTTCTTTCTTCTTCCAAGAACCCTTATATTTGATTTTAATGTTTTGCTCTTCCATTGATAGATCCCTAATAGGGTTCTTAAAAAAAAAAATTATATGTCCATATAAGAAAAACTACACGAGAGAGCTATAGGAAAAACATTCACGAGTAAGAAGCCACAATTAAACGTGTGTACATTTCTATAGGAAAAACATTCAATTAAACGTGTGTACTTTTCTGGGTATGTCGAGCACTTGATCACAGTTTTGATTAATTGAACATACTCATCTTCCGAATCTTCCTTTAAATACTTGTTGATGGAACTTCCAAACTTGTCCTTGAAGTGATTGAACGTTGCCACGATCTGAGCTTTGCTCCTTGTTGTCAAGATTCTGATGAGATCTTCATTAGCGTAAGCCTTCTCAGTGATCTTCTTGTGAAGCATCTTAGCTTCAGAACTAGCCAGCTTCACGTTGACCTCATCAGCATTTCCATCGTACCTGAAGGTGCTCACAAGAGGAACCAATAGCTGCATTTTCACAAGTGGCCAAATCAAAACAACAAACATATTGATTAGAAACTCGTCTTGGTTCTTGATTCTCAGCATACTCTCTATATTTGCCTGCACAGCGAAGTCTTTGTTCGTATTCATGTCCATCATAGATCACAATCAAATGGATAGATGCAAGGGAGGCTACACTGAACCTTTATTTTCTGATGTTGGGCGTTAGCAGGACCAAATGCATCAGTCATACACCACTCAAATCTCTGCCATACTTCCTGTCTTCTCGCATATGGACAGAATGGTGGACATGGTCAATGGCATCAAGCCAGGGAGCTCATCGATTCCCTGAGAACATCAAATGCAAACGTAGCTGAAACCACAATTTACAGATTACTCCAAATCAATAATGTGAAAGAGCTATGCTTTCAAACACAATTCAGAGCTCAGCATAACATAGGTTTCGATAAAAGCTCACAAGTAAAGGTTCCTCGGAAGCAAATCAGAAGCTGAGTAACCCAACAAACACTAAACGCTAAAATCTCTCATTTTCATGATCTCACTAAGACATTTGCCATCATTCTTGTTTATGGCCAAACTATCAAACATAAATTAAGCAAAAATGATCTCTAGATATCACGATTTTGATCCTAAATCCAAATTTGTGAAATTAGATTTGTAGCTAACCGACTTGCATCGTAAACGTCTTTCCGGTGGAATCCCTCCTTCGCGAGCCACCATGGTTCAATACACCAAACTTTCCTCACAAAGCTGCAACAGTATCGACACACCCATTTCCTTCTGTCTCTTCGTTCCCGCTTCCACGATCTCCACCAGCACCGGAACTCCTCCTTCCTCCACAACCGCCTGCTTCGATTCCGGCACCGACATCAGCAGGTTCATCACGAACGATGGGGGTCTCCGATTCAGGATTTTAGAGAAGATGAATCCTTGTCGCCATTAATGGAAAAAAGAAGCTCGGTATAATCTCTTTTTATATGGAGTTTTTTGGGTTTCAAACAAAAATCTATCTGTAATTGAAAAGAGAAGATGAAGAAGCAGTGAAAATCGAATGATTTTTGGTTTCACGAAACAGAGGAGCCAAAGAAATCATCTTTCCTTCACCCTTGATTGATTTTGGGTTTCACAAAACGAAGAGCAAAAAAAAAAACCAAAAAGTCTGCTAACCAATTTTTTTTTTTTAATCTAAAATGTGATTGACCAATCAAATGGACACATTAGGATTTTTAACATTTCTGAAAATCCTTCGTTAAGAACCGTTTTTTACACTATTTATATTTTAATGATCGGTTTAATTTTTTAACTTAAAAATCCTTGTTAAGAAATCCTTGTTAAGAAATCCTTTAGAGACTCCGATGGGGATGCTTTTTTGCAATCCAATCTTCTGATTGAAAAGAGCACATCTATCGATATGTTTAAACATAAATTATAGAAAGAATTAATGAGATATTAAAGATTGGAATATTACTAACATATTATACTTTTTTAAAAAATTATATAAATATTGTATACCCTTGTGTAATTACAATTAACACTTTTGATTAATTTGAAATTTTTAATTAAAAAAATGATTAACTAAAAATTAGTTTAATCCACCTCATTAAGATAAAAAAAAATTTAAATTCACGTCATTAACAACAATTACGGAAAAAACCTCTCTCGACGAAACCTCTCACAATCTCGTCTTTTCCGGTCGTCGTATCGTCTCTTCCGGCCGTCGTATCGTCTCTTCCGGCCGCCATCATATCGTCTCTTCCGACCGCTTCTCTTATCTCCGTCGCATTTCGTCTCTTTTTCACGAACTCGAGTGGAGACTCTTCGTTTTCTCAAGAGTACTCTTCGTTTTCTCGAGTGGATTCTCGTTTCCAATCCATAAGTCAGCCGTAAACAATCCATAAGTCAGCCGTAAACAATCCACAATTACCAAAACCGGATCCATCATATATCGGAGAAAGATGAACGAAAATGAAGAAGAACGAGGAAGACGATGACGAATTGGATGTTCAAAATTTAAGTTCTGGATATCTCTGTTGATGTGAAGAACAACGACGACGAGGAAGACGAAGACGACGTTTCGTATTTCTCTGTTGATGTGAAGAACAACGACGGCGAAAAATACGATGACGACGACGAGGAAGAGGAAGACGACGTTTCGTATTTTTGTGTTGATGATGACATGGAAATATGCATCCGATGTCATTTTTAATTGATGAAGTGGCAAGTAAGCCACCAAACGAACACGTAAATCAACTGTCTTAAACCATCCATTAAACAAAACTTTAACTCAATCGTAACATGAATACTATTACAGTAATTAAAAACGAAAAATGGCTGTCAAATTTAGCTGTTTAATGTCGTAATTGAACTGAAACTCTTTACTTCAGCCGTATCGTTTGATAAGTCAGCCGCCAAAGCATGCTATTGTGTTAATTAATCTTTCGCTACTAAATCAGCCGTAATTAGGCCGGGTTTTTCGTTAACCCAGCTCATTACAGCTGATTTATGACACTTACACGAAAATCAGCCTTAACGAAGCAATAACTCAGCCAGCCGGAGAAAGTTAATTCAGCCGTGTCGACAGCCAAATTTTGACAAATCAACCATCGGGTTATAACTCAGCCGTAACTTATGGCTGGGTTATGCTTGTAAGTCAGCCGTTTTCTCATAACTCAGACATATTTCATTAAGTCAGCTGAAACATCAGGCTGGGTTATACACGTAAGTCAGCCGTTAGCTCATAACTCAGTCATTTCTCTTAAATCAACCGCAACATACCTTAACTCAGCCGTCATTGCCGTTGTAGCGCTTTACGGCTGAATTCATTAATACACGTCAGTGATTTCTAACGTGGCGGCACGTTTTTTCTGATATGGAATTAAAAAGTAATGGCATTCCTTGTAATTACGTTTTCTCTTATAACATGTAACAAGGACACGCTGGGTATGGAAAATATAGGCGAAATATGATACTAATAAAAAAAGGTTTTGTATGTAAGTGGTCATATCACCTAATTTGTATGATATCTAAGTAACTTTCCTAAATTATATAACATGTTTTAGTTATCCGATCGTCAGTGACGACGATTGGCTCATGACAGTTGAGTTCGAAATATTCTCCCGGTTTAACAACATGCGGAAGTATGCGGTTTCATCAGGGTTGTTGTTAAATACCTGCCATATATCCCAATGACCACAAAATAAAACATGATTGAACTGTGTAGTAAACTTTGATTACATGATGAACACAAAATGAAGAAATGTAAAAGGAGTGTTTACCTGAACAAATTGCGATAGACGAAGATTAAACATAAATTGCGGGAATAACAAAAAATAGGGATTCACAACTCCATGAGCATTTGGCCCGCTTGAAGATATGTCAAAAAACACTGTCAAACAAGTATACTTATTATGGCCACACAACTTCCAAGCATAAGTATTCCCCTCTCCAAAGCTTCATTGGTCTTAAAAATGCACTATCAACGCATCTTTGAAAGAAGAAGATCTTTTAAGGACTTCTCGTTTAACCTTCTCTAATTATGAGAATGGCCCAATAGCTCCTTGGATTCCGATGTCTTGTGAACAAATGATCTCAAACGTTCCACTAGAAATAAACGATTCAAGGTCAGCTTTATATTGAAGTACGCAAATACAATCGAACAAACAAGCTTGAAATGTACGATGCTTAAAAGAAATAAAGGTGATCAAATTGCCAAAGTTTTCCTTACCATGTAAAAGATATATCAAAGATAGTGATGTAGAAGCAAAGTAGACACTTACTTAAAGCAAAGACCAAGAGACTGATCGCCATCTTCAAATACCTGCTTAAAGGAGGCTTTGAACACGGAATGGCCAAAACTTTCAGACAAAACAACAAGGCCACCAGTTCTTTCAACTGCAACCTTCATCTCAGTAACCCCAACCTAACTATATCCAAAATGCAACAGCGGAAACAGTTATTGTTAGATATACAATTATATCACAGGTTAGTTAAGGAGATTAAGGACAAGGAGAGAGGCTTCACATTCGCATAAATATTATATCGACATGTTACATTTGCCCAATAGCACAAAACAGTATAACATAAAAGGTCTAACATTAACCATGTCATAGTAATACCTGATCAAGTGCAGAAGCAAAAAGGTCTAACGCATACTTTGAGTGACCAGTTGCTTTCCAATGCTATCATAAAACTTGACAACCTTTTTGTAGTAAGGAGCATCATCTTTATCTAAATCTTTGTGAGAGCAAACAGGATCCCACAAATCCTTTGATACAATCTACAGAAAAAAGACATAAGAAAGAAGAAATGTTACAAACATGCTTCATACAAAATGGTGTGACGAAAGCTCACAGCACCATCGATCATTAACAAGCAATTACCGTTCCAGGGCCTTCTGTATATGAACCTTCGACCTAAGCTACAATTCTATCCCCAGTTCCAGGCGAGCAAGCTCCAAGCAATCCACTCAATGCAGCGGCTCTAGCAGCATGGGTGATACGAGATTCATGTGGTTTCCATAAAAGAGCTGGAAAAGGAAGGGGTTAGTACTTGTTGGTGGAACTCTAGAGGCAGAACTACAAGCGTTTTTATGTCAATGCACCATGCTTCGATAAGAGGTGTTTTTTTTTACAAAGGGTATTCATATTAAAATGCATAAAAGTAATACAAGGATACGACCAAAGGTCATATAGTTTGAAAGAGTTTGAGAAAGATGCTAACAAGTAAGAGAAACCGTACAGTTAAGTAGGAGCTAAAAAGTGAGTAGTAAGAGAGAATTAGGCTTCTCTCACTATCCTAATGCGGTGCATCACGACCACCTCGACCTCCACGGCCACAGTTGCCTCGACCACGAACCAAGGTCCATTGATTTTCTTGGCCTTTTTGTGTCGGTTTGATTGATCTTCCTCCTCGAGTTTTCTGAGACGAATCGCCTATCTCAAACCCTGTATACGCTAAGAGGTTTCTGCAAAGTTATATTTGAAGGTGACAACTAAATGGTTCTGGATCTCATTAATGAAGTCACATAAAATTTCAGAATGCATACTTGGATTCGAGACATTAAATACTGGAGGGACAAATTTGAAGATACATAGTATCGATGGATACCACGCTATTGCAATAAAGTTGCAGATGCTTTGATTAAAGCACCTCTACTACCAAATTGTCATTTTGAAAACTACTTCTATGTACTATTACTCTGTATATTTGAACTCTTAAGCTAAGTTTTAAAAATCAGCTTGGGGCCAATACGAAAAACAAAATGACGTCCCGGTTCACATAAACCAAAACGAAATTACAACATATAGAAATTAAATATCGGTTTATAGGTTATGTTTTATTTTGTTGGACAACACATAAAAGGGTGGAAAGATAGACATACACTCATAGAGAGAGAGCTATTTATAAAGACTTTAATCAAAACATATTTTTACTTCGCCAACTTGATTATGCAGAGACTGCTGCTGATGTTGTGAAATCGTAGGGATTGAAGGTGATGCACATTATTTCTTTAAAGTCTCCATCAAACAAAGTTACAGTAACCTTATCCCTCTTCACAGATTAAAAAAAAGAGAGTTACTTCAGTTTTTTATATCATATTTTCTATGGAAAAAGTGTACGTAAACTTACCACGAGATCGCTTTGCAGAGGAACTTTAGTCAGATACAAATCAGTTATGGTGCCAGGTTCTATTGGTAATACATGCACCACTTCATTGAGCTCGTATATAACTGCATCCCAGGCTTGTTCACCTTCGCCAATTATAAGTGTCACGATTACACTTCCTTTATCGAGACTTTTGTCTGTACGCACAAAAATATTATTATTATTATATATATGTGATATGTCTATATATAAATTGAAAACTGAAAGAAAAAAAATATATAAAATTGAGAGTTGAACTTGTTTAAATAGAGAGTTGAAATTTGGAAGGAGATGATAAAAAAAAAATTACATACTTGCGTTAAGAAATACATATATCGTGGTGGTTGTGTCATCGTCCTTAGGGGTGGCCGCCACACCAGTTACTTTACCGAAATCATATCCAGTATTATCTATAATAGTTACAGAGGTTAAGTCATGGCATGTCAACACGATATTTCATTAAAGATACCAATCCAAATATACATATATAATTATGTACCGTTTTTTATCGGAAGCATAGTAAAATATTTATAAATTATGTCACAAAACATAATATGATACAATAGTTGAAGATTAAAAAAAAACAAAATAATTAATTGAGAGAGAAAAAGACAACAAAGATAATAAAACTTAGAGGCATTAACCGAATTAACTCTCATTTACTGGAGGCACTAAAAAGAGTTTGTTCAATTTGGCTAAATTATTAATCGATAACTATAACTATAATACAAAAGATTCAATAATTTACCGGGAGCACGTGCACCCATAGTCACTAAGCTAGATCAGCCCCTGATTATATGGTATATGTCAAATAATTATGAATAACAAACAATAATCTATTGATTGATCAAACGACAATCTATTGATTGATCAAATAATAAGAATATGTGTTCTATGTTTATGTTATCATATTAACACACACCGACTATGATAAAGACATAAATTTATATAAAATAAATTTAAGATGAACAAATGGATACTTACTGTTGTAGTAGTTGAACTTGATGGCGTACAAAGTGGGTAAGAAGAAGAGTGATGCGAGGAGAAGAAGCAGAGGCTGAACTTGAGATATCGCCATGGATCTTTGAAGCTCGTTGATCTCCAAAGAGGAAAATGTATATATATTCTCAACAATAATGATACTAAATTAGTGGATCGGGTCATAATTGATCTTATAGTTATATATTAATCTTCCAACGTTGTAAGCGAGAATCATTAAATATTAGCGCTAATGTTATAAGTGAGAATCTTTAAATATTAGCCTTAATGTCATGAGTAATTGCAACTCATGATAACCAATAACACCAAAATTAAATCTCTCTCATACTATACTATTTACTATGGTATACTAACTAACAAAACACTTTCATACCCTTGTTATTATATTTTAATTACAAACATATCTCTCTCTTTCTTCATACAAACCCCATAGAAATAATTGAAGAGGAAGAATAGAAGAAGAGAAGAAGAAGAAGAAGGAAGGGGAGGAGAAGGAAGAAGAAGTGCGGTGGAGGATGTGGAGATGAAGTTCGATGATGGTGTTGTGGTAACGATGCTGACAGTTGTGATGGCGGCGCAGTCACAATGGTGATGGTGGCGACAGTCACGATGGTGATGGCAGTGTTAACGGTGATGGTAGTAAATGTAACTTGGTTGAGTGTGGCAACGATAAAGCCAATAGCGGTAACTTTGGCATTGGAGACAATGGCAACGATAACGTTAGCGGTGGTGATGAGGGTAAGTTAAGCAATAACAAATTAGTTAAGTTGTTATCTGTATAATCTTGTATAATTGCGTTAAATTAACATAGTTGATTTATCAATAACTCACAATTTCCATAATATGATAACTGATTAACACGATAATTTTCATATTTTTATAGTTTATATATTATATAATATGATAACTCGGTAAACATGATAATTTTATCATATAACAACTGGGTTAACATGATTTCATATTTTATATAATATGATAACTCGATATGATAACTAGTTTAACATATTATTCTTTACGATATGCTAACTGGTTTAATACGTTAATTACATAATAACAATGTCAACAAGATTATTTTGGACGAACAGTGTTGCCGGACGGATAGTTAACAGTGTTATCTGAACAGATTGTAACAGTGTTGTCGGAACGTACATCAGTGGCATTTCTGTAATAATGGAAATTAAAATGGACTTTTTTGACCAAAAATAGTTTTCTCTCTGTTAAATAACTTATTTTGATTTATCCATTACTCTATACTAAAATAACTGGTCAACCATATTAAAATCACCCTAATGTCATTGATATAATATCATTTATCAGTTATTATATACTAGTTTATTCGTCCCCTCCATGCTTTCTATTATGAGTGATTTTAATATATATGCATGGTTCACCGCTTATTTAGGTGATTGATAATCAATAATTCATAATTAATTAGTTAACTGAAAAAAAATATTTTTAATCCCAAAAACCTTTTTTATTTTGTTTAATTACACAATTGCCATTGGGGACTGAAAACTCAGTTGTCGACGTCACTATTCTTCCGATAACACTGTTCACCACAACCCGGCGATAATGTCATCCCGATTAAACCATTTTCCGACACTGTTATTATGCAATTAACATGTTAAATCAGTTAGCATATTATGGAGAATATGAGGTCAAACTAGTTATCATAGAAAATGGTCATGTTACATCAATTACCATATCATAAATTATCATGTTGATACAATTATCATACAATGAATATATGAAATATGATTAACACAATTATCATATATGACTTATTATTTAACTAACTTTGTTATCCTAACAAAGTTATGTGAATTATATCAATAACTATTTAAGATAACTTTGTTATAGATTAACTTATACTGTCACAATTGTCGATGTTACTAGTGTTACGGTTACCATCGCTGCCTCCGTCATCACTGTTAGCGTTATCACCATTGTCACCGTCGCTGCCTCTGTCACCACTGTTAGCGTCATCACCATCACCACCAACACTGCCGTTGACATCATTGTCGTCACCATCATCATTGCTACCAGCATATATAACTTTGTTATCTTACTAGTATTAGGAGAGAAAAGTGAGCTCTTTAGTAATTAAATTATAAAAAAAAGATAAAAATAATTTTTGGTAAATAAGTTAATATGATGAATAGTAAAATAGATGAGAAAACTAAATATAATATTATTACATACCCTCAATAACAAATACTCTTATATTATTCTATACAAACCTTTTTTATAATTTATAAATTATGATAACTTTCTTAATTTAGTGGATGGCAACACAATTGAAACAAAGTGAGAATATTTTTATATAATAGCCTAATTGTCATTTTTCTATTCTTTATATAAAATTATCATCTTTATATATAATAGCCTAAAAAGCATCGGTTAGAAATCCAGTTTTTTAATAATAAAATATTATTATTTTAATACAAATCAATTATGTAACTAATTTATTTATTTTTTAAAAATTAACCAATTATAGAAAGATAAGTGTGTGATTCTAATGAGTTTCTCAAGAGTTTTGTTTTCTCTTATCTCTCCATTATTTTAATTTTTTTTTTTCTAATTTTGAAAGATTCAACGAGACACTCCCAAATGGAGATGTTCTAAATAGTCCTAAATTTTTTGGGATTCAGGACGGGAATCTATGGATATGAAACGAGAATGAGAAATTTAAAAATTAAAAAAAAATTCACAAAAGGAAATCCGATAAGAACGGAACGACAAATTTGGGTAACGGGACGCGTACATTAATTTTTTTATCTAAAATATCTTCACAAACGGATAATTATTTTGGGTAAGGATCAACTTTAGAACATATATTTTGGGTAATTTTGGAAAAAATCGAGAAAATATTTAGATTTTTTTAAAATTTAATTTTTAAACGGGTATTCGAGTATCCGGTCTTATATCCGTTCTCTTCTCATATTCGTTTGAATAAAATAAATGATTCCAAACAAATATTTACTTAGAAAGAAATTGAAAATACAGTAAAACCTCTATAAACTAATAATGTTGGGACTTACAGATTTTATTATCTTATAAAATTATTATTTTATCTATAAATTATTAATTTATCGATAAATTAATAAATTATTAATTTATAGAGATATTTTAGGTTTGAAATTTTAATATTCATCAAGAAACAATATAAAAATGTTTTCAAAATTATAAAATTAATTTAGAAAATATCATATCAAAGAATTTAAAGATAAATCAACAATGTTTATAAACTTAAAACAATAATTTAATTATATTTTACTATATTACCTTAGTTATATATGTAGATATATATGCTTATATGTATAATTATTAATTTAACTTATTATTGGGACCATATATTTACATAAAAGTTTTAAAAAAGTTATTATCTTATTATCTTATCGTATTTTGCTAATTTTTACATTGGCCTCGGGACTGTAAAATTTATTAATTGATAGTGATAATTAATTTATCGAATATTAATTTATAGAGTTCTACTGTAAGATGGAAAATTCGAGATAGGTACGGAGGAACGAGAACCCGCAGGCTAGCTCTAAATGTCGCCAGAATGTTCGTTGGGCTTTGGAATCTACCGTCATTTAGTTAGGCTTTTTATTAAGCCCAACCCAATACGTGCCACCTGGTGATTGAAATATCCTACACAAATAATCCAAACGGTCGAACAAAACATGGGCCCTAATTTTGTCTCCGCCGTTGGATTTCATTCGCGATCACAGAGATTAAGATGAATACACATGTGATGTTGTGAAACAAAGTGCTCCGATCTAGAAATTCAAATTCTCACCATTAACGGCTCTCTATCTCTCTCTCTCGCTTTCTCTCTCCATCCCTTCTTCCTCGTTTCTTTGCCCGAACACCGACTGTTGCAAGCAGTAGCTTTGCTCTTCTTCTTCGTCACTTCTTTCTCTAGGGATTCTAATCGGAGAATGAAGCACTTCATGATGCCAAGAAACGCTGTCTTGCGGGATATCGGAGAGCCGCAATCGCCGAACCCTAGCCTGGCTAAATCGAAGTCCCAAAGGAAGATGAAATCGGCCAAAGAGAATGCCCCGCCTCCGGATCTGAACTCGTTGGTGCCTGATTATAGGTCGTCTCCGGCGAAACTGAAGAGTCCACTGCCTCCGCGTCCGCCGCCGGCCAATCCTCTTAAACGGAAGCTCGTCGCGGAAGCTGCGTCGGAAAACGGAGTAGCTGGGGTTTCAGACTCTGGCGTCAAGGTAATCTGAGCCTTTGAGGTTTTTGTTTATTTCTTGCTCAGAAATTGGAGAATCTCGTAGTAAAATCCCTAATCTTGGATGAGTTGTTCAAATTATATGTTCCAGATTCTAAAATTCCTAAACAAAATGTAGAAACATTCTTTTGTTTATGGAAAACAAAGAGGATATATTCTATTTTTAGAAGGTGGTTTTAGTTTCATTTGGCTTCTATGTGAGTGTGGGAGACCTGAAATGTCATTACATTCAACGAAAAATTGGTTAATTGTCACAATTAGTTCGATTTCTGACAAGTGAAATGAAGAGAAATGCAAGTGATTAAATGGCTGAGTGACAAATGATTTCTGATAAATGGGACTATGTACTGTTCAAGCTCATCTCTAAGCTCATTTCAACAATTTTAATGGCACTTCACTTCATAAGCCTTTGTCTCGTTTTGTAGGTTATAGTCAGGATGAAGCCTCCAAGCAAAGGCAAGGAAGAGGAGATGATAGTTAAAAAGATCTCCAGCGATGCTCTCACAATTAATGAACATACTTTCACTTTCGACTCAATTGCTGATCCGGAGTCAACACAGGCAAGAACTTAGTTTTCATGATTGAGGTGTCATAATTACTATATTGTCAAATGATTTACATAGGCTAAGTTCTTCTCTCTTTTTTTGTACTCTTTACAGGATGAAATCTTTCAGCTGGTGGGAGCCCCTCTTGTAGAAAACTGTCTGGCTGGATTTAACAGTTCTGTTTTTGCCTATGGACAGGTCGTTATCATTTTTCAATTGTGTTTTCTTTAGGCTTGAATTGCAATTTCTTAAACTTAACTTATGTTATCGTGAGAACACATTTCATCAGACTGGTAGTGGGAAAACGTATACCATGTGGGGTCCTGCAAACGGGTTGCTGGAAGAGCACTTGAGTGGTGACCAAAGAGGTTTGACTCCACGGGTCTTTGAATTGCTCTTCGCCCGTATCAGTGAGGTGATGCTTGGTGTTGTTTACTTTCAGTCCTGTTTCATCTTTGTGAAAGAGGCAGCACATTCAAAAGTTAGTTTCTATTTTGTTTGCAGGAGCAAGTGAAGCACGCTGAAAGGCAGCTCAATTACCAGTGCCGCTGTTCTTTTCTCGAGGTTCAATGAGTGGATGCAACTTTAGTTTGTTGGTGTATTTGATGTTTTCATTTCTCAAAACTTGATACTTATGGTTCCCTTTCCCATCTTTCATTGCAGATATACAACGAGCAAATAACAGATCTTTTGGATCCGAGCCAAAAAAATCTGATGGTAAAAAGAACTTGCAACTTAACTTGATTTACATTTTAAGGAAAAAGAAGCTGTGTTCATTTTTTTATAATTAATATTCTACCAGATTAGAGAAGATGTCAAGTCCGGTGTTTATGTTGAAAATCTGACCGAGGGATACGTGAAAAACTTGAAGGATTTGTCACAGCTTCTGATTAAGGTTTGTTGCAGCCTCTCATTTCATGTTCCTCTTAGGAAATTAATCCCGTTCTAATCTGAAAGATTACTAGAGTGATTGCTCTAAACGTACGCATTATACTTGGGGTTTTCTAGGTGTCATACCATTGTTAACTTTGCTTTGTTACAAAACAATGTCCACACTACAGGAATTTGGAAGACATTTTATTCGAGTTAACGTTTCAGCTTTGTTAGTTATGCTATGCAAATCGAATGTCAAATAGACCATGACTAAAAAAGATCTTTATATCACCAAAGCATGTCAAAGTATTGCAGTATAGACAGTATGAGCTATTTTGTTGCTCTGAAATGAGTATCTTCAGTAGTAATGCTTGCGTTTGAAACTGGTGCAGGGCTTGTCAAACAGAAGGACTGGTGCAACAAGTGTAAATGCAGAGAGTTCAAGGTCGCATTGTGTATTTACCTGTGTCGTTGAGTCCCACTGCAAGGTGGGCTGTTCTCTTTTATTAAATTTTTCATATGTACTGGCGACTGCAAGGTTCTTAAGAATAGGCTACGAGGCTCAGATGGTCTATCAATTAATTAGTTCATTGTTTATTATAATGTTGTGGCAATCGAATCCATATCTAACAGCATTGTAATGTAACAGAGTGCTGCAGATGGTCTAAGCAGCTTCAAAACAAGTAGAATAAATCTTGTTGATCTGGCTGGTTCCGAAAGACAAAAGTCAACTGGTGCAGCAGGGGAACGTTTGAAGGAAGCTGGGAATATCAATCGATCACTTTCTCAACTTGGGTAAGATCAGAATAATCTTGTTGATTGTTCTTTTTATTGACATTTTACAGATGTGATGCTACAGAGTCTGAACTGAGAAGCGTATACAATTTTTTACTTGCAGGAATTTGATCAACATTCTCGCAGAAATTTCACAAACAGGGAAGCAAAGGCATATACCCTACAGAGACTCCAGGCTGACATTTCTATTGCAGGAGTCTCTCGGTGGGAACGCAAAATTAGCTATGGTTTGTGCAGTTTCTCCCTCGCAAAGGTAAACTCGAGAACTTGAATTTCTCTTTCAGAAATTATTTTATCATCCACTTTTCTGCAAACTAAATTGCATCATAAACTGCAGTTGTAGAAGTGAAACATTCAGCACCTTGAGATTTGCTCAGCGTGCAAAGGCGATACAGAACAAGGCAGTTGTCAACGAAGTAATGCAGGATGATGTAAATTTCTTGCGGGAAGTGATACGCCAGCTGAGGGTATGCATCCTTTTGATTACCTCATAAAATGTAACTACGATTATGCAAATGTGAATGTAACTTCTAATGTAAAACTGTGCAGGAGGAACTGCAAAGGTTGAAGAATAATGGAAACAACCCAACCAACCCAAATGGAGCTTATACCACTTCCTGGAATGCGCGTAGAAGTATGAGTTTGTTAAGAAGCTTTGGCCTGAGTCATCCAAAGTCTGGAGATGATGATGGGGACACTGAGATGGAAATTGACGAGGAGGCTGTTGAAAGGCTTTGTGCTCAGATAGGCTTGCAGTTATCTCCACCTGCCGAGGAGAACAATCAGGACATGAACAGAGTAGAGAAAATCAATTCATCCCATCTTCAAACATCTGATGGCCAATCTACAGGAAAGCAGTTTCCTGAAGATACAGATGTCAACATGGAGGATGCAAGTTGCCAAACTGAGAACCATGGGGCAGCTACTGTTGATAATGCGTTAACTGTGGCAGAAACTGGCATCACAACAGCCGAGCAAACTCTGGATCATGGTTCAAGTGTACAGTCTCCTTTGATAACCAATTCTCCTGGTTCTTGTATTAGTGACACAAACCATGACAATTCACCTAGCAAGGCGGAGAACGTTCCATCATGCCAAGACTTGGTTCCTGAAGGTTTTGTTTCTGCAATTGCATCAGTAGCTGATACAGAAGACTTCTCTGTAAATCCTGTGTCACCTTGCCTCAGCATAGATACAGCAAGTGTTTCTCCTGTACTAATAACTCCCACTGAGAGCGTCTCTCCTAGGATTAGAAATAGCAGGAAAAGCTTGAGGACATCATCAATGTGCACCGCATCACCGAAAGATATTGAGATAGCAAACCAAGTAACTACAGAAACTGTGGAACCTTCTTCGGCTATGTCTACAGAGATGTTAAACCTATATGGTGCTTTGTCTACAAAGAAAAGTGAAGCTTTTCCTGTGCCAACTAGGCAACTGGCAGCTAGCCTCCACAGAGGCATGAAAATTCTTGACTCTTATCGCCAGAGTACTGCTCAGAGACGTTCGACATTCGGGTTTTCCTACAAAGCTCTAGAATGCAAGCCTTCAACAGTTTTAAGTAAGGCTGATGTAGGTGTGCAGACTTATCCCGAAGCTGATATAATAGCGGAAGAGAACCCAAAAGAAGTACTGTGCAGTAAATGCAAATGCATAGCAGAGTGCGATACCCAAGAAACAAGTGACACTTCAAATCTTCAGTTAGTACCTTTTGACAACTCAGAAAAGTCCAATTTCCAAGTTCCTAAAGTAAGGATTTCATTTACAGTGAGTTTTTTACGTTCTGCATATGTTTAGTGTAACGATATAACGGGAGCTTTCTGCATCTTACAGGCAGTGGAAAAGGTTCTAGCAGGGTCTATCAGAAGAGAAATGGCTCTGGAAGAGTTCTGCACTAAGCAAGCCTCTGAAATATCACAGCTTAATCGTCTGGTATGATCCTAGCTTATGTTCTGGCTTTGTTAGCTTCTCTGCTTTCTACAGAACAAGAGAACCTTTTCTAATAGTCTCTGACCAATTGAACAGGTGCAACAGTACAAACATGAGCGAGAGTGCAATGCCATCATAGGACAGACAAGAGAGGACAAGATTGTTCGCCTTGAAAGCCTCATGGACGGCGTGTTATCTAAAGACGATTTCCTCGATGAAGAATTTGCATCTCTCATGCATGAGCATAAGGTAATTATTTTTTGGGTTTCCGTTATTTAAAACATTCTTGAATCGATGCAGAAAAGTTTCCTAACATATAATAATGCTGCAGCTTCTGAAGGACATGTATGAGAACCATCCTGAAGTATTGCAGACGAGGATTGAATTAAAGAGAGCGCAAGAAGAGCTCGAAAGTTTCAAGAACTTCTATGGCGATATGGGAGAAAGGGAAGTATTATTGGAAGAGATTCATGATTTAAAGGCGCAGCTACAGTGCTACATTGACACTTCTCTTACGTCGTCTCGGAAAAGAGGTTCACTGCTTAAGCTGACATACAATTGTGACCCTAGTCAGGCTCCACCACTTAATACCATCCCTGAGTCAATAATGGACGAGAGTCCTGAGAAGACATTATTAGAACAGGAAAGACTTCGCTGGACCGAAGGGGAGAGCAACTGGATCTCTCTAGCTGAGGAACTAAGAACCGAGCTTGATACCAACAGGAAGCTTATGGAGAAGCAGAAACGCGAGCTGGATACAGAGAAAAGATGCGCAGAAGAGTTGACTGAAGCGATGCAGATGGCGATGCAAGGTCATGCACGGATGATCGAACAATACGCAGACCTGGAAGAGAAACATATACAATTGCTCGCAAGGCACAGGAGGATCCGAGAAGGAATCGACGATGTTAAAAAAGCAGCAGCGAAAGCAGGAGTCAAAGGAGCAGAGTCCAGGTTCATAAACGCGCTCGCAGCAGAGATCTCAGCTTTGAAAGTGCAAAGAGAGAAAGAGGCACAATACTTCAGAGACGAGAACAAGAGTCTCCAGTCACAGCTTAGAGATACAGCTGAAGCTGTTGAAGCAGCAGGAGAGTTGCTTGTTCGACTTAAGGAAGCTGAAGAAGGATTGAAAATTGCACAGGTAAACACATTTATCTAAACATTTAAAATCTGCAATTTTGTTTATCATACGACTCTTTACTTAATCACCTTTTACGGCTTGTGGATTTCGCAGAAACGGGCAATGGATGCAGAGCATGAAGCAACGGAAGCATATAAACAGATTGAGAAATTGAAGAGGAAGCACGAAACCGGACTTAACCAACAACAACACATTGCAGCAGAGTCACACAATCACATAGAGTCTTTGCAAGTTTCTTTTAATGGCGATGCTATGGCTAAGTATGATGAGCCTGTGGAACCATCGGCAAGTGAAGGTGATCAGCAATGGAGAGAAGAGTTCGAGCCATTTTATAAGAAAGACGCAGAGTTGGCAAAGCTCGCCGAACCTTCTTGGTTCTCGGGGTATGACCGATGCAACATTTAAGTTCGTTTCCACAACATTTTTTTTTTTTCTGTAATGTGTATAGGAAAAAAAAACAAGACATGTGATGTTGGGGTTCTGATCTCATTCTGTGAGATATAGAGTTGAACCTCTACAAAATAATACTCGATAAATTAATAATCACTATAAATTAATAAATTTTGCCGGTTCCGAATCGGGCCGGTGTAAAACTAGCAAATTTCGATAAAATAATAAGGTAATAATTTTTTTGGAACTCCTATGTAAAAATATGGTCCCAATAATTATATAAATTAATAATTATACATTTAGGTATATATAAATAATGTAATATAGTAAAATGTGATTATATTGCTGTTTATCTTATCTTTCAAATTTATTGATATGATTTTTTCTGAATGAATTTTACATTGTTGAAAATATTTTTTTTTATTTTGATGAACATTAAGAATTTGAACCAAAAAATATCTTTATAAATTAATATTTTATTAATTTATCAATAAATTAATAATTATTAATTTATTGATTTATCGATTAATTAATAACTCTATAAATTAATAAAATTTCGAAGTCCCAACATTATTAATTTATAGAGGTTTTACTGTAAAACTAAAGTTTGCAAAACTTCTCTCATTGTATTCTCACTGTATTTCTTATATTCTATAAACCCATTTTACAACTTATACATTTTTGTACTAATCCCATCTCTCGTCTGAAACATATCTTTGTTAGATTCCTCGTAAGAGAATTTGATTTATCACAATAAAAGAGATAAAGCTCTTTTGTAAAATCAGTTTAAATATTGAAAAAAAAAAACTGATTTAACCACCTTATAGCGGTTTTTCATAAATTTCGGTTCGTGATTTTTGTTAAATTTTACAACTAGTAATTAAACTGAAGTTGCATGATAAATACTAGAGAAATACTAAAAAATTAATGTTATAGATGAGAAATATATAGAGAAATTCTTTAGAATACCATAGTTTTCATTCCACAAATACCATACGGGCTAAAAAAACTTCTATCCTTAACATCTTTGATTAAACCATGACTACATTGCCCTCGTTTAGATAATAACCTTTTTCTACCAAAAAAAAAAGAAAAATACGAAATGAGCATTGATCTGAACGTTTTAAGAACAAGATCAGAGCAATTTTGTTTGCAATCCCTCTCCCTCTTTCACTTTGCAGTGGAGATTTATAGGGTTTCTCTCGAGCTTTGTGAGTGAATTTCCTTTGCTTTGATTCAATTTCTTTGGAGAGGTCGAAGAGGAGAGAAAAGCCATGTCGCTGAGACCGAACGAGAGGACAGAGGTCCGTCGAAACGGATACAAGGTCACTGTGAATGCGGAGGAAGGAAGAAGAAGAAGAGAGGAAAATTTGGTCGAAATCCGGAAAAACAAACGCGACGCGAGGAAAGCTTGATGAAGAAGCGGCGCGACGGTATGCAAGCTCTTCAAGATTTCGCTCCTGAATCCGCTGCCTCCGCTGAGAAGAAGGTAAGCCGGAGTTTCACAATCTCACAGGTTTATCATTCTATGCTGATTTTGTGTTGGATTAGTCAATTGATTAGCCCTTTTTCAATACTCGTAGCTGGAGAATCTATCAATGGTCGCCGGGGTTTGGTCGGATGAGCCTTCGTTGCAGCTCGAGTCCACTGCCCAGTTTAGGATTGATCTATCGATAGGTAAGTTTCATCTTCGTACTTCTTTGTTTTCTTGATCGATTTGACATATTCGAATGTTTCTTTGATTTTTGTGCGCTTATATTTTTCTCTAGAGGGTCCTTCTATCGACAAAGTGATACAATATGGAGTTGTGCCTCGCTTCGTTGAGTTTCTTAAGAAGGACGATTTACCCAAGCTTCAGGTTTTAGAAGAAAAGTCCCCATCAATTCATACTGTAATCTCTGATTCCGATGTTCCATGTTTGTTTCTAGTTTGAGGCGGCTTGGGTTCTAACAAACATTGCTTCTGGGATAACAAATTCTAGAGATTATATGACTTGTTACTAAAATCCTAAGATTCTAGAGATTCGTATCATTTTTGTGTTATGATGCGAATGGTATGTCTGATATTCTCGTGACTATCTCGAGAAGATGTTAGTTTCTCACTTAGATTCTTTTAGCTATAATGGATCTTGAATACATACGTACAAACCTTGTAGTATTTCTTTGAATAAAAGTAATAATTCCAATGATTCAGAATCTTAGATATTGGTCATTCTATAGATGTGAAGGTTTAAAACAAATTGATATGATGACAACTTTTGATAGAATCTGCAGGCTTTTCTGTTTACTAAGACACATATGAATCATATATGTGATCATATGTGAAATCAAGCATTGTTCAGCTGCCCAGATTATCAGATTCAAGTATGACAATTTTAGTATTGAAGAAAATTGATTATGGGTTTGCTGGATGCAGCACGGATATACATTTTACAAGGACCGGCTAAGATATATATTTTACAAGGACCAGCTCAGATATCCAGACTTTTTAGGAAGCTTTTCATATGTTTTAGGAATGTTTTTCTGACTTTTTATTCTGACATTCTGAACACGATTATTCTCTTATTTTCATGGTTTGATCGTGTTTATGAGTCTATTTTAACTATATATTGGATGATATTCTGTTTAATTTGTGTTTCACTAAAAAAAATATATTAATTCTATTACATGTAACATTTAGGAAACAATCATATATATTTAGAAAGGCCTTCCACAAACTACGTGTAGATGCTTTACAGATAATTTTAAATGCTTTAGAAATGCTTCCTAAACGTGTAGGATTGTTTCCTAAAAAAAATCATATCCACTTTATATAAATAAATAATTTTTCAAATTGACCGGACACAAATCACTTGTGAAGATGTGAATTCTCCGAGCCTCATGTTCGATTCTATCTGTGCATAATTTTAACAGTTTTTTTTAGGAAAGCATTCCTAAACATGTAGAATTGTTGTATTAAACATTTATGAAGTTTTACTAAACTTCTAGGAAGCTCTTCCTAAATGTTTAGGTAGACTTTCCTAAACAACTATCTCCAGCACCAAGAACTCTCAGATAGTATGGAGCCTTGCAAGTTGTGCAGTGTGCAAACGCAAAACCTTCCTGAAATCAAATGAGGTTACTGTGCGTTAACACTTGCTATTCATCTGACTAAACAACACCACACTCTCTAATCATCATTCATACAACATATATCAAGTCTGAATTTTTTCCTCCAAAACTATACTTATTTAGAGTGAAAGCGAGCAGCTTTCCAGCAACACTAATGGCTTTCCGAGCATGGACCAAAATTGAGACAACATGTATAAATTTTTTGTATCAAACTGCAAGTACAAAACGTTAGGAAGGCCTTCCTAAGCTCATGATAGATCTGATCTCGAATGCATCATACTGCCAACAACAAGCGAACAACTCATCAAGTCATGACTCAAACTAATGTTAAAGAGTATACAGAATTTCGAGTATTGGCACACTCCCAAATTTCTTTAATCTATCTCACGAGCACTGCAATCTATAAAGTCTCAAGGTTATGCTAAAATCAGGATATTATAAAGCAACATACTTGACGCGCTTTGTGGCCAATTTTATTGAGATACACAGAGAAAAGCCTTGTGGACATGCACTCTCCAAATGAAACCAAGTAGTCCATTGTGCGTAAGGTTAACTCTTTCATCATTGCTATGCCTTTCAGAAGCTGGTGTAGTCCTTCGAGGTGTTCTACAAATGTATTAAGAAGATAATGGATTCAGAAACACAAAAAAACTAACTGATTGCACAGCGAGATTCAAAAACTGCAATTGGGGAAAAGGTCAATAAGTCAAGCATTGGAAAAGAGAACTAAGGCACTTACTTGAAATAACCGTTGTGTCCAGTCACTGTCCACTCCAAGCTCATGAGCAGTTTAGGACATAGAGAATATCGTTTCCCATGAGAATAAGGCTAAATTTGGGCTGTGAACAAATAAAATACACGACAAAACATTGTTTTCTTTAACCTTAAATGAAGTTCCTTTATAAAGCTCAATTCTTCAATACTTTCTACGTTAGTGACATGCACCGCAAGCAACAGCCTTCTCTCCAGCCTAACGAAATCCAAAAGCCAAGAAGATAATTCACTCTATCGATTACAGAAACGTCATCAGAAAGAAGTAGAAAATATTTAACATTGTTGTATTACCTTCAAAAGCTTATTAGTCGTCTTCCCCATTGTTGATAGCACAATAACAGGCCTCTCATCGGGAAAGCTGAGGATAAGATTTATCACCACACACAATGCATTCGAGATCGGAATGTGTAAATCCACGGTAAAGGATTTGCTCCACAACAAATCAGTTTCAGTATCAAATTTATTATTGGTCACCCACAGATCCATCTTTGATTCAAGAAAGTTCGGACGTAACACAGAGATTTTTTCTTCTCTAACGAGAGATAGAATAACAACAGACGCCGAAACCTGTCCTCGAGAGATGGAAGAACCCGATAAAAATCTTCGATTTTGATTTTGGATTTTTTAATCTCAAATTGCGAAAAGAAAGTATAAACAGTGGAAAGATGATTTACTGAATTGAGCTTAGATCTATGTAATTGGATTGGGAAAAGAGAGTATATCGTTCTTCATCTCTGTTCGCCAGCGAATCCAGAGATCGAAATTTAGAGTTTGGAATCTTGTTTGTAGTTCATCGTCGAGAGAGAAGAGAAAATTTGGGAAATTTCTGTTTTGGGAAGGAAGGGCAGAATGGTCAATCAATTAATAAAAAATGTTAAGAGTGGAAATAATTGTGGGTGCATGTTATTTTTGTCCCAAAAAACTTGTTTTCGTGGTAAATATGAGAATTGCCCAATTATATACTGTCTTTCACTACATTCTTGTTCAAAACTACAACTATTTGTATTAATCATTGTAAGTCTTAACTTTTTTTTTTTACGAGGTTCTATAAGTTTTTAAAAAAATTAACCGCCTTTTAATTATATCGAAAATAAATCGATATACGATAGCATGATTATATATTACATGTAGACAAGATGCTTAAACTAGTTTTCCATGAAATAGTTAAATTAAGTAAACGATGTCGATTAATAACCCGAATCAAAATTTAGATTGAGATATTGGAATCAAATTTTGATCTATGGGTTTCGATTTGATTAGTCCATAATAATATGGAAATCCTAGGAACCTAGCATGCATAACATGTAGGCACGTGTGTCGTGTAAGTGGAGAATTGTTTAAAACCCAAACGAGTAAGCAAGCAAAAGCCATGTTCAAAAAGCAACCGATCTCAATCAATTGTTTAAAGCCTAATCAAAAGGGTACACACTAAGGGAAAAGAATAATCTTACAAGACATGTCTCCTCCACAACAAAAGGGGATCGTATTAAAATTATTTTAAAAAGACCGTGATTCGTACAAACCATTTAAATCTGATCAAAGCCTCACAAGATCTGTCAATCAATCAGTTCTCTAAACTGAGTTTCGATCATATAATCAAAACGAGGAAAACATTTTTAGTCAGAAAAATTATAAGCTTTGGAATTGAAAGCATAACAGAAGAGATTAATGGATGGTTCAAGTCCAAGAGGGGGAGGATTAGTTATGAAGCCAGTGGTTCTGAGAGTTGGTGTTGCTCTTGTACTATCGGCAACTGGTTTGATCTTGGCCAGGTTCGTGTCTCGGAAAGACGATAACGAGGTAACTTCTTCTGCAAGCAATCCAGAGTCTTCGACATCACCTAGCAGAAGAAACGAGGGAGAAGAAGAAGAAGATGAAACAGAGAGCCTATATGATCATCAGAAGCTAGAGATTATCGGATTAAAATCCAGATTCGAGGAGCTTCAGAAGAAGGAATACGAGATGGAGTTGCGCTTCCAACGTTATTGTAGCTTGAAAGATCAAGAAGTCATGCTTATGGAGCATAAAAGTATGTTGGCCCTTGAGAAATCTCAATTAGATTTCTTCCGTAGAGAAGTTTCGGCGATGGAGAAAGAACACAAGAGGGGTCAAGATTTGGTGATTGTGTATCTCAAACTGGTGGGAGAAATCCAAGAGTTGAGATCAGAGAATTGGTTGCTTGAGGGGAAAGCAAAGAAGCTCAGAAGAAGAGGAAAACAGTTATGCCGCGTTGTAAATGAGAAGAACATGAGGATTATTGGCGTGGAAAAAGAGCTCTTGAAGTGTCTTGATGAATTGGAGATGAAGAATAACGTTATGAAGGAACTTGAATGTGAAGTTAAAGTCCTTAAAGCTAACGTGGATGTGTTGCAAGAGGAAAAGGAAGAAGTATCCAAGAAGTCTCCAGAAAATTCAAAATCAGAGGTAAAACTTTTGATTATTTGGATCCAAATTCAATGATTCTACTCATTTTATGTTGATTGGAACGTTTTTTGCTTTTGTGAAGATGGGGAGTGTAGAAGATTATATAAGGGTATTAGAAGAGCAATGCTTGTTTGAGGCACGAGGTGATGAGAAATGGAACCAATTATGAGGGAAATAGCGTTTTCTCCAAATCGAAACTTGCAAGAGTTGGAAATGGAAGATCAAACAGATACTCTTGCATTGACAGTGGCTGATGAGCATCATGAAGAGAATAACCACCATGATGATCATCATCATCATGAATCTTCAAGGAGGAAGAGGCTGATGAAGAAGCTGAAAAGATGGGTTGAACGAAATGAGAAGGAAAAATCAGCAAAGTCAGAGGAAATATGTTTCGGAAGGCACTCTTTGACGGTGGAACCTGAGGAAGAAGATCTTGTTCTAGCGTATAAATGTAATATCTTGCTTTACAAGAGAAGCAGTCAACGTTTTAAGAATTCCCCAAAATTAACATAGTCATGAAAATGCACATACAAAGAAAGATCACACGAAAATGAGTAAGCAAGGATTAATGATGATCGATGACATCAAAAGATCAAATGAAATTGGGATATATAGTCATCATATCAGAGAACTAACATGGAATTAAAATCACATGTGTATATATATATATAGAACTAGATATGGACCCGTACGTTACACGGGTTTTTGATTTGAATTATTTATATTTTTGTTTAATTTCAAAATTATAAGTTGTATAGATAACTAAAAAAATTTTCCAATTAAGTTAAATTAAATCGGTTGGCTAAAAAAATTTAAACTAAATCATAATAATCTCAAAAATATAAAAATCAAAGAAGTTAAAATAATGCTACTATAATAAAACGACCTGAAGATAAAGCAACCCTCATATATTAAACTAACCTACGTAAATTTCGTAATCATAATAACACGACCTGACTAAAGATAAACTACCCCACGTAAACTAAATCAATTTACATGAAACTAAACTAACATGCACGAATTTATAAACTTTAATAGACTACTACATGAAACTAAACTAACCTTTTCACTGTGGAGTTTTATTCGATCAGATATTTGAAGTTTTGGGTTTGTTAGTGTGAAATTAGAAGATACACAAATTTTAGAGTTGGTAATGACAATTCTTTCTCTTTTAAGATTAGTAATCGATTTTAAAATTCCTTTATCTAATAGGAAAATATAAAATATACTTAATTGCTTCATTTTTTAAACCCTTAATCTAATTTCTTAATTTTATTTATTTTTATTTTTTATTTTTCTCTATTCTTTTCCTTTTAATATTAGTATTCTATCATATAATTTTCTTAATCTAATTGGATCTCATAAAAAAATTTTATTTGTTTTTTTTATTTTTAAACCTTTAACCTAATTTACGTTTTTCTTAATTTTCTTATTTATCTTTTTGGTTCTCTTATTCTATTCTTTTTATTAATACTAATCGATCATACAATTTTCTTAATGTAATTGAAAAACATAAATATACTTATTTATCTTTTTAACCCTTTTTTTTGACAGATTGCCTTTTTAATCCTTAATCTAATTTATCTTTTTCTTAATTTATTTATATATCTCTTGATCTTTTGTCTCTTTCTTTAAGAAATAGTAGTCGATAATACAATTTATTTAATCTAACTAAAAACATAAAATATACTTATTTGCATCTTTTAAAAACCCTTAATCTAATTTACCTTTTTAATTTTCCTATTTATCTTTTTGATGTTTTTTTTTTCTTTTCCTTTTAGTATGATTAATCGATAGTATACAATCTTAATCTAATTATATTATATAAAATATACTTATTTCCCTTTTATTTTTGCTTTAAGTAATAATAATCTATCATATAATTTACTTAATTGAATTAAAAACATAAAATATACATATTTGCCTTTTTAACCCTTAATCTGATTTACTTTTTTCATAACTTTTTTATTTATCTTTTTAATGTTTTTTATTCTTTTATTTTATTATTTGTAATCGATCATACAATTTTCTTAATCTAATTGGAAACCATACAATATACTTATTTTTATTTTTTTCTTTTTTAAAAAATATTTAATATAAATTACCTTTTATTTAATTTTTCTATTGATATTTTTATGTTTTTTTTTGAACTTTTCCTTTTGGTATTAGTTATCAATCATACAATTTTCTTAATCTAATTGGAAAACATAGAAGATATATTTTTTGTTTTTAAAACTAAATTTGTAGATTTTTTTGTTTTTCTTAATCTTATTGGAAAACATAGAAGATTTTTGTTTTAAACTAAATTTGTAGATATATGTTATTATGTTGAAAACTAATTGGTTAAATATTTTTACACGTTTTAAACTCTGATATTTTACGACTCTTCATCATTGCAGTAATTTTAATCTGATATTTTACACGTGTCAAAATCTAATTTCCTTTTTTGGAAATTATTTTTCGTTTATAAATAATATTTTACAGGGACACGTGTCATCATCTGAATCGAATGACTCGCCACGTGTTATGGTAATGTTAATTAGCAGTCTTATTTAGTTTAATTTTTTTTAAATCGAAATAGATCCTTTTGTTTTATTTTCTTTTTTTTTTAAATTGAAATATATATTATTAAATCATATTTTTCTTTTTATTTTAAATCTATAGATTTGACATTTTTATTTTTTAGTTTTCCTTTTTGGATATTTTTTGTTTAAAATAAGATATTTTACCGGGACATGTGTCAGAATCTAAATAGAATGACTTGCCACGTGTCGCGATCATGTTAATTATCAACTTTGACGCATCCTACTTTATATAATAAGATAGATATAATAATTTATTCTAAAATTTTAACGAATTATTTATCCTACTTTTATCATAATTAAAATCTAATCCGCGTATACGTAAATCTATAATAATAAAATTTCAAACCCATTAAAATAATGTTTTTAAAAATATAAAACAAAATCGAATCACTACTGAAATAAATATATGAAAATACACAAAATCTAAATCTTATTTTATTTTTCATTTATTTTTAATTAAAATATTTAAAACACAGAATCTATTGAGGGTGTTAAGCAACATTAACCATATTTCTCATATATTTGACACACTTTATCAACTATGTTTTTCTGTTCCGCTTCGTTAAAAACTTTGGAATGCAATTCGAATCCTTCGAGTATGTTAACGATCTCCCATTAACTCTTTTCAAGCAAATAAATCTCTCTTTCTCTTCACATTCATCTCCTGTATATGATTTCGCTGCTCTCTAGAGAAGTTATGCTTCTCAAGACTCGCATCAAAAGGATCTTTACATGATTATTGCTATCTTTCTCTAAATTTAGCTCATCATCATCTAATCATATCCTAATGAATGTAATTTACTTTTTGTTTTTATTTTTCTTAAATTAAAATAGATCCTTTTGTTTTATTTTGTTTTTCTTAAATTGAAATTATGCTTCTCAAGACTCGCATAAAACATCTCTCTACATGATTTTTGATATACTCCTTCTCATTGAGCTAATCATCGTTAATACCATATCAATGGTATCTAATTTTTTTTTAATTGATATATATCCTAATTAATCTAATTTACTTTTTGTTTTTTTTTAAATTGAAATAAATCCTTATATCCCCTACTTAATTTTATTTTATTTTTTTAATTTAAATCGATAAATTTAACATTTTTTAATTTTTTAAAAATAGTTTTTTTTGGAAATTCATTTTTATCTTATTATATAAATTTAAAAATAATATTTTACCAAGACATGTGTCAAAATCTAAATCGATAAACTTGACACATGTCGAAATCTTTCCTTTTATTTTATTTATTTCTCTTTTAAAAATAGATAGATGTATTTTCCTTTTTCTTTTAGGATTAGTATAAATTTTTTTATAATAAGATTTTAATCAAAACACGTGTCGAAATCTAATCGATTAACTTGACATTTGTCACGATCATGTTAAAAAACTAACTTTGTATTTATTTCTCTTTTAAAATAGATAGATGTATTTTCTCTTTTCGGATTAGTATAAATTTTTTTATAATAAGATTTTAATCAAAACACGTGTCGAAATCTAATCGATTAACTTGACACTTGTCACGATCATGTTAAAAACTAACTTTGTATTTATTTCTCTTTTTAAAATAGATAGATGTATTTTCCTTTTTCTTTTAGGATTATTATAAATTTTTTTATAATAAGATTTTAATCAAAACACGTGTCGAAATCTAATCGATTAACTTGACACGTGTCACGATCATGTTAAAAACTAACTTTGATGCATCCTACTTTATATAATAAGATTGTATACCAAAAATTTAGACATAGTTTGCAAGAAAAAAAAAACAACTTTATCTGAAAGCAAATAATCAACGAGTAAAATCAACAAAATGTGTTATATTTATCTTATTAGATTATAACAAAAATAAAAAAATAGATACAAAAGTAAGATGATGAGTGTTAAAACTTAAAAACGTCACAATTTAAATTGTCAAAATATACACCAACTCATATGAATGACGTTTAAGAGTCCACATCCAAAAGTTCTTAATTGCATAAACTACAAAACCATATAAATATTTTGTTACACTAATCGAAAAGAGCAATGTTTCATATGAAGTTAAGAAATTAAAAAACAAAATTTTTAGGAAATCTTTGGGATAGAGTCACTATACCGTTCCCATAGGTAGATACATTTTATAACTATACATCAAATCATTTGCACACGTATTAATTGTAAGACATTTTTTCAAATACAAGTAAAATGGAAAACAGTAATTTTTTTTAAGGGAATGTAAAATTTATATTCATCTCAAAACAACATTTGTTTACAAATAATGCAACCAGAATTTGAAATTTTAGAAAGACCTTCCTATCTTCGTAATTATAAATCAAAACAATAAGTATTAAGAAGCTCTTATTTTCTTTCTCATCTCTAAAAAACCATGTCCATCATTCTCTTCTTGCTTTTTTTTTTGTTTGTTTTTTTTCCATTATCTCTCCGATAGATCAAAACTTCCATGGACATAATCACCAACTTTTCCACCAGATATTTCTCCTCTTCATCCTCCCAATTGTGATCATATATGTCAAGATTCCAAACCAAAGGATACTTGGTGTTCAAGGTATCACTCATAGCTTGTAGATACTTAACCACATCCATCGAGTGTAATAACACACCAGCATCTTCCAACGGTACATTTTTAAGCTTCTATGTTGTGATACTTAGAGAGATATTGTAGGAGACAAAGTTGCTTTTTATGGTTGTGGGTTATATATTTGACCATCAAAACACGTTTAACTGAAACTATATAGAATTATTTATAAAATAAAGCTAAAATAAAGAAAAAATAAAGAAAAAATAAAGAAAAAAATGAGCAAAAAATGAGCAAAAAACGTTGGAAAAGACTTTAACTCATCACAGTTTTCATGATTTTGGAATTTGAGTTGAGTTAGATATTTTAGAAATGACATAATTCAAAATTATAAATCAATTATAACTCTTTATAACTCCAACTTAAACTCATTTTTTCATTTGACTCATAATTGGTAACATTTTTGAGTTATCAATAAGTTTTACTATTAACTCATGTTACCAATTAGAACCTATACATAAGTTAGACAATTATTTGTTTCATTAATTTAATTGGGTATGATTTTCAGGGCGGACTACTGTGGAGAACATCGATGTTATGGGCTGAGAGTGAATCACAGTGAAAGGGTTCCCTATGCGAATCAACTTACCGATGTGGAAGTTGCTCCTTTCACCAACATCTCCTTCATAGACGGACATGGATGGCTCTAGAATGGAGCAATTTAAAGAAATTTCATAGCTGTTGATTATTGGTAGTCGAATGGTTTTATAATAAATATAAAACAACATGTATGCTTTAGTTGTGAAAGTAGTTTATATGAGACCAAAGTATATCCTTTGTTTTTTTAATTTGTTTGCTGAAATATATTATCTCAAGATGAAAGCTTGGATATCCGATACTAATTAAATTTTAAAAAAATAACATCTATGGAGAAGTGAATGAGGCGACCTTGCTCCTTCTTTTCTTTTTTTGCAGTGGAGGACAACTTTTGAGGAAATTTGTCTCAAGGTAGCCAGGGAAGCAAATCATAGAAGCTTCGACACAACACAAAAACTCGAACGCCCATGACTTTTCCATAAATTTTCTAAAACACCTATCATATCCATTTGAATTTCTTCCTATTGACCTGCAAATATCATAGATCTAAGCAAATGGATTCTCAAATCCAAGCAAAATCCAATAACAGGTGATTTAGCTATGTTACGGTTCTAAAAAAAATGTTATTGGTATATAGATTTAAATGGATTCTCAAATCCAAGCAAAATCACGTGTTATTAGATCATTGATTTTTTTTTAAAAAAAATTATCAAAATTCTATGTTATTGGTTATATGATTTGAAAATTATAATAAAATCTTATGTTATTGGTATACTTGAGTGTACTTTCACTCAACCTCTATTTCGATGAAGGAAAAAACACCATTATGAAAATTCTTATCGTATATATATTTGCTTTTTATAACTTATAGGTCATAGACCAAATATATGTCCCATAATGCGTAGATTTGATAAGAGAGAAGATGCGTAAATTATGTTGATCTATAAGTCCATTATGAATATCACAAAAGTCCACCAAAAAAATCAAGTAAACAAGATAGAAAAAGCCCAAAAAAAATCTAAGACTCATTTGAGAAATTAAAACCATATTCATCTTTTTCTTATGTGGACCATGACTTCATATTTTTTTTCTTCTTCTCTTGCAGTTAGTGGTATGTAATTTTGAACTTGTAAGTTTAATGCTTAAGTTTTAAAAAGATTGTGTGCCCCATGGAAAAAAACAATTCTGGATCCGTCCCTTTTACACGTTTACGTTTTTTATTTTAATAATGGAGCAAACGGGTTACCAAAAAGATGCTTCAGCATTTTTCCTAGGTCCTAACAACAAGATCCGGATTTTAGGGATCTAAAACGTGAACGCGACAGTGCTTGAAAATCTATTTCTTAAAGAAATTTGCAAGAAAACATATTTAAGTACGCAAGAATTCAAATAATCAGTAATTCAGTATACTATTTTCTTTCTTTCTTTCTTTTGTTTGATTTGCATCTGTAATATGCATGCATGTGCATGGTCTTTAAGGCTATAAGACCAACCATAATGGTCATCCTTTAGTATAGTGTCTTAAAGATAGAATAATAATATTTGGTGTATTTTTTGGATATAAGATATTTTGTTACAATCTGTTAATTTTGAAACTACAATGGAGACACTTGGATGGATGTCTTAAAAAACCAATTTTTTTTTTTTAATTTAAGTAAAAATATAATATAGTAAAACCTCTATAAATTAATAATGTTGGGACTTCAAGATTTTATTATCTTATAGAGTTATTAATTTATCTGTAAGTTATTAATTATTAATTTATCGATAAATTAATATAGAGATGTTTTCGGTTTGAAGTTTTAACGTTCATCAAGAAACAATACAAAAATGTTTTCGAAATTATAAAATTCATTTAGAAAATATCATATCAAAGAATTAAAGATAAATCAACAATTTTTAAAAACATAAAACAATGATTTAA
Source organism: Alliaria petiolata (assembly GCA_020283515.1). Lineage (NCBI taxonomy): Eukaryota > Viridiplantae > Streptophyta > Magnoliopsida > Brassicales > Brassicaceae > Alliaria > Alliaria petiolata. Next base: position 203,366,592 of record JAHZTW010000001.1, read on the forward strand.
TCATATTTTACTATATTACTTTAGTTATATATATATATATATATATATTGATGCAGCGCCATCTAACGTGTGCAACACATTACCAACTTAAGAAACTTTCCTTTTCTTCTACAATAAGATAAACTAGAAGTTTTCTGTTTTTTCATAAGTATTTCCTTTTCATAGTTCTTTCCTTTTTCTAGTTAATTTCCTTTTGATTAAAGGTTTGTAGCCCTATTTAAACAAGTCTATGGCTTCATTATTATTCAGTCATTGAAAGTTATTAATCGAGAGTTCTCTCTTTTGCCTTGCATTGATTTGATTAAGTTCATCGATTCAAGAAGCCTTGCATTGATTTGATTAAATTCATCAATACAAGAAGTTAGGTCTCTAGAGATTATCTAATCTCTAGATTAAGCTAAATTATTAAACCCTACGCCTGTCTCTTATACACATCTAGATGTGTATAAGAGACAGGAGCTAACCCGTCAAGCCATCACTACGCTTCAAGAACAAATGCGTACAATCACCACCGCAATTCAGGCACTTACGGTACAGCGACAACCTCCACCAGCAGAACGCGTCGAACCAATTGACGAAATAGAAGAAGAAGATGAAGTTCAGGACAACCCTTTTGCGGCAATACGTCACTATCGTGTCATTGAACAAGATGTTGTTGATGATTCTCGTTGGGAAAGTGGCTTTAAATCTGAAATTTCAGAGTTTCACGGCGCATAAGCAGCATAAGAGTTGCTCGATTGGATTTTTACTTTTGAAGATATTCTTGAATTCAAACATGTTCCACTTGAGCGTTGTGTTCCTGTCATTGCTATGAGGTTTCGAAACAGAGCAGCAGCTTGGTGGGCACAACTAAAGGCGACTAGGGTTTGTTTAGGAAAACTAAAAGTGATGTCGTGGGAAAAGTTGAAATCCAAGATGCGCAAAACCTTCTTACCTTACAATTACTATCAGATTATGTTTCAGCGCCTGCACAATATCCGTCAAGGTCCACGTTCTGTGGAAGATTATGCGACTGAATTTTTTTTGCTCCTTACTCGTGTCGAGATTCAAGATTCTGAGCATCAGCTCGTAGCTTGATTTGTAGCCGGACTTCGTCAACAGATCCAACATACTATCAATTTGTTTAATCCCTTGACGTTATCAGAAGCACATCAGCAAGTTTTAACAATTGAGGCGCAAACAAAGAGTAATTTCTCTTCATGGACGAACTCACGCCCCTCGCGTATTTCACAGCCACAACCACTACAAGCACCATCGACTGATTCGCCTGCACCAAAAACAGAGCCAGCCCTTATTCCTTTTGGTGACAATCGTTCTTCTCGCCCAAGCTCACTTCGTTGTTTTTCTTGCGGTGAAGTCGGACATAGACAATCAGGATGCCTAATACGTAATCGGCGAGGCCTTCTTCTTGATGCTTCCGGAAACGATGTCGAGGTTATCTATGATGAAGAAATTCAAGAAGTTACAGAAGCGTCGGAAGATCTTAGTGCTGACATTGGTCCCGCGTTAATGGTACGCCGTGTTTGTTTAGCTCCACGTGGTCCATAATAGCATCCTCAACGCCACAATCTGTTTCATTCAAAGTGTACTATTGGTGGCAAGGTTTGTAAGTTCATCATCGATTCTGGAAGTAGTGAAAACGTGGTCGCGGAAGAGGTTGTTAACAAACTCTGCATTGCTACAGAATTACACCCATCTCCGTATAAATTGGCGTGGTTAGATCAGAAAACAGATTTGTTAATAACTCGTCGGGCATTGATTTTATTTTCGATAGGCGATGCTTATAAAGACCAAATTCATTGTGATGTGGCGCTCATGGATGCTTGTCATCTCCTCTTAGGTCGTCCTTGGATATATGATCGACGAATTCAACATGATGGTTTCCGCAACACCTACATCTTTCGTTTCCATGATCTCAATTTTACATTGCAGCCGTCAGTACCCGAAAGACAAAGTACATCTTCTAAGTCCGTATTGGTTTTACAAAGAAAACCTTTCGAAGCTGCTATGCGCGAGGAAGGTCTTGTTGTGATTATTTTATCAGCCATAAGTTTAACGACTTTGCCAAAATCTATGCCGGTTGAGTTTAAGGATCTCATTGACGAATTTCAAGATGTCTTTCCTGAGGATTTACCATCAGGGCTTCCTCCAATTCGTGATATTCAACATCGTATTGATCTTGTTCCTGATGTAGCTCTTCCTAATAGAGCTCATTATCAAATGAGTCCCAGTGAACACGAAGAGCTAAGGAGACAAGTTGAAGATTTGGTTGCAAAGGGGTTCTTGCGTGAGAGTTTAAGTCCTTGTGCAGTTCCAGCATTGCTTATACCCAAGAAAGATGGCTCATGGCGAATGTGTGTTGATAGTCGTGCTATCAATAAGATCACTGTGCGGTACCTTTTTCCGATACCTCGACTCGACGACTTACTTGATCAGATTGGTACCGCTTCTGTTTTCTCGAAGCTCGATTTAAAAAGTGGCTACCATCAGATTCGTATACGTCCTGGTGATGAATGGAAGACGGCGTTCAAAACAAGAGAAGGTCTCTTTGAGTGGCTTGTCATGCCTTTTGGGTTATCTAATGCGCCTAGTACCTTTATGCGAGTCATGAACCAGGCACTTCGTCCATTTATTGGCAAATTTGTCGTAGTTTATTTTGATGACATATTAATCTTCAGTATGTCACTATCGCAGCATCTTGAACATTTGCGTGAAGTTTTACTAGTCTTACGCCGAGCTCAGTTTTATGCAACCCTTAAGAAGTGTGAGTTTGGTTCCACAGCGGTTCACTTCCTTGGTTACATCGTTTCTGCCACTGGTTTAGCCGTTGATCCAAGCAAGGTTGAGGCAATTCAATCCTGGCCAACACCAACGACTTTGTCTGAAACACGGAGCTTCCATGGTCTTGCATCTTTTTATAGACGTTTTGTGCCACAATTTAGCAGCTTGATGTCGCCAATATCAGATTGTATTCGCCATGATGGACAATTTGTTTGGACCCATGATGCAGCTCAAGCTTTTGACGTCATTAAGACTAAGTTAAGTTCAGCTCCTATTTTTGCATTACCTGATTTTTCACAAGTCTTTGAGTTACATTGTGATGCATCTAAGACAGGAATCGGCTCAGTTCTAAGTCAACGAAGTCGTCCTATCGCCTTTTTTAGTGAAAAATTAGCTGTAGCTCGTTTCAGATATATCATATACGACATTGAGTTTTATTCGGTGGTTCAGGCTGTTAAGCATTGGAGACATTATCTTTTTCATAAAGAGTTTGTTCTTTTTACAGATCATGATGCTCTCAAACATCTTAATAGCCAAGATAAAGTGTCTGCTCGTCATTCTTCATGGATAGCTTATTTACAACAATTCACCTTTGTTATCAAGCACACTTCAGGTGTTTCGAATCGCGTTGCTGATGCCTTAAGCCGAAGACATGCTTTGCTCTCTGTTCTTCACGTTTCTGTTCCCGGGTTTGGAACTTTTGCTGAACTATATCCATCCGATGCCTTTTTCGGTCGAATTTTTGACGAAGCTCGTTCAGGACTGTCTCGTGATTATACTTTTCACGATGGATTTATCTTTCGTAATGATCGGCTTTGTGTTCCTGATTGTAGCCTCCGTCTTCAACTTATTTCAGAGATTCATAATGAGGGTCATGTTGGCAGAGATCGCACGTTACATCTGATCTCATGTTCTTATTTTTGGCCAACTTTAAGGCGTGATGTGGAACGGTTTGTTGAGCGGTGCGTAACTTGTCAAACATCTAAGGGTCATGCCACCAACGCGGGTCTATATCTTCCTTTACCAATCCCAACTCAGCCGTGGTCTGACATTAGCATGGATTTTGTCATGGGACTTCCACGAACGCAACGTGGATTTGATTCTATCTTTGTCGTAGTGGATCGCTTCTCAAAAATGGTGCACTTCATCCCTTGTAAAAAGACTACTGATGCAATCCAGGTCGCTACTCTTTTCTTTCGCGAAGTTTATCGTCTCCATGGTTTGCCTACATCTATTGTTTCAGACCGCGATTCCCGTTTCTTAGGACATTTTTGGCGTTCTCTCTGGAAGATGTTAGGCACTAGTCTTGACATGAGTTCTGCTTATCATCCGCAAACAGATGGGCAAACTGAAGTCACTAATCGATCATTGGGAAACTTACTTCGTTGCTTAGTTGGAGACTCCATTAAGACGTGGGATTCCAAACTACCTCAAGCTGAGTTTGCTCACAATCACGCCCTCAATAGAAGTTCGGGGTTTAGTCCATTCCAAGTTATTTATGGCTTAAACCCTCGAGGACCAATAGATCTTTCTACTCTTCCTGATCGGACAAGACTTCATGGTAGTGCCGAAGATTTTGTCGACGAAATTCATAAAGTTCATGGAAAGGTTGTCTCCAATCTGGAATCATCATCATCAAAGTATAAGCAAGCAGCGGATTCTCATAGAAGACGTCTCGTCTTTGAAGTAGGGGATCTCGTATGGGCAATGTTAACAAGAGATCGAATGCCGGCACATGCCTACAACAAACTCAAAGCAAAGAAGATTGGTCCTCTTGAAGTTCTTGAACGCATTAATGACAATGCTTATCGTCTGCATCTACCAGCTCATATCACCACTTCAGATGTGTTCAACGCAAGGTACTTGTCACGCTTTGTTCCACCTGATCCGGTTCACGATTCGAGGATGAATCTTTCTAACCCCGGGGGTCCTGATGCAGCGCCATCTAACGTGTGCAACACATTACCAACTTAAGAAACTTTTCTTTCTTCTACAATAAGATAAACTAGAAGTTTTCTGTTTTTTCATAAGTATTTCCTTTTCATAGTTCTTTCCTTTTTCTAGTTAATTTCCTTTTGATTAAAGGTTTGTAGCCCTATTTAAACAAGCCTATGGCTTCATTATTATTCAGTCATTGAAAGTTATTAATCGAGAGTTCTCTCTTTTGCCTTGCATTGATTTGATTAAGTTCATCGATTCAAGAAGCCTTACATTGATTTGATTAAATTCATCAATACAAGAAGTTAGGTCTCTAGAGATTATCTAATCTCTAGATTGAGCTAAATTATCAAACCCTACGCTGCGCCATATATATATATAGATATATATGCTTAGATGTATAATTATTAATTTATCTTATTATTGGGACCATATATTTACATAAGAGTTTCAAAAAAATTATTATCTTATTATCTTATTATCTTATCGAATTTTGCTAATTTTTAAACTGGTCCGATTCGGGACCAGCAAAATTTATTAATTTATAGTGATTATTAATTTATCGAGTATTAATTTATAGAGGTTCTACTGTACATTGAAACATAATACATTTTCAAAAATATAATACATTAAAACATATAAATTACAGAAATGCAACAGAGTTTACGCTATGAAATTGAGTGTCTTAAATATAAGACCAGTGTCTAATATTAGATATTGGTCTTATATTTAAGACACTCAATTTCATTCTTTATTCACTTATATTTATAAGACATTTGGTTTAGATCCTCTAGATTGTCCATTGGGGTTGGTCTAAATAGACGAATCAGACGATGGTGAAGCATTTTATATATATCTAACAAGTGAGTACACTTATAGAAGTCTCTCTCTCTCTCTCTCTGAACTCTTTCCTCGGCTTGAGAGAGTAGCCGTCATTCTTTGGGCCGATCACTTCCTCTCTTTTCGTGTAAGTAAATAGAAGAACATATACATAATTTATGTCGTAAATATCTTTTGTAGGAACTGGATCCACTTGCACTAGAGATTCACACAGTCATGGAGCCTAAAGTGACACACATGTTCATGTCTTCCCACTGATAGCAAATGGGTCGGAACGAATCTTCTCATTTTTGTTGCTACGGTGGGAAGACATGAGCATGTCTCTCACTTTCGATTTCATGAACGCGTCAATCTCTCGCTCAAGTGTTTCCAATTCATACGAAGATAAGAGATGATACAACTCAAGAATAATGTTGTGAGCCACAATATGGAGCATACCAAGATTCGGTCAAATAGTTTGCTTTGTCTCTATATCATGTATTTATAAGTGTATGTTGATGAATCTGAATAAAATTAAACTATTTAATGTACTTTGTTTTATTTGTCCCGTTTAATTTTGAAGTTGTTATGAATTCGTGTGAAAACTCGGGTGAACTTTTAGAACGTAAAACGGTAAAAGAAAGACAAATGAATTGAGGTGAATAAATTATTAGCAGTTTCAAAACCCGATACCAATAGAAATATTCATTTTCATTATACCGTATGCTTACTCGAGCCCCTAATTAGCATATACTAATTTCAAGTCAATAAGAGCATAAGTTTATTTTCCAAATCTCATACAACTTCAGATACTTGTTTAGTACATGTGATCTCTTCTTCCTCTAGCTTAGCAGTACATATACTACTAATATTAAGTCAACTACTCAACTTGAACTGAAGTTTTCACGTAGGTTGCATTTATTAGGTAGTGATATTTTCATACGATGAATAGATCTATAAATGTAAAAATCTTTCATCCTTCTTTTGATTTCTAAAAGATGTATGTAAAAATATGATAAAGACTATAGATGTAAAATACGCCTTTTATGGATCCAATCATTTCCGAAACTAAGCATGAAGACTATCAATCAAAGATCCAATCAATCCCAATTATGATCAACTCCGTTGATCATTACCACTACTTTGTATTGAGATAAAGATGAATAATATATTTGTTGTAATCTAATATCATATATTCTACCTTATCTCTATCTAGATTAGGACTACTTATTTGTATAAATACTCTACCTTATGAATCAGCATTCGATTTTTTGGGATTGAAGTTAACGTTTCCGCATTAAAAATCTTGTGATAAAAAAAAATCATAGAGATAATGATGGCTGACGAAGAAGAGTCTGGAGACGATCCGGATGATGTCCACGTGATTTGTTTTACCTAAAGTTATTTGGGTTTGGTTTTTTTTTACAACTTTCTATCCTATTTTAAAAATTACGATTTTGGTTTTATTACTTTGAGAATTTGTTTTTTTTAAGTTAATGATTCCAAGGGTTTGAAGTTTTTTTTTTCAAAGGTTCCTAATTCTATTTTATTTTGAGAGAGAATCAATCTTTGACCTAGATTTTTTCTCTAAACTGATTTTTTTTTCTCTTATTCTTTACTTGTGCTTACTATTACGATCTTGACTCTGCTTTCGTTGCCTCGAAATCATGTCGATAAGTTATACTACTCCTTCTACATCAGATTTTCCTTACACTATGCATCCTGCGTGGAGACAACTACCATGAGTGATCTCCTGAGACTTCTACTACTTCTACTTCTACAACTACTTTCGACGAGAGTCCGACTTCTACTACTTCTACTGATGGCATGGTTCTTTCCAAGTCGGAGATTCAAGACATTTCACCTCCAACTTGTGGGAGGGTATTGAGATAAAGATGAATAATATATTTGTTGTAATCTAATATCATATATTCTACCTTATCTCTATCTAGATTAGGACTACCTATTTGTATAAATACTCTACCTTATGAATCAATACAGACAACACTTTCCAATTCATATCACTTTGCGATCAAGATACATAATAGACGTTCATATCATCATATGTTTACTTGGTACTCATTGTGACCATCCGAACGCATTTGGTGTGATCTTCACCAAACTATAGGCCACGATTAGATCCAATCAATCACACCCCACTCAACTTTTAATTTAGCTTTTAGTTATGTCACACTTTCATTATAGTTAGAACCAGAATCGTGAAACGTGTCACCAAGAAAAAAAATTACATTACTTTTTAAATATATCTATTTATATATATGTCCATATAGAACAACACAATGTTTTTTTGTCTTTTGTCGGCTAGAACAACAAACACATTGTTTAGATCTGTTAGAACAAGGGTACACACATTAGATCATTTAAATTTTATATTCTCACAATTGGTAACGTCTACCAATTCAAAGAGAAAACTTCTGTAATCCACTCGTATTTTCAATCTTGTTTCGTTAAAAATGTGAAAGAAAAACAAATTATATAAAAAGTGAAACAAACTTATTCCCGTTTCTTACAAGTTGAGCAATAAAATACATAACAGTTGTAAATAATACAGAGATGGTCCAGAAAAGGTTCTTGTCATTTTTTTAACACATAATATGAATTTTTGTTTTTTTGTTTTGTTGTTTGGGTTCAGATGAAATCAACAGATGCACAAGCAAAGAAGAAGAAAACGATAGTGTACATTAGTTCCCACATGTTTCACTCCGTACCCATCACTACTTGGTTTCTGTATGTACAGAGAGACAACACAATAATAAACACCTTTTTGATCAGAGCTTATGGCTCAAGCTTCATCTGAAGTGTTGGCTCAGAACCTGAAAACATAAAAAGATAAAGAGATTATAGCATGAGAGACTAACTCTTAAGTCTCAATGGGACTCTCTGGTTCTAAATTTTTTTCTTACAGTTGTTGTTGTTGTTGTTGCTCTGTTGCTGGATATCTCCAAAACCCATCTGAACAATGCTTTGAAGGTCATTATTTTCCCAGAATCCTGGTGTCTGAAAGCAATCAGAAACACAAAATGATTTGAGTAAAGTCGAGTTGAAACGAGTTTCTAGAGTCTTGACATTAACTAGTAGCTACCTCAGGTTGAACAAATCCGTCGCTGGAAGGGAATTCTGAGAATCTTGGCATGTTCTTGGCTAGAGAATAGTATCCTGATGGAAGTCTTTGCTCTGAGCAAGCTATTGCGTAAAGAGACTGCGTTAAAGACTCTCCCTGTTGAATCATCTGTACAATACAGATGCAAACACATTATAGACACATAACATTTCGATAAGGAGCAAAATTAGCTTCAAAAGCAAGAGCTTTTTACCTCTGTGGATAAAGCAGCATTAGCATTAAACTCCATCCTTGGGTTTATAGTAGCCAGCTTCATGGACAAGAACTGAAGAAAACAGAGTTTCAAGATTCAAGAAAATACTCAAACTCCGATTTCAAGAAAACATTTTCTAAAATCTCGGATTCTTAATTCTACCTCCACTTGTCTCTGCAAGGACTGCACATAGTTTATAATCTCATCAAGCATCACCGCTTTCCCTGTAATCCGGTTGCAACCAGGAACAAGATCCTGAAGCAACGTCATTCTCTCGCTGATCTTTTCTCTTCTTGCCTTGATAAACCAAAACACACACACAACACAAACATCAACATTGTAAAATTCGAACTGAAACATCGACAAAACAACACAGATCGGTTTTTTTCGGAAGGTGTTCGTACTCTTTCAGCGAGACTGTGGCTATCCGTCGCCTGACCTCTTCTTGCTCTAACGTGAATGTAATCTTTGAGCGGCTCGGGAGGCTTTGCATCGTCTTTGTTCTCGCCTTTGCTATCGCATTTCTCTACTCCGTTTTTACTGCTCCCAGCTTCATCCTGCTTGCTTCTCTTCCCAGCCTTGGATCCAACATTCTCTCCTGAAATCTGATCACAAAATCCCCAAATCAACATCTCAAGAGCATTTCAAGAACACACACTAAACATCTCAAGAGCATATCTGCACTAAACTAAAGTTTACTTTTTCCTATAGTCAGAAGCAAGAGAGAGAGAGATTGTGAAGATCAAAACCTTGGAATTGGAAGCTGTAAGAGACGACGAAGCTGGAGATTCCTTGCCGTTTCCATTGGGGATCGATTTTCTCTTCCTTGAGGAGTTTGATTTTGTGGTTTGAGCTCGATCCGAGAGTGAATCTGGATCCAGCAACGAGCTCTTGTTGCTCCCCTGCGTTGTCGGTTGCGACCCGAACTCACGATCCGATCCGAATTGGCCTGGATACGGAGGGAATCGGATCCCTCCGGCGATCGGAAAATTCTCCGAGATCTGGGAATTGAGGGAGAAGGACTGTAGAGTTAACGGAGAAATCTCTTGAGGGTTGCAGAATCTTCCGAGGAAATCGCCGATCGTTCCTTCGTTGCCGTTGCTGCCAAAGGGATCGCTCTGATTCAAAGGTAAGTAATTTAGGGTTTGCTCCGTTTGCTTGTCCATGTTCATCTATAGAGCAGAGACTATTGTGACTACCAAAATCGAGTGAATTTGAAAATTTTCAACAAACTCTCTGGGAAAATTCTGAAGTAAACCCAGATGAACCAATGAGTATCTGAATGAGAAAGAAACACAGAAAGCTGCTTCTACATGAGGAAAAAAATGAGATTTTTTGAAACACAACCAAATCGAGGAAGTGAAAAAAAAAAGAACAAACTTTTGTTTCTGTGTGATTCTTCTTCAGACTCCAAACAAGTGACAGTTATGAACTTATAGTACGCTCCAGAGAGAGATTGAATTTCCCAGGAAAATGTAAGCAGAAAGCTTAACCAATCTCGGGGTTTGTTTTTCGTCAAAAAGGAAATGAGTCAGGAAGAATTTTGCAGAGAGCAGAAACTGAACAATTAGAAATGAAGAATTTTGCAGAGAGCAGAAACTGAACAATTAGAAATGAAGAAGAATGATTGATCAATCAAAGTGGGAAAGAGGAAAGAGAAGGCGGTTACTGATCAGAGAGAGAGGGAAGAAGAAGAAGAAGGAGAAGAAGAAGGAGGAGGTTAAGAGAAAATGACAAAAGAGAAAAAAGAAAGAGGGAAAGTAATAATGATATATAAAGAATTTTTAATTAAAAAAAAGGTGAATTTTACAGTTCAAAAGGAGAAGAATCTTACGTGGGTTTACGTTAATGTGGGAACATTAGATGGTGAAAGTGGGTAGTAGGGCTGGGCAAAAAATCCGTTATATTTGATTCGATCCGTTATTTGCTTCGATTCGATTCGAAAAATCCGGATATCCGTAATTATACGGAGCAAAGCAAATACTAAAAATCAATATCCGTTGAAAACGGAGCACATCACAAATACTAAAATTTTAAGAGACGAATATCCGATTCGCTCCGATATATGTATATATATGTATAAGTGTATAAATAATTACATATATATTATATAATTATTATATGTATATATAAGTTTCTTTGAATTTTTATTTTTATATTAGTTATTTTAATACTGAAGTTTAACAAATTAAAAAGAAATTTATTTTTATATGAATGTTTTCATTTATAAGTCAATTTTTGATTTTTTATAATTATTTTAGTATTTTAATTGATAGTTTAGTTAAAAAAAAATATTTTTTAAAATAAATATATGCATTTTCAGTATTTTTTTGTATTAAAAAATCAAACCGAATATCTGCAAATATCTGTAAATATCCGCAAATATATGTAAAATTTTGGGATATCCGGAAATCTGGATATCCTTATTTTTACGGAGTAAAGCAAATACTAAAAATCAATATCCGGTAAAAACGGAGCAAATCACAAATACATGAAATTTTCTGAATATCCGATCCGCGTCCAGATCTAATGGGTAGTGGATAGGCTGCTTAGGCTGGCCTCTGTAATCATTGGAGTGAGAGAAGAGAAGAGAGAGCATGTGCATGGCAGAGACAGGAAAGTTGTGGGAGGGAGAAACAAACAAAAGGATAAAAAGGATTTTTAATTATCATCCATGTTTAATTATTCTTGGTTAAGAGACTAAAGAAAACAAATTGTAAAACATAAAGATACTCACCAAAACATGGAAATTTTTTGTCAGCTGTTTTTGATTGGTGTCAAAAAAGTCAATAATTGACTTGAAGGTTAAGATCTTGAATATGAAAATGATGACTTCATTTGTTATTAATGATCTTTGAATATATATATGTTTGATGTTTTGTATTCTGAGTTGTATGTTATTGAATTTATAATGTGAATGAGTGTATCAACATATATTTTCACAGGTTGTGTGTGTCACATACAAATGAATTTGCATTGCCTTTTCTTAGCTTTCTGAAGTAGCTGTTCCACTTGAAAAGTACATTTGCTTGTGGTGACAAAAGTTGAGAGATGCATAGAGCTGTGTTTAAGACTGAGAAGCAAAGCCCCTTAGGATTCTCATGGGACGCGTTCTAGTACTCGCTGTAGCGCTTTCTTGATTCCTTCTTGATCCATAGACGTCGTCAAGTGTATCTCTTGAACCTGAAAGGTTTGAATCAAACCAAGAACCATCTGTTTATAGCCACAAATGCATGAAAGAAGTTTCATGACGATAGCTCACCTGTCTTCCAGCACGGGCAAGAAGAACAAACTTCCCTTCGGAAGGCGGTGTCTGCGTGAAGTAGAGATGCAAACGAATGAGAAAATTTTCACAACGCAGCAGCAAAACAAATAGTTTGTGCTTAATTGGAATATCATGAGAACATAACTCACATTTGAGAGCCAAAGTTGTAGGTCTTGTGAAACCACTCTTTTCTCAAATCCTTGCCGGTTGATTCTCACTGCTTCTATTCTGCAATGTAGAGATCATTAAGATGAAATGAATTATAAGGATTGATCAACATGTAGTCTTTAGATGGTTCTGCCTTAAACATAGAATCTAAAGTAATGCAATTAAGCAGATGCTATGCAGAGAGACGATTAAGAACTGAAATAGTAAATAATTTTGTCTATACCCGTCTTCCTTTAATAGCTCTTCAAGTATTGTTTCAAGACCTGGAAGAGGTTCAATTGCATCCCCAGTGTTTGAGCTTAGTGAAGGAGATCCAGTAGAGCTGTCCTGTAATAACATTCAATATCTATTATAAATCACACACTAAGACCAACAAGAGAACAGAAACACATTCACATTGTTTACCTTCAAAATCACTTTGTCTAATGTTTCTAGAAGAGGATCATCTTCCAGTTGTTTGATTGATAGTGTAATCCTTGATTTCTCTCTGCGTTTGGAACAACTCTTAGATTACAAAAACACCTACGCATGGCTAATAATACTCAGTAACCAAAAAAAAGATACTCACTTGTCAACATTCGTGACTATGACTCGAACCTCATCACCATCGCGAAGTACATCTCTAACATCTTGAACATAATCCCAAGAGACTTCAGAGACGTGCACTAGTCCTGTTAGATGATAAAGACCTATAATACCACCACCACATATATATCCATCAATGTCACAGCTCATAATAAGAAGAAGCAATCAATAAAATATTGTTTAAAATGCAAATATACCATCATCGAAGCGCAAGTGGATAAAGGCCCCATAGTCCTCAACAGAACCCACTCTTCCGGTGAATACATCCCCGACGTTAACCGTTTGTGAATACTTTGGCCATAGTGCTAACTTCTCAGATAAAATCAACTTTCTATTTTCCTCATCAGCTTGAACAACCTACATATATATAGATTTCACCTCAAATTAAAAACTTGGTTGTTGTTACACGTTATGGAGTTGTTAAAAGTAGGCAACAATTTACCTTAACAGGAAGTGTTGAACCGACCAAAGTCTTGGCTATCTCATGAATGCTTTTCTGAGGCTCTTCAATGTAAGAAACACACACAAAACCATCAATGACAGACACTTCTTCATCCAAAGAAACGAATGGATAAGATTATTAGAAAAAAGAGAGAGTTTTGTTTACCTTTACAAGAACGTGAAGGGCTTAACTGTGGATAAGGAAGAAAACCGACAAGAGAATGAAAACGAACAAGCAAGCCTCCGCCATTAAAGCCTTCGACTTCACCTTCGAATGTGTCTCCACTCTTACAATAAGCCTTTGCCGTTTTCCAATCGCTAGAGATCTACTTCATTGACAAAAACCATCAATTACATTTAAAGTGAGTATCTTTTCTTCATCATATATCCATAACAATTGCAAAAGTTACGAACTTTCCTCAGTTATAGATCAGATTCTGTTCGGCATTACAACATTTCTTCGATATCTCAGGAAAACAAGAGATGGGTAAGCAGTAAAACGCACCTGAGCGGGGCTGACGTCGTCGGAAGTATCCCGGATAAGAGAATTGGAGGCGGAAAGGACGGAGGATTGATCGGAATTCGTGTCAGTATCGGCGGTGACGGAGCCTGATAAGGATTTAACGACGCAGAGGAGAGAATTTCTATGTGAAGAAGACGAAGAGGAAGGGGAAGAGGAAGAGGAAGAAGGGAGGAGTCTAAGAGGGCAAGAGAGAAAACAAGACTGTTGGTCGAATAGATGAGAGGAGAAAGAGACAGAGCCCAAATTAGCGCCACCGAAAACCGCCATTGTTGCGCGGCAGAGCAAAAAGCTGAAGATTGAAAGGGTTGTGTAAATGGTAACGGATTTGGATAAGGGAGAGAGGGCAAGTGAGAGACTGGAGATGAAGGTGACGTGGCACTTGTCAGCTCACATAGAGCAAGTTTACACACGTGGCGCAATTTAAGTGGACGGTGTTGCTATACAATAATGTGTCTAGCAACAGAGGATAATAACGAAAGGATCAATCTTTCTCGCTAAAACCCTGCACTTTCACTGACCCTTGTTTTCTCTTCTCAGTGGCAAAGCATTTTCCCGAGAAAGATGGATTCGAGCAATTTCTCACCATCGAAACAGCAAAATCAGCTGAATCTACAACAATCCTTCTCGAATATTCAGACCCAATGCTCCGATTTACTCAAGAACGTTTCGCGAACCCTTAACCCTCTCTTTAACCGCAACGAAACCAGCTCTTCTCCTGAGCATCCCAATATCTTCTCTGCTCTCGATTCCTTGCGAGTCCAAGCTAAACAAGCCATCGATTCCGGATTCTCTCGATTCAGCTCTGTTTCCCGCTCCGGTAACGCACCGGCCGTCTGGGCGAGAATCTCCGACGACGGGGCGAAGACTCATGTGGCGGAAATTCGCCGAAGCGGCGGCGGCGGCGGCGCGGGATTATCCGATGATGATATGGAGGAGAGGCTGGGGGGAGTTCCTGTTTACGCGCTGAGCAATTCGAATGAGGAGTTCGTGTTGGTCTCGGGTACTTCCACTGGGAAATCTCTGGGTTTGATGTTCTGCAAAGAGGAAGATGCGGAGGCGCTTCTTAAACAGATGAAGGTTATGGACCCTCGGATGAGGAAAGAAGGTTCCAAGGTTGTAGCTCTTGCTCTTAGCAAGGTAAATGGATTTCAAATTCACTTAGCTCTCTCTTAAAAAAACTTAGTTCACTGGTTTTGCTTTTGGCTGAGATTCATGTGTTGTTGTTGTTGTTGCTGCTGCTGCAGGTGTTCCAGTTAAAAGTTAATGGTGTGGCATTTAGGTTAATCCCGGAGTCTACTCAAGTGAAAAATGCACTCAAGGTAAGTTGATTTTGGATACTCAAAAAGCTTGTCACCCATAGATAGATGTTACATCTGCTGAACATGATTGTCATCATTCATCACTAAGGAGCCTTGTTGTTAGTTTAGTGCTCTGTTGATAGCTCTGGATTGGTCTAGGATTGGCTTGGGATTGGGAGTGTAGTGTTTTTGGGGGTTTAGAATTCACCCTAGGGTTCTATCTCTGGTTTTGTTCTCAGTGGTCTTCTGTACATGGAATCAGAGAGTGAATAAATAAAGAGGGAATCGTTTCTGTTTCTTATCAGGCTCTTCCTCTATATCACATCTCTGATATGAAATCACATAATGTATGGTAAAAACTAGATAATGGTGATGCAAGAGTTAGTTTGAGGCGACTCTTTGTATTTGTGCCACGGCCACCCACTTTTGGCAAGAACATACACGGAGATTCCATGTTGTAGTTAATATTGACACACGTAATGTGTCTAGAGATTAGTGTGAAAGGAGCATTTTTTTTTTCTTTGCTTAATCATATTAGCTAATTGGTTTTCTTCACAACTATACGAATGGCATTAACGTTTGGTACAGTTTTACACTGAAGTGGTAGGGTTTCTTTGCAGCATATAGGTCTTATGGATGTAAATGATATATATCTCTCTTCTATATTTATCCGAGAACAGATTTGGCCTTTTAGGTACAGTGCTTACTTGTTAAGTGAATGATATATATCTCTCCTCTCTATGTGTATACAGGAAAGGAAAACAGCTGGTTTCACTGATGACGGCTTCCATGGTGTTCCAGTTTTCCAGGTAATGCGCAAAAGAAACCAATCCTTTTCAAAACTTGTGTCCTGACTTTTTCTTTTTTTACTCGATCTATTGGTCTATATAATCTAGTTTTGGCTACAATTTTTTGGTCTGCATCAATGGAAATTGAAAAAACAGAATCCAATATTATTACTTCCTTCAAATGTTCTGAGACATGTTTCTTTCTTTAACAACTTCACTTGCTTTGCTTCAGTCAAAGAGCTTGATTCTACGAAGTGAAAACAAGAGTTATCGCCCTGTTTTCTTCAGAAAGGTTAGTTAAACATACACGACCACGTTTTCTTGTGTGATTGTGACTGAATGTCCATACACATTGGTTACATGATCGGCAAGCTTGAAGCTGTGTTGAGTTTCTAACAGGAGGACTTGGAAAAATCCTTAACACGAGCCTCACGCCAACAGAACCGGCTTAACCCTGCTATGAAACCGGGAGACATTCAGGTTTTGTTGTTAATCTCAATTTTAATTAACCTCCTCATTGCTTTGTCAAATCCATAATTTTCTAATCTCATATTGAAATGGATGGTTTCTATATTCCAAAAGGTTGCAGTTTTCGAAGAAATCGTCAAGGAAATGAAGGTAAGCAATCAAAGAGTGTACACCACGGAAGTTCTCTAATGCATATTTTCATTGCTGAATCTGGTTTTTGGATCGAAATTCGCAGGATAGCGCAACGTCAACCTGGGACGACATTGTGTTTATACCGCCAGGTTTTGAGGTTTCAACTAAGCAAACCCAGGAGGAGTAGGTAGGTGATATATCCTTGGAGCATCGTAAAACCCTAACCCACCTTTTGTGTACACTTGATGAAGACAAAGAGAGAGAGAGAGAGAGAAATATGTGGTATTTTGTTTATGTCAAACAGTTTAGTTTTTAAAACTCATAAACGTCAACCGCAATTTCTCCACTTAAAGAATCGCTCTACCTTAACAATCCATTCGATTGCGTTTTTAACTCCTTCGAAAATAGGAATTTCGATGACGAACGATCCTCCTCAGTTCGAATTTAACTGTTGTTCCCGCGATTCGCCGATCTTGATCCTTCGTGTCGCGAACACAGCATCAGTGTATCGCTTCCAATCTTGCCTCTACGGAACTGAGTCGCGATTCAACTGTTGTATATGGAACAGAATACTACTTGTTGGAACAGAGAATTGCAGAAACTTTTCTATATCATACTTAAAACAAAGAGGTCCTTAAATAGGCTTACAACTCGAAGACTAAATCAAAACAGCTAAGACCGAAACAGACTCAATTGAACGTGCTCCAACTCCTACAAATCAGGAGGACTTATTCAAACTCTAACCGACACAAACCAACAAACTTGTCAACGTGTCTTTCATCAACTTGTCCGAGACGAGAATCGAACGCCGTCTGCGATTCCTTCACTCCGGTTGGATAATCGTTCGAGTTTTCATGTGAAGTGTGAATTCCGACGAGTATTGAACGCCGTCTGCGTATTTTTTTATTTTTTTAATCTCCTCGAAACAATTTTTTTTTGGTTTAATTGGTTTAGTAGTTTTGTTAACCAACGTAATTTGAATTTAGGTTGGTTTGGTTTAAAAGCACGTTTAACTCTTTCACATAAGAAAAGAAAAACAAATAATTTGGTTTAATTGAACCGGTCTTTGGTTTGATGTTTTGTTTCAGGTGGGTATAAACTTAAAAAAGGAAACATTTTCACTAAACTCATTTACACCAGTGATTAGCGGATTTAGTTACCACACAGCCTACATATATCAGAGAGAGAGAGTGTTATTTGCTATCTTCTTCTCCTCTCTTTCGACTTTGTTTAATTTCGCTCTCTGAGATTTGAGAATTAGGGTTTTCGATTCCTCACAAAAAAAAAAAAAATGGTGAAAGGAGGCACTAAGAGGAAGATTACGATAGAGACGATAACGCAGAAAAACTCACTCGCGACTTGTTTCACCAAACGCAGTTACGGCCTCTACAGTAAAGCCTCGCAGCTGTGTCTTCTCTCGGACGCACAAATCGCGATTCTGGCCACTCCTTCTTCTTCTAATTCCAACGTGTCTTTCTACTCTTTCGGCCACTCCTCCGTCGACGCCGTCGTCTCCGCTTTCCTCGCCGGGAAGCGCCCTGTTCCTCCTGTTCCATCGGAAAGCAAACAGACGAGAGAGGACATTGGTATCTGCTTGGCTCGCAGGGATCTAGGGCTAGGGTTTTGGTGGGACGAGGAGAGCCTTCACGGATCTGAGAATCCGGAAGAAATCGATGAAGCCATCGAGTCCATGAAGATTCTGTTGAACGAAGCGAAGCGATTGCGTTCGGAGGACGCCGTGAATATGACGAATCAAAGAGATCGTCATCAGGCTTTCGTTGATGGTAACGACCTGAAGAAGAAGAAGAAGAGTGATCAAGAGCCGAATCAAACCCTAAATCTTCAGTCAAATTTTGCAATTTGTTGCATTCCGGAATATTTACAGGACATGGATACATATATTTCTGAAGATTTCTGCATTACGGACAACAACAACAACAACATTGGAACTGATCAAATCCTAAATCTTCACTCAAGTTCTGCAATTTGTTGCATTCCGGAATATCTACAGGACATGGATACAGAGATTTCTGAAAATTTCTGCTTTACGGACAACAACAACCACTTCGAAGCTCAGGATTTGGATCAAACGGTAAATCTTCAGTCCAATTGTGGAATTCCTGATGATTGTTACAGAACAGGTACAGAGATGGTTGTCTTGGATGATGATGAGTTACCTGTAATTCTCAACAACAATGAAGAGAAGGATCAGATCCTGGCGGTTTCTGATAATTTCTGCAACAGTAACGATTTGACTGAAGGGAAATTGGATGATGAAGAGATTGATTTTGATCAGCTTATTGAGTTTGAGACAAGTTTTGAAAGTCTTTTCAGCGATCAAGAGCTTGAGGAGTTTGCTTCAACTCTTTGGTCTGAAGATAACAACGGCTCACTAATTAGTAGTGACTTCTGATTAATTAGTAGTTAACAACCATCGATTTCTAATTTTGGTTTAGAGATGTATCACACGTATGGGGGGTTCTCATCAATTATGTAATGAAGGGTTCTGGTTTGACCTCGATCGGTTTCTTCATACGAGAGAAATTGATCGAACTCAAACCGGTTCAGCTTCGGTTTGTGGCTTAATGATAAAATCCAAGTTTGTTTCTTTTCATGTTTTGTATTTTGTAGTTTCAAGTCCAGAGAATCATGTCTTTTAATGAATCTTTGTCGATGGATGGCTCTTTTTTATCGGTTTAGCTTGTTGTGTTTCTTTGTTTATGTGTAATTTGTACATATCTGTTGGTTCACACTCACAAATGTTTGTTAATATTTTTCCTCTCTTCTGTGAGATAAAACATTTTATGTAACAGCCAGAATTTGGAAGGGACTCTTGCAGAAATTTAGTGAAAAATAACTCTCTTGCATCGTTGGATCTATCTTTCACATCCATTTTAGCTAACCACAAACCTTTTTAATGATTTGAAACTTCACTATCTTCAGTTGAAAATTTCTCGTCTTACCTTTATCCATCATTCTGGTAATGATGATCTCGCTGGTTAAATCCCATCTTCAATTGGAATTCTTGAACCAATTGACCAGTTTAAACATACAATTTCAGCTCATCTAAGCTCAGTTAACTTCCCATTGTACTACTCGATCAAATCTTACAAAAACTGTATGTTATGAACAGAGGCCGGATCCTCTCTAGTACAATTTCAAAAGAGTCTAGTGCCTACTACACTTGTCATTACTCATTTTGTATCTTTGTATATTGTTCAAAACGCACCGAGTTTTCAACATGGTTTAAGCGCTAAGTGTTATAGAAAATGTTCACTACGTTTTTCTCTAAACTCGATAGATTGTATAATGAAAATTCATGTAATTATTTTATGTTATTGATTTTCGCTACTAGTTAAATATTTGGGGCATTTATTCTTTTAGACCGAGCTGAAGAAGCTTGAGTAAATAAATCAAAGCAAGATAAGACATAAGTGCAGAGCAGAACTCTAACGAATTATTTGTTTTTGACACCTTGCTATATTAAGTTTATCAGTATCTGCTTTTAGAAAACGTTGAATCAATGTCGTGCTTTCTGATCCTATGTGCTTGAGACTTGAGATTAATATTTTAAAAAACTCGTTCAAGAATCACCATTGATGCGAGGCAATATCTCAAACCAATATTGGACGTATATATAAGTGATTGACTAACCATTACAACATAATACAAATTCAATAATATTTCTTACAACCGGAGCATGACCATCATCAAGCTATTTTCGTCACCTCTCTATACTTATTCCACGTAACATACAAAATTTTGGAACAAAACGTTAATCCAAAGCACTGGAAAACTATTTTGTGTGGACAACGCTTCTCACATTTGGAGCAAACAGGTCGAGACATATGCTGACTGTTGGGCAGAACACTTACCTCTCTTCCATAGTAGATCAACAGTGAACCGGGCTTCATGTATAAATCCTTCCCAATCAAACATTCAATGTGTAGGGTAACACAACAGTACTCATCACACATATAAAATCGTTTTTCCGGATTTATTTTTCTCTCGCAAGCTTCACAGCAATACGTGATGGCACTTCCCTCATTTCCATAAGAAAGAGTTAGCATATGCTTATCATGCTTATACCTTACCTTTTGAGGTAAAGTAGCACATCTGAAACACAAAGAAAATATGCACTCAATGCAATTGAATGTATCTGTGTAACCAAAGCTTATATCTTTGCAAACACAACATATTCTTTTCTCTTCTGATTTAGATGTTAGGAATAAAGGATGAATATGGCTATCATGGACTAATGGCTCAGAAATTGTGGCACATTGCACGTCTAGCTGGAAACGACATTCTTTTTTACAGCACTCGTAGAATAAACCAGCTGTGCATGACCTATGACAAGTTGAACATCTACTCTTATCGTCCATAACACCTTCATATCCTCACTCTAGATTGAGCAGATGCGGATGTACCGGGTGATGTATTTTGCGATGAAAATTCGCACATGCTTCATGGAGAATGTAATCACATTGCATACAAGAGTAGAAATTACCGAAATAGATTGGCGTGATGCATGCTTGACACTGCTTATTCTCGTCGTAATCAATGCATGTGTTCTCATCAAGTTTCAAATGATGTTGTGGATGACTGAAATGATGTATGATTCCATCGCTTATCCTCACAAATGGCTTAACTTCTTCTTTTTCTATTTCTTCTGGCTTTCCCTCAAGCTCTATACCATCCCACACATTTCGCTGTGTGGCGCATTTCAAATGAGCAGCATATGAACAATTGTCCTTGATGCAAGAATACCCTCCATAATCATTGTCGATCTTTCTTCGACAAACACCACAAAACCAATCTCCTTGGTCAAAAGAAAGAGTAAAGGAGACCTGATGGGGATGGCGAGATATCTTTATGACCCTTGGTAGATTGATACAACTTTTATGGACCACAAAGTCACAAGGGGGACATATATAGAGAGAACAGGTTGAATGTGTCAAGGCACATAGGTTGCAAGGAAACGAAGCCTGACTTGGAAATAGGGCAAGTGTATGCTCATGCCACTTCGGATGGTCTACAGATAAGATTGGAGGTTTGTCAAGACAAGCAAAATGGATAGCAATATCGCAAGAGCAATAATAAAGTATCCCTTTGAAAGCTTTATCGCAGCAATAACATTCCCTCGTTTCACTACGCGATAGCAACAAAACAAGCTGAAGAGAATGTTTTGGATGAAGAGAGTGTTTGATCTTTATTGGAGCCTTTTCATATTCTTGATGGTTCTTTCCATTGCAACCTCGGTAGAGAAAATGGGTATCCTCTTCTCCAGTTAAACTGAACGTTTGAAGGGAGACACTCCCACTTGTTATTTCTCCTCAACGAGATTTCTCAATCACATGAAATTTTCCTTCTTCCATATTTACTTCTACTTGAGAGCAAAAGGAAATAAGCTTCTCCCACTTTGAATTCATAGAGATGACGAGGGAGAAAATTTGATTGACGAGTGACATGAGCTTCGACTCCGGCTTCGGCTGGGAATCCAAATCCACTGAGCTAACGAGAGAGATAATCTGAACAACATGTGATGTGACCTTAGAGTCGTTGAGAAATGAGTGATGTGAGCTTCGACTCTGAATTCGAATCCATAGAGTTGTCGAGAGAGATTATCTTAGGAACGGAGTGATGTGAGATATTTTTGAGTATGGCCAGTGGCGGCTAACTACGAAAGGTACATTAAGGTTTTTTAAACGGAGAAGGTGAGTATGTCAAAAAAAAAAAAAAAAAAACGGAGAAGGTGAGTTTTCAAAGGTTCACGTGAGTTTAAGAAGAAAAACAAAAAACACAAATTATGGACCTAAAGGCATTATTTTAGTAGGAATATTACGTTTGCTGTCATTTTTGTTGTTAATTCACATTGAGTTTAATATGTTCTATCTAAACTTTTAACTAGTGCTCCACACATGGGTGTGTTTTATGTTTCTCACGCATTTTTCGACTTTTGTTTTCTATATTATCCCCCGTCACTTACGGATCTTGTCTTGGCGTGAGTTCATTTTCTATATATGTTGATGATATTATGATAATACTAGGGGTTGATCCGCGCTACGCGCGGTTTGTATTCATTATTTCCTATGAACAAAATAAATATGTGTATTGTTTTATTTTCTAAGTGTAATCATTCAATTTGCTTTAAAGTATAGGTTAGTGGTAGTTACTAATTTTTTTTTATTTTTTTATGTCTCGACACTTTATTCAGGGCTTTTTAATGACTGTTGTAACTTAAACATATTATGTTGTGTTGATGATAATTTTTATTTTGGTGTCTTTGAAACTTTTTTTTCTTACAGTTTTGATAATAGCTATTGTTAATATAACAAGATAACATTAACCATTAGATTTAAGTTTCTTTTTTCTCTAAAAAATAGTCACATCAGGAAACCCATCATATCCATTAGATTTTCAAATCAGAACTAATGAGAACAAATATAATCGTTAGATTTGGTATTTTTTCTCTATAAAAAATGCTGACATTAGGGGTTTCCAAAAGTTGTTTTGCTATTATATATAGATTTTCTATATGATTGAATAGTACTATCTAACTACTAATATCAGTTTAGAGTAAATTACATCTATTTTTAAGTAAGAGTAATTACTGTTTACTTTTTGTGTTATTAATATACATGTGTTATGTCAAGCGATACAGAGAAGTTTGGTAGGCAATCATACGTTGCAGTACCCAACGATGGTGATATATACATAAAATTCATGGATTGTGGGTCGTCACTACTTTGTTTCTACCGTTTATCGTAGTCGCGGTTGTCATATTGTTATTGTTATGCGAGGGCCGTGTGTTTTTTAATTATTGTTAAGTTTTAAAAATGTTTTTATATTTTTGGTAATGTATTGTTTTATCAAATATGTGCTGTCGTAGATAGTGGTTCATACTAATTTATTTAATGTTTTTTTTGTTATATTGTCGTGTGTTGAATGCTGTTCTTTTGTTTATTTTTTTGTTAAATAGTACTGTTTTTAGGGGTTATATTAGAATATTTTTTTTTAATTTCAAACTTGGTTAATGTATTTTTTTCTAGTTTTTGTAGGATGTTTTACTATGTGTACCATAAATTGCCTTCTTGTTCTATATTTGTATTAATATGGTCGTTGTTATAATAATATTTTACAATATTTTTTTTTGCTTTTTTGTGGTCTTTAACATCCAAGTTCGAAATTCTTTGATGTGTGGACAACATTTTTAGAAACTAATAATTCTCCATGCTTCTTAAAGCAATCTGATCATTCAAGCAGTCAGCTCTTGATTCGCCGTCTATTCCCTCTTGTTATGCAAACACGGAATTGATCTCCCTTTGAATTTACATTTGTTTCTTTCCCTACATATTGGTCTTAAGATATTGAATCAGTACACCTGGAGGTTGCCAAAGCTATCTATTAGTTTTTATTCACCATTACCATCAAATTTTTATATTTTAAAACTTAAACTACCCCAATTATTAAAGACATTAGATTTTACCCACCATTAATTAATTTTGTTTACACAAACAGACAAAAATAGAGATAAAAACAATGAACGTGAAAGTTTTGAAATAGAAGTTTTTTTATATAGTTTATAAAAATAAGTCTTATTAAAACCATTTAAGAGAAATTAATACAATCAGCTTATTCACAATATTGTGATAGAAATATAATGTTTCAATTGTAAACACTTGCGAGTGTAGTAATTGTATACATTAAGGATCTCTTTCAAGTGGGACTTGATTGTGTTAGCACTAAAACCAATATCTTAAAGACAAAGAATGAAAATGGAGTAATTAAGAACATTGCATACCAATTTTGTGTTTTAAACCTTTCGAATTTTCCTAATGTTTTTTTTTTCAATAGTACCTTTCTTATGGCCACTATGTAGGTTATTAATTTGTGTTATTTTGTTTACAGCAAGTAAACTTTATAAATAATTGTGATTGTAAACTAATTTATTTGTATTAATATGGTCGTTGTTATAATAATATTTTACAATATTGTTTTGCTTTTTTGTGGTCTTTAACATCCAAGTTTGAAATTCTTTGATGTGTGGACAACATTTTTAGAAACTAATAATTCTCCCTACTTCTTAAAGCAATCTGATCATTCAAGCAGTCAGCTCTTGATTCGCCGTCTATTCCCTCTTGTTATGCAAACACGGAATTGATCTCCCTTTGAATTTACATTTGTTTTCTTTCCCTACATATTGGTCTTAAGATATTGAATCAGGACACCTGGAGGTTGCCAAAGCTATCTATTAGCTTTTATTCACCATTAGCATCAAATTTTTATATTTTAAAACTTAAACTACCCCAATTATTAAAGACATTAGATTTTACACACCATTAATTAATTTTGTTTACACAAACAGACAAAAATAGAGATAAAAAGAATGAACGTGAAAGTTTTGAAATAGAAGTTTTTTTATATATTTTATAAAAAATAAGTCTTATTAAAACCGTTTAAGAGAAATTAATACAATCAGCTTATTCATAATATTGTGATAGAAATGTAATGTTTCAATTGTAGACACTTGCGAGTGTAGTAATTGTATACATTAAGGATCTCTTTCAAGTGGGACTTGATTGTGTTAGCACTAAAACCAATATCTTAAAGACAAAGAATGAAAATGGAGTAATTAAGAACATTGCATACCAATTTTGTGTTTTAAACCTTTCGAATTTTCCTAATGTTTTTTTTTTCAATAGTACCTTTCTTATGGCCACTATGTAGGTTATTAATTTGTGTTATTTTGTTTACAGCAAGTAAACTTTATAAATAATTGTGATTGTAAACTAATTTATTTGTATTAATATGGTCGTTGTTATAATAATATTTTACAATATTGTTTTGCTTTTTTGTGGTCTTTAACATCCAAGTTCGAAATTCTTTGATGTGTGGACAACATTTTTAGAAACTAATAATTCTCCATACTTCTTAAAGCAATCTGATCATTCAAGCAGTCATCTCTTGATTCGCCGTCTATTCCCTCTTGTTATGCAAACACGAAATTGATCTCCCTTTGAATTTACATTTGTTTTCTTTCCCTACATATTGGTCTTAAGATATTGAATCAGGACACATGGAGGTTGCCAAAGCTATCTATTAGCTTTTATTCACCATTAGCATCAAATTTTTATATTTTAAAACTTAAACTACCCCAATTATTAAAGACATTAGATTTTACCCACCATTAATTAATTTTGTTTACACAAACAGACAAAATAGAGATAAAAACAATGAACGTGAAAGTTTTGAAATAGAAGTTTTTATATATTTTATAAAAAATAAGTCTTATTAAAACCATTTAAGAGAAATTAATACAATCAGCTTATTCACAATATTGTGATAGAAATATAATGTTTCAATTGTAGACACTTACGAGTGTAGTAATTGTATACATTAAGGATCTCTTTCAAGTGGGACTTGATTGTGTTACCACTAAAACCAATATCTTAAAGACAAAGAATGAAAATAGAGTAATTAAGAACATTGCATACCAATTTTGTGTTTTAAACCTTTCGAATTTTCCCAATGTTTTTTTTTTCAATAGTACCTTTCTTTTCGCCACTATGTAGGTTATTAATTTGTGTTACTTTGTTTAGAGCAAGTAGACCTTATAAATGATTGTAATTGTAAACTGATTTTGACCTATAATAATTTTTAAAAATTAACCATCAAAATAGATACCTGAGAACTATATTAAGCCAGTAATATGTAGCTTGCATGAAAGAAACAGATTCACTAAAAAGTTTACAAATCTATGAATACATGTGATGTTTGATTACCTTATACAAAGTGACTTGGACAATTATTAACCTTTATAAAAAACAATTTTTTGTTTTTTCAGTTCTCTAAGGATTTGTCTTTTTTTTTTGTCAACACCCGCTTTAATTAAACTAAATCATCTGATTGGTCAACTTCGACAACAGATTAAAGCCCTCAAGGCACATAAAAGTTCAAAACACAATCTTGATTCAGAAAATAGAAAGCTTTCTTGACGACAGAATCCACCACATCATTTTCTTCTTTTGGATGGAACCCAAGTTTAAAATCTTCAAAGCTGAAAGCTAGCTTCTTACCGTCAAGCGAAGGAGGTTGGAGTGCAAACTATTCTACAGAGTTAGATATGATATATATCATCTCCTTCGAGAGAGATTCAACCTTGATTTTCGTTTAGCAAAGGTTCCTTACACAAATAAGACTCCATCTCAATACATATACTTCAGTTCACAAGTCAGTACTCGACCTCAGAATGGTTGTAGCTCCAACCAATTTCACTTCTCCCATCCAATCCCTGAGAATCCAACCTAGAACGCTTCGTTATGCATGAACTCTCCAAGGACCATCCATTTACAATTACTTGACGTTTGTGCCTTCGACTGTAACTGTTAGTGGAACAGTTTTTTTGGTGTTTCTTAAATCTATTTGTAAAAACAGTTTAGAGAAATGTGCGAAAATGAATTAATTTTTAATATGGCAATGATCATAGGTGTAAGCTTATTTACCTTTCACAGAGAAGCTGGTCATATGATATGTATCCAACCTTTGGGGCGTAACCATTAGATCCAGTTTTAGTGGTGCAGGCCACATGCCATCTTGTACGCAACGAATCATCGAAGACTTGACTTATATATAGCAAGGCAGAGACGTTTTTTCTGATGGCAGTGGATACAACCTTGCTTCAACGTCCTGCAATATTATAAATGATATTACTATAAGGACTGTTATGTTAGAAGCTTAACTTCCTTGCTGAATGGTGGTCTCTCTAATCTCTTCAAACTCAGCCATTTGTGTCTTTTGAAAAATCAAACAAACTTAGATGCATTAGTTTTTATGTGCAGTAGAACGTCCAACTTCTATACACTTATCCATTTGAGCCTTAGACAGCTGAAACATGAGAACACATTACAAAGCAATCATAACTATAAGTTCTATCAAAATCAAAGATTTTTTGCTTCTATCTCTTTCAAGGACTTTATCTTAGTGGTAAACTTCAGAAAAATGAAAATTTTGTGTGCACATAAAAAATCAACCATTGTCTTTCCTTGCAAAAGCTAAAGAGCATTATTGGGATCAATGTGTTTACTACCTGTTTGGCTAATTCAGGTGGAAAATAACATCATATGAAGGGAAGACAATAACACATTGATCAGGATACAATCATAAACCAATCAATGATCCGAAGTTCCTTCACAGCCACTTACCCGTAATGCAAAATCCAATAAAAATTTTGCTCTACGAACGACCCCTCTCAAGATTTCCATAATGTTCTTGATCCTCTGAAACAAAAATTGTAGGGATTCTCTTATTCTTCAATATAGATGGTAATGGACTATTAAAAACAAACATCAAAACAATCCACCATGAATATCATATCTACTTTACAAAAAAAGAATATCCAAACAGAAATCTTACCAGAGTATATTCGTTATCACTATAAGAAAGAAAAACAGACGACCATCACTTTCGATATAGGGCACGAACCTGCTTAAAACAAAGATGTTGTTAATGATTCATGGCATTCCAGCAATGATCTTGAGTAAACTTCGAAACTTCAAATCATCTATAAAATTTAATAACAGAAATCCAATTCTCTTTGAAATCAATGATTCATAATTTCATATTTGATTGCGTGGAATACACCCAAGAAAGAAAACAAATTATGGGAAGTTAAATTGTTTCCCGATGAAAAGTAGGGTACTAAACAGCAAAATTTTCAAGCCCAGAGGAAGGCAAACTGCGAAAGAAATGTACGACGGAAACAATAATTTCATATACTTCTGCGATGAGCTTGTGAGCAGAAGCTTACCGGATTGACTAAACCGTTCACGGGCGTAGGAAGAAGAACTGAAGATCGGGTTCTGCAATCGTTTGACAACAAAATTGAACAATTTTGTTATTTAATACATCCAAAGACGCTGAAAAGAAAAATTCTGAACAACACATGCATGGTCGAGAGAAGAAAAAGAGAATTGATTCTACAATTTGGGATTGGATAACTCATTTACAAAGAGGTATCGTAAATAGGCTTTTTTGAGGTGAGGCGGAAACCTAATCGTCAAGGAGACGATACAAATTACAAAGAAATTAACACCAATTAATTATTACTCCTGAGTTAAAGTTGGTATTCAAAAGGGCAAGAAATATATTTCGGTGATTAAAATAAAATATAATGAGAATTGAAGAGATTTTCAAATCTAATACTATATAATTGCTGACATGGCAGAAGGAGAAAGCCTAAAAAAGAGATGATGTGGCACCCCTCAGGAGCCCCCAAACTGCTCCTTTTATTAGTATAGATTTAGGGAGGGAATTCGGCCTATTCATTCCTCAACATGGTTCTACGGTCCCGATCGGGACATACACTTAGAACCCGTGCAAAAACAAACCCCAATTGAAGTTTAATTCAAATTTCATACCTCAACTAACAAAATTCGGCCAATTCATACATTGACCTTTTGCCCGTTAGTCAAACGTTTACGGATGCTTAC
Source organism: Alliaria petiolata (assembly GCA_020283515.1). NCBI lineage: Eukaryota > Viridiplantae > Streptophyta > Magnoliopsida > Brassicales > Brassicaceae > Alliaria > Alliaria petiolata. Next base: position 203,395,621 of record JAHZTW010000001.1, read on the forward strand.
ATGTCCGTTACGGATACTTACGTGGTAATAACAGAATATTACGTGGCAATTAACGAAGATAAAACCATGTGTTTAACAAAACGACGTCGTTTAAGTCTCTTTGATATCATTTATTTGTGATATCTTTCATCTCTTTCCCGACGAAGAAACAAATAGGGTTAAAGTTCGATTGAAATCGTAGCGGACGAGTGGAATGTCGTCTTCCTCATCCAATCCCAAAACCTCTTCTGGTTCAGGTAAGCTTGGTCGATTTGTCTGTTCAATTCAGTTTCGGAGTGAATTGAGGAGTCTTCAAATCAATTTCCAACTGACGCAGGAATGAATAGAAATTGGAGACGGCGTGGTGGTGAAATAGGGAGAGGCTTCCCGAGAGATTGTAGATTGTGTGGAGAAGCTTCAGTGATTTGAACATCAAGGACTGATGAAAACCCAGGAAGAATTTTTCATTGTTGTCCAAAATGGATCATTTTTGAATGGTTGAAGGATTATGATAGTGAGTTATTTCTATTGTGTTTCAGGATAAGAACCATTTGTTTAAATGGACAGACGAATCTGTTATTGAAGAGATTGAGGACATGAAGAAGACAATAGAGGAAAAATTTGAGAATTTGGAGCTTGAATCACGCACATGTGAAGCTGTTGTTGGTAGATATGGGAAGAAGATGGAAGAATTGGGTGGCGTTGTTGTTAGGTTCGAGAAGGAGATACAAGAGCTCAAAGATTTGGTCCACGGGTATGAGAAAGAACAAAAAAGCTTGAAAAACATGCTTGTATGTGGATTTGGAATCTGTACTACTATTTTGTGTTGTAGTTAGTTATGGGTAAGAATGGTTAAGAATGGGAATGTATGGGTAATTGAAATGTGTGATTTGTTTTTCTCTTAAGAAATTTCCGGTGAAATGATGAATTTGTTGTTGGTTCAACGAGGATTTTTTATTAACACACATCTTTCCACATATAAATACTAAACCGAAACATGAAAAAGGCAAAGGCAAATAAGAGGGAAAGAAGGTGAAAAGGGATGGTAAATTGAGCGCAAGAGTGACATTTCATATTAGAAGTTGGTGAATCCAACATGTAGCATTACAAAAGTGACAATTTAAAAGTACCAATAGCCATTACATTAGCCGATTATCCTGCCTCAATGACCAAAAACAGATCGAGTACCAAAAAACCAACATCGCGTATCCGCTAAAAACCTGAGGCTGCTTTCATCACCGAACAATCAATACTAAAATCAATCCTACTTCCTGCTTCCATCACCAAAAACAAACTGAACCACTTTAATCAACTATAAAAAAAAACAATCCTACTTCATGCTTCCATCACCAAAACCTGCATAAGAGAGCAGAAAACAGTCATGCTTACAAGAACCTCAAATTTCCCTCTAAAAGCCACTCATTCTAACCAAGAATATCAAAGTTCTAGCAAACTAAAACCAGCACATGAGAGCAAAATACCTGGATTTAAGGGTCATTAGCCGAAGAAGTTTGAGTACGTTGACTCAATCCAGCGCCATCATCAGTTGCCATTGACTCGGGTTGATCCTGGTTTTTCTTCCTCGGATAAATCTTCCTAGGCATATTCACTATCGCTGCTGATTCTATGCCGTGGAATAGAGCATGTGAAGCAGTTTCAAGGATATGAGTTTTTCCACCAATATAAAACACTTTTCCTTCGACATTCTGAAACTTTCCATTATAGTTTATGACAAAAGAAATGTCTTCGTCCCCACTGAAATAATAAAACACAACACGAATTTCATTAAAAAAAAACAACATGAATTTCACGCAAAAATCAGGAAACACTTCATTTACACATTTTATCAAACACCTGGTGTGCAATACAATTTCTTCATATTCATTCAAGTGAATCTATAATAAACATGTTCTCACAATCCTAATAAATCTATATTTGCACATACTTTACCGAATTTAGCTATATCCTCTATGAGGAATCCACTTTTTAACAAAATTCTATTAAGAATTTACAAACCGACTTACCTCATTTAGAAAAGAACGAAATACTCCCCACAACAAGAACGCTTGCTTTCAACGCCGAATACGTCTTTTTTTTTACCCAATTTCACGAATTTTGCATGCAAACAACTTCACTCTCTCAAACTCTCTTATGATTGCCTCTCGGTGACTCTAAAACTTCCGACGAACTCTGTCTAACTATTGACTTTTTATTTTCATTCCTAAGATTAAAACGACGTCGTTTGTAATTTTTTTTTTTTGAAGTCAAGTAACAAAACGACGTCGTTTTGTTAAACACATGGTTTTGTCTTCGATAATTGCAACGTAATATTCTGTTATTACCACGTAAGTATCCGTAACGGACATGTCAGCATCCGTAAACGTTTGACTAACGGGCAAAAGGTCAATGTATGAATTGACCGAATTTTGTTAGTTGAGGTATGAAATTTGAATTAAACTTCAATTGGGGTTTGTTTTTGCACAGGTTCTAAGTGTATGTACCGATCGGGACCGTAGAGCCATGTTGAGGAATGAATAGGCCGATTTCCCGATTTAGGGAAGATCACTTAAAAATTTAATGGCACAAATTCATTGTTTTATTATTAGATTAACTTTTATTTTATTTTTACTATTGATAAATTTTTCATGCCCATAAATACCATACAATCTTGTGATACGAAAATCATTTTAACAAGAATATTATTAATTTTTTTTCCAACTCAATAAAAAATCTATTAATAAAAATGTGTTCCATTCTAGTAAGTTTTCTTCCTCAGATGCTAGTAATAAACATATATATTGATGTTATTCTTTTCAATTATTAATATATTAAAAGAATCATTTATGTCAGCATTTTATTTTAAAGAATCATTTACTACTAGCACTCTTTAAAAAAATCCTTCTGATCAGCATAAAAATGGAATATTGTTAGAAATTAATACTGAAAAGTATATTATTATTATAAGGTGAGATGTGTTTATATTGATATATGATTTTGTATGCGTACGATAATAGAGAGAGAGAAGTAGTAGGATAAGAGTGAGAGAAAGTGGACGAGAGTATGATAAGTGATGTTTTCTTCTTATTATCTTTCTCACCCTTTTTCCAAAACGAACGTGTTTGTACATATATATAGAGACATAAAAAGATGAATCATGATGTACTTGTTGTTTGGTAATTAAAACAAGTGGACAAAGGAGGTATTAGATTAGTGTATATGATGGTTACTCATCAATATTTCAACACTCACTACAAGAAATGTGGGTATTAATAGCGGCCGTTAAATGCTATGATTCATATACCATAGCGTTTCCTTAAACGCTCTGACAGCGCCCGTCATCATAGGTTAGGCACTTTAGATAGCGGATTTTTCGAATACTATAGTTAATTAAACTACAATAGCGTTTATGACGATGCTATTATTAACATTTATAATAGCGTGTAATAATTTTTATGATTGGGTTTTACCTATACCAGTTTGTTTATAAAGATAGCAAATATTTTGTGTTATTAAATTATTTTATAATGACCTGAAATTGTATTTAAATAATTATTTTTAATAATAATTATTATTTTTTTAAATTGTAATTTATTTTTGTAATTTTATTTTTAATAATAATAATTTAAAGAATTATTTCATAACATAAATACCATTAAACATTTCCATGTTTACAAATCCAAAAATCATCAACAACCAGAACCAAAAATCATCAACATTTCCATGTTTACTCTATCAATCAACCACTAATAACCCTTCACAATCAACCCTAACATAAACACTATCATCATCAGATTGTTCACCATCGAGATCTTCAACTTCTGGTACAGGCAAAGGTGCAGAACCTAAATCCTCCTCTGTTTCCAACTCATGATAGCCTCTAGGTGGTGCTCTCATAACAACATACCAATTTGAAGAATTATCTTCCCTAGAGTAGAATACCTGTTTCGCTTGAGAAGGTAGAATGAATGGATCTTTCAAATATGCTGCTTGGTTCATATGAAGGTTCACAAGAGTGAAGCCATCTTCTTCCTTCACACCATTCTCTGAGTTGGCCCAATTGCATCTAAACAGTGGTACTTTAAACATGTGGTAGTCCATAAGTAGAAACTCCTTTATCACTCCATAATATGTAAGCATATAAGCTACTTGTCTTGTATCTTGTGCACTTGATCTACACATGCTAAATGCTTCATAAGTGACTTCACTGTTTTGTGTCTTCCGCTTAACTGCATCTGTATGAAATCGCTGCCCATTAATGATGAACCCTTTATGTGCTAAAGCAACATTTCTAGGTCCAAATGCCAATCACCTTATCTCCTTGGAATGTCCTTCAGTTGCGTCTGATTGAATCTGACGCAGGAAATACACCAATTTCAGAGCAATCAGTTTTCTTACTTAAAAATCTGAACATGAATATCAAGTAATCAATCCGTATATTCAGTAAAATAAAAAACTGAAGATGATCATCAAGTAAACAAGGTAACAAGCTGTACATTTACTGAAATGGTAATCAAGAAGAGTGAAGATGGCAACCTTTTTTTTTTACCCATTGTGCAAACTGCTCTGTATGGTTTTTCCACAACAAAGTTTCATTTTTCTCACATCGAGCATCAGTAGTTTGTAATTCTTCCAAATGCATCTTGATTTTACTATAAACAACAATTATGAAAATGAAATAATAATTTTAAATAGCTGAAACTGAATGGGCAACCTCTTACCCAACATATGGTTCCATACAAGCCATGTTCATTAGCACATAGCGATGTGCATTGTCTCTATCTTTATCAGAAAGGGTGACCTCGTTACCCTTCTGCAGAGGTCAACCTTGAAGCACCATCCTATCATCCTCAATATCTTCATTACGATTAACTATTTCTTGAACTGGTACTGAATCTTGAAGGAACTCTAAACAAAATGCAATGCATTCTTCAGATAAATACCCCTCAACCATACATGCTTCTGGCTTTGTATGATTCTTAACATAAGCCTTTAGTTTTTTCATGTACCTACAATTCAGTCAAGATATATGAATATTAGACTAAAATTGTTGCAGGAAATACATATAGTGAAGCAATTGAGTACATCAAACCTTTCGAAGGTATACATCTAGCGGAAGGGTACTGGTCCTCCTAAACGTGCCTCTTTTGATAGATGTATTGGAAGGTGGAACATGATATCAAACAGGGATGGAGGGAAGAACCGTTCCAGTTGACACATTGTTTCCACAAATTCAATCTCCATTGATATAAGTTTCTCCGGGTCAATGATACGCTGGCACAATCTGTTAAAGTAATTTCATAATCTGGTAATGGAAATCCTAGGTCCTCTACGTAACAAGCCTCTTAACGCAGCTGGTAACAAGTTTTGTACTAGCACATGATGATCATGCGACTTCAAACTTTCTACATTAGGAGGGTTAACTGAAACACTATTAGCAATATTACCACAATAACCATCAGGAGTTAAGGACCTCTAAACTTAGATAACCTTTGGCAAAAAATGGTCTTCTCTTTCTTGGATAACCAATAGGCTGCTGGAGGTAAGTATGTTTTCTTTCCCCTAACCTCTGCGTGCAAGTGCTTTCTGATTCCAATATCTTCTAAGTCTTTTCTTGCTTTCAAACCATCTTTTGACTTGGCACTTTGCATCAAGATAGAAAATATAGCATCCGAAACATTCTTTTCTACGTGCATCACATCAATATTGTGACGAACAGGCAATTCCTAAGACATTAAACAATAAACTGTTAGGCATATATGTATACAACAATCTGAGAATATAGTTTAGTTAAGCTACTTTACCTTCCAGTAAGGTAGTTCAAAGAATATTGATCTCTTCTTCCACCGCCATAGATCATTTGATTCTTCACACTCTTCTTCTTCAACCAGCTCATCATCTTCCAAATCTGTTCTTTTTCTTTTCTTTTTTCCTTATCTAGAGGTCTTCCAAAATCATTCCTAAACGCCTTTACTGTCTCATATATTTCAGCACATGTTTGTATCCTATTAGCACTCTCAATTTCAACAGTGTTGTCAAACCAGCCTTTTTTATATTTGTAAGGATGGCCAGGCGGTAGTCTCTTTCTATTTCCCATGTATACATACTTATGGCTAAACTTAAGCCACATACAAGGAGTATCCTTCCCACAGACGTTGCAAGCTTGTTTCCCCTTCACTTTACTTCCAGACAATATTCCCAAGGCTGGATAGTCAGTGATACTCCAAAGCAGTATCGCTTTAAGTGTGAAGTTCTCCTTCGCAAATGAGTCATACACTTCAATACCCTCAGACCACAAATCTTGTAAATCTTCAATCAAAGGTGCTAAGTAGACATCTATGTTATTACCAGGAGCTGTTGGACCAGGGATCAACAAAGTTAAGATTATATTCTCAGCCCGCATACACATTGTTGGAGGCGTGTTATAGTTCACCAACAACACTGGTCATGTGCTGTAATTGGTGTTTTGCATGGAGAAAGGGTTCATCCCGTCTGTAGAAAGTCCAAGTCTAAGATTCCTTGGTTCGGCAGCAAAGTCTGGCCATATGTCATTTACTTGTGCCCAAGATATAGAATCAACAGGATGTCGCATTGTACCATCTTCAGTGGCATTTGTAGAATGCCAACGCAAATGCTCAGCCATCCTTTTTGATCTAAACATCCTCCTAAATCTGTCCTTGATTGGAAAATATCTAAGGATCTTTGCTGGAATCCCTATCTTCATCTCATTACTGTGCTTATCCTTCTCCCATCTTGAAACTTTGCATCTTGGACAGCTTTCTAGCTTTTCAAACTCCTTCCTATATAGTATGCAATCATTCCTACAAGCATGAATATTCTCGTACCCAAAACCAAAGACCTTCAGAAACTTTTTGATTGCGTTTGTACTCCTCGGAAGAACATTGTCTTCAGGTAGCATATCTTAAATTAAAACCAACAGCTGATCAAAGTAGTTCTCAGACAAACCACTCTTAACTTTGATTTTGTAGAGTCCCATGATTGCTGCAACCATTGTGTATGTGACACAAGTAGAGTACAATGGAGTTTCAGCTTCTCTTAACTTTGTCCTGAATTCAGTTTCTTCTACAGCTTCATCCTCTTCATTTGGTTCCCCATTGTCATTCGTCTTACTTGGATTACCTTCACCTATACAAAATGCTGTCTTCAACAAATCAAAAGCCTCAGTTTCATATCCAGGAGCAATATCTTTCGTATCATCTCTTTTCTCACCATGCATACTTCAACAAGAACTCTTATACTTCATATCCATACCCCTAATCACTAGATGCTCAACAATCTTATCTAATAACTGATGGCTTAAATTGCGGCAATCTCTACAGGGGCATAGCATTTCAGACAGATTACCTAATCTTCTTGCCGATGAATTCACGAAATTAGTTGCTCCTTCTGAGTAGTCAAGAGTATTCCTACATGTTAAATCGGAAAATACAAGTTAGCCTAACAAGATAAATTGGGAAATACAAGTATAAGATCGAGAGGTTGTGTTAACAAGATAAACAAGATCAAACCTTGGCAGCAAAAATCCATGCCTTGTCCATATGAAAACGACTGAGATCGAGAGATTGTGTTACGAAAAATATGGTGTGGGATAAGGCGAGATCGAGAGATTGTGTTACGAAGAACGTGGTGTGGGATAAGGCGAGATCGAGAGATTGTGTTACGAAAGATCTCTAGTTTCTTTTTCTTTTTTTTGTCGGCGCGAAAGATTGTGAGCAATCTATTTTTTTCGGAAATTCACCTTTTCCCGGTTAAACGCATTCATCAATAAAGAACGGCTCAGATCAGAGATGCAAAGCTGGAGAGACATATCCAACGGTGTAGGAAAGGCCACGTCTGCGATTTGTGTACAATTGATTCATTGGCCAATCTGTTTATAGCATTTTTTAGTTTTAAAATAGGTTTAGGGTATTAAAAATACGTATATAATCCAAAAAAAAATTTAAAATACAATATTGTTTTTATAAGAATCAGTATTTAAATTTTCGAATATTATTTTTTATATTTTAATTTCAAAATTCAAAATAAATAATACAAACACTTTAGGATATAGTACTTTAGGGTATAGAGTTTACTTAAACACTTTAGGGTATAGCACTTTAGGGTATAGAATTTACTCAAACACTTAGTTGTATATGTACAAAGACATTTTTAGTATGGTTTAGGTTTTAGAGTATCAATTCATATAATCCAAAAATTAATTTTAGGTATAAAGTTAGTATGCTTTAGGGTTTAAGAGTCTAGCACTCTAGGGTATACCACTTTATAGGGTATAGAGTGGTTTACGTTTTAGGGTATAATTTCGAAAATTAATTTTAGGCTTAGAGTATTGGTTTATTTTTAAATAATTTAGGAATTAGGTTATATGTATTTTTAAATAATTTCAGTTAATTATTTTTAAATAATTTAGGGATTAGGGTATAGATATTTTTAAATAATTTTAGTTATTTATTTAAAAATAATTTAGGGATTAGGGTATAGGTATTTGTAAATAATTTCAGTTAATTTGTCATATTATTTCTTATATCTTTTCAATTTCAAAATTCAAAATTCAAAATACCAAATATTAGTCCTAATATCATATAATATAACATAAGTATCAGAATATTACATAAGTAACAAAATACATCAAGTTTTAATTAGACATGAACCATAACCGGAGCAATCAAATTTAGAAGTTAATGACCAAACCGGACCAGCATCTAAGAGTACCAAACCATGTCTTAAGTTTCAAATGAACAATATATTGTCATTTGGTCATGCCACAGTTGAACCTATCGCATCAGAAATGTATGCAATCTCTGAAGTTGGTCTCCAGACCCTTGCAGTACCAATCTTAGCCACTTCAACCCAAACTTTGCTTGCATTTGGACCTAGGGGTACAAAGTGGCACACGTCGTTCGGATCCGTTGAAGATACTCTTCCTTCAGCTACCTTGCGTCCAAAGTTGTTGCATTCTAAAAGAAAACACTTAGTCTTTGCACTTTTGGTGGAACTATTGCTGCATGGACTCTACAATTCAAACCAGAAAATAGAATCAAGTACCAACATCAATACAATAGAATCAAGTACCAACATCAATACAACAGACAAACAAATAAACAAACTTCATATAAATAGCATACTGCTTTTGGCTCAGCTGTTTTTGTAGGTGTTGGATCTGCAGACATGATTTCAACCTTCAGGACTGGCCATGCGATTTTCTCGTTAATTGCATCACCAATCAAGAACAAATCAGCGGTTGGCCTCCACAAATAAGCATCATTTTTATACACCTTCACAACTTCAATACAGACAGCATTCGGACCTAGAGGTATATTGTTAACCATCTCTTTTGAATTAGCTGAGCACATGATTCCTTCACCAATAACCTCCTCGTCTTCATTAGTCCAATCAAATATTTTGCATCTTCGAGTCTCATCTTCATCGGTTTGCTAAAATGTAAAAAGCTAATGATTAGAGATTTACAAACCAAAATTACAAACGACTTACCCTGGATACATCGACAGAAGAGTTTGGAGCCCTGTCTAAAATGACTTTGTCTATTGGCCAAGTTATTTTGCATCCCACAGCTTGCTGAAGAGATGACATATCTATTGTAGGTCCCAAAGAGAAGCTTATGAGTTTAATGCAGACTTGACAATAATAGCCACTGCATTGGGACCAATTGGTACACTACCAATTTTGTACATCGGTTCAGCAGTGCGAAATTCTCCAACACCAATAACAACATCTGTTGACTCAAACCAATCACCATTACTTTTCTGACAGAAGGAAAATGAATTGGTAAATGTCATAATACTATTTAACCAACTGACATATGAAAATACTTAATTACATCCCAGCTAAGTCGTGGACCATTCCCTTTAACTGTCTAATCTCACTTTCCATATCAGCAATCTTTGCGTCTCTAGAATGCAGAAACGCTAGCTTAGTAGTTGTAATCCCTCTGCCAAACCCCCTTACTCGGCCAGGTTTGTCTTTTCCCATAACCTTGCTCACATCATCTTCCCTGATATTTTCAGAAGCTGATGTAGAGTCCATTTGACTATCAAGTGACCGTATTTGTTCATGATACAAACATATGTGCAGATCTTAATTCAATGATCATAATCCATTAATTGTACACATGATCTCAAGTTTAAGAATTCTTACAATAGTCTCAGCAAATTGAGGCTTCACAGGTCTACCATCACCATGAGTGTGTCCCGCAATCTATATCTTACTCCTAGTTACCTTACTTGGGTCATTACTCTTTTTTTCTATATAAAATACAGACATATGTTAGTACCATTCTGTTCTTAAAGTAATTAATATATAGATGTTTGAGTAACTGTTTGACCATATCATGAGCTAATCGAAACATTCCTTTACTGGTGGTGTGAGGAATCTGATTTCTTCTCAACTCACTGTACTTGTCACTTATTACCTACAATATAAACCTGAGTCAGTTTAAATCTATAAGACAATATTACATGTAAACAAGACAATAACTTATTAAACATGGCTAACTAACCATGAAATTTGTGCAACACTTGCTCCTAACCCAAGAGTTCCATATTTGAATGGATGAGATGTTGCTGGGTTTTAAAGCTATTTTATCAGCAGCAGTCTTCGCAGATCGTACTTCTGTCACTAGCCTTGACTTCCCAGCCCTCCACAAACTTCCCAACTGCTTTAAAATAACAGCTTTCTGCCACTCTTCATGCACGTTAAACCTCCCCTGCATCAAAATTTGCAGAGGTCAAACATGTTTACAATTTCATTGTTATTCACAAAAAGTAAAATGCAAATATACCTAAATTTCCTCCCACATTGTGTCTCTTGTCACTGCATCAAGTTTTCTCCAATCACTAAGTGTAACCGGAACGTGTTCCCTCACAAGAGGACCAAGAAAAGATGATAGTGTTACTGAACCAGGTCCAACATGATCACCACACTCAGTGAATGTAACTTCAACCTTTTCTTGAGGATTTTCAGCCACCTTACGCATCTTTGTTGGTCCTCTTCTCTTTTTTTCTTTCACTACATCATCAGTGTTACCATTGCTAACTCCATCTTGTTCCATATTGACAGCTTCTTCTTCATTTTCATTATGTTCCTGTCCAGGATTCAAACCATCTTCTGCTTCTTTCTCATAAACTTCTATCTCAGGAGCTTGATGATTAGACTCTTGTTTCTCTGAAACTGCTTTCTCAGGAATATCTTTCTTAGAAACTTCATCTTCGGACTCCTCATTATCATCATCTTCCCCCTTGGAAGTTGACAAGCTAATAGGTGTAGCATCTTCTACCTCATCAACTTCACATGCCACTTTCTTTTTTCTACCATTTCTTTTCTTAGCACCAGTTTTTCCTTGCTTCACCTTTAGTGTTGTTGCAGGTGTGGCCTCCAAGCCTTGATTACGTCGACTACGACGGGAACCAACTTGTGCTCCTCCTCTTGTCTTTGCCATTTCCGAAACTGATGAATAAACGAAATGAAACTCAAACTCAATCTGAACTAAATAATAAAAAAACCCAACATGCATGTTCACAGAAACTCAGATTCAAAACCCAAAAAAATGAAAATCTTGGCCTTAATAGATATACAACTCGAAATCAAACTAGCTTTTCGACAGAACCCAACATGCATTCTAAAAGATCAAAATCGATGAACCCCCAAATCATAAGAGTGAATCAAGTGAGAACAAACCTTTTTTCATTCGATCGACAATGAAGCTTCGATTCGTCGATGGATTCGATTCAACTCGCCAAAGGAATACAGAGAGAGAAAGGAAGACAGAGAGTGAGAGTTACGGATTGTCTGAGAAACAATGAAAAAATAACCACTTCAGTTATTTGGAGATGACGAAAAAAAAAACTTATTTAATTTGGAGATATTTTAGACATAAAATAGCGTTTATTTTTTGATCTGCAATGGTAAGGTGCCCGCACTTACCAAATTTACGCGGCTAATAGTTTTTATTTTCCCGCGATAATAATTATAGCGTTTTATAAAAACAAACGCTATGACAAAAACCCGTCTCCGTATACAATAGTAGAACTGTAATAAACGCTATCTTCCGATGCTATTAATACCCACATTTCTTGTAGTGACTCCCTCTTGAGTATCTATCATTAATATTTTGTTGCCGACTGCCTCGTTAAAAACTTTGTAATGGTAAAACCCAATGGGACAAAACCACGACGAGAAAAAAAGAGTACAGTCTCCCTCTGAAAATGATATGTTTGATCTTTCGTCATAGATCTCGTAAAAGACGCATTCCAATCTTTTGAACATGTTTCTTGAATGTTGTAGTTGGAAGCCCCTTTGTGAAGAGATCGGCTGCGTTATCACTTGAGCGAACATATTGAATATCCACTTCTTGATTTTTTTCGAGCTCTTGGGTGTAAGAAAATTTTTTTGGATGTATATGTTTCGTTCTATCGCTCTTGATATAGCCTTCTTTGAGTTGAGCAACGCATGCCGCATTATCTTCAAATATTTGTGTTGGCTCCTTGTTGGTGGCTATTCCACTTGTTTCTTGGATGTGATTAGTCATTGATCTGAGCCACACACATTCTCTAGATGCTTCATGAAGTGCTATGATTTCTGCATGATTCGAAGAAGTAGCGACCAATGTTTGTTTTTGTGATCGCCACGAGATTGCAGTACCTCCCATTGTGAAAACGTATCCAGTTTGCGATCGAACTTTATGTGGATCCGATAAATAACCTGCATCTGCAAAACCAACTAGACCAAAAACAGAATTTTTGGAGTAGTATAATCCCAAGTTAATCGTACCTTGGAGATAACGGAAAATCTGTTTTATTCCAGTCCAATGTCTCCTTGTAGGAGATGAACTGTATCTTGCAAGCAGATTAGTAGCAAATGCTATATCTGGCCGAGTACAATTTGCAAGATACATAAGTGCACCTATAGCACTCATGTAAGGTACTTCGGGACCTAAAACATCTTCGTTATTTTCACAAGGTCGAAATGGATCCTTATCGATATTAAGTGATCTATTTACCATTGGAGTACTCAAAGGATTCGCTTTATCCATATTAAAGCGTTTCAATACCTTCTTGGTATAATTTGATTGATGTACAAATATTCCATCTTGGAAATGCTCTATCTGGAGCCCTAGACAAAACTTTGTCTTTCCAAGGTCTTTCATTTCAAATTCTTCTTTCATATGAGTTCTTGCATGATTAACTTCCTTTTGAGTTCCAATAATATTTAGATCATCAACATAAACAGCAATGATCACAAAACCTAAAGAGGTTTTCTTAATAAATACGCAAGGGCATATCGCATTATTGATATATCCTATCTTTAATAGATATTCACTCAATCGATTATACCACATGCGTCCTGATTGTTTTAATCCATATAGTGATCGTTGCAATTTGACCGAACAAATGTCTTTGGATCCTTCTGGAATTTTTGATTCTTTAGGGATTTTGAATCCTTCTGGGATTTTCATATATATGTCATTATCCAGTGATCCATATAGGTATGCAGTCACAACATCCATAAGGTGCATTTCTAGATTTTTTGACGCCGTTAGGCTCATCAAGTACCTGAATGTGATTGCATCCATAACCGGAGAATATGTTTCATCATAATCAATTCCCGGTCTTTGAGAAAATCCTTGTGCCACAAGTCGAGCTTTATATCTCGTGACTTCATTTTTTTCATTTCTTTTTCGCACAAAGACCCATTTGGATCCAACTGGTATTACATCTTTAGGTGTAATGACAACTTGTCCAAACACATTTCTTTTATTGAGGGAGAGTAATTCTTCTCTTATGGCCACTTGCCATTTCTCCCAATCGGACCTTTTTTGACACTCTGATACGGATCTCGGGTCTGGATCATCATTTTCATTATCTATTTCTTTTGATACAGAAAAGGAGAATATTCCATCGTTATCTTCTATTTCATTTCTAACCCGAATATTTCCATCTTGGGCGTAATTTATGGAAATCTCACACTTTTCTGTATACTGTTCATCCTCATGATTTTTTTCTTCATCAGATTCTTTTTGAACTTCTTCACTAATATTTTCTGGACATTTCTCATGATGTTGTTCTTCTTGAATCATTTCATTTCTTTCTCCCAACTTCTTTTTCTTCCGGGGATTTTTACCTTTAGAACCCACTGGTCTCCCCCTTTTCAATTGAACCTTTGGCTCATTTGCTTTGTTCCCATCGCTTTGTTCTTTTGGAATTTCAATTCGTGATGGAACATTTGTAGCGGGTATGTACGACTTTGTCACTTTCTTTGTATCTGTGAACGCGTCTGGTAATTGATTTGCCATATTTTGCAAATGTATAATTTTCTGAACTTCTAATTCGCGTTGATTCGTAGGGGGATCAAGATGTACTAAAGATGGTGAAAACCATGTAACATCATGCGATGCTTGCTTACTTCCTCCCCCTAATGCTGGAAATTCATCTTCATTAAAATGGCAATCGGCAAATCGTGCCGTAAACATATCACTAGTTTGCAGTTCAAGATATTGTATTATACTTGGTGACGTATATCCGACATATATCCCCAATCTCCTTTGTGGTCCCATTTTTGTTCTTTGCAGAGGGGCTATAGGAACATAAACCGCACATCCAAAAACACGGAGGTGCGATATATTTGGTTTTTTGCCATATGCTAATTGTAATGGGGAATATTAATGATATGCACTTGGTCGAATTTGTACCAAAGTAGCCGCATGCAGCATGTCCCCATACGGAAATTGGGAGTTTTGTTCTTAATATTAGTGGCCTTGCAATTAATTGCAGTCGTTTAATCAAACTTTCAGCCATGCCATTTTGTGTATGCACATGGGGCACTGGGTGCTCAACATCGATCCCCATTGACATACAATAATTATTGAAGGCTTGTGAAGTGAATTCACCAGCATTATCAAGTCTTATTTTCTTTATAGCATAATCAGGGAATTGTGCTTTCAACCTGATTATTTGGGTAATGAATCGAACGAAAGCCGTATTTCTTGTGGTCAAAAGACACACATGTGACCATCTACTTGATGCGTCTATTAATACCATAAAATATCAAAATGGCCCGCACGGTGGGTGTATAGGTCTGTATATATCACCATGTATTCTTTCTAAAAATACTGGGGATTCATTCCCTACTTTTGCTGGTGATGGCTGAATTATGAGTTTTCCTTGAGAACACACGTTACATGAAAACTCCCCCATTTGAAAAATTTTCTCGTTTGTCAATGGGTGACCACTAGAATTTTGCACAATTTTTCTCATCATGACTGATCCAAGATGTCCTAGCCTTTCATGCCAGACTTTGAATGTATTAGTAAATCTTTGATTTAATGTTACATATGATTCAGTCATATTTATTTTTGTGCAATATAATCCAGAGGATAACATTGGTAATTTTTCCAAATGATGTTTACTTTCCGTTGTAATGCAAATGTACTCAATGCCATTTTTATTCATAGTCTCAATGTGATATCCATTTCGTCGAATATCTTTAAAGCTTAATAGATTTCTATAAGACTTTGGAGAATATAGGGCATTATTTATTTCAAACTTTGTCCCATTCGGCATTGAAAAATTAGCTTTTCCGGAGCCTATTATGATGTTTGCATTACCGGATATGGTACTCACGCTACCGGCGGAGTCCTTGATTTCGAGACGGGAGAAATATCGTCTATCTTTAAGTATAGTGTGCGTTGTAGCACTATCTGCTAGACATATATCTCCATCATGAATCCTGATTTGTGACATCTTCTGTGTCATAATAATTATAAAAAGGCATTAATAAAATAAGTCAAACTTATAAAAGTTACTTTATTTTACAACCAAAACCTGATTTTACAAATTATTTTATAAACACAAAAAAAAATATTATACAAAAACTTGCCTTTAAGTTTTGTTACAAAAGCATATTATACAATGAAAACATTAACTTTTTTTTTTGTTTTCTCTAGATATCTTGGCAGCTTATAAAACTTCATCGATCTCAGTCGTTTTGTTTTTCTACGACATTTCCGAATTCAAGGAAATCCGCAACATCCAGATGAGTATCATCATTCAGGCCACTGAAAGAAGGTCCGGCCTCATCATTGACGAAGTTGGTTTCAACGTTTCTATCCTTTGTCTTTTGAGATTCTTGATACAAATTGACGAAATGTTTTGGCGTACGGCATATACGTTCCCAATGCCCTTTCATGCCGCATCTGTAGCAAACATTTTCGTTTGGTTTCTTTATCGAACGACCACATTCATATATTTAAAAATATTTGTTTCTTCCAGTGTTGAAACCCCTTCCTTGTTCACGTCCACGACCTCGACCACGGTCTCGGCCGCGTCCACGTCCTCGCCTTTGATAGTTATCATTATTACTGGATGCTACAACATTTGTTTCAGGAAATGGAGCCGATCCAGCTGGACGAGCTTGATGGTTTAACATCACAAGTTCATTATTCTGCTCTGATACACCCGCTACTGTTCCTGCAAAATTACATTTCCAGGATGAAATGTGGAGAGCGTCTTTTCAATCATATCATAATCGCTCACATTTTCACCACATAACATCATT
The DNA here is from genome assembly GCA_020283515.1 of Alliaria petiolata. Taxonomy (NCBI): domain Eukaryota; kingdom Viridiplantae; phylum Streptophyta; class Magnoliopsida; order Brassicales; family Brassicaceae; genus Alliaria; species Alliaria petiolata. The sequence continues at coordinate 203,412,184 of JAHZTW010000001.1, forward strand.
CTGGAAGTGATTCCAAACATGGCAGAATTATATTCACCAACACTTTTATAATCCAAAAACCGGAGAGTTAGCTGATATGGGTCAAATTTACCCTAAGCAACTCTCTCAAATTAAGAGATCAGTTGTAGTACTTAGGGATCGAATCCACAGAGAAGGGATAGTCACACAGCAGTTTTCTAAATTCGAATTAAGCTAGGAAGAAAGATGGAATTTAAAACACAGAAAGCAATTAAAAACGGTGTAAGTCCAGGAGACGAAACGCTAGGTTCAGGGAAATTCTCAGGTGATCCAAATTGCAGGTCTAGACAGAATGTTAGGAATAATGAAGATCCGTTCTCGAACTCAAAGCACAACAATAAAATCAACCAACCCTCGCTGCGAAGACTTTCTATGTCTAAACCCTAGAATTTCAAATCTCTTTGCAAATCCTATCAATTCAGACAAGCATTAAAGTTCAGGTTCGATTGTTCACAAAATCCTAAACCAAATCTCTTTGCGAATAGGTATTTTGCTCATCTAACATTAGTTCAGGCAATCAATAATACTCTCGCATCTATTAATTAACCTAAGATCAGATTCTAGGTCGCGAAGCTAGAATAAGCATTAAACACAAATCCAGATGAAGAACTCTAATGATTTTATCCTAACAATTTAATTCGACCTAACAATTCATTAATCACCTTTGAAAAACCCTAAACCTAACAAGCAAACTACTCAGACATGATCAATGAAACAGAAATCATAACTTGAATAGAAAGCATAAAAGAAATCAATAGAATAAATAAAGGGAGTTCCAAATTTGCTCTAAGGAGACAAATTCTTCTCTCCAAAAACCTAAACTTCTATGATTCTTAAAGTATGAGATTATGCCTAAACAATGGCTGAAAAACTATATTTATAGGCCTAGGTACGAGTCTTCAATTCCTTTTAAGATTAGGAAAAGTCTTGGAGATTTCCTTTTCTTCAAAAACTGGAAACTTCTCGATTCTGGAAATTGGAAAACCTGGTGTCGATCGACACTACATGGTGTCGATCGACACCTTGCGTGTAATTCCAGTCTTGACTTCATCACTTCGTGACTTCATTCCATTAAGCTCCAAAATGCATCCAAATCTCCAATTTATCTTCAATTGTACCTGAACCTGCAAAGACTCTATATAGACTCGAAAATAGCTAAAAGACTCTATAAAAACACTTATATCATGGTCCAAAAGTGGGTAAAAACCATGATATATCAACTCCCCCAGACTTAGCCTTTGCTTGCCCTCAAGCAAAACAGAAACTTAGAATGAAGTAGAAGTTTGAAAACAGGAACTTCCGAGTACTTCTTCAAAACACCACATTGATTAACACTTCTGAATCCACATGCTACAGAGCCAACCTTCGTAAATGTTCCGTGTACTTACCACAAGCTTAGCAATCTCCCAGTTCGAATCCAGATCCTTTCTTTGGTAAAATTTCGAACTCTAACATTGGTAATGCCATAGAACTTTTCTGATTCTTTGCCCTTTCTTAGTGCCTAAACAAGACATTCTCATACAGCTCCCCTGTTTTCTCTTCCCTTAGTCAACTTCTGCCCATTTTCAGGGTGTTCTAAGATCTTTTCATTGACTATTCTTATTCTTTTGGGATCTCTGGAAACAGTGCTACTCTCTACTTGTGTTCCTTGTGAGGAGACGTGTTCAAGAGCATCACTAATATTGTTCCTTGTGAGGAGACAGGCTCATGACAAGGCACTATTCCCAGACTCAAACTCTTTTTCTTTCTTTTCTATTCTCAAGGGAAGATCAAGGAGAGACTGCAATTGCCTATCTATTCGGACTGAAGAGGAATCAAGTTCTGCGCATACCTAGTTCTTATAAGGGGATCTGAACTCGCCCTGTTAGACTGATTCCTGCAGCAACAACAATATAAGGGGAACGCACTTCGTTTTCCTGCAGCAACATCAAAAGAAACACCAAGCCTTCTACGAGAATGTCGTTGCTTGCATAAGTGTGAAGCAGCTTTTGAACTTTTAATGTTCTTATTGAGAAGATCAGGAGGTTTGGAATTGAATCCAGGGAGTGCGTACCTTTGCTTCCTTCTAGGTTTATGGCATGTAGGATGTGGAGGCATCTGTTGGATCAAAGATGATGGAATTGCAACATTGGAAGCGACTTCTGGTGTGATCCGTGTGGTGTGTCGATCGACACTAGTGGTGTCGATCGACACCAAGCTTGCAGCTCGAGTTTCTGTGCTTTTTCTGCAACTCAGCTCTGCAATCCTTGCTTCCATGATGAACACGTCTTCCTCCATCAACTTGTCATTGATTTGAACATCCTTGCTGCTCATAGTCCTGAAGATATGATTATTTCCACCCCAGTCTTCAAGCTCCACAACTTCCTCAAAATTTCCATCCAATGCCTCTGGAACAGCCTCTTTGTTCACTTGCTCTTTAGAATCCAGCTCCTTGTCATTTCTAGCGGCAATGTCATCTGAATCCTTTTTGATTGGATCTTCTTCCACGGACATCTCTACTGAAAAAGCTTGACCATCAATGGTGGATGGTCCTCTTAACTTGTCCATGTCAAAATTCATGACAACATCACCCAAGTCAAGCTCTATTTTCCCTTTCCTCACATCAATAATGGCACCAGCTGAAGCCAAGAATGATCTTCCCAAAATAAGAGGATCTGCAGGTTCTTCATCATACTTCAAAACCACAAAATCTGTAGGAATCATGCAGCCTTCAATCTTCAGGGGAACATCTTCTAGAACACCTTCTGGGATTCTCTTTGATCGATCAGCTAGGACAAGGGAGATTCTGGTTGGCTTGAAAACAGTCATTCCAAGTCGAACAGCAACTGAGTATGGTATCAAGTTGATGCTTGAACCTAGATCGCAGAGAGAGCGAGGAAACCTTCCTGTTGAGATTGAGCAATCTAGCACAAAGTTCCCTGGATCTGGTAACTTCTCTGGAATCCTCCTCTGAATCACAGCACTGACTTGTTCAGAAACCCACACCTTCTTCTTCTTCCTTGGAACTATGTTCAAGAGAATTGCAGTCACTTCTCTGGTAAGCAATGCTCCTTCCTCAGGACTAATGCCATTGACAACCATTCTCTTGACATATCTTCTTAATGCAGGTGAAAGTCTGACTGCATCAACTAGGGGTAACTCAATCATCAGCTTATCCATCATCTCCTTGCATCTGGCTTCTTCTCTCTCCTGTTTAGATTTTCTGGGAGGCAGGGGGTAGGGTATCTTAGGCTTGTACACTTTTTCCTCTTGAGATGGTAAAGCTGCAGCTCGATCCAGCGATGTCTGTATAGGGTGTCGATCGACACCAGCCTTGTGTCGATCGACACACGGGCTCGAGCTCTTGATTTCGCGATGTTCTTCGGGTGTCGATCGACACTCTCCTGTGTCGATCGACACTGGATCTGCAGGGGCGTCCGGAGCTTCTTTTTCAATTTCCTCCAACTCCACAAGGTCTTCAGCACTTAGATTCTCCTTCTCCTCTGGTTCCATCTTGCTTCTGCTCCTTGTCGTGATTGCATTCACATGGCGTCTGGGATTTGTATCAGTCTTCCCAGGAAGAAATCCTTCTTGCCTATGAACAGCTTCTGCGGTTTGAGCAACTTGAACATCCAATTTCTTGACATGGTTGTTCAGAGATTCGAATTTCCCATTCAAGTCTTGGTACATGGCGTCCATCTTTCCAGTCACATCTTGATATAATGTGTCAATCTTCCCATTAAAGGCCACTGTCATCTTCTGTTGCCCTTCTAGAAGCTGTTCTATCATAGATTCCATCTTGTTGTCTTGTGCAGGAGGCTTCTGGTAAGAAGAAGAACCATAGCTTCTCTGGAAGTTGTTGTTCTGAAAAGGCTTCTGGTAAGAAGAACCATAGCCTTGCTGATTGCTGAACCTTTGACCTTGAAATCCAGCACCATTGATGAAGTTAACCTCTTCTTGTTCTGGCTCAAAGGTCTCCACTTCTGCAGCAAACTGAACTTGCCTCTTTCCCACCAAGAGATTGTGTACGTTGTCCAGCTTCCTGTTGACTTCAGCGATATGGGCTCCTCCATTCACTCCAGCGTGTTGTCTTCTTTCGAAGTCTGCGTTCTTGGTGCTGTTACTAGAGGCCAAATTCTCTATAAGCTCTACCGCACCTTCTGGAAATCTTGTGTTGAAGTTGCCATTGCTCGCAGCATCTAGGGCCATCTGGTACCTCCAATCGATCCCTCGGTAAAAGATACCGATAAGCTGCGGCTCGCTGAATCCATGATGTGGACAGTCCCTCTGGTAAGATCTGAACCTCACCCAAGAAGCTTTGAATGCTTCAGTGGGTCCTTGAGAGAATGTAGTGATCTTCATCCTCAGCTCCTCGGATCTCGCATCATCAAAGAAATTGCAAAGGAATGCATTCTTTGTATCTTCCCATGTAGTCAAGGATCCTGGTGGCAGCTGCTTCAGCCAGTATGATGCATCTCCAGCAAGCGAGTAAGGGAAAAGCTTGCAGAAGAGATAATCATATGTAACTCCATTAGCCTTGATGCTTGAGGCTAAGTCCTCGAATCTCTCAACGTGGTCCATAGGGTGCTCATTAGGAAGACCATGGAAGGGATGCTGAGCCACTAAAGTGTAGTAAGCAGGCTTCAGCTCGAAGTCATTCCTCTGAAATGCAGGAGGACGGATCGCAGCTCTATTAGCATAGAACTGGTCTGGGCGGTTGTACTCGCCAAGTGTTCTTCCACGTCCAGCTTCTGCACCGGCGATTTGTATCGCCGGTTCGACTATGACGGCGCCAGCCTCATCAAGTCTATGTCCTTGGGCGTTCCTTCTGTTGCCCTGTAGGTCGACAAAGTCGCCAGCCTCGTTGCGCATTAGGATCAGTGGTTCTGCCATCTCAGTCTGCGTCTGGTGTCGATCGATACAAGCGGTGTCGGTCGACACTAAGGTATGGTGTCGATCGATGCTCTCTGTGTCGATCGACGCTCGAGCAGATGCTCGGTTTGTGCGTTCGAGATGACCGAGCTCCTGGTTCAATGGGACTAGTTCCTCTTCCTTGTTGCTTCTGGTACTGGGCATGCACCTGAAACCAAAGATGAGAAACTAAATCAGTAACAAAAACAAAAATAAAAACCTAGACAAAATCCTAATACTAGAAATCTGTAGGCAACTAATCTCCTTCCCCGGCAACGGCGCCAAAATTTGATATGGGTCAAATTTACCCTAAGCAACTCTCTCAAATTAAGAGATCAGTTGTAGTACTTAGGGATCGAATCCACAGAGAAGGGATAGTCACACAGCAGTTTTCTAATTTCGAATTAAGCTAGGAAGAAAGATGGAATTTAAAACACAGAAAGCAATTAAAAACGGTGTAAGTTCAGGAGACGAAACGCTAGGTTCAGGGAAATTCTCAGGTGATCTAAATTGCAGGTCTAGACAGGATGTTAGGAAATATGAAGATCTGTTCTCGAACTCGAATCACTAATGTAAAATCAACCAACTCTCGCTGCGAAGATTATCTATGTCTAAACCCTAGAATTCCAAATCTCTTTGCAAATTCTAACAATTCAAACAAGCATTAAAGTTCAGGTTCGATTGTTCACAAAACCCTAAACCAAATCTCTTTGCGAATAGGTATTTTGCTCATCTAACATTAGTTCAGGCAATCAATAATACTCTCGCATCTATTAATTAACCTAAGATCAGATTCTAGGTCATGAAGCTAGAATAAGCATTAAACACAAATCCAGATGAAGAACTCTAATGATTTTATCCTAACAATTTAATTCGACCTAACAATTCATCAATCACCTTTGAAAAACCCTAAACCTAACAAGCAAACTACTCAGACATGGTGAATAAAGAAAACATCATGAATAAAATAGTTTGCATAAAAGAAATCAATAGAAACAAAGGAGTTCCAAATTTGCTCTGAAGGAGACAAATTCTTCTCTCTAAAATCTCTCTAAAAATCTCTCTCTAAAATTATTGTGTATTATAAAAGTGGTAGCCTAAACAATGGCTGAAAAACTATATTTATAGGCTCAGGTACGAGTCTTCAATTCCCAAAAGGATTAGGAAAAGTCTTGGAGATTTCATTTTCTTCAAAAACTGGAAACTTCTCGATTCTGGAAATTGGAAAACCTGGTGTCGATCGACACTAGATGGTGTCGATCGACACCTTGCGTGTAATTCCAGTCTTGACTTCATCACTTCGTGACTTCATTCCATTAAGCTCCAAAATGCATCCAAATCTCCAATTTATCTTCAATTGTACCTGAACCTGCAAAGACTCTATATAGACTCGAAAATAGTCAAAATACTCTATAAAAACACTTATATCATGGTCTAAAAATGGGTAAAAACCATGATATATCATTAGCCACTCATGTTTAGCATGTGGTAAGATCACATATTTTTATTGATCAAACCTATCTTTGAGTGACTGCCAAAGATCTGCAGGATCTTCTTTTGTGATGTATTCATTTTTCAGGCTATCGTGGAGATGATGGCGTAGAAACACCATATCCTTAGCTTTATTCTCATCCGACGTATATTCTGACTGGTCGATGGTATTGAGAAGCCCATTTGATCTCAGATGCATTTTTGCATGTGATGCCCATGTCATATAATTATTTCCACTTATATCGAGGGCAACAATATCGAGCTTCGCCAAGTTTGACATGATATCTCTATATAAACAAGTTAAATCAAACGTTAATTTATTGAAAAATATTATAAATATTATTAATGATAATAAAAACATACATGTGTAATAAAAACAATTATCTCATGTGATAATGTTTCTCATATGATTTCGAGGAGGCAGCGTGTAACGCCTGTGATCGGCGGATCAACCTGGTACGAGCGTGGTTCGGCCGCAGTTCGAACATGGTATGCGGAAATGGTACGGTCGCGGTACAAACATGGTACATGAACATGGTACGACTGTTATTCGGACATGTTCCATGGTAATCCGGATGTGAAGGCTCGGATAAGGAAATGTCAAGAAGTAAACTGGGACGGTTTTAATCGAGTGTTTGAGGTGGCTAAGTGGTTTTAGCCGAGAGAAATGGAAGATAGCCATGTAAAAATCAAGATAGCCGGGAGAAAATGGAACCGGCCGTGAAAATCGGAGTTTGGTCGACTGGGATCGGGTCTGAGCTGGACATAGTCACTCGGACAAGTGTTTTTCAGACAGTCCGTGTTTTTCGGAGTGCTTGGTCGGGATTCGGACAAGGCAGTTATTGGTCTGATCCGAGCTGGAAGTTATCCGCGGGATTGAGTTGATTTGTCGAGACGGCAAGTGAAATAGTCGAGCGGGAACGGTTATGGCCGAGGGAGCGCTTGGCTAGTGTTGGCGGGAACGGTTATTGGTTCGACTGTAATCAATGACGGTCGAATATAATGTTATTGGCTCGGCTAAAATGAAATATGCGCGGACATAATAAAGATGGAACGGTTATTAGCCGAGGCACGTGGGACATATCCGAGTTAAAAGAGCGGGAATATGAATTGGACGGTTAGTAGGCACTTTCTAGTGATTTAATTCATGAAAAGGTCAAGTCTCACGCATTATTCAGGATTACGCATGGTTTTCCTCGAGAGAAAAATACCCAGAAACGATGAGAAGGGAGACACAGGAATTCCAGTCGAGAGAGGGAGTGAAATAGCCGATCGGATTCGTGGTTAGTCGACGGTTATGCGTACGCAGTCGATGCGCAGTGGAACATAGTCGCGAGGAGCGTGACTGCGTTCAAGAGGAAACGGTTACATCCTGTGTTCATCGGACAAAATCATCGAGAAGAAGCGGTTATCGAGAGAAAAGATGCGCACGGGATTTCCAGTCGAAGGATTGATGGAAATAGCCGATCGGATTAGCAGATAGTCGGCGGTTACGTGAACATAGCCGATGCGCGGATGAACACGTTCGCGAGAGGCGCGACTATGATCGAGCGGGTACGGTTTTTTCGTGAGTTCGTCCGAGGGAATCGTGGAATCGAGGGGATTCACCGAGAGAAGGAGACGACGGGTCATCCAGTCTAGGGATTGGCGGTTATAACCGATCGGATTGATGAATAGACGACGGTGAAGGAAAATAGCCGATCCGCGAAGGAACATAGCCGCGGGACGCGTGACTATATCCGAGAGGACATGGATATCAGGAGCGATCGGTGACCGTGAGCGGTTACTGTGCGTATGATCGGGATCGGTCGAGAGGAACGTGACACTGTTCAAGAGTGACGCGACTACGGTCGAGAGGAACGTGACACTGTTCAGGAGAGAACGTGACTATTGTCGGGAGAATGTGACTACGGTTGGAGAAACGTGAATACGGTTAAAGGGACCGTGGATGGCGTGTGAAGGACAAGAGACCCACGCCGCCTCTCTTCGTTGCTTGGTCATGTGGGGATGGTTCGTTGAATGACTAAGTAACGAGGGGAGGCGTGTTCTGTTGGATCGCTGGTTTGATGGCTGAGTTATTGGGATAATGGAACAGTGGCCGGGATGATGACAGTGACGGTAAACTACAGTCACGAGACCATGTGGATCAGGACGACCACAGTCAATGCATCCGCGACTATGAACGGCCAAGGTACATACTTAGTCGAACTTTGTAGCGACTGTACTGACTGTGTTGGTTGTTGGATGGTTAACTAGACTGAATAAGTTAAGTTGCTAGATGGAAGGAATTGGGTGAACCTCATCTAGGTTATCGGTTAGAAAAATGCGAAAAATTTCCTGAGGTTTCGGCTGCGGTTAGGAAAACCGGGTCGGGGCTCTACACAGCGCCTACTACTCGAATAAGGAGGAGGTTTAACCTACCACTCCATATAATATAAATATTGACATAAATTTAACATAATTTAAATTTTACCTTTTTATGAAATAGACAAGAAGATATTTGGACAGAGTAACGGTTAGAAACGGTCGTGCTGATAACGTGTTAGAAATTAATACTGGAAAGTATATTATTATTATAAGGTGAGATGTGTTTATATTGATATATGATTTTGTATGCGTACAATAATGGAGAGAGAGAAGTAGTAGGATAAGAGTGAGAGAAAGTGGACGAGAGTATGATAAGTGATGTTTTCTTCTTATTATCTTTCTCACCCTTTTTCTAAAATGAACGTGCTAGTACATATATATAGAGATATAAAAAGATGAATCATGATGTACATGTTATTTGGTAATTAAGATAAGTGGACAAAGGAGGTATTAGATTAGTGTATATGATGGTTACTCATCAATATTTCAACAGATATTTCAGTTTTTGTTTTTTAGTTTATTAACAAACCACATGGGCACGACCCAGTCAAAAGGTTGAATACTCTCACTCGACCAGAGGCCACCATTAGTCACCACTTTGCTGCTGTAATTTTCATATCATAGCGGTGGGTCATCTAGGGTTTCACAACTACCACAGTGAGCTTTCACTTCAATGATATTTCCTAAACTACCACATTTTTTCTTTTGATGGCTCTTTCTTTGTCTCCTCCCTCCTCTTTCAATTATTCATACGATGTCTTCCCAAGTTTCAGCGGGGAAGATGTCCGCAAAACATTCCTCGGCCACTTTCTTAAGGAGCTTGATCGGAAACTGATCATTGCTTTCAGAGACAACAAGATCGAGAGAAGCCGGTCGATCGGACCCGAGCTTGTGCATGCAATTAGAGATTCGAGGATTGCCGTGGTCGTGTTCTCCAAAAACTATGCCTCTTCAAGCTGGTGTCTTGCTGAGTTGCTGGAGATCGTGAGGTGCAAGAAAGAGTTGGGCCAACTTGTGGTACCCATTTTCTACGGTTTGGATCCTTCTGATATTAGGAAACAGTTAGGAGACTTTGGAGAGGCCTTTCACAATACTTGCAAGAACAGAACAGAGAAAGAGAAGATTCGATGGCAGGAAGCATTAACCGATGTAGCTAATATCCTCGGATATCATTCTCGAAACTGGTACTATTTTGTGTGTGTTTATTTCTTGAATATTTGTTCCCAACACATGACTATTTATACTTGTTGTTTCTTGTTTGTGCATTGATCTTTCTTCTCGTTAGCAATAGCGAAGCAACAATGATTGAAGAAATAGCTAATGATCTTCTGGTTAAATTGAATTTAACTCCATCAAAAGATTTTGAGAACTTTGTTGGTATTGAATATCATATCAGAAAGATGAGTTTATTGTTGCAGTTGGAATCCGAGGAAGTGAGGATGGTTGGGATTTGGGGCTCATCTGGAGTTGGCAAGACTACTATTGCAAGAACTCTATTTAACCGGCTCTCTCGTCATTTCCAAGGTTATGTTTACATAGACAGACGTTTCATATCTTCGAGTATGGAAATTTATAGTAAAGGCAACACAGATGATTATAACATGAAGCTTCACTTGCAAGAAAATTTCCTCTCTAAAATATTGAATAAAGAGGGCATAGAGATAGATCACTTAGGTTCGGTAAGGGAGAAGCTAAGGTACAAGAAAGTTCTTATCTTTATTGACGATTTGGATGATCAAGTGGTGTTAGATGCTTTGGTTGCACAAACTCATTGGTTTGGATGTGGGAGTCGAATCATTGTGGTCACAAAAGATAAGCATATCTTAAGGGCTCATGGGATTGATCATATTTACGAGGTTGGTCTCCCATCTAACGACCTCGCTCTTGCGATGTTATGTCGAACTGCTTTTAGGATGAATTATCCACCCAAGGGTTTCCAAAAGCTTGCTTATGAAGTTGTATCTCGTGCCGATAATCTTCCTTTGGGTCTTAAGGTTTTGGGTTCGTATTTACGGGGTAGAGACAAAGAGGACTGGTTGGATATGTTGCCGAGATTTCGGAATGGTTTGGATGGAAGAATTGAGAAAACTCTAAGAGTCAGCTACGACGGGTTACATAACAAAAAAGATGAAGCGATATTTCGTCACATTGCATGTCTCTTCAATGGTGAGAACATGAATGATATCAAATATCTTATAGCAAATAGCAACTTGGATGTTGATATCGGGCTAAAAAACCTCGTTGATAAGTCCCTTATTCATGTAAGTTGCAATATTGTCGAGATGCATTGCTTGCTACAAGAAATGGGTAAGGAGATTGTCCGTGCACAGTCTAAAAAGCCTGGAAAACGGGAATTCCTTGTGGATTCTAATGATATTTGTGATATACTTGAAGACAACACTGTAAGTTTTTTTATTACTCTTTTCATATATCCCACTCTGTAATATTTGAAGCATGTCGTATGATAAAAGATAAATTTTAGGTGTTTGTTAAGCTTTTTTTTTTTTCCTTTTCTATTGATATTATCATTTCAGGGTACTAAAAAGGTTTTAGGCATAGCATTGGATATAGATGAAACTGATGATTTGCATATACATGAGAGCGCTTTCAAAGAGATGAGTAATCTCCTTTTCCTAAAATATTTACTCAAAGAAATGGGATCAGAAGAGCGAAGTTAGATGGCACTTACCGAAAGGTTTTGACTATCTGCCCCATAAATTTAGATTATTGAGGTTGGACAAATATCCAATGAGATGTATGCCTTCTAATTTTCATCCACAAAACCTTGTTAAGCTCCAAATGTATGATAGCAAACTCGAGAAGTTGTGGGATGGAGTTCACGTAAGTATTTAACAAGGTTTTAATATTTTTATATTAGAATGATTAGTTTATTTTTTAGATGACAATCGTTCAAGTGATGTATAACTTATTTATTCTTCAGTCACTTACAGGGCTCGTGAATATGGATTTGCGGAGGTCTACAAATCTAAAAAAGATTCCAGATCTTTCTATGGCCACTAATCTGGAAACACTTGATCTTAGGAAGTGCAGGAGTTTGGTGGAGCTGACTCCCTCTATTCAGTATCTCAATAAACTAAAAAAGTTGAACTTGAGGTTCTGCGAAAATCTTGAGACTCTTCCCACTGGAATTAACCTCCAATCTCTGGATCACCTTGCTCTGGCTGGATGCTCACGGTTGAAGAGTTTTCCTAATATCTCAACCAACATCTCGGAGCTCAATCTATGCAAAGCGGCGATTGGAGAGTTCCCTTCTGACTTGCGTCTAGAGAAACTCGTTAATTTTACCATGTGTACAATGGAGGGTGAGAAGCTGTGGAAACAAGCGCCGGTATGTACCTAACCTTTTCTCAAACCTTTTTGGCTTTTTGTAACTAAAAACTTTTATAAAAAAGTTAATGTCGCTAGGTCAACTTTTCTAAAACGTTGGGAAAAAGGAAATGACATCGGAGAAGCAAAAGGAAATGACCACATGTTTAGGTTTTAGTTGGAAATACCACATGTTTAGGTTTTAGTTGGAATGTCTCAAACTTGCTAGATTCTGCTTTTGAGAAATTACACGAAATAGTTAGTTTTGATTATAATAAAAAAAAGTTTTACAACATTTGAGAAATTATATATCATATATTTAAACCCACATAGTACATGTTGAAAAAAAAATACAAGTGAGAATTTTTAACTCAGTTTCCAAAAATACGACCCAAACATATATATAGAAGTATCATTTGAGGTTATTTTGTTTAATATCTAAAAATTGCTTTTTGGTTCAGCAGCTTGCTTCCCTCATGACCATTCTGTCTCTTTCTTTGAAGAATTTGTCTCTCTCGAATATCCCAAGTTTGGTGGAGCTTCCTTCTTCATTTCTTAGTCTCTATCATAAACTAGAGAATCTGAAGATTACAGAATGCATAAATCTCGAGACTCTTCCCACCGGAATCAACCTCCAATCTCTCGTTAGCCTCAATCTCAGTGGATGCTCGCGGTTAAGGACTTTCCCTGATATCTCAAAAAACATCTCATTGCTTTCTCTAGAAGGAACATCGATACAAGAGGTTCCTTGGTGGATTGAGAATTTCTCTAGGCTCAAATGCCTAGATATGCAAAGTTGCATCAAGTTAGAATATATATCCCTAAACAATTCTAAACTGAAAGATCTTGAGGAGGTTGTATTTTCAGAATGTGGGGCATTGACTTGAGCTGATTTGTGCGGCGATGAAAGCGAGGTGGCGATGAAAGCAGACAATACTGACGTAGTCCACGAGGAGGCCTCATCTTCTCTTCCGGATCATTATTTCCCAAAAGTCAGGATGGATTTCTCCAACAGCTTCAACTTCGATCAAGAAGCTCTGATCAAACAAGAATTATTTCTCCATGAACTAATCCTATCAGGTGAAGAAGTGCCTTCATATTTCACTAACCGAGCTACAGGAAGCTCCTCTCTGGCCATCCGTCTACCTCAGGCCTCTCTCTCTCGACGATTCGTCATATATAGGGCTTGCGCTGTGGTTGTTTTCAACTCTCTTCCCAGCGTTGATCCCACTGAGTTATATATCAAGGTAAACTGTCGGTTCAAAGGCGGGCTCGGGAACGACTTTTATGAGAAGAGAATCTCGACATATGAAAATGGTAGTCATCTTTTTGTGTTTGACTATGGTTTCCCTCTAAACGAAGAAGTATCGCTTCTAGTTCTGATGCTCTGCAAAAACGTGGATATACAGCTTCATATAAGTAATATTAGTGCCTCTGAGTATGAATTAAAAGGATGGGGTATAAGATTCTTTGAGAAAGATGAAAGCATTGATGAAGACATATATGATAGTGATTTTGACAGTGAAGACAACTATGATGATGATCTAAGCAACGAGACAACCGATCACATCGTAGAGCCAAAGAAAGGCGGTAAGTGAATGCATGTAATCAAACATATACTTTTCATATATATAGTACTGGATGACACTGGATTGTTTCTGCAGGTTATGCGAAGACAACTCAAGAACCTACTGAGTCTCTCAAAAGCTAAGTTGAAAGGTTCTTAGGTAACTCCAAAATATCATAAACTTGTCTTATTTTAGTTCCAAATCATTGTGTAACACAGAGCTTCACAATTTGATTCACTTAGGTAACTTCAATTTTCTTTTGTGCTTCTATGTGTTGCTTTGTTTGTGCTTGAGATAACTTCATCTCTAGAGGCTGTTGTTGGGTGAAATAAATTCACTAGTCGGTCCCTATATAAACCTAATTCGTAAATTAAAGGTAAGGCCGACTAACGACTAAGTGACCGGTCATTGCTATTCTCTATTATTTAAAAGACCTTAAGCATCGACAGTATCTCTGTTTTGAGGTAGCGACTGACGATCTTCATTAACGGTTTGACAACGACCGACGTTTGATATAATAAATTGGCTTCATACTTTCCATATGAGCTCCTAATTCTAAAGAAAACTAGGAGGAACGACCGACGTAAGATCTCATACTTTCCATATGAGCTCCTAATTCTAAAGAAAACTAGGAGGAACGACCGACGTAAGATCTCAGTCCAAAAGGGATTGAGAGGAACTAACGTCGTATGATCTAAATCCAAAGGGGATTGAGAGGAACGACCGACGTAAGATCTCAATCCAAAGGGGATTGAGAGGAACGACCGACGTAAGATCTCAATCTTAAGGGGATTGAGAGGAATGACCGACATAAGATGATAATTCAAAGAGAATCAAGAAGAGCGACTGGCCTAAGATCCTAATTCAAAAAGAACTAGGAGGGATCGACATAATATCATAATTCAAATAGAATTAGGAGTGACCGACTTAATATCCTTATTCAAAGAGAATCAAGAAGAGCGACCGACAGATCAAGCCCAGTTTGATTGAAGCTATGACCAAGCCCAATTCGATTGAAGGTATGACCGACCTATTATGCCTAATCTCATGATGATTAGGGTTGACATAAACTTATAAATAAAGAATTCCTAGAACAAGGACATGGAGAGGAAACAATAAGCATATAAACCCTAAGAGATATATTCTCGCTGCTCCCTAACTACAACGACAAAAGACCTAACAATCGATTCCAAAGAGCTTAATCGATCGACGACGAGTGACAGACGATTTCCTTTTAGGAGATCTTCGATATTGGTTCATTGTAATTCGCTATTGATTGATTAATAAAGATAAACTCTTTTCTGTCATTCCGTATTACTGTTCTTGTGCGAACCGGTTAAAATTTGCCCAAACAATTTGGCACTAGAAGGAGGGGTAGTTTTAACTACGTGAGACATGACAGACGGAGAGGATAACACACATGTTGATCCCACTACTCAACTGGAGGCACTCACCGCCCAAATAAGGAAGAACAAAGAACGACTAGCACAACCCGAAGCGGAGAATGCCTCTTTGAAAGCGCTGGAAGTGGAGAACGCCTCACTGAAGGAAGCAAACGCTACTTTGACCGCTGCACTCCCTCCGAGAGGGGGCATAACCACAGAAGTTAACGCTCATGCCAGATTTGGGACGCGAGTCACACCGATACGATCGTTAGGAGATACTCAGATACTTATAGATGATAGAACGACGGTGCAACATGAGACTATCATACTGGGGGCAGATGCACGCAGAGCGTCACACGTCAACCCACCACCTGCTCTGCTCTCTGATTCAGCGATACACCAGTCCTCAGAAGACTCCTATCAAACTGTTGTGTTATTGAAGCGTCTGGAAGCAATGGAAGCCTTGCTTGCACGACTTCCCGGAGTAGCTCCTCCGATTATTAAGAGTGCTCTTAACTGCTACGCAGACACTCCATTCACAGATGCAATTGCGCTTGTGGAGATGCCAAAAAAGTTTATCTTCCCTCTGATGGAGATGTATGATGGAACAACCGACCATGATAATCACATAGCCCAATACAACCAACTGATGTTTACCATTGCAATTGCAAGGGAATATCGCGAAGCTACCATGTGCAAAGGGTTCGGGTCAAGCCTCACAGGACCAGCCCTCCAGTGGTTGACAAACCTACCCAACGCTTCAATTGACTCCTTTGCGTCATTGACTGACCGTTTTGTGGAGCATTTTGCAAGCAACAGGAATTTAGAAAAGATAACTGATGACCTTTACGAGGTCGTTCAGAGGAGAGGAGAGTCGCTGCGTAGTTATGTGTCACGCTTCAACAAAGAGAAAGTGTCCATACCCGGATGTGTCACATCGACAGCGGTCTCAGCGTTTAAACGAGGTTTGCTTCCAAATGGAGACCTATACAAAGAGCTGACAAAATATCAATGCAAGACAATGGAAGATGTGCTACCAAGAGCATGGACGCAAATCAGGTGGGAAGAAGACCCTGCATCTCGTGAAAGACAATCTACACGCTCTGATTCACGCATGGTGAGAAATGAACGAACAACTATAGATGATAATCCCTACCATAGACCGTGCACCGACATCAACAACAGTCGAAGCGAAACCAGAGACACTTCAGAAGCTACTTATCCCAACAAAGATTAAGAAAGACAATTGAATACTTGGGCGAGTAGCATATAAACTACAACAGCCTAACAGTTGGAGCGCCATGCATCCAAAAACCTACTATGTCTAGGTTAGTTTGGCTTTTTATTTTATTTTTTGACTCTTGATTATGATTTATTTATCAATCTTTTGACGATCCAAGAGACGTCATTGCTTTTATTTACTTTTTGGTGTTTTACCCCATGTCAACGGACATTATCATGAATACAAGTTTTGAGATTCTCAAATTCAAGTTATCATTCGTTTGGGTAAAACATATAAAACATCTAAGAGTGAAAATCTCAACTTTTACGAGCGACACTCATATACAAAGCTACGAGCAATGTAATAAAATTTAGATGCACTGCATCCAAAAGCAACGACAATGACTATGGTCATTGCTGGTCAAACCAAGAAGCATGCCCTCTAAATATTGTGACAATATAGTCACCATTCAATAAACGAGGAGGTACGACCTCGACAGGTTATGAATAAAAGTCACTATCTGGTAAACGAAGAGGCACGTCCTCGATAAATTGTGCCGACAGTCACTACTCAGTGAAATAAGAGGTAAAACCTCATCAAAAATATGATAATAGTCATAGCATGATAAATCAAGGGGCACTGCCTTCAACAAATTAATAGATGCTTACCCACTGAGGAAGAAGATTTCGACGAGTTCATTGTTGCTCATCCAGAGATGAAGAAGATGTAAACAAATTTGTAGTTTCCTATCTACTGTTGCTATTAACCGTGTGACCAGCGGTTAATAGCAAGGTTACTCTACAAATTCTAATAAGAAATTGGAGAGTAAGGGGGCAAGTTGTTGGGTGAAATAAATTCACTAGTCGGTCCCTATATAAACCTAATTCGTAAATTAAAGGTAAGGCCGACTAACGACCAAGTGACCGGTCATTGCTATTCTCTATTATTTAAAAGACCTTAAGCATCCACAGTATCTCTGTTTTGAGGTAGCGACTGACGGTCTTCATTAACGGTTTGGCAACGACCGACGTTTTGATATAATAAATTGGCTTCATACTTTCCATATGAGCTCCTAATTCTAAAGAAAACTAGGAGGAACGACCGACGTAAGATCTCAGTCCAAAAGGGATTGAGAGGAACAAACGGCGTAAGATCTAAATCCAAAGGGGATTGAGAGGAACGACCGACGTAAGATCTCAATCACAAGGGGATTGAGAGGAAGGACCGACATAAGATGATAATTCAAAGAGAATCAAGAAGAGCGATTGGCCTAAGATCCTAATTCAAAAAGAACTAGGAGGGATCGACATAATATCATAATTCAAATTGAATTAGGAGTGACCGACTTAATATCCTTATTCAAAGAGAATCAAGAAGAGCGACCGACAGACCAAGCCCAATTCGATTGAAGCTATGACCAAGCCCAATTCGATTGAAGGTATGACCGCCCTATTATGCCTAATCTCATGATGATTAGGGTTGACATAAACTTATAAATAAAGAAGTCCTAGAACAAGGACATGGAGAGGAAACAATAAGCATATAAACCCTAAGAGATATATTCTCGCCGCTCCCTAGCTACACCGACAAAAGACCTAACAATCGATTGCAAAGAGCTTAATCGATCGACGACGAGTGACAGACGATTTCCTCTTAGGAGATCTTCGATATTGGTTCATTGTAATTCGCTATCGATTGATTAATAAAGATAAACTCTTCTCTGTCATTCCGTATTACTGTTCTTGTGCGAACCGGTTAAAATTTGCTCAAACAGCTGTGTATAAGAAATATGTCATTATTGTAACCTTTTTCGACTCTCCTTTCAATCTGATTAAGCGTATGACCATGCGTATGCAGATAGATACAAAACAGCAGCTATTCAGAATAAAGGCCAAGAGTAAGTGAAGAATGTTCAACTGTAACTTTCCGCCGTGTGTGTTATTAAAAAAGAAAAACTTTCCTGTATGTTATTCATGGGTAATGAAATTTTCAATATGATTTCTGGATATGTATAATATGTGTTTTCCTGTATGTTATTTTTTTCTAAAAATAAACAACCGATCCTATTGCCTCACTGACTTGGCCACACATTACTTTTTCATCTAGTTTTACGTTTTTTTTTTCTTCCAAATTTAACATCAAGATCTATTTTTAGTATGTGTTGAGTATATATATGATGTGCATGGACAAAGAAAAAGCATCTAGTTATCACGAGACTGAAAAAAAAACAAGAACTTTATGCGATTAACATAGACAACCTTTTATTAATTTCTGGAATCATGAAGTGTGTTATTTCAGTTATAGTTTTGTGTGTTCTCATGTTCCACGTTTCGAACATTGTGAAAGGTAATAATAATATTCATTTTTTTTTTCATTTGATTCTACATATCCGCGTAGATATTCATTATTCCTTTAAACAAAGCCGGTATTGAACAATAAAGAGAAAGCAAAACTTACAAAATATTATAGTATCAATTGTTTAGCTAAAATCTTATCTACAATTAACTTTTTATTTTCTTTTCTTTTTTGTGGTTGCTTGAAAATTGTAGAAGTGAATGGACAGGAACCTATATGTAAACGTTATATGAGATAACCTGGAAAATGTGGCCCTGATGGAAACAAGAAGTGTCAAGGCGACATGAAGGATCGTTTCGTAACATATAAGCATTGCGACTGTAAAGACACCTGGTGGAAAAATAAAGATCATCATAACTGCAATTGTTATATGAGACTTCCATGTCCGTAGCTGTTGATGAAGACTCTTCTTGTCTCGATAACAAAATAAGTTTACCAATAAGTAAAGAGATAAGAGACAATATTTTTTTCTTTTCTTATCTTGATATGATTGATTGACAATATATTGTTAGTCTATTTTGTGTCTTTTTCAAATTTGATTGCTTTTTAATTCTAAGAAAAATAAATACATTTATGAGAATATTTTAAAACTATGTAGTTTGCTTATCGCAATCAATCATTTAGAAATTTTTTCTCTCACTTGCGATCTCCTCACTTTGATGATCAAAATATGTGTAGCTTCTAAATATCTCAAGGACCAATGTCAACTAACTAAATATACAAAAAGAAGCTATTAACATTAAATCATTAAGTAAAATTGAGAGATGCAAGTGAAGATGTTTAACATAGGAATGCAGGTGTCCCACGAGCTTGCATATCTGTGAAATTTAGTCACGTTCTCCTGGATCACCCACGAAAATCCAAAAAACAAAAATTGGAAGATGCAATGTTTTGGAGTAGACATTATTATTGAATAGATCAATTTCGGTAACTGTTGTATTAGTTAGATCTTAGTAAATTGTTCAGAACACCAGCTTTTAGTTTAACTACCACAAGAAATGGTTTTAACAACATACATAAACTGATTGCAATCATAACATCAAACTACTCAAATAGTCATAACGGATCATAAAGCTCCGAAGACAAAAAAAAATATGTTTCTAACTTTTTGTGAACCAAAAGAGTTCCTCAAGTACATATCCTTGAATGAGTTCATAAATTCTCTGACCAGAAGTGAATTGCAATAAGACAAGCAGAGATTGCATAACAAGTATAGATAATAATAGACACATATTCTATTGCAATCATACATTAACATCCTTTAAATCATATCATAGCATTTCATTGCTAGTCAAATTATTAATCAAAGCGAAAGTGCAAAACCAAGCGAAACAATTAATCAAATTCCAATAATAGCAAAGCCGTCAATATATATCATGAGCCAAGAGGATTCACAATCATATAAGTATATGGTAAAACTTAACTTAACTACTCTTTGCTCATAACAAAATTCATTAAAAAAAATCAAAGAAAAAGAGAACGTGGATGAGATGGGCTGCGTTTGTTAATTGTTGTAATAATCTTCAACCCTTAGCTTTTCGATGAATTTTTACGCTTACAGTTTTCTTTCACTTTTATAAATGTTTGTAATTAATTATCTTCAAATTCATTTCATCAACTTTGGACGACGTCTAAGATGCTAGTCATCAACCAGTCGCTTTTTTTTTGTTGGTTCAACAATTTCTTTCATTCATTAAACTTCTACAATACACCCAATAGAGGGAATTAAGTATTCTCTTGGATCATTACAATACAACATAAACAAGTTAAAGCAAAGAAAAGATAGATCTTCATAAAAGACTTCAGAGAGGACTGACAGCGGATCCAAACCAAAGCTCAGATGCATCGATAAAGAATTTCCGGCAAAGCCAGAAGGGTAAACTTTAGTCACAATGGCTTGTGACGTTGAATGACAAGTCCTACATCCGACATTCGCTGAAACAAACTCAGTTGCTTCTTTTGACAATGAATATACGAAAGACAAAAAGGTGAGGCCAATGACGAAGATTCCCGTTGAAGATTATGAGAAAGAAACTAGTCGTTTAATTCGTTGTTGGCAATGCACAACATTCTGTGTATATAATATATATTTTTTTGAATAAAAAACAACCTTTTCTTAAAAATTATATATTGTTTCTACAATCGATTTTTATATGATTTATATTGACATGTTCGACTAGAGTTTTCTAAGTATTCTCAATTCTTACAACAAAACGGAAATGTATTTTTTTTCCAAAAATAAACAACCGATCTTATCTGCCTTGCCGACTTGGCCACACCTTACTTTTTCATCTAGTTTACATTTTTTTCTTCCAAATTTAACATCAAGATCTATTTTTAGTGTGTGTTGAGTATATATATGATGTGTATGGACAAAGAAAAAACATCTACATCACTAGACAGAAAAAAAACAAGAAGTTTATGCAATTAATATAAACAACCTTTTATTAATTTCTGGAATCATGAAGTGTGTTATTTCAGTTATAGTCTTATGTGTTCTCATATTCCACGTTTCGAACATTGTGAAAGGTAATAATACTATTCATTTTTTTCATTTGATTCTACATATTCACGAGTTACGTAGATATATATATTGATTATCCCTATAAAAAAAGCCGGTGTCGAACAATAAAGAAAAATCAAAACTTACAAAATATTTGTAGTATCAATTGTTAGCTAAAATCTTATCTACAATTAACTTTTTTTTTTTTTGTGGTTACTTGAAAATTGTAGAAGTGAATGGACAAGAACCTATATGTAGACGTTATAAATTATTTCCTGGAAAATGTGGGGCTGATGGAAAAACAAGATGTGTCAAGCCGACATGAAAATTTTTAACGAAAAATATATTCGTTGCGATTGTAAAGACGGTTGGTGGAGAAATAAAGAACACCGTAACTGCTATTGTTATCTGAAACTTCCTTGTCCGTAGCTGTTGAAGACGACTCTTCTGGCCTCGATAATATGCAAGATTGATTTTACTATTGCACAAAACCAAATTATATTTACCAATAAATAAGAGATATTGGACAATATTTTTAATTTTATTTTAATATTTATGTCATTGATTAATTGACAATATATTGTTAGTCTATTTTGTTTTTTTTTCAAATTTAAATGTAAGAAAAATAAATAAATTTATGAGTTAAATTTTAAAAAGTTTGTAGTTTGCTTATTGCAATCAATCGTAATAAGCAGTATATACATAATACATCATCAGTGGTTTTAATTGAGTGTGAACATGAAGATGAGGTTGTAGACTACACACATAAAAACATAAACGATCAGTCAAATTTCAGAATTGGTGATGTAACAAGAGTGATAATGACAAAACCAAATCGAAATAGTAAAGAAAATTTGGTACTTTTACAATTTACGTACTTGTTTTCACACATTAACATCTTTCATATCATATCATAGCATTTTATTACTACTCAAATCATTAATCCAAGGAAAAGTGTAAAACCACGAGGAACAATTAATCAGTTTTCAATAAAAGCAAAGCCATTAATACCATGAGCCGAGAGGATTCACAATTAATATAGGGTCAACCTTAGCTTAACTACTCTTTGCTTTGCTCATATAAAAAAAAATCAAAGAAAAAGAGAACAAGGATGAGATGGACTGCGTTTTGTGGTAATTATCTTCAATCCTTAGCATTTCGATTTGATGAATTTTTTGGATTTGATATTGTGCTAACTTCTATAAATGTTTGTAATTGATTAACTTAAAATTCATTTCATCAACTTTGGACGACGTCTAAGATGCTAGTAATCAACCTGTCGTTTAATTTGTTGTTGTTGGCCATGCACAACATTCTGTATATATAATTGATTTTTAATTGAATAAAAACAAATTTTTTTCTTATACATTATATATTGTTACTACAATCGATTTTATATGATTTATATTGATATGTTCAATTAGAGTTTTCTAACTATTCTCAATTCTTACAGTAAAATGAAGACGTATTTGTTTTCCAAATATAAACTACCGATCTTATATGCCTCGCCGACTTGCCCACACCTTATTTTTTCATCTAGTTTTCGTTTTTTTTCCTTCCTAATTTAACATCAAGATCTATTTTTAGTGTGTGTTGACTAAAAACAAAAAGTTTATGCAACTAACATAAACAACCATTTTTTTAGTTTTTGGAATCATGAAGTGTGTTATTTCAGTTATAGTTTTATAGTTTTATGTGTTCTCATGTTCCATTTTTTTAATTTTTTAATTTTTTAATTTTATTTTTCATGTTGATATGATATATTGTTAGTCTATTTTGTATTTTTTCATATTTAATTGTAAGAAAAATAAATAAATTTATGAGTTAATATTTAAAAATGTTGTAGTTTACTTATCACATTTAATTATTTAGAATATTTAGAGCATCTATGTAGATGAGAGACTCACATGAGTCTCTAATCAATAGTATAATAATAATAGTTTTATTTAGTTTTTAATTAAAAAATAAATAAATCAATGATACGAAGACAACACATGAGATGAGTTTCTCATAGGTCTTTCATAGTCTCTCATCTCTTTTTCTAATTTTATTAATATTTTATGTTAAGAAATCTTTTTTTTTAATTTTATTAATATTTTATGTTAAGAAACCACCAATGCAGATGGTCTTAGCTCCTTTATCACTTGCAATCTTCTCATTTTAATGATGTTTATAAATATCTCAAGGGCTAATGTTAACAAACTAAACATACAAAAAATGCTCCTAAAATTGAATCTTAATTAGTAAATTTGGGAGGTGCAAATGCAAATGATTTGGAATAGACATTATTATTGAATACATCAAATTCGGTAACTGTTGTTATATACACCAACTTTGAGTTTAACTACCACAAAAAATGGTTTCAACGGACATTCAGAAACTGATTGCAATCACAACATCTTAATTACTCAAAAAGTCATAACTGATAATAAAGCTCTTTGGACAAATCTTTTCTCTTCTAAGTTTTTGTGAACCCAAAGAGTTCCTCAAGTACACATATACTTGACTGAGACCACAAGTGAATTGAAGTAAAGACAAGCAGAGATTGCATAACAAGTTCATAACACTAGATGATGATGTAACATAAGACTCAATTTCTCGATTCAAGAAACAGAATCAGAAACCATTCGTCGTCTTCCTCTTAAACAATGAGTCTCTTAGCTTTAATTATCCATTACTGGAGGCAATTTGGTTAATTGGGTTCACAAATGCTACATTCTACAATCCAGAAATCAAGCTCGAAGGCACCACGAACTCAACAACAATGGTAGAATCGATATAATCACGAACCTTTTCCTTCTGCGAATTCACCAGATCCGTCTGAGAATCCACAGACTCCAATTCGGCCAGATCCTTGAAATACGCAATCGATGCGATCGAGAAGCCTTTCGCTCTAGCCGGAGAGAAGTTTTCACCCACAGTGATCTGACCAATCCCTGGAAATTTCTCACTGAGTCCCTTAATCACATCCAGAATCTCCGATCTAGCCTCATCGGAGAGATTCTCTTTCGGTTTGAGGAAAGTGAGTTTGGCAACGGAGCCAGGAGGCGGAGCTAGGGTTCCGGGGACTCGATCGGCAATCCAATCAACGGCCATAACGTCTTCGCAGATCGGTAACACCGATTCCTTGACAACGCGGACGTGATCGGGATGTGCAGCGTAGGCGTTGAGATCTTCTTTGGATCCGTAACGGCTATGGAGGACGTGAGTGAAGGCGGTGGCGGAGGATCTGACACGGTGGAAAGGAGCGGCGGAGATGTGGAGGACTTGGTTGAGGGAGACGAGGCCGTTGAGGCCGTTCATCATGGAGGCGATTTTGGAGGAGTCGGTTTCGTCTTTGACCTTGAAGAGGACGATGTGCTCGATGATCTGGTTCTGAGGAGTGGAGGAAGAAGACATCGCGACGGCGGAGAAGGAGCGTCGTGAGGAGGAGGAAGGGAGACGGAGATTGGTTGGTGGGGAGTGTTTGGTTGTTGAGAAAGCGAGACAAAACGGCGAGGCAAATAGTGGCCGAGCTCTAACGCAAATCATCATCTTTATCTCTTATCGTTTTGATTTCGGCGTCTTGTGGAGTGAAAACTTCCTTTCGATCGCGACTGTGAGCAGTGTGAGTTAAAACAGTTTTGCTTTGACCTTTACTAACTTTTGGTTGGTGTCAATAGTTTTGCACACGTGTCAGCTTCGGAGCAAAGGTTTGGCTAGTAAAATGTTACACAAAAAAGGATTTTACTTCGCTTTAGATTTCTAATTTTCGGATTTTTAAATAAGAAAATCTTTATAAATTGATGTTGTAAGGCATTTGAGATTTTTTTCATTCAAATATTAATTAATCCATAAATTAATATTATTTTCTTTAATGCTATAATGGTATGACCGTATGAGAGAGATTTTACTGTAAGATTTTAGAAAGGTACGACTTTAATCAAAATAAGATACTAACAATTATGTTTAACAAAATACAATAACTAAGGTGATGAATGTTTGTGTGGTTTTTAGATTTTGGTTTTTGATTTTTGAATTTTGGTTTTTGTTTTTAGATTTTAGTTTTTGAATTTTGGTTTTTATATTCTGGTGTAGGTTTTGGTTTTTCTAGAAATTTGAATGGTGATTTATTTAGTTTTTGGTTTTTACAAGTATATTTTTAATATATATTAATAACTTAATTATAAGATATGTTTTATGTTTTTTTGTTTTTGTTGTAAGTGTTTAAAATTTGTAAAATAAATGAAAATGAAATTTGTGTGTGTAGAAGTATGAAAATTTTAATTTTATATAAATGAGATTGTTGAGATCTTCACACAAATGAAAATGAGACTTGTGTGTGTAGAAGTATCAAAATTTTAATTTTATATAAAAAATAGTATTTAGTTAATAAAATAGCAATGTTAATAAAAAAAGAAATTGTAAGTAAATAAAAAGATTACAAATTTTTTTTGAAAAGTTCACAAAATATGGTTTTTGTTTTTTGTTTGTAAAGTGTTAAAACCATGAAAAATTAGTCCTTATAATTTAGAAAATCTATTTGTTGAAAAACTTGAATAGCTAAAAAAATAGTTTTTGAGAAACAAAAAATAAAAACCATTTCAAAAAATGCAAACTTCAAAGCCTAATTGTAATCGTAGTTATTCATGAAAAAAAAAAAGTGTTCACGTAAATTATAAAAAAATGGACTATTGTTTGATGACCCATAAAAGCCCAACAATATCAGCTCAGCTCACAAAAGCCCATAACTAAAGCAGTGTTTTTTGCCTCTCTAAAACCTAGCAGTCGACCTTGTTTTTTTTTTTTTTTCTGGCTTCACAAGTCATAACTCTCTCTCTCCCTCTCCAAAACCTAGCGCTCTCTTCTCCTACAATGGGCCGGGGTCGCAAGCGCTCTAATCGTAAGACTGTACGTTTTGTGTTGTTTTCTTCTCGCTTTCATCTACTTTTGTGTCGCTTTTTTTTATTTCTTTTTAGGATGAATCAGGATCTGAGCCATCTCGAGATACACCGGAGAAGTCCAAAAAGCAGATCCACGAGTCTGATAATGCAAGTCCTGCCTCTGGAAATATTGAGTTTAAGAAAGTAAGCTTTCGTTTTTTTTAAAAATGTTTTTCTGTTTTCTTTTGTTATGATGTTTCATTTTTTCTTACAATAACTATGTTTTTTTTGTTGATTTTTGTAGGAAAATAATGATGATGAAAAAATTGACCTGAAAAATGTATGTATCTTCAGTTTTTTGTAATTATTAAATCAACTAATCACAAAACAGTCTATTGATTTATTTTCTTATGTTCTAAATTAAGAATTCAAGATAAAAATATATATATATATATATATATACAACATTAATAGTAAAAAAAAAACAAATTGAATGCTTAGTCTACTAGACTTTCAAACAAGAGTTTTGATCAATGTTACAGTAGCTAGAGACAATTTTTATTTTTGTGACGTAATGGAATACAATACAGTTTAATTTCTGTAATGAATCTTGTTTTGTTGACAAAGTTTGTAATTATGAGTTATTTAACTAATTTATATCGGAGCCAACGGAGCCGAAGATTGTATCTACTGTTTTGTTTTCTTGGCATTGGTGCAATTTACGATGCCTCGCTCTCGCCCAAAGTATTGAGTTTAATTTGTTTTTGTTGGTTTTCTTAATCATTAGTTTTATTCCAATGGCAGGAAATTTTGAAATTTTTTGGTGGTTTTCTTAATAAAACCTTGCATTTTTTCTGGTATTATCAAAACATGTTACAGTGTGTGCAGTGCATCCAATTTATATGTCCAACACGATCACATTGGCTGACCCATAAAAGCCCAGCTATATCAGCCCAGCCCACAAAAAGCCATAAATAAAGCGAGGTTTTTTTTCGCAGTCGCACTTCTATTTTTTCTCTCTTGACTCACAAGTCACACAACTCTCTCTCTGTCCGAAACCTAAACCGCCGCTCTCTTCTCCTACTTGCTAGGGTTTTTATTTCCTCGCAAGTGGCAACTCTCTGTTTCTCCTTCTCAATGGGTATGACGCCGGAGAAGTCCAAAAAGCGGAGAATACAATCTACATCTGAGGGTGAACCTGCCGGTGTGGATCAGGAGGAATCCAAGAAGTCCAAAGAGATTATCCGATCTGACGAGCCTACCGATGGAAATACTGAGTCTAAGAAAGTAAGCTTTCTTTTTATGCTTTCTTTTGTTATGATGTTCATGTTTTTTTTTTCAATAACTATGTTTATTTGGTTGATTTTTGTAGAAAAATTATGAAGATCATAATTTTTTAATAATTTAATCAAATAAGCACGTAATAGTCTATTAATTATGCTCTAAATTAAAAAATGCAAGATAAAATAATATATACAACATTAATATTAAAAGATGTATATTATTATTGAAACAAATTGATTTCGTAGTCTTACTAGTAGTCTTTTAAACAAAAGTTTTGATAAATGTTACAGTGGGTAGAGACAATTTTTATATCTGTGACCTAATGGAAAAGATTGACAGTTTATTTTTTTTGTAATGAAACTTGTTTTGCTGACTAAGTTAATAATTATTGAAGAAAACTTAGCCTATAAAGTGTCAAACTGTTTTTTTTTCTTCTTGACATTAGTGCAGTTTAATATGCCTCGCTCTCGCCCAAAGTAATGAGTTTGATTTGTTTTTGCTGGTTTTCTTAATCATTACTTTAATTCCAATGGCAGGAAATCAATGAAATGTGGAAATCTATCAATGAAATGTCGAGTTCTATCAAAGAACTGACTGAAGCTGTAAAAAAACTACCGGAAATTCTATTCACCAAATATCAACATGAGGTTTCACTAAAGGTATATGTTTCTTCTTTTTGCTTTTAATATATTGTATTAGTGTTTACTAGGTCTTTGTTTGTTTGTAGCTTAACGTTATACTTGTTTGAGAATCCTGATACACTATTACAACTTTTTGATACACTACGCTTTGTCTACAGGAGAAGGAAGCCGCAGAGGAAGACGAGAAACCGATGTATTCTGGCTGTGCTTGTTTTAAGGTAATTTGTGTTTACTATGACTTTGTTTCTTTTTTTTTTGTAGCTCTTAATTATAATTTGGTTTGTCGGTTGAGAATTTTGATAAATTACACGTTATCGCTTTTTGTCTATAGGAAATGACGAATAATCGCTGTCCTGATTGTGAAAAAGTGCGGCCTATTAATAGGGATGGCATTTTCGTTAGGGGATTTGAATGTTTGCGTCCTGGGGATGAAGTCAAGAAAATGTTGAGTGATATTTTCGGTTCAAGTGGAGAAATCACAAGGCTCTCTCTTCCCGTAGATTCTGAAACCGGTTTTCCGATAGGGTTTGGTGACTTCTTCCTCCAACTTTGTGACTACTCGATCAACATAAATGTGAGCTGGAGAATTGGTTTTTTTTTTTTTTTTTTTTTACAGATTCGCTTTCATAAATCTGAAAAATGGCGAAGGCAATGAGAAGGCGTTGGAATTCGATGATCGTATCATGGAAGGAATTAAGCTTGAGGTNCTTGCACTAGAGATTCACACAGTCATGGAGCCTAAAGTGACACACATGTTCATGTCTTCCCACTGATAGCAAATGGGTCGGAACGAATCTTCTCACTTTTGTTGCTACGGTGGGAAAACATGAGCATGTCTCTCACTTTCGATTTCATGAACGCGTCAATCTCTCGCTCAAGTGTTTCCAATTCACACGAAGATAAGAGACGAAACAACTCAAGAATAATGTTGTGAGCTACAATATGGAGCATAGCAAGATTCGGTCAAATAGTTCGCTTTGTCTCTATTGTTATGAATTTGTGTGAAAACTCGGGTGAACTTTTAGAACGTAAAAGAAAGAAAAATGAATTGAGGTGAATAAATTATTATAAGTTCCAAAACCCGATACCAATAGAAATATAGAATATGAGAATATTTCATTTTCACCAATACCGTATATATAGCATATATAGCCGCAGTATATACTAATTTCAAGTCAATAAGAGCATAAGTTTAATTTACTTGACGAAAAATCTCATACAACTTCAGATACTTGTTTAGTACATGTGATCTCTTCTTCCTCTAGCTTAGCATAACATATACTAATATTAAGTCAACTTGAACTTAAGTTTTCACGTAGATTGCATTAATTACGTAGTGATATTTAATATTTTCAAACGATGAATAGATATAAATGTAAAAATCTTTCATCCTTGCTTTGATTTCTAAAAGATGTATGTAAAATGGGATAAAGACTATAGATATATACAGTAACCGGTCCGGTCCGTAAATGGAGTACTATGCGACACATATTTGCTAATTGGTTTATTTCATTCATATAATATTTAGCAACGGAATTACGTCAATAATACGATGAAATGCTATCCTATAGGACCTGAGCCCAAGCAGGCCAAGCCCATGATTGCAACCCTATTTATATATATAAAATTTTCGGCCTTCATTTGGTAAAAATTGTCTTTAGTCTAGTGGTAGGTGATACTTTTTTATACATATAGTTCATGGGTTCAAACCACAAATATGTAAAATATTTTTTTTTAATAAACTAAACAAGTCTATTTTTTTGATTTGAGCTTGCGCCCTTTAAAATCTCAGGCCGGCTCTGCCTATAGCATTATAAGCACTAATAGATGATAAACAAATGTCATAAAAGCGTCAAAACATTTGCAAAGATTTAAAAGGCGACAAAAACCAAATACCAAAACATTTGCAACGATTGTGATCGATCTTTTTCAAAGGATTTTTTCTTTCTTTTCCGTTTTCGTTGTTAGGTTAATCTTATGAAAGGCTTGATTTCTCGCAATCAAAATCTCTGTCCGCCAGATTTCTCACAAGTTGCCTTTTATAGTTTTTTTTTTCTTCCACGACTTGCCTTTTATGGATCCAATCATTTTCAAACTAAGCATTACTATCAATGCCTTGATCATCATGAAAACTATATCAATCAAAGATCCAATCAATCCCATATGATCAACTTCATTGATCATTACCACTACTTTGCGATCAAGATTAAAACATAGACGTTCATATGTTTACTTGGGACTCATTGTGACCATCCGAACGCATTTGGTGTGATCTTCACCAAACTATAGGCCACAATTAGATCCAATCAACTTTTCGTTTAGCTATTAGTTATGTCATACTTTCATTATAGTTAGAACCAGAATAGTGAAACGTGTCACCAAGAAAAAAAATTACATTACTTTTTGAATATATATGTCCAAATAGAACAACACATTGTTTTTTTGTTTTTTGTCGGCTAGAACAACAAACACATTGTTTAGATCTGTTAGAACAAGGGTACACAGTACACACATTAGATAATTTAAATTTATATTCTCACAATTGGTAACGTCTACCAAATTCAAAGAGAAAACTTCTGTAATCCACTCGTATTTTCAATCTTGTTTCGTTAAAAATGTGAAAACAAAAAAATATATATATAAGAAGTGAAACAAACTTATTCCCGTTTCTTACAAGTTGAGCAATAAAATACATAACAGTTGTAAATAATACAGAGATGGTCCAGAAAAGGTTCTTGTCATTTTTTTTACNATCCGGATGATGTCCACGTGATTTGTTTTACCTAAAGTTATTTGGGTTTGGTTTTTTTTTACAACTTTCTATCCTATTTTAAAAATTACGATTTTGGTTTTATTACTTTGAGAATTTGTTTTTTTTAAGTTAATGATTCCAAGGGTTTGAAGTTTTTTTTTTCAAAGGTTCCTAATTCTATTTTATTTTGAGAGAGAATCAATCTTTGACCTAGATTTTTTCTCTAAACTGATTTTTTTTTCTCTTATTCTTTACTTGTGCTTACTATTACGATCTTGACTCTGCTTTCGTTGCCTCGAAATCATGTCGATAAGTTATACTACTCCTTCTACATCAGATTTTCCTTACACTATGCATCCTGCGTGGAGACAACTACCATGAGTGATCTCCTGAGACTTCTACTACTTCTACTTCTACAACTACTTTCGACGAGAGTCCGACTTCTACTACTTCTACTGATGGCATGGTTCTTTCCAAGTCGGAGATTCAAGACATTTCACCTCCAACTTGTGGGAGGGTATTGAGATAAAGATGAATAATATATTTGTTGTAATCTAATATCATATATTCTACCTTATCTCTATCTAGATTAGGACTACCTATTTGTATAAATACTCTACCTTATGAATCAATACAGACAACACTTTCCAATTCATATCACTTTGCGATCAAGATACATAATAGACGTTCATATCATCATATGTTTACTTGGTACTCATTGTGACCATCCGAACGCATTTGGTGTGATCTTCACCAAACTATAGGCCACGATTAGATCCAATCAATCACACCCCACTCAACTTTTAATTTAGCTTTTAGTTATGTCACACTTTCATTATAGTTAGAACCAGAATCGTGAAACGTGTCACCAAGAAAAAAAATTACATTACTTTTTAAATATATCTATTTATATATATGTCCATATAGAACAACACAATGTTTTTTTGTCTTTTGTCGGCTAGAACAACAAACACATTGTTTAGATCTGTTAGAACAAGGGTACACACATTAGATCATTTAAATTTTATATTCTCACAATTGGTAACGTCTACCAATTCAAAGAGAAAACTTCTGTAATCCACTCGTATTTTCAATCTTGTTTCGTTAAAAATGTGAAAGAAAAACAAATTATATAAAAAGTGAAACAAACTTATTCCCGTTTCTTACAAGTTGAGCAATAAAATACATAACAGTTGTAAATAATACAGAGATGGTCCAGAAAAGGTTCTTGTCATTTTTTTAACACATAATATGAATTTTTGTTTTTTTGTTTTGTTGTTTGGGTTCAGATGAAATCAACAGATGCACAAGCAAAGAAGAAGAAAACGATAGTGTACATTAGTTCCCACATGTTTCACTCCGTACCCATCACTACTTGGTTTCTGTATGTACAGAGAGACAACACAATAATAAACACCTTTTTGATCAGAGCTTATGGCTCAAGCTTCATCTGAAGTGTTGGCTCAGAACCTGAAAACGTAAAAGATAAAGAGATTATAGCATGATAGACTAACTCTCAAGTCTCAATGGGACTCTGGTTCTAAAAATTTTCTTACAGTTGTTGTTGTTGTTGCTCTGTTGCTGGATATCTCCAAAACCCATCTGAACAATGCTTTGCAGGTCATTATTCTCCCAGAATCCTGGTGTCTGAAAGCAATCAGAAACACAAAAGGATTGAGCAAATCACCGAAAAACGAGTTTCTAGGATCTGACATTAACTAGTAGCTACCTCAGCTTGAACAAATCCGTCGCTAGAGGGGAATTGTGCATCTGAGAATCTTGGCATGCTCTTGCCAAGAGAATAGTATCCTGATGGAAGTCTTTGCTCTGAGCAAGCTATTGCGTAAAGAGACTGCGTTAAAGACTCTCCCTGTTGAATCATCTGTACAACACAGATGCAAACACATTATAGATACAGAACACATTTCGATAAGGAGCAACATGATTACCGCAGCTTCAAAAGCAGAGCTTTTTTACCTCTGTGGATAAAGCAGCATTAGCATTAAACTCCATCCTTGGGTTTATAGTAGCCAGCTTCATGGACAAGAACTGAAGAAAACAGAGTTTCAAGATTCAAGAAAATACTCAAACTCCGATTTCAAGAAAACATTTTCTAAAATCTCGGATTCTTAATTCTACCTCCACTTGTCTCTGCAAGGACTGCACATAGTTTATAATCTCATCAAGCATCACCGCCTTCCCTGTAATCCGGTTGCAACCAGGAACAAGATCCTGAAGCAACGTCATTCTCTCGCTGATCTTTTCTCTTCTTGCCTTGATAAACCAAAAACACACACAACGCAAACATCAACATTGCAAAATTCGAACTGAAACATCCACAAAAACAACACAGATCGGTTTTTCCGAAAGGTGGTGTTAGTACTCTTTCAGCGAGGCTGTGGCTATCTGTTGCCTGACCCCTTCTTGCTCTAACATGAATGTAATCTTTGAGCGGCTCGGGAGGCTTTGCATCGTCGTCCTTGTTCTCTCCTTTCCTATCGCATTTCTCTATCCCGTTTTTACTGCTCCCAGCTTCATCCTGCTTGCTTCTCTTCCCAGCTTTTGATCCAACATTCTCTCCTGAAATCTGATCACAAAATCCCCGAATCAACATCTCAAGAGTATCAAGAACACATACTAAACATCTCAACTAAACTAAAACTCAACTCTCTCTTATGCATATGAAGATTACACTTTCCTATAGTCAGAAGCAAGAGAGAGAGAGATTGTGAAAGATCAAAACCTTGGAATTGGAAGCTGTAAGAGACGATGAAGCTGGAGATTCCTTGCCGTTTGCATTGGGGATCGATTTTCTCTTCCTGGAGGAGTTTGATTTCGTGGTTTGAGCTCGATCCGAGACTGAATCTGGATCCAGCAACGAGCTCTTGTTGCTCTCCTGCGTTGTCGGTTGCGACCCGAATTCACGATCCGATCCGAATTGACCTGGATACGGAGGGAATCGGATCCCTCCGGGGATCGGGAAATTCTCGGAGATCTGGGAATTGAGGGAGAAGGATTGTAGAGTTAACGGCGAAATCTCTTGAGGGTTGCAGAATCTTCCGAGGAAATCGCCGATCGTTCCTTCGTTGCCGTTGTTGCCGCCAAAGGGATCGCTCTGACCCAAAGGTAAGTAATTTAGGGTTTGTTCTGTTTGCTTGTCCATGTTCAGAGACTATTGTGACTAACAAAATCGAGGGAATTTGAAATTTCAACAACCTCTCTGGGAATTCTGAAGAAAACCCAGATGACCCAATGAGATTATGAATCAGAAAGAAACACAGAAAGCTGTTTCTACATGAGGGAAAAAAATGAGATTTTTGTAACACAGCCAAATCGAGGAAGTGAAAAAAAAAAAGGAACAAACTTTTGTTTCTGTGTGATTCTTCTACAGACTCCAAACAAGTGACAGTTATGAACTTATAGTACAACCCAGAAAGAGATTGAATTTCCCAGGAAAATGTACGCAGAAAGCTAACCAATTTCGGGTTTTGTTTTTCGTCGAAAAGGAAATGAGTCAGGAAGAATTTTGCAGAGAGCAGAAACTGAACAATTAGAAATGAAGAAGAATGATTGATCAATCAAAGTGGGAAAGAGGAAAGAGAAGGCGGTGACTTTTTTTACTGATCAGAAAGAGAGGGAAGAAGAAGAAGAAGGAGGAGGTTAAGAGAAAATGACAAAAGAGAAAAAGAAAGAGGGAAAGTAATAATGATATATAAGAATTTTTAATTAAAGGAAATTATAAAAAAAAAAGTTGAATTTTACAGTTCGAAAGGAGAAGAATCTTACGTGGGTTTTTATGTTAATGTGGGAACATTAGATGGTGAAAGTGGGTAGGCTGCTTAGGCTGGCCTCTGTAATCATTGGAGTGAGAGAAGAGAAGAGAGAGCATGTTGCATGGCAGAGACAGGAAAGTTGTGGGAGGGAGAAACAAACAAAAGGATAAAAAGGATTTTAATTATCATCCATGTTTAATTATTCTTGGTTAAGAGACTAAAGAAAACAAATTGTAAGAAAATAAAGATACTCACCAAAACATGAAAAATTTGTCAGCTCTGTTTGATTGGTGTCAAAAAGTCAATAATTGACTTGGAGATTAGATCTTGAATATGAAGATGATGACGCCTTAATTTGTTATTAATGATCTTTGAATATATATGTTTGATGTTTTGTATTCTGAGTTGTATGTTACTGAATTTATAATGTGAATTGAGTGTATCAACATATATTTTCATAGGTTGTGTGTGTCACATACAAGTGAATTTGCATTGCCTTTCCTAGCTTTCTGAAGTAGCTGTTCCACTTGAAAAGTACATTGCTTGTGGTGACAAAAGTTGAGCTGTTTTAAGACTGAGAAGCAAAGCCCTTTAGGATTCTCATGGGACGCGTTCTAGTACTCGCTGTAGCGCTTTCTTGATTCCTTCTTGGTCCATAGACGTCGTCAAGTGTATCTCTTGAACCTGAAAGGTTGAATCAACACAACGTTTTACTTTAAAAATAAATCAAACCAAGAACCATCTGTTTATAGCCACAAATGGATGAAAGAAGTTTCAGGGGATAGCTCACCTGTCTTCCAGCACGAGCAAGAAGAACAAACTTCCCTTCGGAAGGCGGTGTCTGCGTGAAAGTAGAGATGCAAACGGATAAGAATTTTTCACAACGCAGCAAAACAAATAGTTTGTGCTTATTGGAAGAATATCATGAGAACATAACTCACATTTGAGAGCCAAAGTTGTAGGTCTTGTGAAACCACTCTTTTCTCAAATCCTTGCCGGTTGATTCTCACTGCTTCTATTCTGCAACGTAGAGATCATTAAGAGGAAATGAATTATAAGGATTGATCAACATGTAGTCTTTAGATGGTTCTGCCTTAAACATAGAATCTAAAGTAATGCAATTAAGCAGATGCTATGCAGAGAGACGATTAAGACTGAAATAGTAAATGATTTTGTCTATACCCGTCTTCCTTTAATAGCTCTTCAAGTATTGTTTCAAGCCCTGTAAGAGGTTCAATTGCATCCCCAGTGTTTGAGCTTAGCGAAGGAGATCCAGAAGAGCTGTCCTGTAATAACATTCAATATCTATTATAAATCACACTAAGACCAACAAGAGAACAGAAACACATTCACATTGTTTACCTTCAAAATCACTTTGTCCAACGTTTCTAGAAGAGGATCATCTTCCAGTTGTTTGATTGATAGTGTAATCCTTGATTTCTCTCTGCGTTTGGAACAACTCTTAGATTACAAAAAACACCTACGCATGGCTAATAATACTCAGTAACCAAAAAGAAGATACTCACTTGTCAACATTTGTGACTATGACTCGAACCTCATCACCATCACGTAGTACATCTCTAACATCTTGAACATAATCCCAAGAGACTTCAGAGACGTGCACTAGTCCTGTTAGATGATAAAGACCTATAGTACCACCACCACATATATATATATATATCCATCAATGTCACAGCTCAGAATAAGAAGAAGCAATCAATAAAAATTTGTTTAAAATGCAAATATATTACCATCATCGAAGCGCAAGTGGATAAAGGCACCATAGTCCTCAACAGAACCTACTCTTCCGGTGAATACATCACCGACGTTAACGCTTTGTGAATACTTTGGCCATAGTGCTAACTTCTCAGATAAAATCAACTTTCTATTCTCCTCATCAGCTTGAACAACCTACATATATATAGATTTCACCTCAAATTATAAAATTGGTTGTTGTTACACATTATGGAGTTGTTAAAAGAAGGCAACAATTTACCTTAACCGGAAGTGTTGAACCGACCAAAGTCTTGGCTATCTCATGAATGCTTTTCTGAGGCTCTTCAATGTAAGAAGCACACACACAAAACCATCAATGACACTTCTTCTTCCAAAGATGCGAATGGATAAGAATACTAGAAAAAAGAGAGAGTTTTGTTTACCTTTACAAGAACGTGAAGGGCTTAACTGTGGATAAGGAAGAAAACCGACAAGAGAATGAAAACGAACAAGCAAGCCTCCGCCATTAAAGCCTTCGACTTCACCTTCGAATGTGTCTCCACTCTTACAATAAGCCTTTGCCGTCTTCCAATCGCTAGAAATCTACTTCATTGACAAAACCATCAATTACATTTAAAGTGAGCATCTTTCTTCATCATATATCGAAAGAAAGGAACTTTCCCCAGTTATAGATCAGATTATGTTCTGCATTCGAACATTTCTTCGAAAATTCAGGAAAACAAGAGATGGGTAAGCAGTAAAACGCACCCGAGCGGGTCCGGCATCGTCGGAGGTATCCCGGAGAAGAGAATTGGAGGCGGAAAGGACGGAGGATTGATCGGAATTCGTGTCAGTATCGGCGGTGACGGAGCCTGATAAGGATTTAACGACGCAGAGGAGAGAATTTCTATGTGAAGAAGACGAAGAGGAAGGGGACGAGGAAGAGGAAGAAGGGAGGAGTCTAAGAGGGCAAGAGAGAAAACAAGACTGTTGGTCGAATAGATGAGAGGAGAAAGAAACAGAGCCCAAATTAGCGCCACCGAAAACCGCCATTGTTGCGCGGCAGAGCCAAAAGCTGAAGAAGGTTGAAAGTGTGTCATATGGTAACGGATTTGGATAAGGGAGAGAGGGAAAGTGAGAGACTGGAGATGGAGGTGACGTGGCACTTGTCAGCTCACATAGAGCAAGTTAACACACGTGGCGGAATTTAAGTGGATGGTGTTGCTATACAATAATGTGTCTTGCAACAGAGGATAATAATGATAGGATCAAATCTTTCTCGCTAAAACCCTTCACTACTGCTCTGGTTTTCCTCCTCTTTTCTCAGTCTGCGAATCATTTTCCCGAGAAAGATGGATTCAAACATTTTCCCACCATCGAAACAGCAAAATCAGCTGAATCTACAACAATCCTTCTCGGATATTCAGACCCAATGCTCCGATTTACTCAAGAACGTTTCGCGAACTCTTAACCCTCTCTTTAACCGCAACGAAACCAGCTCTTCTCCTGAGCATCCCAATATCTTCTCTGCTCTCGATTCCTTGCGAGTCCAAGCTAAACAAGCCATCGATTCCGGATTCTCTCGATTCAGCTCGGTTTCCCGCTCCGGTAACGCACCCGCCGTCTGGGCGAGAATCTCTGACGACGGCGCGAAGACTCATGTGGCGGAGATTCGCCGAAGCCGCGGCGGCGGCGGCCCGGGATTATCCGATGATGATATGGAGGAGAGGTTGGGGGGAGTTCCTGTTTACGCGCTGAGCAATTCGAATGAGGAGTTCGTGTTGGTCTCGGGTACTTCCACTGGGAAATCACTGGGTTTGATGTTCTGCAAAGAGGAAGATGCGGAGGCGCTTCTTAAACAGATGAAGGTTATGGACCCTCGTATGAGGAAAGAAGGTTCCAAGGTTGTAGCTCTTGCTCTTAGCAAGGTAAATTGGATTTCGAATTCAGTTAACTCTCTCTTAAAAACTTAGTTCACTGGTTTTGCTTTTTTGTTGAGATTCGTGTGTTGTTGTTGCTATTGTAGGTGTTCCAGTTAAAAGTTGATGGTGTGGCATTTAGGTTGATCCCGGAGTCTACTCAAGTGAAAAATGCCCTGAAGGTAAAGTTGATTTGCCATTGGAACATATCTTTGGATACTCAAAAGCTTTGACACTTGTCGCCATAGACGTTTACGTTTACATCTGCTGAACATGATTGTCATCATTCATCACTGAGGATCCCTGTTGTTAGTTTAGTGCATGAGCATTTTGTTACCATAGGTGGTTTGTAGTGGATTGTAGCTCTGTTGATAGCTGTGGGTTGGTCTAGGATTGGCTTGGGATTAGGAGTGTAGTGTTTTTGGGGGTTTAGAATTCACCCTAGGGTTCTATCTTTGTTTAGGTTTGTTCTCTCTGTACATGGAATCAGAGAATGAATAAATAAAGAGAGAATCGTTTCTGTTTCTTATCAGGCTCTTCCTCTATATCACATCTCTGATGTCATCATCCGATATGAAATCACATAATGTATGGTAAAAACTAAGCCTAGATGATGGAGATGCAAGAGATAGGACTTGAGGCGACTCTTTGGATTTGTGTCTTACATACACGGAGATTCCATGTTGTAGTTAATATTGATACACATAATGTGTGTCTAGAGATCACGCGTTATATGTTTAGCCTTAGACACTGTGCTGAGGTTTCTTAATAAAATAATCTGGGTCATCTTTAATCATTTTAGCTAGTTGGTTTTCTGCAGAACTACACCAAATCGCATTCACTTTTGGTACATCTTTACACTGAAGTGGTAGAGTTTCTTTGCAGTTTATACTATATAGGTCTTATGGATGTAAATCTTCGTAGAAGTTGTAAAGTACCATTATTCATCTGAGAATAGACTGTGCTTACTTTTAAGTAAATGATATATCTCTCTCTTCTCTATGTGTATGCAGGAAAGGAAAACAGCTGGTTTCACTGATGACGGCTTCCATGGTGTTCCAGTTTTCCAGGTAATGCGCAAAAGAAACCAATGCTTTCAAAACTTGTGACTCGGCTTTTTCTTTTTTAGTCGATCTATTGGTCTGTATAATATAGTTTCGGCTACTAATTTTCGGGCTGCATCCATGGAAATTGAAAAACAAAATCCAACATTACCGCTTCCTGCTTTGCTTCAGTCAAAGAGCTTGATTCTACGAAGTGAAGACAAGAGTTATCGCCCTGTTTTCTTCAGAAAGGTTAGTTAAACTTACACGACCACGTTTTCTTGTGTGATTATCAATTTTGTCCATATACATTGGTTGCATGATCGGCAAGTTTGAAAGCTGTGGTTGAGTTTCTAACAGGAGGACTTGGAAAAATCCCTAACACGAGCCTCACGCCAACAGAACCGGCTTAACCCTGCTCTGAAACCGGGAGACATTCAGGTTTTGTTGTTAATCTCAATTTTAGTTAACCTCATCATTGCTTTGTCAAATCCATAATTTTCTAATCTCATATTGAAAATGCATGGTTTTTATATTCCAAAAGGTTGCAGTTTTCGAAGAAATCGTCAAGGAAATGAAGGTAAGCAACCAAAGAGTATACACCACGGAAGTTCTCTAATGCATTTTTTCATTGCTGAATCTGGTTTTTGGATCGAAATCGCAGGATAGCGCAACGTCAACCTGGGACGACATTGTGTTTATACCGCCTGGTTTTGAGGTTTCAACTAAGGAAACCCAGGAGTAGTAGGTAGGTGATAATGATATATCCTTGGAGCATCGTAAAACCCTAACCCACCTTTTGTGTACACTTGATGAATCTGGTTGTATTTTGTTTATGTCAACAGTTTAGTTTTTAAAAGCCTTTAGCCTTCTAACGAATAATTTGTTTTTGACACCTTCTTGCTATTAAGTTTATCAGTATCTGCTTTAGGAAACGTTGAATCAATGATGACCGTAGTACGTAAGTTACCTATAGATGAAGGAAAAAAGTATATTGGACCAATAATTCGATAATTATGTAATTAAGTAAGATTGGAGTATTTGAGGAACATTTTGGAGAGGGTTTGGGAAAGGATGGTAAGGGTTTAGCTCAACCATGTGTATCCAATGTGCTTGAGACTTGAGGATAATATTAAAATAAAACTCGTTCAAAAATCACCATTGATGCGAGGCAATATCTCAAACCAATATTGGACATATATATAAGTGATTGACTAACCAATACAACAGAATACAAATTCAATAATATTTCTTACAACCGGAGCATGACCATCAAGCTATTTGGTCACCTCTCTATACTTATTCCACGTAACATACAAATTTTGGAACGAAACGTTAATCCAAAGCACTGGAAAACTATTTTGTGTGGACAACGCTTCTCACATTTGGAGCAAATAGGTCGAGACATATGCTGACTGTTGGGCAGAACACTTACCTCTCTTTCATAGTAGATCAACAGTGAACCGGGCTTCATGTATAAATCCTTCCCAATCAAACATTCAATGTGTAGGGTAACACAACAGTACTCATCACACATATAAAATCGTTTTTTCGGATTTACTTTTCTCTCGCTAGCTTCACACTAATACGTGATGGTACTTCCCTTCTTTCCATAAGAAAGAGTGAGCATATGCTTATCATGCTTATACCTTACCTTTTGAGGTAAAGTAGCACATCTGAAACACAAAGAAAATATGCACTCATCAATGCAATTGAATGTATCTGTGCAACCAAAGCTTGTATCTTTGCAAACACAACATATTCTTTTCTCTTCTGGTTTGGATGTTAGGAATAAAGGATGAATATAGCTGTCATGGACTAATGGCTCAGAAATTGTGGCACATTGCACGTCTAGCTGGAAACGACATTCTTTTTTTACAGCACTCATAGAAGAAACCAGCTGTGCACGATCTATGACAAGTTGAACATCTACTCTTATCGTCCATAACACCTTCATATCCATGGGTGGGCAAAAAAACCGAACCGAACCGAGCCAATCCGAACCAACCGAACCCAAACCGACCCAAACCGACCCAAACCAAACCAAAGTCTATGCTAAAAATTTCGGTTAGAATTTTTATCAACCCGAATGGTTCGATTCGGTTCGGTTTATAACCAAACCGAATTGAAAACCCAATATGTTTATTATTTAATTAATTATATTAATAATATTAATTAATATTAATGATTTGAGTTTTTATAATTTTGTTTCATTGTTTTTTTACAAGTTTTATTTAAGTTATTGAGCTTATATTTTTATATTACTCATTTTCTTAATATTAATTATTGACGTTTGGTTTTGTATTTTGTAAATTAATTCCAGTAAACCGAACTAAAAAACCAAACCAACCCGAACTAAACCGAACTATAGTTAAACCGAACCGAACACAAACCAAACCGAATTAATTTTGGTTGAGTTCAGTTAGAATTTTCTTAAACCCAAACTAACCAAACCGAACCGAATCCAAACCGAAACCGAATTTAAACCATCATATCCTCGCACTAGATTGAGCAGATGCGGATGTACCGGGTGATGTATTTTGCGACGATAATTCACACATGCTTCATGGAGAATGTAATCACATTGCATACAAGAGTAGAAATCTTTATTCTCGTCGTAATCAATGCATGTGTTCTCTTCAAGTATCAAATGATGGTTCAACTTCTTCTTCTTCCATTTCTTCCGGCTTTCCCTCAAGCTCTATACCATCACGCACATTGCGCTGTGTGGCGCATTTCGAATGAGCAGCATATGAACAGTTGTCCTTGATGCAAGAATACCCTCCGTAATTATTGTCCATCTTTCTTCGACAAACACCACAAAACCAATCTCCTTCGTTAAAAGAAAGAGTAAAGGAGATCCGATGGGAATGGCGAATGGCGAGATATCAAGGGTTCATTAATGCTTGATATCTCTATATATGGCGAGATATCAAAGGTTCATTAATGCTTGATATCTCAACATATATAGAAAATGAACTCACACCATCTTGGAGTGAGTTTATTTTCTATATTTGTTGATGATAATATTTACGGAAGATTACTTAAAATTAAATGGCATAAATTCATTGTTTTATTATTATATTAACTTTTATTTTATTTTTACTATTGACAATTTTTTCATGCCCATATAATACCATACAATCTTGTGCTACAAAAATCATTTTTACAAAAATATCACTTAAAAAAACTCCAACTCAGCAAAAAAAACTGTTAATAAAAAGGGAAATTAGGCCGAATGATCATAAAAAACTTAAAATTAACAAAATAACCATATTGAAGCTTTGCTTAGAGTATAGGGTGAATAATATGTAATACTAGAAGAAGGTTCGTGCGTCGCACGGATTTGTGATAATTTTAATGTTTTAATTTTTTAAATTTATTTTATAATATTTATTAGTAAAAATTTGTGGATAAATATTAATTTTTATTTTGTAAATATCATGTAGTTTTATAATATTGTATTGAAAGATTGGTGGAATAATAATATATATAGTGAATGAGAATTTATTTTCGACAATAATTAAGAACATGTTATTTTATAGTATAACCAATCTGAAATATATTTGTGATGAAATTTGTGAATGTAAAATTAAATGTTAATATATTTTTTGGTCCTTGTAGATTATCAAGACATATATCACAATTGTCATATTCTTCTTGTGTAACTTGGATTTGTGTTCTCTCTACGTCTTCAATTACAAAATCAACATATAGTTTTCTTGATGCATTTGGATTGAAATCTTCAATTTCAAAAGAGACTTCGAGGCATTGTGTGTTATGTGGTCGACATGATATCATAGATTTCCTAATAAAGTTTATTAAACTTTCGGTTAATGTACTTGATGTTGTGTCATCTATATTATAATAAGTGAGGTAGTAGTTAAATCATATTTTTGAAGATAGTGTTATTTACTTGAAGTATTTGATTGGTGCTAAAACGGATTGTGTAGTTGATGTTCTATATTTGACGGAGTGGACGTGTGATTTTGAGACGCAGTTTGTTCCGGTTGACTGTGTGAAAGAAATTATATGATAGTGTATATATATATATATATATATATTCTATTAGAAATTTATGTTGTAATAAAAGTGAGTTGTGTTGTAGATTGTTGTTTTGTTCTTTCTATTTATAGATTGTTGTAGAATCTCTATTGCAGTTTTTTGTTTTTATTTTTTTGTATATTGTATTTAATTATTTAATGTAGTTGGATTTTTTATTTATTTTTTTTGAGAAGTTTTTCCTTCAAATGTAAATGTGTAGAATGAAGGTATGTGAGCCCTGAAAATTTTGGGACTCAGGACGGAAATCTACGGTTATGGGACGGAAACAGAAAATTAGTGAATTGGAAAATAATTCTCAAAAGGAAATATGATAGAACATCCTTGGAAATTTCAGAATAATTTGAAAAATATATATATAGAATTTTCAAGTTTTTCATTTTTGAACGGGTAATTCGGGTACACGATCTAATACTCATTCCCTTCTCATACCCGTATTAATAAAATAAATGGTTTCGAATGGATAATTATTTTAAACGGGATAGGGAATGTGACGAAAAATTCGGAACAGTACAGGAGGGAACGGGAAACCCATCCCAAAATTTTCAGGGCTCTTGATGAAAAAACTTTATTATATGTTATAAGATATCACATTTGTTTTTCTATAGTTATGTAGTTAATTATAGTTTTTCTGGTTATTAAAAATGAAGTACATCTATTATTAAATTAAGAACAACAAAATAAAGAGATGAATTAAATGTTATAATTATGAATTATACATTTAAATTTTTTTATGTATTTATGTTTTTTTTTTCTCTAAATGTAGGTGACACATCACCTACCACATGTCAGCATTTCAAAGTTCACTTCTAAAAAAAACCTTACTTTATTATATAAGATTGTCAAACTGCCCTTATGAATGA
Source organism: Alliaria petiolata (assembly GCA_020283515.1). Taxonomy (NCBI): domain Eukaryota; kingdom Viridiplantae; phylum Streptophyta; class Magnoliopsida; order Brassicales; family Brassicaceae; genus Alliaria; species Alliaria petiolata. The sequence goes on from JAHZTW010000001.1 coordinate 203,456,225, forward strand.
TAGAGAATTCACCGTACTATATGAACAATCATAAAATATAATGTCAGCATGTACTATACTATTTATTATGTCATATCATTCTATTTACTACAAAAAAAATACAAATGTATTATTTTGTATTTCCCTCATGTCCCCCTGTTCCTCCCTCCCCGCTTCCTCCCTCTCCGCTTTCTCTCTCCCTCCATCGATCGCTCCTTCCCTCTAAAGATAGAAAGAGAGGTTTGAAAAAAATTCTATCAATTTGTACTATTTTACTTAAATGAAATTAGACCAAAATGTTATTTCAATTTGAGTGTATATAATATAGAACACCTATATAAAAAGATGTTTAACATTTATATTATTCACGATTGCGTGTATATAGTATAGCACGGTAGCGTGTTGAGGGGCAAAAAAGAAAAAAGTTAGGGTTTTTGGTTATTGAGTTTATTATGTGTATACTAGACTATATTTTTTATTTTACGGTGTAATATGATTAGTTAGCAAATTGACCCTAATAAAAATGTGATCCATTCTAGTAAGTTTTTTTTCCTCAGATGCTAGTATATATTAATAAACAGATATATTGATGTTATTCTTTTCTATTATTAATATATTAAAAGAATCATTTATGTTAGTATTTTATTTCAAAGAGTCATGTACTACTAACACTCTTAAGGAAAATCCTTCTGATCATCATAAAAATAAGGGACATTTCAGTTTTTCCTTTTTAGTTTATTAACAAACCACATGGGTTTTCGACCCAGTCAAAGTAGTAATTATTTCTAAAATGGTAATTATCCTTTTTTAATGAAAATTAAGCAAGCAGACGAAGGCACGACCCAGTCAAAAGGTTGAATACACTCGACCAGAGGCCACCATTAGTCACCACCTTGCTGCTGTAATTTTCATATCATAGCGGCGGGTCATCTAGGGTTTCACAAATACCACAGTGAGCTTTCACTTCAATGATATTTCCTAAACTACCACATTTTTTCTTTTGATGGCTCTTTCTTTGTCTCCTCCCTCCTCTTGCAATTATTCATACGATGTCTTCCCAAGTTTCAGCGGGGAAGATGTCCGCAAAACATTCCTCAGCCAATTTCTTAAGGAGCTTGATCGGAAACTGATCATCGCTTTCAGAGACAACAAGATCGAGAGAAGTCGGTCGATCGGACCCGAGCTTGTGCATGCAATTAGAGATTCGAGGATTGCCGTGGTCGTGTTCTCCAAAAACTATGCCTCTTCAAGCTGGTGTCTTGATGAGTTGCTGGAGATCGTGAGGTGCAAGAAAGAGTTGGGCCAACTTGTGGTACCCATTTTCTACGGTTTGGATCCTTCTGATATTATGAAACATTTTGGAGACTTTGGAGAGGCCTTTCACAATACTTGCAAGAACAGAACAGATGAAGTGAAGATTCGATGGCAGAATGCATTAACCGATGTAGCTAATATCCTCGGATATCATTCTCGAAACTGGTACTATTTTGTGTGTGTTTATTTCTTGAATATTTGTTCCCAACACATGACTATTTAGTCTATTTATATTTGTTTTTTCTTGTTTGTGCATTGATCTTTCTTCTCGTTAGCAATAGCGAAGCAACAATGATTGAAGAAATAGCTAATGATCTTCTGGTTAAACTGAATTTAACTCCATCAAAAGATTTTGAGAACTTTGTTGGGATTGAATATCATATCAGAAAGATGAGTTTATTGTTGCATTTTGAATCCGAGGAAGTGAGGATGGTTGGGATTTGGGGATCTTCTGGAGTTGGCAAGACTACTATTGCAAGAACTCTGTTTAACCGGATCTCTCGTCATTTCCAAGGTTATGTTTACATAGACAGACGTTTCATATCTTCGAGTATGGAAATTTATAGTAAAGGCAACCCAGATGATTATAACATGAAGCTGCACTTGCAGGAAAATTTCCTCTCTAAAATATTGAATAAAGAGGGCATAGAGGTAGATCACTTAGGTTCGGTAAGGGAGAAGCTAAGGTACAAGAAAGTTCTTATCTTTATTGACGATTTGGATGATCAAGTGGTGTTAGATGCTTTGGTTGCGCAAACTCAGTGGTTTGGATGTGGGAGTAGAATCATTGTGGTCACAAAAGATAAGCATATCTTAAGGGCTCGTGGGATTGATCATATTTACGAGGTTGATCTCCCATCTAACGATCTCGCTCTTGCGATGTTATGTCGAACTGCTTTTAGGATGAATTATCCACCCAAGGGTTTCCAAAAGCTTGCTTATGAAGTTGTATCTCGTGCCGGTAATCTTCCTTTGGGTCTTAATGTTTTGGGTTCGTATTTAAGGGGTAGAGACAAAGAGGACTGGTTGGATATGTTGCCGAGGCTTCGGAATGGTTTGGATGGCAAAATTGAGAAAACGCTAAGAGTCAGCTACGATGGGTTACATAACAAAAAAAGATGAAGCGATATTTCGTCACATTGCATGTCTCTTCAATGGTTGGAATGTGAATGACATCAAACAATTTTTAGCAGATAGCAACTTGGATGTTGATATCGGGCTTAAAAACCTCGTTGATAAGTCCCTTATCCATGTAAGATGCAATATTGTGGAGATGCACTGCTTGCCAAAGGAAATGGGTAGGGAGATTGTCTATTCCCAATCTAAAAAGCCTGGAAAACGAGAATTCCTTATGGATTCGAAGGACATTTGTGATATACTTGAAGATAACACTGTAAGTTTTATATTACTATTTTTATATGTCTCGCTTTATAAATCTAAAGCATGTCATTTGATAAAAGATAAATTTAAGGTGTTTGTTAATAAGTATTTTTATCTCTTTTTGTTGATATTATAATTTCAGGGTACTAAAAAGGTTTTAGGCATAGCATTGGATATAGATGAGATTGATGATTTGCATATCCACGAGAGTGTTTTCAAAGAGATGAGTAATCTCCTTTTTCTAAAACTTTACACTAAGACATGGGACAATAAGAAAGAAGTTAGATGGCATCTACCGGAAGGCTTCAACTATCTGCCTTATAAACTTAGATTATTGAGGTTGGACAAATACCCAATGAGATGTATGCCTTCTAATTTTCGTCCACAAAACCTTATTAAGCTTCAAATGCATGATAGCAAACTCGAAAAGCTGTGGGAAGGAGTTCAGGTAAGTATTTAATAAGATTATAATTTATTTGGATAGTAGAATAATTATTTTACTGTTTCAGATGGCAATCTTTTTAAGTGAAATACTGACGATGTGTAACCTACTTATTCTTTAGTCACTTACAAGGCTCAAGAATATGGATTTGCGGAGGTCCAAATATCTGAAAGAAATTCCAGATCTTTCTTTGGCCACTAATCTCGAAACACTTGATCTTAGGAAGTGCTCGAGTTTGATGGAGCTTACTTCTTCTATTCAGTATCTTAATAAACTAAAAAGTTGAACTTGATATTTTGCCGAAATCTAGAGACTCTTCCCACTGGAATCAACCTCCAATCTCTCCATCAACTTGCCCTTACCGGATGCTCACGGTTGAAAAATTTTCCTCATATATCTCAGAGCTCAATCTATGCAGAACATCAATTGAAGAATTCCCTTGTGACTTGCGTCTAGAGAAACTCGTTACAATGGAAGGTGAAAAACTGTGGAGAAAAGTGCAGGTATGTATAGTGTTATCATTTTGTAACACAGAGCTTCACAATTTGATTAAAAAAAACGGCATAACCCAAACGGGAATTTGCATTTGGAATTCAATTTTCTTTTGTGTTTTCTATGTGTTGCTTTGTTTGTGCTTATGATAACTTCATCTCTAGAGGCTGTGTATAAGAAATATGTCATTTTAGTAACCTTTTTCCACTCTCCTTTCAATCTGATTAAGCGTATGGCCATGCTTATGCAGATAGATACAAAGCAGCAGCTATTCAAAATAAAGGCCAAGAGTGAGTGAAGAATGTTCTGCTGTAACATTTCCGCCGTGTGTTATTAAAAAAAGAAAAACTTTTCTGTATGTGTATTCATGGGTAATGAAAACTTTCCAGTGCTGGTATACTACACAATTTCGTAGCGTTACAGACAAGTTACCGGAAACAGAGAAATAAAAAGGTGATACCTTCTTGCCTACGCTTCCTTTGAAACCCTAATTCCAATACAATTTATTACATAGCTAGTTTGAAGGAAAGCTTTTAACACATGGGTGTCTCTGTATATTGTGTATTTTTCATGGATTCTTTGCAAAAATATCAGTTCTGATTAGGGATCTTTCCTAACATACGTCCCAGTATATTGTGTATTTTCCATGGATTCTTCAGTATTGATAAATAAAAATAAACAAAACGGATAGAGAAACTATTAGCAAAATACTCGAAGATTACTTCCAAGTTCCAACGGAACGGATAGAAACAGTATCAACAAACTAATGAATATTGAGGCACAAAAATACATCCTCAATTCGTACAACAAAATGAAAATGTATTGTTTTCCAAAAATAAACTACCGATCTTATCTACCACACGCTGACTTGGCCACACATTACTTTTTCATCTAGTTTTACGTTTTTTTTCTTCTAAATTTAACATCAAGATCTATTTTTAGTGTGTGTTGAGTATATATATGATGTGCATGCGGACAAAAAACAATGAAAAAAAAAAAAAAGTTTATGCAATTAACATAGACAACATTTTATTAATTTCTGGAATCATGAAGTGTGTTATTTCAGTTATAGTTTTATGTGTTCTCATGGTACTCCACGAACATTGTGAAAGGTAAATATTTTTTTTTTTTCATTTGATTCTATATATTCGCGAGTTACGTAAATATTCATTACTCGTAAAAACAAAGCCGAACAATAAAGAAAAGGCAAAACTTACAAAAATATTGTAGTATCAATTGTTTAACTAAAATCTTATCTACAAATAGCTTTTTTTTTTTTTGTGGTTGCTTGAAAATTGTAGAAGTGAATGGACAAGTTCTTCAACTTTCTCATCTAGTTTACGTACTTTTTCTTCCAAATTTAACATCAAGATCTATTTTTAGTGTGTGTTGAGTATGTATATGATGTGTATGGACAAAGAAAAAGCATATAGTTATCACGAGACTGAAAAAAAAAATTATGCAATTAACATAAACAACCTCTAATTTAATTCTGGAATCATGAAATGTGTTATTTCGGTTATGGTTTTATGTGTTCTCATGTTCCACGTTTCGAACATTGTGACAGGTAATATACTAATCATTTTTTTCATTTGATTCTATATAATCGCGAGTTACGTAAATATTTATTATTATTCCTATAAACAAAGCCGATATTGAACAATAAAGAAAAAGCAAAACTTACAAAAATATTGAAGTATCGATTGTTTAGCTAAAATCTTATCAACAAATAAATTTGTTTTCTTTTGTTTTTTGTGGTTGCTTAAAAATTGTAGAAGTGAATGGACACCTTGTTGAACAAGCTCCTTCATGTAGCCGTTATAGAAGATTGCCTGGAACATGTGGCGCCGATGGAAACAAGAACTGTCAAGGCCAAATGAAGGATTTTCACGCAACATTTAAGCGTTGTGACTGTGAAAACGCCTGGGGGAGAAATAAAGAACAAGTACATGACTGCTATTGTTCTACAAAACTTCCTTGTCCGTAGCTGTTGAAGAAGAATCTTCTGGTATCGATAATATGCTAGATTAATTTTACTACTGTCCAAAATAAAATATGTTTACCAATAAATAAGAGTTGGGACAATAATTTTAAATTTCTCTTACGTTGACAATATATATATATTGTTAGTCTATTTTGCATTTTTTTCAAATTAATTGCTTTTAATTGTAAAAAAACAAATAAATTTATGAGTTAATATTTAAAAAGTACCTAGTTTGCTCTTTTACCACTTGCAATTTCCTCATTTTGATGATCAAAATCTTATACCACACCTGGTGATGATACATGTAAGATAATTTATTAACAAAATTCTGTTTTCTTATGTGAATATAAGTATAGATTTAAGAGAAATTGCTATAACAACCGCATTTTAAGTTTTCGGTTCAATAATATCCCCAAAAACCTTATGATTCATTTTTAACATTATTAGGAAGCCGTTATACACATTTAAAAATTCTTTCTTAACTTAAATTTAAGATTCTAGGAAGCTGTTATACATACTAGGAAACAAACCTGCACGTCAACGCGCGGGTAATTGTTTTTTTTATAATATATTTTAATTATTTAATAAATTTACATTTACAAAATAAATAGAATATCATTTTCAATGTTTTGAGACATTCAAATATGATTTATGTGTTTTTATTTCATTATAATTTAGTTTTTCTGGTCTTTAAAATTTAGTTGGATTTTTGATTATTTTACTCTTAACATGAGATCGAGGTTTGCGTTTGAAAAATTTGTATACACTCTACACTTCAATAAATTATTTATTTATTAGTTATTAAATCATATTATATTCATTAAAAAGTAAGTGTAAATTTTAATGATATTAAAATTACGTGTTAATGATGATTAAATGTAAATTAAGTTATTTGTTAATATAACTTTATTTAAAATCTCAAATCCAATACTATTATCTTTTAAATACAAAATATAAAATTAAATTTTCTTTAAATATTGTATTAAGAATAGATGAAACCATAGTCAATTATTTTCTTCTTCTTTCTTTGTGCCTTTTTGAATATTGAAGTTTCTTTTCACATATGATTAAAGTTGTTTTTTTTTGTAGTTGTTAAATCATTTTTCTTTGCTAAACTCTTTGCCTTTGATTTTTTCTTTTGAGGAGAATTATTTGTATATTATGCATTGTTATCTTTCATATTTTTCTTTTTTATGGTAGATTAACTACAATAATATCTTTTTAGTATCTTCTCTGTCATATTGGGTATTTTTTTTTTTTTTGTCGACAACCTCAACTCTTAGAACGGTTCAGAAATCCAAACCGGTGGAGTTGAGTTTACATAATTCAAATGATAAAGGTAGTCTCGAGCACTCCGTGCCAACTTGTCTGCCTTTGTGTTTTGAGCGCGTGAGATGTGCGAGATTGAAAAGAAAGAAAATTCCCTCCTACTAATCTCGTATTCCTCCAGGTGTAATGCGAAAGCCGGCCATTCTTCTGGATTATACACCATCTTCACCAATTCAGAACAGTCTGTAACAAAAGCCATCTTTGTTCTTCTTGCATCGAGCATACAATGCATAGCCCATACTAATGCTTCCAACTCTGTATGTAAAGAAGAAATGCTTCGTCGTACATTTTTTGCCCCCATCAAGGTGACATCAGGCCCGACCCCCTGACAATACCACCCCAGCCTTGCATTCTGGGTGTTTTCCTTCCAAGAACCATCAGTGTAACACGTTAGTCCCTCGTGTATCCGAGTCACCAAGACTTCAGCCTCATGCTGGTCAATTATTTGTGTATCATCCATTTGTGCCATCTCCCAGGCTGTTGCCTCTGCTTGTGCGATCCGTATCACATCTCGGGGATCCCGATCAATATTCGAGAATAGTTTATCGTTTCTCGTTTTCCAGATGTACCAAAGTAACCATGGGAACACAGACATTTCATCTGTTCGGGGGAGCTCCCAAAACAAATATGCCATATTAGTGTATAAACCTTCCGTGGGGAATCTGTGTGCTGGTGTAGGGATCACCGAAAGTGCCCACACCTGTAAGGATGGGGGATATTCAAATAGTGTATGGTTGATAGTTTCTCGGTCCGCGCCACATCTAGCACATTGTGGATCACAGTTGATACCTCTATTTCGTAGCCTATCCATAACCGAAATACAGCCTGAAAGTATTTGCCATAAGAAATGTTTTATCTTTGGTGGGCATTTAACCTTCCATGCAAAAAGAAAGGAATATATATGGACATATTCCCATGGATTATTTGGTTTATTTGGAAGGTAAGAAATGAAAAAATCTTTAAGGGAAAAGAGATTTCTCCCCCTGAAACATTTCAACTTGCAACACTAGAAGCGGAAAGTTGGAAAATTGCCAACCAAAAAGAAAGTGAAGAGGATTGTGAGGAACAAACGCCATCAGAAGAGTCGGAACCTCCCCCCTCAGCCCCCCCAAACCCCGACATGTCAGATTGATGCCTCTTGGATTAATCATGGGCTAGTTAGTGGGCTTGGGTGGTGCTATAGGGATTCCATGGGAAGAACCATCACCGGAAGACAAGGATGCTGACGGAGTCTTTCAGCATTACATACGGAACTGGATGCACTTATTTGGGCAATGTCATGTCTGAAAGAGAGGGACCTGATAACTAGCTTTTTCTCAGAGATTATCAAACCTAAAGCATAGTCAAGTCATTGTAATACTTCAGGATGTCAATCCAACCTTGGGGTGAAAGATACTAGGAATACAAGAAATTTATGAAGCTAAGCAAAATTCGGTTTAATTGGGTAAGAATTCTAAAAACAATTGCTTGCGGTATTTAAACAGACACGAAAACAATTTTACAAATCCCACAGAAGGGTTATACTACTACTAGATGACTCCTAAACAATAAAACAACCGATCTACTAATTTTACAAAATCAAAACTTTAAACCGGATTATCTAGACAAATATATGCTAAGTGGCAAGATTTTCGAAAACTACTTCTAAAAATCAAACGGTTACCAAATCAATTCCAGACATAAAGCAAGACTCTAGAAAATTTCTAAAATATTAAAAATAGCTCAAACACGATTTTACAAATTTATTAAAACTCTATTGCATAATTAAGCTAATTTAAAGATTTTTAGAGAAAACAATTAACTTTGAACAGGGAGAAAATGATTTTTAGTTTTCAAATATTAAAAACAGATTCAAGGTTGGGATTCATTCTTAGGGAGGTTGAAAATTCGAACTTGGGTTTTGAAAACATATTTTTTTACACTTTTTAGTGCTATCTCTAAGCCTTAAGAAACCTAACTAGATTTACCCATGGTGTATGGTGTAAATCCTTTCTTCACTCTATCATCCTAACCCATGGTGTTTGGTGGAAATATAAGGTGAAGAACATTAAGCATAGATCTTAAAAAGTGGCTTAACTAGCTCCCTAAACATCCATGGTGTATGGGAAAGGATGAGCTAGTCTCTTGGATTTGGTTTTAAGGGATTTCCTAAGTCTTTTTGGGACAAGGAAATCCCTAGATTAAAGAGATCTCCATCGAGAATCTCTAGACCTTAAAACCCCCAAATCCAAGAAGAGAATTAGATGAAGAACAAGAAAATACCCAAAATCTAGTTTTCAACCCCCTTAAATCATCCCAACCCCAAACCTTGGTGGATTACTCACAACTCATGTTCATACCTCTCTTAAACATAAGTTTAGAGCTGATGAACATAAGCGGTTTTTAAGAAGAAGAAGGATTTGACTTTAGAAGGATGAAGATACTTGAAATTTATACAAAATACAAGAGTTTTTAAGAAGAGAAATAGCAAGAAACAAACAAGAACTATCAAGAACAAGCAAGAACAATCAAGAACAAGAGAAAGCTTATAAGATAAAAAGACTTGATGAAAAACTGAATGATTATTACAAGCACACACACACTCCTTATATAGAGTTTTAAACATGGCTCTTGGCCTTAAAAGAGGGGTCAAGGGGCAAGGGACAAGGGGCAAGGGACAAGGGACCTCTCTAATCCCACTTTTACTAAAGCATAAACACTTTTTGGAGCACTTGCAAGTGGTATCTTTTGGTTCGGGTACATGGATTGATCGATCTGTATCTTTTGCACTACTGCACCGTTTGACTTGAAATCACCACCAAATTAAAGCTAACTCAATTTCCTAAAACTCTCATGAAGACTGTAGAGGGTAAATCGCAATGAAAAACCCTTCATCCGAGCTGATCGTTCAGTTAACGAAATTGGTCGCCAAACTTCCAGACGGACATGTTGTTACTTAAATATCCGTATCTTCTGAACCACTGACCATAATGACTTGAAATAACCTCTGAACGAAAGGTAACTCAATTTTCTATGAGTTTTATGAAGATTACGGAGGCTGAATCGGAATTGAAAGTCTTTGTAGAGTCTGATCTTTAAGTCGCTTTAGGTGGCATGGATTTGAATCGGTTGCAACATCTCGGTACAGCAAGTCAGATGACATTAATTTGCTCTCTACTTGTTCCTAGCTCATCATCTTATGTTTCCAGCTTCCACATTGTCGCCAAATCCATAGAATAACCTGAAATGATGCATATATACAAAAGAAAATGCAAATGCAAATGCAAATGTTCTAAATCCTATAAATGATCAAATACTATGATTATACTTAGCTATAAATAAAATATGGATGAAAACTTATTCTAAATGCATGATAAATATGCGAAATATATGAGTATATCAGGACCTAAGGATAGTTCGGTTCGAAATAGACTGCTCGGATCTAATTCGGATGTTAGAAGACCATTTGGATTGGCCCTCGTTTAAGGTGGAGTTAGACTATCTAGCATCTCTCAGAAGATCTTTTGTGAGCTTTGAGATATGTTGGATTCCTCGCATCCTAAATATCGAAGCTGATATCCTTGCAAAAGAGGGGCGAAGTCGTGATACTATCTTTTCCCATGTAAATTACACTTGAACGGTGGATTCGGATCCATTAGATTTACGATCTACCGGTCAAACTTAATTTAATGTATGGGGTTAGTTGACAAAAAAAAAAATTGAATAAAACCATTTTTTTCTTATACATTATATATTGTTACTACAATCAATTTTATATGATTTATATTGATATGTTCAACTAGAGTTTTCTAACTATTCTCAATTCTTACAGTAAAATGAAGACTAATTTGTTTTCCACAAATAAACTACCGATCTTATATGCCTCACCGACTTGGCCACACCTTACTTTTTCATCTAGTTTTCGTTTTTTTCCTTCCTAATTTAACGGGTCTGATTGGTAACCAATTTTTTTTAGCGGTAAGCTGTACTGATAAATGCTTATAAAATAGTTGAAAACTGTAAGAAAAGAGCTGTAAGTAAAAGCTGTACAATAAAGCAGAGTGTAATACTGTTGGTAACGCTTTCTATACCGCTTTTGTGATTGGTAACTATTAAAACGGTAAAACTTATTAAGAGCTTTATGGTAAAGTTTTTGAGTTACCATTCTAACCCAACATCAAGATCTATTTTTAGTGTGTGTTGAGTAAATGTATGATGTGCATGGACAAAGAAAAAGCATCTAGTTATCGCAAGACTGAAAAAAAAAAAAGTTTATGCAACTAACATAAACAACCATTTTTAAAAAATTTTGGAATCATGAAGTGTGTTATTTCAGTCATAGTTTTATAGTTTTATGTGTTCTCATGTCCATTTTTTTAATTTTTTTAATTTTATTTTTCATGTTGATATGATATATTGTTAGTCTATTTTGTACTTTTTCATATTTAATTGTAAGAAAAATAAATAAATTTATGAGTTAATATTTAAAAAGGTTGTAGTTTACTTATAGCATTCAATTATTTAGAATATTTAGCTCTTTTACCACTTGCAATCTTCTCATTTTAATGATATTTGTAAATATCTCAAGGGCCAATGTTAACAAACTAAACATACAAAAAAATAAACGCTCCTAAAATTGATTCTTAATTAGTAAAATTTGGGAGATGAAAATGCAAATCCAAATGATTTGGAGTAGACATTATTATTGAATACATCAAATTCGGTAACTGTTGTCATATAAGTTAGGTTCAGAACAACACCAACTTTGAGTTTAACTACCACAAGAAAATGGTTTCAACGGACATTCAGAAACTGATTGCAATCATAAAATCTTAATTACTCAAAAAGTCATAACTGATAATAAAGCTCTTTGGACAAATTTTTTCTCTTCTAACTTTTTGTGAACCCAAAGAGTTCCTCAAGTACATATACTTGACTGAGACCATAAGTGAATTGAAGTAAAGACAAGCAGAGATTGCATAACAAGTTCATAACACTAGATGATGATATATTGCAGTCATACGATGATTTGTGACTACTCATCAAATTGTCTAAGACTGAAAAATATCCTTTCACTGATTATTTTTGTTTAATTTTCTCAGCTTCTCCTAATAAAAATGGGAAATGACTTGTATCAATAGTCAAAATCCTCAAAGTATAACAAAGAACGTAACATAAGACTCAATTTCTCCATTCAAGAAACAGGAATCAGAAACCATTCTTCGTCTTCCTCTTAAACAACGATTCTCTTTAAGCTTTTATTATCCATTACTGGAGGCAATTTGGTTCATTGGGTTCACAAATGCTACATTCTACAATCCAGAAACCAAGCTCGAAGGCACCACGAACTCAACAACAATGGTAGAATCGATATAATCACGAAACTTTTCCTTCTGCGAATTCACCAAATCCGTCTGAGAATCCACAGACTCCAATTCGGCCAGATCCTTGAAATACGCAATCGATGCGATCGAGAAGCCTTTCGCTCTAGCCGGAGAGAAGTTTTCTCCCACAGTGATCTGACCGATCCCTGGAAATTTCTCACGGAGTCCCTTAATCACATCCAGAATCTCCGATCTAGCCTCATCGGAGAGATTCTCTTTCGGCTTGAGGAAAGTGAGTTTGGCAACGGAGCCAGGAGGCGGAGCTAGGGTTCCGGGGACTCGATCCGCGATCCAATCAACGGCCATAACGTCTTCGCAGATCGGTAACACCGACTCCTTGACAACGCGGACGTGATCGGGATGTGCAGCGTAGGTGTTGAGATCTTCTTTGGATCCGTACCGGCTATGGAGGACGTGAGTGAAGGCGGTGGCGGAGGATCTGACACGGTGGAGAGGAGCGGCGGAGATGTGGAGGACTTGGTTGAGGGAGACGAGGCCGTTGAGGCCGTTCATCATGGAGGCGATTTTGGAAGAGTCGGTTTCGTCTTTGACCTTGAAGAGGACGATGTGCTCGATGATCTGGTTCTGAGGAGTCGAAGAAGAAGACATTGCGACGGCGGAGAAGGAGCGTCGTGAGGAGGAGGAGGAGGAGAAAGGGAGACGGAGATGATGGATTGGGGAGTGTTTGGTTGTTGAGAATGCGAGAGAAAACGGCGAGGAAAATATCGGCCGAGCTCTAACGCAAATCATCATTATCTCTTATCGTTTTGATTTCGGCGTCTTGTGGAGTGAAAACTTTCATCGATCGCGACTGTGAGAAGTGAGTTAAAACAGTTTTGCTTACTAACTTTGGTTGGTGTCAATAGTTTTACACACGTGTCAGCTTCGGAGAAAAAAGGTTTGATAGAAAGTTGGTAAAGGGTATAATAATTCAGGACTCAAAAAAAAACAAAAAAGATAATTCAGGACTCGGGTTTAGCGAGCAGGTTAAATTGTTAAAACAATATGAAAATATGAAATATTGAATTGTAATTATGTTTTTTGTTTTTTTGCTAAAATATTGTAATTATGTTTTTTGGCAAAATTTATTGTATCAGGATAAATCGGTTCGATTGGGGTTATCGGGTTTGAAGAAACTCAACCCATATTATTACAAACTGATGATTTTATTAACTATGATGCAAATGCAATGAGCGTTTCTAATTGTTTGTTTACATCAATTGAGAACACAACTTTACGATGGATAATTTATTCGCATTATAACGACGCACAACATATGTAATATCACTTGATAGTTGAAAACTGAAATTGTCTAAAATTATTAACAGTGTCTGATAAATAAACAAAATGTTATCCCTGATAAAAATATTTAAAAATACTAAAATATTGTTTTTCTCTCTTTTTTCATCTTTTTTTTTATAATTCTTTTTTTTCCATCTTCTTCATTAACACCTTTGACCTTTCTTTTTCTTTTTTCATACTCTCTGCTTTCTTCAATTTGTTTTCTTCTTCGTTTTTAGTTTTTTTCCGTATTTTTCTTCCCTATTTTTTTTCTTCTTCCTCATCTTCTAGTCTTCCACTGCTTATGTTTTATCTTATTTTTATTCTTCTTCTTCTTAATTCATTTTTTTTTGTCGTCTGAAATATTATGAGACAATTACAAGGATAATTTTTAACGGATAATACATATGCAGGCCCACCACGAATAGCCTCTTCTTGCACCGTTCTGAAAATTTTCCTAATCTGATTTGTCTCCTCCAATAACCTGCAAAAATCGTATCTTCTGAGAATCGAAATCTAGACCTCTTAATGTAGAAGCATTAATAAACCGTTTACTCAACCACTGGACTAAGAGAGCTTCAACTTCTTCTTCTTAATTCAATTAATAACAGTTTTTTTTACTAGACATATATTGTTGCTAATTAAATTTCTAAATGTAAAACTTACCTATTCAATAAATTCTAAATAAGCTTAATTCGTCAAAGAACATGAAAATGTATTTATTCCAAAAATAAACTACCGATCTTTTCTATCTCGTTGACTTGGCCCCAACATTACCTTTTCATCACAGCTTTATATATATTTCCCTAATAATTTAACAGAAAAAACTATTTTTAGCGTGTGTTTAATTAGTATATATATAATGAGTATAGACGAAGAAAAAGCATATAGCTACTACGAGATAAAGAAAAGCAAGAATTTTCTGCAGTTACTTAACTTAAACAACATTTTCTTAATTTTTGGAATTATGAAATATGCTACTCTGTTTATAGTTTTAGGTGTTTTTGTGTTCTTCGTTTTGAACCATGTTAAAGGTAATCTATTATTATTCTTTTGATTTAATTTTTATTTATGATAACATTGATTATTCCTATACAAAGAAAATCTTGTGCTGAAAAATAAAGTTAAACTTTGCAAAATTGGGTGTTATCAATTGTTCACTAATATCTTTATCTACCATTAATTTGTTTTTGTTTTTGTTTTTTTTGTGGTTGTTTGAAAATAGTAGAGGTGAATGCACAGGTTCCTTCTGTGTGCAAAATTACGGCAAAACAAAAATGAAAGCAACGCCAGAATACAAGATGTGTGAAAACAAAATGAAGTCACCTGAGAACCCAAAATTTGTTCGTTGTGACTGTAGTAACGCCAGAATACAATTCCAAGACCGCCATAACTGCTACTGTTATATTAGTCTTCCTTGCAATATGTAAGCTCGTATATACCAAAGTATATTATTACTAATATGATAAGGAAAAACCCTTTCGCAAAAAAAAAAAATATGATAAGGAAAGGGCTGTTTTTATGTTTATAGGACTGACTTTTATATATGTCATTCTGTTTAAATTTTGCCAAATTTAATTACTTTTGTATTCTAGTAAAAAATAATAATTATGGGTTTATTATATATTCAAAAAATAGTTCGTTTATCTCTCTATCAATTGTTTTCTTGTTCATGTCCGATTAATGTAAAGCTGTAATAAATAGACGATAGTAATCACATCTTATATATAAAAAAAAAGTCATAATTAATCGTTTCCCTCTTCTGATGACTATTCTATTTCCTCTCACATTCATTATCTCCTTTGAATAAAACAAAATTAAGTAGATTTTGTTTTTAAAACATATGAGAAATGAATTTGATTTAAGTAGAATTTATCTGCATGCCTGAAACAAAGACACAGTAACCTCAATTGACAAAAACAAATTAAAAAAAAAGACACGGGACATTTTTATTACTTGAAAATAGAAAGATGACACTACAAAGACAAACACTCCACTAGAGCTACTTTATTTAAGAGAAAACTCAAACAACAAACTGAACCAGACCTCCACTGTTTAATGGTGCTAGTCGTTGCTTGGTCACATGTTTTCGCCCTTAACGGTGGGAACTTGGAATGGAACTCACGTAGATACCAATCGATGACACACATTCTTTACGGTAAGACCCAAAGAAACCACCAAACTCACGTCGATCAAGTATTTCTGGATCAATTTCTGTATTGGGAAGACTTGCATCCATACCATCGTGCCCAATCGGTCCGTGCTCCCCAAGGTTAGTGTGAAATGTCAAATTTCTGATTCATTGTTTTCCTTGTGCTCCACTCAATCCAGTCACAAATTCATCTTCATTCAGTCTCACCTGCGGTTAACTTTATCAGAAAGTTAACTTAACATGGAGTTTACAAAAAAAAATTACCAACACAAAACTTACAATTCGAAAGCTGTGTCCCTCAGAGGGACCATACTTTTCGGACAGGACAAGAGCTCCGTTCTCCAAGTAACCAAACTGAATAGATGTTATCATACAGTTGTTGTAAGAAACGTAGATGTGAGAGATCATGGTGCGTCCCTTCTCGTCCCATTCAGTGTCACCTGCCACGTCCCATTCAACACCTTCATCGTCTATCTCAATGCGTTCACATGTATCTCTTCTTCCAACTGAACCTGCCCGTATCATCTCTATATAAGAAGCTACAGAGTAAAGTATTTTTTGAAGGATAGAGAGAAACGTAGACAAAGGCTGTTTATATAAGATACTCTGCCTTGTCCGAAACACAAAGAGTTATTACAACTTTTATTTATGGAATTTATTGGGAGCAAGTTTCCAAGTACATTAAGAGAAAATTGTGCATAGAAAACTCTTCGTTTGAGCTAACCCCGAAAAGTCGTCATAACTTTTATTTATGGAGGTCATTGGGAGCAAGTTAGACAAGTTTCGAGGTACATTGAAGAAAGCCCTTGAAAAATGGGCTTAAGAAGACTCTTCGTTTGACCAAAACTCGTTTACAATGTTATAACTAAGTCTAAGTCCAGTAGGCGCCAAGAAAAATGAACAAATGGTTTCCATTAATTGAACGTCTCAAGCAACCTCCTTCAAGGCAATTCAATATTTCATCAAGCATTTGGATTGGAATATAGGATCTTTGTTATTATCTTTCTTATGTGAGTTTGTATAGAATTTTCACCTTAACTTGTAATGAGCTTGGTTTGGTTAGTAAGGATATTGTGCTTAGTTGTTGGTTTTAGCTTAAGAGCTCATTGAGACAAAGATAAACAAAAACAAGTAACACATATATATCTTAAAAAATAGCAATGTATTTACTCCAAAAATAATCTACCGATATTTTTTCTATGGCGTTGACTTGGCCCCAACATTTCCTTTTCATCTTAGAGCTTTATATATATTTTCCTTAATAATCTAACAGAAAAATCTATTTTTAGTGTGTGTTTAATATATATATATATATATATATATATATATATATATATAAATAGTATTGACAAAGAAAAAGTATATAGCTACTACGAGATAAAGAAAAAAGAAAAACAATAATTTCTGCAGTTAACCTAAACATTTTTTTTCCTTAACTTTTGGAATTATGAAATCTGCTACTTTGTTTATAGTTTTAGGTGTTTTCGTGTTCTTTGTTTTGAACCATGTTAAAGGTAATCTATTATTCTTCTTTTGATTTAATTTTTATTTATGATAACATTGATTATTCCTACAAAGAAAACCTTGTGTTGAAAACTAAAATTAAACTTTGCAAAATTGGGTAATATCAATTGTTCAGCTATAATCTTTATCTACCATTAATTTGTTTTCGTATTTGTGGTTGTTTGAAAACAGTAGAGGTGAATGCACAGGTTCCTCCTGTGTGCAGAATTTATAGTAATGGCGCTGGAAAATGTGGTGCTAATGGAAGCAAGATGTGTGAAAACAAAATGAAGTCACCTCATAACCCAAAATTTGCCCGTTGTGACTGTAGCAACGCCAGAATACAATTCCATGACGTCTATAACCATAACTGCTACTGTTATATTAGTCTTCCTTGCAATATGTAAGCTCATATACCAAAGTACATTATTACCAATATGATAAGGAAAGGGCTGTTTTTATGTTTAAATGACTTGACTTTATATATGTAAGTCTGTTTCAATTTTTCCAAATTTAATTCTTAAAAAAACAAAATAATTATGGGTTTATTATATTAAAAAAATAGTTCGTTTCCTTGTTCTTGTCCGATTAATGTAAAGCTGTAACATTAGACGATACTAATCACATCATATACAAAAAGAAAAGCCATAATTAATCGTGTCCCTCTTATTATGACTATTTTATATCCTCTCACATTCATAATCTCGTTGAAATACAACAGAAATAAGTAGATTCGTTTTTTAAACAAGAAAAGAAGAGAAATGAAATGAAATTGGTTCAAGTAAAATTTTAAGATAACATTATTAAAAAAAACGGGACATTTTTATTACTTGAGAGTTGAAAATAAAAAGATGACACTGCAAAGACTCAACTAGAACTACTTTATTTCAGAAAAAAACTCAAACAACAATCTGAACCAGACCAATACTGTTTAACGGTGCTAGCGCTACAAGCCGTTGCTTGGTCACATGTTTTCATCCTTTACCACCTTTTGGGAACTTAGAATGGGACAAAAGTAGATACCAATCCCTGACACACATTCGTCACGGTAAGACCCAAAGAAACCACCAAACTCACGTCGATCACGTATTCCCGGATCAATCTCGATCTTGGTTAGACTTGCATCCTTACCATCGTTCCCAATCGGTCCGTGCTTCCCACAGTTAGTGTGAAATGTCAAATTTCTGATTTCTCCACATTTTCCTTGTGCTCCACTCAATCCAGTCACGAATTCATCTTCATTCAGTCGCACCTGCGGTTAACTTCATCAGAGATTTAAAATAACATAGAGTTAACAAAAAAAAGTTACCGACACAAACTTACAACTCGAAAGCTTTGTCCTTCAGAGGGACCATACTTTTCAGACAGGACAAGAGCTCCATTCTCCAAGTAACCAAACTGAATAGATGTTATGAATGAGTTGTTGTAAGAAACGTAGATGTGAGAGATCATGGTGCGTCCCTTCTGGTCCCAACCAGTGTCACCTGATGGCAGGTCCCATTCAAGGTATTCATAGTTATAAATGTTGACACATGTAGGTGTAGAACCATTTGTACCTTCCCGCATCATCTCCATATAAGAAGCAGTTACAGAGTACAGTAGATTTAAAAGGATAGAGAGAAAGATGGACAAAGGACGATTATATAAGATACTCTGTCTTGTCCGAAACACAAAGAGTCATCAGAACTTTTATTTATGGAATTCATTGGGAGCAAGTTTCCAAGTACATTGAAGAGAACCCTTGAAAATTGTTCATAAGAAAACTCTTGGTTTGACCAAAACCCGAAGAGTCGTCAAAAGTTTTATTTATGGAGGTCATTGGAAGTTTGGAACTTGGAAAATTTAGGCAAGCTAGACAAGTTTCCAAGTACAAGCTTAAGAAGACTCTTTGTTTGACCAAAACTCTTTTTACAATGTTATCCAATAGAAATATGATCAAAATATGTTACAGGGTTTCCTCAATTTCAGAATTTTGACAAGTTCCTTCAAAATTGTTTATTGTAATGTTAAATTTGGTATTTGCGATTATAGGATTTTGACCCAAAAAAATAAAAAGATTAGGATTATTGCATATGAGCTTCTTCTTATTATCTTAGGCTACATATCAATTTACAAAGCATCTAGTTTATCCTCAGTTTTGAAATTAAGCATCTAAACAGAGGATATCAGAATTTGGTTTTCACATACGTGTCTCTTGATAATTACATTGTTGTGATTGAGTCTTTAATCCCTTCTACATGACTATATATATCAGCCTGAGACACTTCTCTCACAGCAACACTCTGTATGATGCTTTAGAAACTGTTATAATTAGCGATTATAAGTCATTCTTAGGTTTGTGTTTATGTTAAGCTGGCTTCATAAACACATGGTTTAGCTCATATAGTCTCCCTTGGCTTTTTGCTTTTGAGATATACAAACATGATCTACATGATTGTATATGACCCTGAGACTCTTCTCTTACAGCTACACTCTCTATGATCATTTAGAAATCTGTTAAAGTTAGTGATTTTACGCCATACTTGGGTTTGTAATGATGATAAGCTGGCTTTATAAAAACATAACATCCTCTTTTGCAGACTTGTTTGCTTTCGAGATATACAAGCATGATCTACATGACTGTATATGAACTTGAGACTCTTCTTTTTTTATTTCTCTTTAGGATGAATCAGGATCTGAGCCATCTCGAGATACACCGGAGAAGTCCAAAAAGCGGATCCACGAGTCTGATAATGCAAGTCCTGCCGCTGGAAATACTGAGTTTAAGAAAGTAAGCTTTCGTTTTTTTTTTAATGTTTTTCTGTTTTCTTTCGTTTTGATGTTTCATTTTTTTGACAATAACTATGTTTTTTTGTTGATTTTTGACCTAGTAAACACTAATACAATATATTAAAAGCAGATACATACATTAATTAGTTTAATATATAGTTGACTGAAAATAAGATTAATGGCTTTTTCAGTGGATTTGATGTTCAAATGATCTAATGTATGCTATTTGTAGTCTGGACAAACTCAATCTGGATGTTACAAGATAAATCTGGACAAACTCAATCGTACGTGAACGTTAACAACAGAGCCAAACCACACGATATCACTTGATAGCTTCAACTATATCGTGTGATTAAGTGATCTCACAAGTATTTTTTTGTTGTGACTAAAATTCTAACGATCAAGACAAATTATGATAATTTAACTCTTTTTTATTTTGTGAGTATAATAATTTAACTTAAAAAAAAAAAAATTATGATATAGTGAGATATTCCTTTGATAAGGAAGATTAATCAGTGATTACTAAGAGTCATGTCTCCTTGGGATATGCTGCAACAAAGCTCATGTCGTTTAAGACCTTGTGGTCAAGTGGTTAAAAAAAAAAAAAAAAAACCCCTCGCCGTCTATAATACGACGTTAAGACGTTAGAAACGTTACGACGTTTTACCGCCTTTGTTATTGGGCATTTAGAAAGCCTAACGTCTTAATACCAAATACGTCGTCGTATTCATGCATATATTTAAAATTATGAAATGGTACAAAATACTACTATACTCTGCCCGCGCTGAATAGATTACGAATATTTCTGAAATTTTATAAATTAGATGAACAATAGAAAGTTAGAAACATATGTTAAATAACGTTAATAAATTATTAAATATTCAATTACTATTTATATTATCTGTTTAGTGAACATAAAAAAAAATTTATTAAGCTATTTATAAAATACTTATTGTTATATCAATGGTTGAAAATATATCATTGATTTTTGAAATTATAATTATTTTAAAACTAGTAACCCATTTGTAAAAAAAAAAGTTTATAATTAATTGTTTTTGTACTTATCCTCAAACAAACCAATCAACAATTATCTTCTTCATCGATCTCTATTTCTATTATGCAGATATTTTTTGTATCCTTTCAATATATCATCAATTGAGACAATAACATAAATGTCTTCTTCTTCATCTTCAACTTCTTCTGTTTTATCTTTTCTTCTTCCGCTTTTTAATTCAATTATAAACACTTTTTCTACGGGCTACTAGGCATATACCGTTACTACAAAAAATAAAAATCTAAATGTAAAATTGACACATTCAATAAAAAAACTTCTAAATAAGCTTAATCTATCCAAAAAAATGGGAATGTATTTACTCCAAAAATAAACTACCGATTTTTTCTATCTAGTTGACTTGGCCCCAACATTTCCTTTCATCTTAAAGATTTTTATATTTCCCTAATAATTTAAGAGAAAAAACTATTTTTAGTGTGTGTTTAGTATATATAATGAGTATTGACAAAGAAAAATTATATATAGCTACTGCGAGATAAAGAAACGCAAGAATTTTCTGCAGTTAACTTAAACAACTTTTTCTTAATTTTTTGAATTATGAAATCTGCTACTTTATTTATAGTTTTAGGTGTTTTCGTGTTCTTCATTTTGAACAATGTTAAAGGTAATCTATTGTTCTTCTTTTGATTTAAATTTATTTATGATAACATTGATTATTCCCTACAAAGAAAAAGTTGTGTTGAAAAGTAAAGTTAAAATTTGCAAAATTGGGTGTTAGCTAAAATCTTTATCTACCATTAATTTGTTTTTTTTTTTTTTGGTGGTTGTTTGAAAATAGTAGAGGTGAATGCACAGGTTCCTGTATGCAGACTTTATCATAATGGTGCTGGAAAATGTGGTCCTAATGGAAGCAAGATGTGTGAAAACAAAATGAAGTCACGCGAGAACCCAAAATTTGTTCGTTGTGACTGTAGTAACACCAGAATACAATTCCAAGATCGCTATAGCTGCTACTGTTATATTAGTCTTCCTTGTAATATGTAAGCTCATATTCTTACTATTACTTGTGAAAGAGTTTTATTAAAAAAGCTGAGTTGTCACACAAAAAAAAAGCTAGTGCAAATCAAATATGACATGACAAAGTTTTCATTTAGAAAAGAAAATTAGCTGAGTCACTAATAATTCAATCGAGAAGATAAAATTTATCTGTTTTTTTTTTTAACGTTTTGTCTTATTGATATTGATACCGAGAAGATTACATCATAAAACATAGATCTGACATATAAAATACAAAGAGATCACAATGGTCTTTTTCACACTAACAAAATAGTGAAGACGACATCTTTGATTACACATTGGCGATACCAAAACAGTATTGTTTCGAGTTTTTAGAAAGTCAATAAAAGGCGTTCCCGCACTCACAATAGCAGACAGTCGTCCTATACTTTTACAAAACACGATAACAATTCTCATGATTAAGATATATCTCATTCTTCGATGATCTTCGTCAATTTTGTCCCGGAAGAGTTAGCTTCGGAAAATGTTGCTCTAAACACCTTTGAACAAACTTGATCTGCAAAACTCATATCAGATAGATAGACAAAATCGATTGAAAATTCAGTATCTAAAACTATATAGATCTTTTATGGGAAAAGAACCATAGATAAAAGTTTCATCTTAAAAAGAAAAAAAACTAACACAAATAAAAGAGTCACAAAAACCCATGAAATTGACTTATTCTCATATCCAAAAAGACATAAGAAAGAGAGGTCTCAATACACAGAAGAAAACTACTAGATTACAACCCTCTCACGATGCCGGACATGGTAGAGGTAGAATATGAAAATCCCCTGTTTTTCTCTGCCTACGGCTAGGGTTTTTGCTGAATTTTATGTAGGGAATCTTGCGATAAAACTTCTCTGTTTGCAAATTGGTTCTGAGAATCAAAAATTGTCTAGCAGGAATATCAAAACAATTAAGACCATACGTTTCCTCCGCCTAGAAAGATCCGAAGTCAGAAAGCGAAAACCTAATTTCCGACTATGCCCCGAATATGAGATTGGTCGTTGTGCAGGTAAATCGAAAATCAGATTGTCGGTTTTTCTCTTTTCTTTTTCTGCGATCAATTGATGAAAAGAAAAATATTTACAACTATTCCGGGGAAGGAGATCGATTGGATCTCGCCGCTCCGTCGGAATCCAAGGGATCGCAAATCCTTTCTACTGCACCGCTGGTATCTCCGGTAAGTCACACCACGTTCCAGTTTCTTCGATCTAACGTTTTGCTCTTCTTTGTTTGTGTAGGCAAAGAGGTGGGTTTGGTGTATCTTTGCTGGAAAGTCGCTGCATCTTTACATGATGGGCTTCTTTCGACAAAGTTAACCACTCAGTATCGTATGAATGGTGTAATCGCTGGCTGGGCATCAAAGGAGATGTATGGTGGGTGGTTGAAATCTGCTCTAAGTGTGGCTTCTCATCTGCTTATCGATTCTCCCTTTGTGAAGGTACTTCTTCTTACTGTACTTTCTGCTGCTGTTTGATTGGTTTTGTTATTTATGTGATGGCAACATGACATGCAAAGACATAATTTTTTAGTTGTTATGCTTTTATTCTTTAGAAAATTTCCGTTGAGGCATTACTTAATTCGTTTAGCAATTCTATTGGTTTGTGTTACATGTACTATCTTAGTATCTTCCTTGCGGTTGTAATTTGGATTGTTTACAGCTTTCTTTGGCCTCATTTGAGGTGGGGCTATCTGCCTATCTTAGTATCTGTGTGCTGAAAAGAGCGTCTAGATCCGGCTGGCACATGATCATTATACAATGAGGGAGAAGCTGATACTGTGGTTAATCACGTCATTTCTTTGATATAAGCAGGTGAGTGATATATTTTTCAGTTGAATGACTATCTAAGATATTCAATATGTTATAATTTAGACACAAGCCAGAGTTTGAAGAATCAAAGCTTCACCCATATTGATTGCACTACTGTATTTAAACAGTTAGTGATCCCTTACTACGACTATGCACTTGATCTCATTTTGGATGTTGAGTTTTCAAACAGTAAGTGATCCCTTCTCTTTTTTTTCTGTCTAATAGGAACAAGTAAAGTTAGAAGTGCTTTGGTCTGAAATCTTGTGTCTTTTGGGGGATTTAGGTGAGATGTTTACAGAAGAACATAATGAAATGGTGGAATCAGCTGCTGAAATGCTATATGGTCTTAATTCATGTTCGTTACATTTTTGCTACTAAGGAATGGCTGCAATGGTTAGAGTTTCGTACCAGATTCCGGTGACAAATCCCTCAGGTTTTGACAACGTTAATTGGAAAAATTCCATTGTCTATCACCACCTGTAATCACTCATATAATTTTGGGTTTCTTAGACGGTCCACGTGACTTGCACATCAAGCTAGCAATTAAGAGCGAAACAATTTGTTTTTTTTTTTGTTTTAGTTTTCCAAAATGGCGTCTCTAACTGTCAACTAAAAGCTAATAAAGAATATTATTGATTAAGTAAAAAAAACGTGAAGAGACTATACGTACATGTCGATCTTGGTAATGAAACTGCAACACTTGTGTTGATTCTGGATCAGGACTTTGGTTTATCATTAAAATAGCAATTTCAAACAAAGAGAAGAACATGATCAAAGCAATAATCCATCCATCCTCTTTTTTTAAGTAAGTGTCTCCGGTAACCTTTTTGGCCCACAAACACGCACACACCTACGATAACGTTTTGTTAGGAGTTAGCACTACCAAAAAAAAGCATATTCCGACGGATTTGCGACGTTTTTCTGAGAGGAAGAAATTGGTCGGAAAACCGTCAGAAAATCGTCGGTATATTTTCGACGGATCGTTGTCCATCGGAAATTAGTCGGGTCATTCCGACGAAAATTAACCATTACTGCTTTCCGACGGATTTCGTAACCGTTTGAAATATTATAGTCGTTACTGCCACTATGCAGCCGAAAGCTAAAAAATCCGATAAAATCTATTGTCTTTGTACTAAATGTCGGAATCGTAAATTAGTCAAGATTAGCGACGTTTGGTCACACCTGTATGTTAATGGATTTATGACGGGTTACAAAATTTGGTATTATCATGGAGAAAATGATACAATGGTCGATGATGCTAGTACTAGTGAACACTATGTTGGAGATTGATTAGAAGAACCTGGAACGGATCCAAGTAGAAACTGTAGGTCATGTTCAAATGGTGAATGATGCGTTTCGTGAAAGTATACCATCGATTGCTGAATATGCATATAAAGGTGAATAACCTAACTTAGAAGCTCAGAGATTCTTTGATATGTTACACGCGGCTAAAAATCCGTTATATGATGGTTGTAGAAAGGGACATTCCCCTTTATATGCTGCAATTAGGATGATGGGTATAAAGACGGAACACAATTTGACTGAGGAGTGTGTGGATGCAATAGCTGATTTCGTGAGAGATATTTTGCATGAGAGAAAAACGAGTTTGTTTGATTGTCATAGGCGTTTTCTTCCAAGTGACCATCCGTATCGTGGGAGCAAGACGTTTAGGAGGAACCGTAGAGTATTCGATGGTCCACCTCCTGAGTTAGATGAAAATTATGCGTTGACTCAGTTCAGAGTTTTTGGTGTTGAGAGGACCGTTGACTGTGGTGGTAACAGGCATTATCCTGTGAATGCATGTGAAGACCTACATAATTGGCACAAGATGAGTATTTTTTTATTTGCCTTATTGGAAGGATCATTTGTTAAGGCATAATCTTGATGTCATGCACATTGAGAAGAACTTTTTCGACAACATAATGAACACTATTCTTAATGTCCAAGGGAAGACGAAGGACAATCTGAAGTCTAGATTGGACTTAACAGAGTATTATTCTCGTAAGCCGCTACATGTGTTAGTGAATGGGAAAGCCCCATTCCCTGGTTTTCGATTAGATGCACCTGCTAAGGAGACGCTTTTTGAGTGGATTTCTGATAGTGTTAAATTCCCCGACGGATACGCATCTAACCTTCGTAACTGCATTGATCGTGGAGAACAGAAGTTTATTGGGATGAAGAGTCATGAAGGAAAATTTGCAACTTTGTGAGGTTGGGTCGTGGGTCGTTTGGTTTTGTTGAATGGATCGGGTCACAACATTGGATATGGCTGGTTGGATCGGTAGTTCTTTTAATTTTGAAGGGTTTAATGCGTAATCAACCATATTTTTAATTTAAAAAAATATTAAATAATTGCTCTGTTATAACGGGGGCATTTGAGATCTGCTTTCCAGCCAAAGATTCCAGCAATTGAACCGTTTTAACTTGAACTGACTCTAAAAACACAAAAAAAAACTCCAATAACCATTGAAAACTATGGTTAAAATGCGTTAAAACGCAATACATCACTAACAAAGCAAGGATTTGCTCATTTGGGTTTCTTTGTAAAAGCGTAGTTCAATCACTCACTTGATTTTCTACAGACTTTGATTTCTCTGGGTTTATGTGTAGATATGTTGATTTATCTCTTTTTCTGCGATATGCTTTTTGATCTGTAGTCGATATGTTTTGTCTAGATGGTGAACATGAATGATTTGGTCATTGTTTCGTATAGCAATTCGAATCTGGTCATTGTTTTGTATAACTATTTATCTGTAGTTATATAAGAGATATGCAGAATCCAGTGGTTGTATGAGTAATGTTTGAAATTGTAAATCGTCTCTTGTGGTGCTCTTGTTGTTCTTTTGCTTGATCAATGTTTGAAATTGTGGTGCTCTTGTTGTTCTGAAATTCCTATGGTGCTCTTGTTGCTCCATTGTGGTGCTCTGTTTGTTTTGAAATTCTTATGCTTGATCAATGTTTGAAATTGTAAATCGTCTCAGATATCATGGCTATGAACTGTGTTTTTGTGAGATTCAGAGAGATTGCCATATATGGCTGTCTTTGACTTCAGCTGGTGATAGAATGATGGAGGCTTTGCATGATGGCGATGACGCTAGGAACTAGACTTTCATACTAGGGATGTGATCTTTGAATTCTGGAAATGAAGATTGTTTCTAGTATGTTTCTTATTTTGTGTATTACATTTCTGCAGAAGGACGTCCCTGTATAATGCTGCTATTGACATCCATCATCCCTGCAGGTTTGTTGATCTTTGGAACTGATTTATGTATTACAGATTTGAAACATTACATAGGTTTGTGTTCATCTTAGTTTGTAGCAAAACAGATTTTGTTTGCATCTGTTTGTGAATTGCATCTATTTGTGAACTGAGAACTTAGACTAAGCTTGCAAGGTTTGGGTTAAGAAGAGTTACCAATTGGCTATCTGATCTCTCTGCATCTGGTGGACTGTGTCAGATGCTGCTTACGGTTGTTGTCTGAGGAGAACATAACTGAAGAAGAGAGGAATATGGCAGTTTCGGTCAGAGCCAGTTTGGTGAATGTTGATGCAGAATAAAAATACGTGACAAGAGGGTGTTTGAACATGATAATGAAGGATGTTGACTTGTACAAACAGGGATGCATGAGGACCATTTCAGTTTGTACAATGACATCCACTTTAATTACACTTGCGTTTGGTGTCTTGGAATATGTATGCTTGCGTTTGAGTTTGAGTTGGATTGTAGCAAAACTGAAGTTGAAGCTTCTTTTGTATAAAGTTTATGTTTGGTATTGATGTTAGTTTGTGTAAAACCTCTCTTATAAAAAAAATTATATTTGATGAAAATAGAAATTTATAAATATCAAAAATAATAATTTGAAAATTATTTGGTTAAGAAATTTATTTTAGATCAAGATGATTAAGATTAGATTAAAAATATGATTAAATGAAAATATGGACAATTTAGTCATTTTTAAATTAAAATTATTTGGATGAAAATATAAACTAACCAAACAAATACATTTACATTCAGATGAGTCATTAGATAAATAATCAAAATAATTGAAAATAAAACGAACAACATCTGAATGGATTATAGATAGAGCATGAAAATAGATAATCGGGATGAAAATGAAAGATGATCAAACGAACATGGCCTCAAACTGCTTTTTTAGGCCCTATTCGTTGGCTCATTTATCATTTCCATCAAGATGATTCATCCAGTTTATTCAGCCAAATCCAAATGGTTCATTTAGATGTGTTCGTTTTATTTTTGATTGTTTATCCAGATGATTTATCCAAATAGAACTTTGTTTGTTTAATTAATTTATTTGTATATCTGAATAAACCATTTGAATAGTTTAATAAAAAAATGCTTTCATCTAAACAGTTTTTTTTTTGTTTTTTTAACCATACAATTTATTTTAAACATACTAATCTTTGACATTTATAACTTAACTAGATTAGACCTCGCATATATGCGGAGTTTATAAGTTAACTTATACAATTCATTAAAAATAAAAAATAAAAAATTTGAAAATAAATTGTTTTTCCTTTTTGAAATATAAATATATCTTTTTATTTTTATTTTAGTTATTTATTTATGAATATAATTTTTATTTTAATACATATTAAAATCTTATCGATTAATTTAACACTTGTCTTTATCATTT
The DNA here is from genome assembly GCA_020283515.1 of Alliaria petiolata. Classification (NCBI taxonomy): domain Eukaryota; kingdom Viridiplantae; phylum Streptophyta; class Magnoliopsida; order Brassicales; family Brassicaceae; genus Alliaria; species Alliaria petiolata. Next base: position 203,484,752 of record JAHZTW010000001.1, read on the forward strand.
TACAATCATGTTTAAAATTAACTACGAAACATTAACTTTTATAAAATAAGAGTTATTTTAAAGAATTAATCATTTTCTGAACTGAATTTCCATTTTTTCTTCTTTTTAAAATATAACTGTATCTTTCTTTCTTTTTAGTTTTTTAGTTTTTTAGTTTTTTTTTTGGTTTTTCCTTTTTATCCTTTATACAATTTATGGTGTCCTAAATTAAAGTTAAATTTTTCCTTTTTAAAATATAAGTCTTTTGTTTTTCTTTTTATTTTAGTTTTTTATTTAAAAATATTTTTTAATCGTGACACATGTCAAAATCTGATCGAATAACTTGACATGTGTTGGAATCCTGTTAATTACCAACTTTGATGCATCATACTTTATATAATAAGATTTTGTAATCCAAATTTGCTTAAAATAATAAAAAGATTATAAACATGTTTTAACAAAAGCATATGTTAACACAAACAAAGAGTTTGTTGTTGTTGCTTTAATGATAAAAGATTCAATAGTTTCAGATTTCTATAATTACATTATCTCCATAAACATAAACACCCCACAGTTTAAACTACACACCCATTAAACTTCAGAAGAGTTTCGGTTAACACAAATTACACAATTCGAGACTACAAAAGTCCTCTTTGTTCTTCACATCAGCAACATCTGCATGAACAAAAATATGTACAAACGGATCAAACTTCCAAAGAGCAACAAAACGGCATATCAACAACACGAATATCAGAGTAAAAACATAATAACATGTACAAACCTAATAACATGTACACATCGATCATAGAAGCATGATTAAAAGAGAAACAAAACGATCACGTTGACAAAACCAAAACCAGAAATATACATCTATGACTGAAATGCAAAACAAGTAGCAAAATTGAACACATAAGCATGAACAAAGACAAGACCAAAACCAGAGCTGTACATCTATGACTGACATGCATAACGAGTTAAAAAAATGGAACAAACATTGAAGCCAACAATCAAAGAAGCCAACAAACAGAGAACATCAATCGTGCTAAGCTATATGCAAGAATATCAAACCTTAAAGACCATACAAACACAACCCACACTCTGCTGCTACGCTATATGCAAGAATATCAATCGTGCTTGCTGATTTCTTGAACACAATCAGAAAAAATAAACATAACAGCAATCGTGCTACGCTATATGCAAGAACATCAAACCTCAAAGACCATACTGAAAACAGAGAAGTAGCTACACGTATCAACCAAAGTCATACCTGTTAATATAGATGAGATTGGGCCATCTGTGTTGTGATCGAATCTTTCATAGCCTCCATCATTCTATCACCGGCGGGTATGTATGGAACATGCACATTGTATTCATCACTGTGCTGTTCAAATGCTTCTATTGCTCCCCAATGTGAAAAAACTGAATCCTCTTGTTGTGAATCTTTGATAAAAATAAATTAATTACCCATCAGCCGTATACTCGTATTAAATTTTCATACCTGCATGTCAAGATGTTCATCTATGATATTTTTTGTATATGGTCATGTTGGGTTGGTTGATGACGGGAGTACATTTCTTACACCACACTCTGATGATATCAGGCGCATGTCCACCTCCAGCACCTTCACTGTCCATAAGGATTCAACAAAAAAAAAATAGCACTTCTATATTTGCTTCAAAGATAGGCAGTGACCTTACTTTGTCTGGTTATATGATTAGCTATATGACTATATCAGCTAACTGAACCTCATAACTAGATAGCGTAAGGGGATTTGGCTCAAGGAATTTAAGATAATGACAATAACTAAAATTAAGAAGCAAGCATCTGAGAGGTGCATGAAGTGGTGAGATGGTGATGAACCTGTGGTATATGTGTATTGTTCTCCCTCGAAATGCATCGATCGTGTGCTCCACAAAACCTGATTCATTTAAGGTGTCAGTATGAATGTTCACCTGTCAAATCCAAACAATTGAGCACATGGGAAACCACCAAATTTGTTTCTGAAAAGAGGAATTCAGGGAAAAGAGAAAACTTGGATATCATATTCTTCTGAAACTGCTAAACAGTTGTCTATTGCAGCAGGAGTAGTTCCCCAGTCCTCTTGGAGCTTCAATCCCATTGCTCCAGCCTTAAAGTATTTGACGAAGTTCTAAGGGTTTAGATGTATTTCCCTAACAACAATACATTTGCTAACCGTAAGAGTTCTAGTGGTGTATCTGTCTGAAGAAAAATGCTGACTTTTGAAAAGAAAAAAACGATTACATGGATAACAAGCATATATCATTATCAAGAAGAAACATATCTCACCTTTCCTGTAAACCCAAAATAGTGGCAGGCGATCCGTGGACTGCAGCATTAACTTCATATCGAAAGGAGATGGGGTGCATGAAGTAGCACGTGTACCGTAAGCAGACCCTGTCCCTCCTCCAACCATTGTTGTAATGCTTGTAGATAATTGTGAATTGGAGGTAAGTGATCTAAATTTGTGTTCTAAGAAACTTGCAAACTAAATGCTTTCTCCCCATACATGACGATGGTTGATCTAGAAAACAACAATTATGCACTGTATTCCAAAATCTGTAATGCGTTCAAGGAGAATATATGCAGTCAGGCTACTCTGCCCACCGCAAGACACTGCTTCATACACCAATTGAGGACATATGATATGCACATGACAATCTATAGCTCATGATGTTACAATCAGTTCTTGTTGTTAATCCCATTAGATAAAAAAAAAACCCAAATGAACAAACTTATCCTAAACAAAAACCCATCAATCGAATCAAAGCAACAGAGTTCCATTTCACCGATCACTTAAAGCTTCTAAAGCATAGAAACGCCACAAACTCGACTCACCAGACATAAGCTAATTCAATCGGAAAACGAACTCATTTCATCAAAGCATAAGGCGTTTTAGGAAGCTACGAGAAAGTACAAGAAGAAAAGAGAGAGAGAAGCTCGCCTGTGTACACGCCGGAGAGGTAACCTGCAACGATAGACGCCGGAGAGGTAAGCTGCAACGATAGGCGCGCCGGAGAGAGAAGCAGCAGTGAGACTCGCTGGAGACGTCAGAGAATGACTCGTCAGGAAAAGGAGAACCGAGAGAGTGAGAGTCGGCAAAAGAAATGCGAGAGAGTGAGATAGCCGAAATCTCATCTAAATGATTCATTTAAATGATTTTCAATTTTTTAAAACTCCATTTAACGAGTTTGATCGCGGTGGAGAAGATGCATCCTTTCAAATATTCAAGAAGATACTTCAACAAAGACACTTCACCATGTTTTTAAGCAATGTATATGTTCTTCTATTAACCACTTTGTTTTGGAAACCACGGCTCTAAAAACCACAATGAAAACTACTAAAAAAAAATAGTTCGAAATCGAAGATGCATCATATTTATATGGTATGACGATATTCGTAATTGGCAATTCTAATTTTTATTTATATTGAAAGAATCAATATATTAAATTCTTAACCAAAGAACATCTATAGATCTAAATTAGAAATTAATCAATGTTATACAACAAAAAAAAATGGTTATAATGGTTATGTGCATTAAAAAAAAAAAAAAACTATCATCACCCTCCAGATGAATCGATCTATTCATAAATATAACATAAATATAACTCGTCAGGTTTGGTAGTCATAATAAGATTTGGTAGTCATATTACTAGCGGGGTACTAAATAACATAAATTAGACAATAAATATAAAATAAGTTTTGATGCAACTGGTACAGAGGAGCAATGGTAAAACGACCAATATTAGCGGCGGGTTGGTGGACAGCGACTAGGAAGAGGCGGAAATTGGTGGGGACCTACTGCAATAATCAAAAGAACAATATTCACGAATTAGTGACAGTTAATTTGTTATCAGAAACAACATTCAGTAACTAGAGCAAGTTTAAGAATCTGGGGAAACCTACCTGAATTACTTTTCATACGAGCATAACTATCACTCATACAACGATCACACCCACTAAAGAGGGTAGATTCGTGTCTTGTTTCAGCCAAGGATACCTCAAGCATACTTCCTTCCATGATACGATCATCGAATCCCAACGCCTTCTCATTGCCTTCGCCATTTTTCAGATTTATGAAAGCGAATCTGTAAAAAAAAAAAAAAAAAAAAAAAAAAACCAATCTTCAGCTCACATTTATGTTGATCGAGAGTAGTCACAAAGTTGGAGGAAGAAAGTCACCAAACCCTATCGGAAAACCGGTTTCAGAATCTACGGGAAGAGAGAGCCTTGTGATTTCTCCACATGAACCGAAAATATTACTCAGCATTTTCTTGACTTCATCCCCAGGACGCAAACATTCAAATCCCCTAACGAAAAGGCCATCCCTATTAAAAGGCCGCACTTTTTCACAATCAGGACAGCGATTATTCATCATTTCATATAGCCAAAAAGCGATAACGTGTAATTTATCAAAATTCTCAACCGACAATCCAAATTAGAACAGCTACAAAAAAACAAACAAAGTCATAGTAAACACAAATACCTTAAAACAAGCACAGCCAGAATACATCGGTTCCTCGTTTTCCTCTGGGGCTTCCTTCTTCTGTACAAAGAAGTAGTGTATCAAAATTGTAATAGTGTATCAGGATTCTCACACCTACAAAATAATTATAACAGCTACAAACAAACAAAGACCTAGTAAACACTAATACAATATATTAAAAAGAAAAAAATAAGAAACATATACCTCTGGTGAAACTTCATGTAAATATTTGGTGAATATAATTTCCGCTAGTCTTTTAACAGACTCAGTCAGTTCTTTGATAGATTTCGACATTTCAATGAGTTCCTGCCATTCGAATAAAAGTAAAGATTACGAAAAAAATTCAAAAACAAATTAAACTCAATACTTTGGGCGAGAGCGAGGCATCGTAAATTGCACTAATGCCAAGAAAAAAAAAACAGTTGACATTTCTTCCATTAACTATAATTTAAATAACAATTCCGTCGCAAATAAAATAAAATTCGTCACTAAGCACCCACTGTAACATTTATCAAAACTTTTGTTTGACAGTTTAATTGTTTAATCAAATTGACCGGCTGAAATCAATTTGATTCAATAATAATAAACACCTTTAATATTGTCATTTTTTCATCTTCTCATTTTGTTACAAAAATAAACCAATAAACCAAAGAAAGTGTAAAAAAACATACTTTCTTAAACTCGATATTTACAGCAGCGTGACTTGCAATATCAGACTCGTGGACCCGCTTTTTTGTTTTACACTTTCTTAGACTTGCTCTATCAGACTCGTTGATTCCCTCCTGATTCACACCGGCAGGTTCACTGTCAGGTCTAGATCGTGTGCTCCGCTTTTTGGACGAGAAACAGAGTGTGAGTGAGACAAAAAAAAATGAAACACCATAACAAATAAGGAAAAACAAAATCACGAACGCTTACTTTCTTAGATCCAGCGGCAGGATCAGACTCGTGGTTTGGCTTTTTGGAGTTGTCCGGTGTAGAACCGTCGGGTTCACCGTCAGGTCTAGAATTAAGCCTCAGCTTAGAGGTCTTGCGAACCTCGTCCATTGTAAAAGACGAGAGCGGCGGCTAGGTTTTGGACCTAGAGCGAGAGAGAGAGTTTGGAGGCAAAAGAGAAGAGAGAGAAGTGCGGCTGCTAGGTTTTGGAGAGGACGAAAAAGGAATCAATGGCCGGAAAGCCCTCCAAAGTTGAAACTAGATCCGAAATACCCCGGTTATGTTTGGCAATTTATTTTTGATTTTAATTTTAATCGCAAAAGCGGCTAAAGTCATCTAACCCCTTGTTTCAATCGAAAATTACCGACCCAACCACTTAATATCCATCCCATCCTAATCCAATATAACCTGACCCACACATATTTAGTAAAAACCTAATATACAGTTTCAATTCGACTCGGCCGGAATTCAGAGAGCCTTTCATTCACCGTCTTCTCGAAACACGAGATGTTCGACCGAGATGACGATCGAGCAGCCACGATCTGTTCGTGTAGTTTTAGTTTTCGTCATTCCGTTTCTCTATCATTGTCTTCCGCGAGTTCCTTTAATTCAAGTTATCCGCGAGCGAGCATTCTTCTAGCCATTAATTCGTGAGCATCTGAGTTTGCTCTGTCGACGCTAAGTGAATATGTTTTTTAACTGTCCATTAAGTCCCAATTTTATTTATTTGATAGAGGAAGAGCTCTTTGGTTTCAGAGTAATTTATATTTTGAATTTGTAATGCTAAACAATTTGGAGTGATTTTTTTCTGAACGATTTGGCAAAAATATCAGTGTCATTGATTTTGATTTGTTTAAGTTCGTTGAAGTTATCATATTTGGAGCTCTCTATTCATAAGAAATGATATTTCTTTCTATTTTGAATCTATTGGTTTTAGATAAGATGCCGACTCGAACGAAAAATTAAAAAAAAAAGGCTATAAGGAGGAGTTTACGCTAAGGGAAACCAGTCCGGAAACACAATTTCCAGAAGCAAGTCCAGAACGAACTCCATATTTGGAGCTCTCTAAGTTCCATCTTCTAGTTACTTACGTAAGCTTCAATCCTCCCCATGGCGTTTAGGTGATTTAGAAATAGAAACAAATGTCTAAATACCTAGTATTTTGATTGAATTTTCCCAAACTCTTGAAAACTATAAAGTCAACAAATTTTCTTTATAGAATGATGACGATCAATTGAAAATACTAAATATAGTCACCTACTAGAGCTCTCTTCGGAGCGGAAAAGAAAAACAAAATCGAAGAGAAGAAAGTCAACTATACGATTTCGTACAAATAGTTCTTTGATATTAATAAGCAAACTATTCACACTAGAAAAAACAGAACATATAGCTCTCGTGACACTAAAACTATTACATGTCAACCCGCTCATGTAGCCATCCCTAAAACCTCTTATATGGAAGGTCGTGAAACCAGTTACCTTTGTAGACAGTGAGGAACTGCTTGTTCCACAAAACTGCTTGTTCTTAGTCCAAAATCTACAAATATTACATCAGATCAATGAATCTCCCTTTTCTTGCAAGCTTATGTGCCCACGGTTTTGCACGTTATATGAACTCAGATGATGCGGGTCCTGTTACTTCCAGCAGTCACCGTCCAGAATCCAACATACACATCATCTAGGTTATTACCACAACACTCGGGGGCAACGTTACACATTGTTCCTTTCATGCTTGGCATGCTTTCAGATAAGGAGATGGTCTTGGAAAAATGCTCTGAGAGAAAGAGGGCTTGTAGTTGAAAATACCAGAGACACAAAATCTGCAATTAGGTTAAACAGTTTGAAAACCATTGGGGCCTTAGGAGTTAAAACGCTTACAATGTTTCACTTCTAGAATATTGGATGCGAGATTTTTATTTCCTATGATATCTTGAGTAACACTTTCAGGAATCTTAACAGAGATTGTAGTGGTGTTTGGCTTGTACATATACAATGTATATACTTCCCCTCAGTTCCTCAAAGCTAGCATTCATAGTGAAAAAAGAAGAAGCGGAAAGTTATATCACTTAGCATCAAAACTGCAACTTTTTATGGAAAAAAGCAAGAAGACCACTAACCTATCAAAATATCCACCTGAGATCGATGCAAATGAAGAGTTAAACCTAAACACGAGCCTCATAAATTTTATCCAGATAGGGATGGTGTGATTCTTTTTCTATGTTTAATACAACATGAGGTCTCTATCTAAGAGCACGCAGCATACATGTTTCGTTCAAGGAGAGAAGCAAATAAAAGAATCTAGCAAAACAAATGTATCATTTACTCACCGTAAAGAAAATTCAGTGGTACAGTTGGAGATGCAGGTGTTCCCCTGGGTGCTTCGTATTGAATTCGAGTAAGGGTCACCGCCATAACTATTGCAAGCCGTAAGGGAGATTGAGAATTAAAATGCGTATTTAGGAGGGGGGGGGGGGGGTTAGTGGGAATGTGATTTGTGTAGATTTTAAGAATATTTGTGGATTTTAAAAGTACAGAGATTTTGAGAATTTTCAAAGATTTGTATGGATTTCAAGAGTTATGTTCATCCATATTTATAGAATCCATACAAAGTTTTTTATGGATTCTCAATGTCTGAGATTCATATTCAAATTTTCTTTCATTTTTTTTGGTAAAGTAATTATATGATAATAATTTTCTAGAAGTTTATTATATATATTCAAATAAGGTCTGTTTATTTGTTTATAAAGAAGATCATTGACATGTTACAATTATTCATTGTTTCACTTCATCTTTCTTTTTTTTTGTTAATGGTGAGGTATATTTTTTTGGGTCAAATAAACAATTTTATGTGAGGTATATCAATAAACAAATTTATATGGTATTAGCTTTTTGAAGGACTTATGGTGTTAACATACGATTTATTTGCATAAGATTATGCTTTTTCTTCACTTTGATTGACAACAAATTTTGGTTTTGTTATTTTATGTGTTGTGCAAATTTGAGTAATATGTCATGAAAAACTTGTGTTAAAAAGTATAACTTATGTTAAAAAGAGTATTTTTGTGTTAAAAAAGATTATTTTTTAATTTGCTATCCAAACTTTGAAAATACAAGGGAAAACTATAGTATTTTGAAAGTTGTGATTGATGAGTTAAAATGTAAAGAATCATTGTTCCAATAACACTATAATTTTAAAGAATTACAAAATCATTAGATACTATACTTTTTGAATAACACAAGATTTTAAATGGAATTACAAAATCATCACACCAATAACAAAGGATTTAAAAAGAATTATTAAATCATCATACCAATAACACAAGATTTTGTTAGAAGTTTAAGAATCATTACACCAATAACAATAGAATCTTGGAATTTTTAAAATCTTTATAAATCACCTTCCCACTAACCCCATTATGTTTCTAAAGTTATGGTGACCCTTTGGATAACTCTAAATATTTGTGTGCGGCAGAATTATAATCCCAAAACGTAAATTGTTAAAGCTAGGGTTTATATTTGCCGACAAATTTGATATGAGCCCAATAGACGTCCAATACAAATCTCTGATTCTTATGGCCCATAATGATTTTAACGTGATTTGTTCGGAAGGATTTTTGGGAGATTCTTTTTTAAAAATTATCAATAAAATACAAATCTCTGAAATTATTTACTTAAATAAAATATAAACTACACTCTAACCTGCGCGTTCGCACATGAAATTATTTTAAAATTAAATTTTGTTATTTATAAATTATGATATTAAATATGAGGTTTAAATCTAATTATAATATGAAAGATGAATTGTTTCTTTATGTTATGAGGCTTAAAATCTCATTCGTTAAAAATTGCTCATATATTTATTTATTAAAAATATAATATAACAGTTGTTTCTTCTTTTTCTTTCTCTTTATTCATTATGTATTTACATTTTTGTAATTATGTTCAGAGAAACTGATAAAAATTAAACTTTATACTATATAAAAATGAAGATTTACTATGTTTGCGATTATTTGAATTACAAATTATTATATATAATGACTTAAACTGCGAACGGGTTCGAAAATGTGAAATTTGGAAAACAAATTATATAAATAATATTATATTTGTATATGTGTTAGTTTTGTTTCAATTAGATCATATGTTATTGATTTTAGTGGATTATGTTTTTAATTTTGTTTTGCATATTGTAATAAGATCTTTATAATAATATAAGTAGTTTCCATAAAATTGAAATATAAACTTTTTCTAATATTTTATAAATATAACTAATTTAAACAAACCTAAATTTAGGTATGATTGGGCCTCTTTATGTTTATAATTGAAATTAATACCCAAATTATTGAATGAGTATTTTCCTGGCAATTTTAATGTGCCCAATAAATTGTAAAGTAATCTAGTGTATGTTTGTGTATGTTAGTTATTATGTTCTATTCAAATGATATATGTATTAAGAATTGTCTATATTAACCTTAATAAATCTCTAGAAATATAAATAATATCTAATGGCATATATTGTAAATACCATGGTAGGCAAATGTTATTTATTTTAGGGTTACTCTTTTGGGTGAATTTAATCTATATACATAAATAATTAGTTATTTAGGTAAATGGTAAAAGATAGTTTAAAATTAGTTTTTTAGCAAAGAGAAACAATTTTTTATCCAAAAAACTTCTTTTGATTCACTTAATTACACAAAATGCCATTAGTTTAAAAGGATTTGTTATTATCACGTCAAACTAGTTAATGTGAATCAAACTATGTGTTATTAGCTAACTAACTTTGTTAACCATGAGGTCAAACTAGTTATAGTGTTAACATAATTATTATATAATACAAAATTATGTGTTATTAGCTAGCTAACTTTGTTAACTTAACAAAATTATACTGATAACCAATAAAATAATTTTGTTATTGGTTAACTTAGATCGTAAACATTGTTATCATCATTAATGTTGTCATTATCATTATCGTGTAATTGTGTAAATTAGGATGAATAGTATTATCATACGGAAGATAACAATGTTATCAGCGTTGATGGTGAACAATGTTATCGAGATTTTATGCCTATAACATGATTTTCAGATAATGATATTTTGTGTAATTAGTTAAGAAGTGTGAGGGTAAAATAGATTTTTTGTACTTAACTTACCATGATGAACAGTAACATAGGAGAGAGAACTAATTATCACATTATTTGTTACCATGGAGTGCAATTTCTCTACTCTTTTAATAAAATAGATATATTTAGGAAAAGATAATACATATTTATAAAGATCATCTTAAAATATATAAAAAAACTACTAAAAGGCAAAATGGAAAAAAACAAATGAAAGATGATAGAATTGAATTTTTTTTTAATTTTCTTATTATTTTGGCATAAAATTTATGTAAATGTCAAATTGATGGAAATTATTCTAACAATGAAAGCCCAGCCCACTAAAGATCGAAATTATTCTAACAATGTTGGACGAGATCACACATTACACCTTGCTTTATGTTCTTATTTTTGGCCAACTTTAAGACCTGATGTGGAGCGTTTGTTGAGCGTTGTGTTACTTATCAAACGGCCAAAGGACATGCCACCAACGCTATATCTTTCTTTACCAATCCCAACACAGTCGTGGTTTGATATAAGCATGGATTTTGTCATGCGACTTCCACAAACGAAATGTGGATTTGATTCTATCTTTGTCGTAGTCGTTCGCTTCTCAAAAACATACTACTAATGCAATCTAGGTCGCTACTCATCTATTTCGCGAAGTTTATCGTCTACATGGCCTTTCTACATTAATTGTTTCAGATCGTGATTTTTTGTTTCTTGGGACATTTTTGGTCTTCGCTATGGAAGATGTTAGACACTAGTCTTGACATGCGTTTTGTTTATCATCTTCAAACCATGGACAAACGGAAGTCACTAATCGGTCATTTGGAAATCTATTTTGTTGCTTAGTTGGAGACTATATCAAGATGTATGATGCTAAACTACCCCAAGCTAAGTCACTAATGTAAGAGCTCCCTCTTCTCACAACTCCCTCTCGCTCTCGTTCTAAAAGCCCTAACAGTCAGTCCCTCTTCTCTAAACTCCCTATCGCTCTCGTTCTAAAAACCCTAGCATTTGATGCTTCATTCTAGTCCTAGTCTTGGCACTGAAGATGCCGGATCTGAACTGGCGATGTCTGATAGCGATGGATCTAAGAAGAAGAAGTCTCAAAACCGCAGCAAACGGTCTTTACCTGACACTAAATCTGATAGTAAAGATCCTCTACGATTCTTATTATTTTGTTCCCTTTATTTTTGTTTTTACATTGTTTATTTTTATTTTTTTCTCACTCTGTTTCTCCTTTTCGATCTTGAAGTCCAAAAAGCGTAACACAAATGATGATAAATCTGCCGGATCTACACCGGAAGAGACTAACCAAGAGTCTGAAAGTACTGATCCTCCCGGTGGTATTAATAATGTGAGCTTTTGTTTTTTTTCTTTAATTTTCCTTTATTTTTATGTTCAAATTTTGTAACAAATCTTGTTTGTTGATTAAATAGTTTTTATTGAAGATATAAAAGAAATATTCCTTAGGAATGAAGCTTTCCAATTGTTTTTATTAGGCCTAGACTTTTACCCATTTTTAATACAAATGTATATGAGTTTTTACTGTGTATTCATAATTATTTTTTATATTTAATGGATCAATTTCTTATATTTAATGGCAGGAACTCGATAAGTCCACAAAGCAAAATCACGAATCTAATAGTAAAGATTCCGCTGCTGGATCTATGAAAGTACGGTTCGATTTTTTTTTGTTTTTTTCCTTAATTTTTATGTCGTAATGTAAAAATTGACATTTTAATTTTTGTTGGCTAAGTTTTGTAATCATGCTTTATTTGTTTTTTCTTTTGAATTCAGGAACATTTAGAAGAAATGTTGAAAGTTGCCGATGATTTAATTTTTTAATATCATGTGTGTTGTATTATTTATTTTATTTGTTAATATCATTTATTGATTGATGCAAATTCAGTTGCATTATTTAATTAAATGACCTTCGAAGTGGTGACTATAATTATTTACATCAGTATTATTTAATTGATGTTAATATGTATCATTTGCAATAAATGATATTAATATTTGCATCGTTTATTTTAATTGATATTAGTATTTTGCATCAATTAAAATAAATGATATTAAAGTTTGCATCAGTTAGAATAAATGATATTAAAGTTTATATCAGTTAATATAATTGAAGTAAACATTTGCATCAATTAATATAAATGATGTTTATATTTGTCTCGGTTATAACAATTGGTGTTATATATTTATATCATATATTTTAGTTGATACTATATAAATTATAAATAAATGATATTAAAATTCATGTAAATTTTAAATTTTATGTTAGTTTTTATAATATTATCAATTAGAGATAACTAATCATTCTGTATTTATTATTCTAAAGAATATATGTAAATACATATGTATGATTTAACATATAAAAAAAGTATGGTGTTGATCTTTTATAGAGGAGAAAACTAGTACTATTCATCCTTCTTTAACAATGTGGGACAAATAGTTGTTTAGTTAAAATTTTGTTTGCATCACTTTTTAGTGTCAATTTTTAATAAATGATTCAAAATAGAGTCAGTTATTTTTTGACACTTTATAAGTGATGCTATCTACTTTATTTTTATTAATTGATGCTAATTAAGTTAGTATTAGTATCAATTATTTTAATTGATGTTAATTAGGTTAGTAATAGTATCAATTGTTTTTATTTGATGCTAATCAGGTTAGTATTAATATTAATCGTTTTAATTGATGCTAATCAGGTTAGTATTAGTATCAATCTTTTTAATTGATGTTAATCAAGTTATTATTAGTATCAATTTTATTTAATTGATGTTAATCAAGTTAGTTAAGTATCAATTGTTTTAACTGATGCTAATCAAGTTAGTATTAATATCAATTAAAAGAATTGATGCAAAATTATATATTTAATGTCAATTTTTAATAAGTGATTGTAAATAGCATCAATAATTTTAATGACACTTTATAAGTGATGCAATGTACTATTTTTCTTGTAGTGTAAGTGTCTTCTATTGAACAAAGATGACCTTGTTGACTGTGTATTTAAGGTATGTCTATATTTCATTTTCGATCTTATACAAGAATTCTTATGTTATGATTTTATTTATAATGTTCAAACTTATATCTTTATGGCTAGATCCGATACCACGAAAAGAAATTGGAGATTATAAAATCCCTCCCTGCGAAGTTGATCCTGAGTTTTTCCAGAGCGTTAGTAAATTTTACTTTACTTTTTTAATTTTATTAGGTGTGGTATAGTTTTAATTTAGGAAATTTTTATTACTCTTATTTATTTATTTTTCTTTACTTTCAGCAACTTGTCCTCGAAACACAATTCTCCTACCAGTATACTGATATTGATTTGTAAGTATCTCTTTCTATTTTTTTTTTCCTTAATTTTTATGTTGTAATGGTAAAAATTGACATTTTAATTTTTGTTGCCTAAGTTTTGTAATCATGCGTTATTTGTTTTTTCTTTTGAATTGTGGAACATTTAGAAGAAATGTTGAAAGCTGCTAATGATCTAAGTGTCCATCTATTGAACAAAGATGACCTTATTGACTCTGTATTTAAGGTATGTCTTTATTTCATTTTCGATCTTATACAAGAATTCTTATGTTATGATTTTATTTATAATGTTCAAACTTATATCTTTATAGCTAGATCTGATACCACGGAAAAAAATTGGAGATTATAAAATCCCTCCCTCCCAAGTTGATCCTGAGCTTTTCCAGAGCGTAGTAAATTTTACTTTACTTTTTATTTTTATTAGGTGTGGTATAGTTTTAATTTAAGAAATTTTTATTACTTTTATTTATTTATTTTTCTTCATTTTCAGCAACTTGTCCTCGAAGCACAATTCTCCTACCAGTATATTGATATTGATTTGTAAGTATCTCTTTCTATTTTTTTTTTCTTAATTTTTATGTCGTTATGGTAAAAATTGACATTTTAATTTTTGTTGGTTAAGTTTTGTAATCATGCGTTATTTGTTTTTTCTTTTGAATTCAAGAACATTTAGAAGAAATCTTGAAAGATGCCAATGATCTAAGTGTCCCTCTATTGAACAAAGATGACCATGTTGACTCTGTATTTTTAGGTATGTCTTTATTTCATTTTCAATCTTATACAAGAATTCTTATGTTATGATTTTATTTATAATGTTCAAATTTATATCCATATAGCTAGATCCGATACCACGAAAAGAAATTGGAGATTATAAAATCTTTCCTTCTGAAGTTGATCATGTGCTTTTTCAGAGCGTTAGTAAAGTTTACTTTACCTTTTATTTTTATTAGATGTGGTATAGTTTTAATTTAAGAAATTTTTATTACTCTTATTTATTCATTTTTCTTCATTTTCAGCAACTTGTCCTCGAAGCACAATTCTCCTACCAGTTTACTGATATTGATTTGTAAGTATTTCTTTCTATTATTTTTTTTCCTTAATTTTTATGTCGTAATGGTAAAAATTGACATTTTAATTTTTGTTGGCTAAGTTTTGTAATCATGCGTTATTTGTTTTTTCTTTTGAATTCAGGAACATTTAGAAGAAATGTTGAAAGCTGCCAATGATCTAAGTGTCCCTCTATAAAACAAAGATTACCTTGTTGACTCTGTATTTAAGGTATGTCTTTATTTCATTTTTGATCTTATACAAGAATTCTTATGTTATGATTTTATTTATAATATTCAAACTTATATCTTTATAGCTAGATCCGATACCACGAAAAGAAATTGGAGATTCTAAAATCCCTCCTTCCGAAATTGATCCGTGCTTTTTCAGAGCGTTAGTAAATTTTACTTTACCTTTTATTTTTATTAGGTGTGGTATAGTTTTAATTTAAGAAATTTTTATTACTCTTATTTATTTATTTTTCTTCATTTTCAGCAACTTGTCCTCGAAGAACAATTCTCCTACCAGTATACTGATATTGATTTGTAAGTATCTCTTTCTATTTTAATTTTAATGTCGTAATGGTAAAAATTGACATTTTAATTTTTGTTGGCTAAGTTTTGTAATCATGCGTTATTTGTTTTTTCTTTTGAATTCATGAACATTTAGAAGAAATGTTGAAAGCTGCCAATGATCTAAGTGTCCCTCTATTGAACAAAGATGACCTTGTTGACTCTGTATTTAAGGTATGTCTTTATTTCATTTTCGATCTTATACAAGAATTCTTATGTTATGATTTTATTTATAATGTTCAAACTTATATCTTTATAGCTAGATCCGATACCACGAAAAAAAATTGGAGATTATAAAATCACTCCCTCCGAAGTTGATTCTGTGCTTTTTCAGATCGTTAATAAATTTTACTTTACCTTTTATTTTTATTAGGTGTGGTATAGTTTTAATTTAAAAAAAAATTATTACTCTTATTTATTTATTTATTTTTCTTCATTTTCAGCAACTTGTCTTCGAATCACAATTCTCCTACCAGTATACTGATATTGAGTTGTGCTTCAGCGCCGGCCCTGGAGTTATTAGGGCCACAAGCAAACCCAAAAAGTTTGGCCTATGAAATAATGGGTTTAAAGAGAAAAACAAAATACAAGAAAAATCAATGCATGTGGGAGAGTCGACCATGTGACTTGAGAGTCATTTGGAAAAGATTTACCACTAGACTACAAACACTTCTTTGAAAAAAGTGGGCCGAAATATTATATATCCATACGGGGCCGCAAGCCCATGGGTTCAAGGCCGGCGCTGTGTGAAGCAATACATTATATTAATTCGTGTTTACTAACTTTTTGACAATTCTATCAGTGTTAATATTTTTCATCATGTGCACACAAAAGAATGCTAATGTCAATTAATAATGGTAATGAATGAGATAAAAAAAAACTAATGAATGAAAAATCTAGTTGCATCACCCCACTTGTGGAGTTTGTTTTGTTTAAAGAGGAATAGTTAGTGAAATAATGAGTATATTCTCTTTTTATTAAATTGCTAAAAATATTAATTGAGTTTGTAATCTTCTTTCGATGGATTAGCATAACAGGTGTGCATCTCGTTTGTATATTATACTAAATATTTTTGACAGATTAAGAATGATTAAATACTGTCATCCACCCACATAGAACAAGCCAATAAGAACTTATTTATGTCTCGATCTAATTATGCTTTCTTCCCTATGTTTCTGAATCACACATTTGTTGAGATTTGATCTATTGATGCCGTTGTTTTTAAGAGATGCGTTTGGAATTCGTATAGAAACATTTTACGTTTATAATAATATGATAATGAAAGGGTTGTTTTTATGTTTATAAGACTGACTTTATATATGTCAGTCTGTTTTAATTTTGCCAAATTTGATTACTTTTGTATTCTGGTAAAAAAAATTAATTATGGGTTTATTATATATTCAAAAAATAGTTCGTTTATCTCTCTATCAATTGTTTCCTTGTTCATGTCCGATTAATGTAAAGCTGTAATAAATAGACGATAGTAATCACATCTTATATATATAAAAAAAGTCATAATTAATCGTTTCCCTCTTCTGATGACTATTCTATTTCCTCTCACATTCATAATCTCCTTTAAATACAACAAAATTAAGTAGATTTGTTTTTAAAACATAAGACAAATGAAACTGATTTAAGTAAATTTTAAAGACACTGCATCTGCATGCCTGAAACAAAGACACAGGTAACCTCAATTGACAAAAAACAAATTAAAAACAAGAAACGAGACATTTTTATTACTTGAAAATAAAAAGATGAAACTACGAAGACAAACACTCCACTAGAGCTACTTTATTTCAGAGAAAACTCAAACAACAAACTGAACCAAACCACCACACTGTTTAACGGTGCTAGTGCTACAAGTCGTTGCTGGGTCACATGTTTTCACCCTTAACGGTGGGAACTTGGGATGGGATTGACGTAGATACCAATCGATGACACACATTTTGTGCGGTAAGACCCAAAGAAACCACCAAACTCACGTCGATCACGTATTGCCGGATCAATTTCTGTGTTGGGAAGACTTACATCCTTACTATCGTGCCCAATCGATCCGTGCTTCCCACGGTTAGTGTGAAATGTCAAATTTCTGATTCCTCCACGTTTTCCTTGTGCTCCACTCAATCCAGTCACAAATTCATCTTCATTCAGTCTCACCTGCGGTTAACTTTATCAGAAAGTTAACTCAACATGGAGATTACGAGAAAAAAAAATTACAGACACAAAACTTACAACTCGAAAGCTGTGTCCCTCAGAGGGACCATACTTTTCAGACAGAACAATAGCTCCGTTCTCCAAGTAACCAAACTGAATAGATGTTATGATACAGTTGTTGTAAGAAACGTAGATGTGAGAGATCATGGTGCGTCCCTTCTCGTCCCATTCAGTGTCACCAGACACGTCCCATTCAACACCTTCATCGTCTATCTCAATGCGTTCACATGTATCTCTTCTTCCAACTGAACCTGCCCGTTTCATCTCTATATAAGAAGCTAGTATTTTTTGAAGGATAGAGAGAAACTTAGACAAAGGATGATTATATAAGATACTCTGTCTTGTCCGAAACACAAAGAGTTATTACAACTTTGAGGAGGGTGTATTGAAACTGAAATTTAGGAGAATTTGGAATGATTTGAGTTTTAATGAAATTTTAGATGATTTTGGGTGAATTAGGAAATTTCTTATGATTTGTTATTAAAGTCTATAAAATCCCACCTATGATATGGAGGTGTATTGGATTAGGAATTTTAGAAGATTTGGTGGTTCTTTTAAAATCTCTTGTTATTAAACTAATGATTTCTAAATGTCTTACCAAATCTTATGTTATTCAATCAAGAATTTATAAAAAGCAAATCAAATCCCCTGTTATTGGAAATATTTTAAGTAGTGGATTTTAGAGAATTCTGAGTGATTTTAAGTGGTTTTGGTGGAGTTTGTTAGTTAAAAATACAAAAAACCAAATCTCATAGTTTTAGGTGGGATTTCATAGACTTTAATAACAAATCATAAGAAATTTTCTAATTCACCCAAAATCATCTAAAATTTCATTAAAACTCAAATCATTCCAAATTCTCCTAAATTTCAGTTTCAATACACCCTCCTATGAGATTTGGTTTTTTGTATTTTTAACTAACAAACTCCACCAAAACCACTTAAAATCATTCAGAATCCTTTAAAATCCACTACTTAAAATATTTCCAATAACAGGGGATTTGATTTGTTTTTTTATAAATTCTTGATTGAATAACATAAGATTTGGTAAGACATTTAGAAATCATTAGTTCAATAACAAGAGATTTTAAAAGAACCATCAAATCTTCTAAAATTCCTAATCCAATACACCCCCATAATTCATTTGGAGCAAGTTTCCAATTACATTGAAGAGAAAATTGTGCATAGAAAACTCTTCGTTTGAGCTAACCCCGAAAAGTAATGTATTTATTCCAAAAATAATCTACCGATATCTTTTCTATCGCGTTGACTTGGCCCAAACATTTCCTTTCATCTTAGAGCTTTATATATATTTACCATAATAAGCTAACAGAAAAATCTATTTTTAGTGTGTGTTTAGTGTATATATATATATATATATACTAGACTATAATAGGATCCGCATATATGCGGGTTTTTAATAAAATATTTTAAATTTGTATAAAAATATTTAAAACAAATCAGATAATCTGTAAAGAAAAAATAAAATTTACTTTTAATATTCCAAATATATATGTTTTAATACTCTTATATGAATCAGGTTTGATTCTAATGTTTCATCTATTTATATATATATATATATATATATATATAATTTTGACGAATTAATTATCTTACTTTATCATAATTAAAATCTAGATTAGGATCCGTGTATACGCAAATATATTATGATAAAATTTAAAAGTCGTTAAAATATTTTTTTTAAGAAAATAGAAAACAAAATCTATATGAAAAACACAAAAATCGAAACCTAATAGTTATTTATTTATTTTAAATTTCATTTATTTTTAATTAAAATATTTAAAACACATAATTTGTTGCGGGTCCTAAACAACATTAACCCTACTTCTCATATAGTTCACACACTTTATCAACTATCTTTTTATGTTCCACTGCGTTAAAAACTTGGGTATGCAATTTGAGTCTTTTGAGTATGTTAACAATTTTCCCATTAACTCATTTCAAGCATATAAAGTCTCTCTTTCTCTTCACATTCATCTCTTTTATATAATTTCTCTGTTCTCTAGAGAAGATATGTTTCTCAAGACTCGCATTAAAAATCTCTCTACATGATTCATGATATCCTCCTCTTCATTGAGTTCATCATCATTTAATGTCATATCATAAGCATCTATAATTTTCTTTTTTTAATTGAAATATATATCATAGTTAATCAAATTTATTTTTTTGTTTTTAATTTACTTTTTTGTTTCTTCCTTATATGATATTTTTGCTCTGTAGAGAAGTTATGCTTCTCAAGACTCGCATCAAATGTTTCTCTACATGATTCTTGCTATCCTCCTGCACATTGAACTCATCATCGTCTAATGTCATTCGTTAACATCTAGAATTTTCTTTTTTTAATTGAAATATATCTTAGTTAATCTAATTACTTTTTTTTTCTTTTTCTTAAAATGAAATAGATCATTTTATTTTACTTTCTTTTATTAAATTGAAATATATTCTAGTTAATTTTATTTTACTTTTATAATCTTAATCGATAAATTTGACTTTTTTCTTTTAAAAATAATATTTTACCGAGACACATGTCAAGTTTATCGCTTTAGATTTTGATATGTGTCAAAATCTTATTGATTAACTTGTCACGCGTCACGATCATATTAATTACTAACTTTGACGCTTATCTTTTCTTTTTAGTAAAATTAAAATATCTTGTTTACTTTTGTTTTGATTTTCCATTTCTTAATTGATATATGTCTTTTTATCTTTCCTTTTATTTTTTTTTACTTTTTTAAATAATAATATTTTCTTTTTTCTTTTAGGATTAGTATATTTTTCTTTATAATAAAATTTTAATCGAAACACGTGTCAAAATCTTATCGATTAACTTGTCATGTGTCGCGATCCAAGACCGCTATAACCATAACTGCTACCGTTATATTAGTCTTCCTTGCAATATGTATGCTCGTATATACCAAAGTATATTATTACTAATATGATAAGGAAATGACTGTTTTTATGTTTAAATGATATGACAGTCTGTTTCAATTTTTCCAAATTTAATTACTTTTTAATTTTAAGAAAAACAAAATAATTATGTCTCTATCAATTGTTTATTTTTTTCTGTTTTTTTAGTTGTTTCCTTGTTCATGTCCGATTAATGTTAAGCTGTAATAATAGATGATGGAAATCACATCTTATATAAGAAAAGAGATAATAATTAATCGTTTTCCCCTTCTGATGACTATTCTATTTCCTCACACATTAATGATCTCCTTAAAAATACAACAAAATTAAGTAGAGTTATTTTTAAGCCAAGAATAGAAGAGAACTGTATAAATAATATTTAAAGACTCTTAATCCCTGAAACAAAGACATATGGAACCTTCAATTGAAATAACAAAATATTAAAAAAACAGACGGGACATTTTTATTACTTGCCAGTTGAAAATAAAGAAATATGACACTACAAACTGAACCAGACTACTGTTTAACGCTGCTGCAAGCTGTTGCTTGGTCACATGTTTTCACCCTTTACCACCCTTTGGGAACTTAGAATGGGACAAAAGTAGATACCAATCCCTGACACACATTCGTCACGGTAAGACCCAAAGAAACCACCAAACTCACGTCGATCACGTATTCCCGGATCAATCTCGATCTTGGTTAGACTTGCATCCATACCATCGTGCCCAAACGGTCCGTGCTTCCCAAGGTTAGTGTGAAATGTCAAATTTCTGATTCCTCCACATTTTCCTTGTGCTCCACTCAATCCAGTCACAAATTCATCTTCATTCAGTCTCACCTGCGGTTAACTTTATCAGAAAGTTAACTTAACATGGAGTTTACAAAAAAAAATTACCGACACAAAACTTACAACTCGAAAGCTGTGTCCCTCAGAGGGACCATACTTTTCAGACAGGACTAGAGCTCCATTCTCCAAGTAACCAAACTGAATAGATGTTATGAATGAGTTGTTGAAAGAAACGTAGATGTCAGAGATCATGGTGCGTCCCTTATGGTCCCATTCAGTGTCACCTGGAATGTCCCATTCAACATCGCTACAGGGTCCGGGCATTTCAAGGTAGATACTTGTAGGTCTTCCTCCAACAGTACCTGCCCGAATCATCTCTATATATATAAGAAGAAGCTACAGTGTACAATAGTTTTTGAAGGATAGAGAGAAAGTTGGACAAAGGACGATCATATAAGATATTCTGTCTTGTCTGAAACACCAAGAGTCATCAGAACTTTTATTTATGGAATTTATTGGGAGCAAGTTTCCAAGTATACATTGAAGAGAAAATTGTGCATAAGAAAACTTTTCGTTTGAGCAAACCCCGAAGAGTCGTCATAACTTTTATTTATGGAGGTCATTGGGAGCAAGTTAGACAAATTGCCAAGTACATTGAAGAAACCCTTGATAATTGTGCCTTAAGAAAACTCTTCCTTTGACCAAAACTCGTTTTACTAATGTTATCCAATAGGCGCCAAGAAAAATGAACAAAACGTTTTTTTCCATTGAAAATCAAATTGGGAAGCAACTCAAGTTTTGGGTTTAGGGCTAAACAAACTATTGTACTGGACCAACCTGAACCGGAATTTCGGGTTTTTGTTAGGTTTAGTATGGCATATTAGCAGATTTGCTACGATTCTACTTTCTCAATTTATGTAAATATTAGCATATTAGCAGATTTGTTATTGGGTTTTCTCAATTCCAGAATTTGGACAAGTTCCCTAGAAATTGTTTATTGTAATGTCAAATTTGCTATTAAGATTATAGGATTATTGCATATGAGCTTCTTATTATTATCTTTAGATACATACCAATATACAAAACATCTAATTTATCCTCCGTTTTGAAATTAAGCATCTAAACAGATGATAGAAAAAATTGATTTTCACAAACGTGTCTTGAACTCTTGATAATTACTTTATTTTGATTGAGTCTTTAATCTCTTCTTTTAATGAGTCTCTTTCTTTATCTACCCAATATATTCCGTCCACGTCGATGATGATGATGGTGATCAGAGTGAGTGGCTGAGATGCCCTTAATGAAAGGAAAACAAACAAAATACCATTTTCCAAATCTACATACCCTTTAGCCTTTTAATAAAACTTGAAAACCCATTATTACCCTTAATGAAATCTAACAAAAAAAAACAATCTTTAATAAAAAATAAATTCGACCAATCAAAATCATCCAATTTAGACCAATCAAAATATAGATCTGGGAAATCTCTTTCTTCTCTTTCGACGAACCCGACGACCTCCACCAATTCCGCCATTGAAGCAGACCTCGAGCTCTCCTCCACCACCATTGAAGCTTGCTGGGTATTGCATCTTCAAATACAGGTGCGTTTACGTCGTAATCCTTCGTACCCGAAGTCAAAATCAAGTATAGAACTCGATTCATCTCTAGAAATCAATTTTTTGTTGTGTTTGGAAACTGAGAAATTGAATTGGGTTTGAAATTGAATCCATTTGGTATGCACATTTGGACATCTAACAATGTTGTATGCGTCAATTAGGACCATGCATTGGTAATGAATGGATTGTAGTAGCTGAATCATGCGAATCGTAAGTAGATTAGAAGGAGATCTGTCTGAAATCATTCAATTTAAGTTGCAGCGATAGAACTACTGGGTAGAACTGGTATTTCTGAGTACGAAGGTAAAACTGGATAGAAGTAGTATTACTAATTGATTGTTCCAGATGAAATATTAGGTTACTAATAGATTGTTCCGGATGAAATATAAGAATTTCCGGATGAAATATAAGAATTGCAGGTCTTACCTCCAGATTACACCAAAAAAGGGAAGAAATCAAGAAGAATGTTTCAATTGGCTTGAGAACGGTATTAAAGGATGAGTACTAAAAGGGTGCCAAGAAGAAACTTGGGTAGATTGTTTGAGCCGGTTGAGATCAATACTAGTAGTGAACCTTAGTTTGTGTTTGAATTTGTATTTCTTTGACACTCTGTTTTGTACAACTTCTTAATACTTATTTTTGTAATGGTACAATTAAGTTTAATTCTAGTTCAAAAGATTTAAAATTTTATGAGAGAAACATATAAATCACACGAAATAAAGAATTATACATTATTTAAGTAACTATTCAATATAAGAAACATATATTAATTAGATAAAAAAAATTATAGCATTATGGTTGTTATTAGAATATGTATACAACAAACACCTTATACTTTTATGATCACTTTGTTAATATTAACCACATTAGGATGCAAAACATACAAAAAATGTGATTTAAGATATTTTAACGAATAAAAACTTTGGAATGTACTTTAATTATTTAAAATGATCCGTACAACTAAAAAAAAATAATTTTATGACAAGGTAATACTAATTAAAAGTAAAAAACACCAAAGTAACCTTGTTTGTAAGCAAATAATACTGGATTACTAGGTATAACTATGTGAAAAATAACTGCTTTTTTATTGCCACGTGTCAGTTCAGACAGCGACATGTGTGGAGAAAACGGCGCATATGTGGAAAAATGACGGCGTCCATGTGTTTTAATGTTATTTTTTGTTATAATATTATATTTATATCTATTTTTAGTTTATTTAGGTTTTTCTTTTTTTCCCCCAAATTTTGAGTTTAGGGTTTATTCATCTTTTCTCCTCTCCACTTACACCTTCATGAATACCTCCATTGCAACAATTTCTAGAGAGTTTCCAAACTCAAATGTAACTCGAATTTCATGTTTATTTCAGATTTAATACTTGATTTCGGGTTTGTCTATGGATTTCGGGTTTGTTATTCGTTTCTGATTTCGAATTTCTGGGTGTTTGAATTTCTGAATTTCTGGGTTTTTGCGCTTTAGTAATACTCGGTAACACTTGGTACAACTGCATTTAGTAATACTTGGCAATCATTGGTATAACTAAAACAAAGACAATATATGATTCAGACTAAATAATATGTGAAAGTAACCGACTTTTATGTAATGAGTGAAACTTAAACATGTTTTAATCAAAAATAAGTTTCAGAAACAAAGTCAAGTTCATAATAGTATCTAAATATTCCAAAGGTTGTAATTTCTGTGTTTTTTTCTCGAAATCTTACAATCCAAATTTAGTTGTACCAAGTATTACCAAGTGTTACTTTTTCGTTTCAAATTTTTCGAAAATTAGCTAAATTTGGAATTCTATGATCTTTTTAGGTTTAGGTTTTGATTGCGAATCTGAGAATATAACGAAAATATAAAGCCAAATTTTTTTTTTTAATTTGCCGAAGTTGGATCGCGAATCTAGAGAGAAGAAGGGAGGAGAAACAATTTTTTCAAACTTCATGAAAAATGGGTGTTTGATCTTCGGGTTAGATCATATCCGATTTATTATTATATTAGGTTTTATCCATTTTAATTGACTGGGTTATTTTATTGGTTGGATTTGTAAATTGTTTAAGTTGTGAGGGATATTAGAGTAAACAACTAATTTTTTGATTAAAAATAAATAGAAAAGAAAATGCAAAATAGAAGAGGGTCATTTGGGATCTCCTTTGTAGCTCAAAGGACATTTGAGCCATTGATTCTGGTGATCATGGCAGTGGATAAGATGCCTATTATGAGCCAGGATTAGATGATGATTTAAATGAAAACAGTGAGGAGGAGGATCATCGTGTTGACCAGCCATAAATAAAGTTGATGGTGTTTTTGCCCTTGCAGATAAGAAGATCAGCGATTCATACTACAAAAATCGAGAATGTGATATTTGTTAAACGGACACATACCAAACCATCACATTCGGTATTATTAGAACCAAGGTATAATGTTTTTTTTTTCCCTTTTAAAAATATTTAGCATTTTTTTAACACCTGTGTTTTTTAATGACTATAGCAATGTGCATTGAGTTATGAGTTATTCGGGTCCATGTGTATTTTAATGACTATAGTTAGCAATTTGCATTGAGTTATGATATGAAAAATATTTAAACCAACAAGCTTCATAAATAGAACAAGTAAAGAGTAAAGAAACTTAAACTTTAGCACAAAAAAGAAAAGAGAGTAAAGAAACAATTCTACTATAAAATGGAATTTGTCTTTTGTTTTTCTTCTAAAACTAAATGGAAAGAGTTTGTTGCCGCACTAAATACTACAGAGCATGAACTTTTGCAAGAATCGATTAAGTAGTGTTAAGAGAGTTTATCTACTGATCTACAGAATCAATAATGAATGAAACTATAACATGGTTTATAGTTCAGTTATAAATTATTTGTCAAATTTATAATGGAAGATAAATTGCTTTTATCTCTATATAAGTTTATGTATCTTATATTATAACATTATTTTATGAAAATTTAATAATAATCCTTCCTAAACATTTTTGGGTTTTACGCTCATCAATTTATCAGACTAAATTTATAGTAAAATAGAATAAATGAATTTTATATTAAAACTATAAATTATTGCATACGAATTTTATTGTAAAACTATACAAAGACTCAATTACTGTTAATTTTGTTTCATCGCAATAAAAATTGGTGTTGTTATATACAGACAGCATATACTATTATGATGCTGTGCGACGAGTAGCACAATTTGATATCATGCCTAATGAAGACCAATGATGATGTGTCGATTCCAAATTCCATGAATCTGCATGTGTCCGTAAGTTTTAAAAGAGTGGCATTGAACTCGTGACATTTCTCGCCTTGCCCCATAATCCATTTTAGTCAAACAAAAAATTTCAATATTTTTTCAAAATGGATGCTTGGACCACAACACACCAAAACCATTCCTCATTTAATATTTTTGGAGCAAAGCCAAACAAAATTCAACGTACAATAACTCCATTGGTTTAAATATACATGGTATTAATAGTAATACATAGATCGGAGTATAGTTTAAAATTCTACCCAAAAAACTATTGAAATGATAGTGATAACAATAATACAGTATTTAGTTATTTTTATGTTTTACGTAGCACGGCATTTGCTAAGTATTGTATATTCGTTTAAGCTTTTAATGGCATGATGCATAAATACACGACTATCTATAATAACATATCATATTTACGGATATAAGGATATACTACCATGCACATTATCTAAACAGTTTTGTGTTAAAAAGATATGGTTGATAATAACCTACTTTATTCATATTAAGCAGGTTTGCATGTCTCATTAAAGTAACTTCATCCTCTTGATCTCCTTAATATGAATAAAGTAGGTTATTATGAGAAAATTAAACCCCTGAATTACATTTCTGTAAGTTTCTTCCTTGAGTCACACCATCAGCGGATTGCACACAATAATTAACGATCGATCGATGCCTTAAACAATCCTAATTTAATTATAGTTAGATTCTAACTTGAGTTTCTCTGACAAGTTTTTACTTTTTTCAGTGGTTTATATTTTTCATCATGTGCACAGAAAAAGGAATTATAGTGTGGAGTTATACATAATATTAATTCGTGTATACTAACTTTCTGACAAATTTATCAGTGTTACTGATAAATAGTTTATCACCACTTGTGGTTAATTTTGTTTAAAGAGGAATAGTTAGTGAAACAAATAATGAGTATGTTCTTTAAAAAAAATAAGAGTTTGTAATCTTCTTTCGAAGGATTAGCATAACAGGTTTGTATATTATACTAAATATTTTCGAAAGATTAATTAAGAATGATTAAGCACTGTCATCCACCCACATAGCATAACCAATAAGAACTGATTTATGCCTCGATATAATTATATTTTCTTTCCTATGTTTCTGAATGTACGTTTGTTGAGATTTGATCGATTGATGTCATTGTTTTTAAGTCGCCAACGAATTAGAACTAAATCTGAAGATTCATAAAATAGTAGAATTAATTAATGAAATAATGCGGGTTTTTTAATGTTATAAAATGATTACGTTATTAGTGTCCATCACGAGTTTATATCTACAAAACACTTTTTTATAATCTATATCGTCCTTTTGCGTTGAATCATATATACGCTTATATTAGAAAGTTAAAAAAAAGACTGAGTAGATCTAATAACTTGTTACACAAGTCTCTCTAAACCTATTAATTAGGACTCGTCGACTCGATCTACTAACGAACCAAATAGAAAAGGAAAAATTTTCAGATAGAATTTACGTTTCACGTCTCTGAACCCGAAAGCCAATATCGATTCAAAATTTCTTAGTCTCGTGTTTGGAAGAGATGCGTTTAGAATTCAAATCTTAGGATATAAAACGTACTATTCAATAAAAGAAGTGAGGTTTAACGGAGAGAGACACGTGACATGAAGCAGGTTTGAGAGGTCACAACTCACAAGTGCCATTCATATTTTGTATTGGACCACCAAACAAAAAAAAATCAAATGGAACGACATATATTAAATAATTCTTAGCATTAATTACTTTGAGGCTTTCGTTTTTTTTTGAACCATGGAGTTTTATCTTCTATAAATAGTATACATGTCCAAAAATCCAAACGGAAAGGTTTTAAAAACGTGAACACACATCATCTTACTAATTAGTAATTTTATCATTATATAGTAATAGGCTATTATGAATCCTAACCCACCAACAATTACGTTGCTAGAGATTACTATAATAATAAACTCAATCGATTCGCAAATCAGCGTAACAAAGTTACAAAGGTATATACCATGCAATTCGATCAAACCCATCTCACATGTACTTAGCTGGATAAAAGGTTCACCTTAATTAAGTTTTAGTATTTTGTTGGTTTGCTAGCAGAAAACTTCACTCTTTTCAGCTAAAGCTTCATATACAAAAAAAAAAACATATATATCATTTCTCAATTCATATATTACCATTTTATACATTCACATTATCCAATTTGAAAAGAACCGTGCCTAAAATTCACCTTCCACAGTATGTTTGGTATAAATCACACTATGTTTGGAATCACGTTATGTTTGAAATCACACTATGTTAGTTTAACTTGTACCATACAAAACATAAAGCATAATCCTTCTTGTGGTTGATTAATAAAATCTGAAGTTTAAAGATTTTTATATTAGTGGAAATATGAACTTTATTTAAATCTGAAGAAAGAAAGAAAAGCAACAAAAAAGATAAAAATAAATGTGGCTCCAGGTTTGATGGGAGAAGAAACAGAGCTGGCAACAGCTATTCACTGATAGATCGCTCTCCTCTGTCCCGCACTCCTCTCTTTCTTTCTTTTTGTTTCTTTCTTTTCGACAGCTTTCATTTTGTTCTTCAATTTCCCTTTTATTGTTTTTCAAAATTTGAATATTACATTCATATGTAGATAAAATGTATTTGTTGAGTTCTGTAAACAAAAATGTATATATATGTAAATAGTAATATGTGTATTCAAATTGATTATATGTTTCACAACACGCCTAGCTCACACAAGATATATACCTTGTCTCTTACCTTGTTAATAGCAATAACAGTTAAAATTTTCTAGAAATTGTGTTGTCACATTATTGTTGTTTTTCTAATTTCTAATAACAATATTGTCGTCATTTCTGCAAATTACTTTACTACATACTCCGTAGACTTGTGCTCTAGTTTAAGATTTATATGTCAAGAATCGTATACATCTTTATTGATCATGTTAAATAGAGTTTTAATATAAAAGACATCTTTGTGTTTTTTTTCTTCTTTAATTTCTGGTTTAAGGATTATAGATTGTATATCCGTAATCTACAAAATTATATAAAATCAAGAATAGAAGAAATTAATGCTTATGCCCTTTTTATAAAAAAAAAAAAAAGAAGAAATTAATGCTTAAATCAGAAAAAAGAAAATAAATTTAAAAAAACAACTGTAGTTGGCTTCCCATGACTGTTTCACCTCTATAAATACCCTATCCCCTTTGAAAACCCATCTCATATCACACACAACTCCTCGAACAAACAAAACACTAACAAAAATCCCTTTCTCTTTCACAATTACTAAAATAAAACCCTTAACTTTCATTTCGACCATCAAGACCCCCAAAATGAGTCGAATCTTGAACCTCACCATGTTGGTGACCGTTCTGGTTCTAACAATGCTCGGAACTGCTTACTCCGGTAACTTCAACGACGAGTTCGACTTGACTTGGGGTGACCACAGAGGCAAAATCTTCGGCGAAGGGAAAATGCTCTCACTTTCACTAGACCGGGTTTCCGGGTCGGGTTTTAAATCCAAGAAAGAGTACTTATTCGGAAGGATCGATATGCAGCTTAAGCTCGTCGCCGGTAACTCCGCCGGAACCGTCACTGCCTACTACGTAAGCTTTTAAACACACTCTCAATTTAAAAAAAAAGACTCAAATCTTTTGTTGGTTTTTTTTAACAAAAAGTTAAATGACAAAATGTTGCAGTTGTCTTCCGAAGGACCAACACACGACGAGATAGATTTTGAGTTTCTTGGTAACGAGACAGGGAAGCCTTACGTTCTTCACACTAATGTCTTTGCACAAGGCAAAGGAAACAGAGAGCAACAGTTTTATCTCTGGTTCGACCCAACCAAGAACTTCCACACTTACTCTCTTGTCTGGAGACCTCAACACATCATGTAACTAGACTTCAAAAACATCTAAAAATCAACACTTTTTTGTTTTTCTGTTGTTTGTCTCTTAACATTTTGTTTGTATTTGTTTGCAGATTCATGGTGGATAATGTTCCAATCAGAGTATTCAACAACGCAGAGCAGCTTGGTGTTCCGTTTCCCAAGAAGCAGCCAATGAGGATTTACTCGAGTCTATGGGATGCTGATGATTGGGCCACGAGAGGTGGTTTGGTTAAGACTGATTGGTCCAAGGCTCCTTTCAATGCTTACTACAGAGGCTTTAACGCTGCGGCTTGTACAGTAACATCTTCAGGGTCAACTTTCTGTGATCCTAAGTTCAAGAGCTCGTTCACTAATGGTGAGTCGTCTCAGGTGGCTAATGAGCTTAATGCTTATGGGAGAAGAAGATTGAGATGGGTTCAAAAGTATTTTATGATTTATAATTATTGCTCTGATCTTAAAAGGTTTCCTCAAGGATTCCCACCAGAGTGTAGGAGGTCTAGAGTCTAAAAAAACCAATGATTCTCTCTATTCACTCTCTTGTTGTTTAGTGCAAATTCGCTTTTTTTTTATCATAAATTGTTTTTCTTCATTAGCTTTGCTTGCTTATTCCAAGGCATATTCATTCTACGGGGTCAATAAACGTGTCACGGGACTCAGGGACAGTGTACTAAACAGATTAAACAAAAAAATTCAAATTCTTGGTAGACGCCAAAACAAACAAAATAATCCAAGTATGAACACATACAAATATGAGTTTACATCTATAAGAATCCAAATTAAAAGGCATAAAGATCACAGGCAAACAAGCGGATTAAGTAACACACTAACACCCAATGTTGTTTTTATCTGCAACTTGGTAAGAGAAATCACAAGAACTTGCGTATGTACATTGAAGTAAGAGGTGATTTTTGAAGAAAGAAGAAAAAAAAAAGAACATATAATAAATATGATCACATGGACTATATGTATAAACGGCAATTTGATCTATGATCTATGGTTTTCTCTTTTTACGTCAAGAGGGACAAATGAAAGAGACAGCTAATACCTTTCACTTTTCAAAATTAATAAACATGAAACTGGATAATCTCTAGTAGACATGTGACATTTAAAAAAGGATCCTACTTGCTTCGGGGTGATTATGATCTAATGGATCAAATTGTTAGGTTCGGTTGCTTTTAGGATTGTCTTCTCGTGGACGTAGTGAGCGAACTTCACTCTTGCTCGTTGTTCGTTCTGGAGACAAAACATGGAGAGTGAGTGAGAATCATGTGTTCCAATAGCTTCAACTAGACTCTGTTTTTAACATAAAGCAGAATGATTTTTCAAACAATTAAAAAGCAATTGATTATGGATAACTCACAGGGAGCTGTCTCTTATACACATCTAGATGTGTATAAGAGACAGGGATTGTACACAATAATTAACGACCGATCGATGCCTTAAACAATCCTAATTTAATTATAGTTAGATTCTAACTTGTGTTTCTCTGACAATATTTTTACTTTTTCAGTGGTTTATATTTTTCATCATGTACACAGAAAAAGGAATATTAGTGTGAAGCAATACATCATGTGCACACAAAAGAATGCTAATGTCAAAAAACTTGTGGTTTGTTTTGTTTAAAGAGGAATAGTTAGTGAAATAATGAGTACTAGGTGGTTTCCCGCACCTTGTGCGGGGTTCAATTCATTTTTAAGAAATTAATAACACTGATTTTTTAGAGGTGAAAAAATTTGGTTTTATAATTTGATTTTATTTGATATCTTTGCAAGAAAAAATACATTTTCAGGAGCAAGATATATTGTTTATATCTTATTTTCTAGTATTTTTTTAATATTATCCGATAAACATTCACATGTATGCTTTATTGATTTGTAAAATTTATCAAAAAGGATGGATAATTCTCTTTCTTTTGATGTAAATTGGAATATTAAGATTAATGATCCTTGTTTCATATCAATTAGTTTTTTTATCGCTTTTTGTTATCTACATTGTGATTTTGCCAAATGTTTGATATCTCTGATTGTGATGTATATTGGAGCATAAACATATTTCACATGAGAGCTTAAGTCATCTTTTTGCGATGTTATATTTGCATAGACATGTATGTGATTGGACCAAATCGACTTTGATGTTAACGAACCATGATTATGCTCATGTTCTTATCAATTATTTCTTTTTTTTCTCCATCGTGGAGACGTGAACTCTCTATGCATCTCGCAAGAAGTATCTCTTATTCTTGTTGGTTTTTCTCTTTCTCCCTCTCTTTTAAACTATCCATCACTCTTGTTATTCTCTCTCTCCCCTCTCGCTAGAACTCTCTCTCTCTCTCTCTCTCTCTCTCTCTCTCTCTCTCTCTCTCTCTCTCTCT
>JAHZTW010000001.1:203517670-203580320 GCA_020283515.1 Alliaria petiolata
AAAACTCTGTCCACGGATTGCGAAACAGGTTTGGTGGTTTCAGGAAGTTGATACTTGCCTGTCATCAATTCACCTACTTCCTCTTTTGGATCCTCAGCGGAACCAGCATTTTTAGTTTCCTCAGTTTCTTCGTTACAAGACAAATCTACATTTGGAGGATTCTGGCCAGAAGATTTCTCAGGTTTTAAACACCGGCCTGAAGGTGTTCTATCTGCAACGACAATATGGCTTATCAAATTCCAGCTTCCTCAGGTCAAACTCAGTACAATCACATTAAACCAAGAATTTGGAAAAAAAAAAAAAGAACCAAAACAAATACCATCTGCAGCTTGCATCAAGTATGGAAGCAGTCTCTTGTAGCTGAAGGAGCCAGGGTTCTTGAATATCTTAGCTCGAGGACATGGATGAAGAACCTGTAAGGAGTACACAGAAACAAGAAGCAAATTTCAAGCAACCAACAAAAAATAGAGAACTTAAAATGTATCAATTAATAAAGCCAGCCACAAGAACGCATACCGATTTGCCGCAGAGATTAGTGCCACTCTTCTTCACTGCTGGTTCATTGATCTCTTCACAGATACGCTCTACTTCATTTACGGCCGAGATAGGTCCACTGCTCAATAACTCGGGATCAGGAGGCGTCGTTTGTACGAAATCATCGACTTTGGTTCCTTCTTTCACAACTGATTCACCAGCATAAACCATCATCAGACCATATAATTTCTCAAAATCATAATCTATTCTTGGTTGATATATTTGGTTCTCACATCCTCTAGAGACATTGCTAAAAGCCTAAAAATCCAGATTATAGAGTATATACTGAGATTTTTTGTTTTTTTCTTAGATCGAGAAACTTACTGTTGGAATCGCGAGAGTCGCAAGGACATTCTTCAATTTGCTCCTTGGTTTTGATTTCCCCTCTAGTTTTGATTTCCCAGTCGCCGGAGGTCGAACTCGGAGAGAAGACGCGTCTGAGACGCAGATCCTTGATGGTGACTCGAGGATACGTCCGGATGATTTTCGAACCGATTTTCCCGCTGAGAGACGGCGGTTGATTGAGGCGGAACCCGTTTCCGGTGTGAGATACGGTGGGTGCGATTCGGCCAGAGCGGTCTCTCTGATACTGTGATTTGCTTCTCGTGAGGATCTCAACAGCTGAAGAAGACGAGAATCGCATTCTCTTCCGAGATATCTGATTTGATTCCGGCATAGTTAAACCCTTCTTCGTCGACTCGAGGAGAGAGAGAGAGAGAGATGAAGAGAGAGAGAGAGAGAGAGAGAGAAAAGTTTGTTTAATATTTTTCGCGGGAAGAAAGCAAGTGGCTTATCTTGTGTGGGTGTTTGGCGGGAAAATAGTTGGCGGGAAGGGGGAAAAGCCTGACTTTTGTGCGGGAAAGAGTATAAAAGGCCTTGATGATATTATTGACCTAAGGCCCATTATGAATATACGCTTCCTACTTTAAAGTGAGGAAAATAGAAGCACAGACGATTCATTAATTATTTAATTCCATGTCTGAGCGAAATATAAAGACAAAACATGGTGCAGAAGAAGTTAATAATTTCAAGTTTAAAATTCGTATACGAAAAGTCACACATTGTATACCATAATTTTAAGTTTACAATGTATACCATAATTTCACTATTTTCTATTCCACTAATTATTATTCTCCTATTTCAGCTGATTCCACTCATTGTAGTTCAAAAACTTAAATCGTCACTGAAAAATACATTGTAAAATTGATTGCAAAAAGCCAAGTTACTCAAGCTAACAAACACAAATTTATTTTTGGATTTGTTGTCATTTAGGATTATGATATGCAAATCTAAGCAGCAATGATATCATTTCAGAGCTACGACTCAAACGCTTTTAGGTTGACAATACAATTTTTTTTTTTTTTTTTTGCTTTCTCTTTGAAGTGAAAGAAGATCCAAACAGGTTTTTTTTTAAACAAAGGCTCAAGATACTAAACAAGAACATGTTAACTAAAAAAAACACTGGATAATAATAACGTTTAAAACAGATTCTAGCCAATTTTAAATCTAGAAGGTAACAACACCAAACTCAAATCCAAACGAAGAACGAAGAAAAACATCCTAATTAAACATTAAAACAACACAACACAAGCTACGATTTGTAGTTATAGACTATTTTATAATCCATATAATCGACTAAACCTGACACAGCGCCTTCTCCTTGTCGATTCTTCTGTGCCGTGGCCTGCTCTGCCGGTGCCTTCTCCAACACGGCAATCTTTATACGTGCAACTCGCAGCTCATATCGCAATTTATTGGCCATTTTAGCAGCTTCGAATTTCTGGAAAACCAGTAAAAATATATTAAATAATTAAAAAGTAGATATTAAAACGTATGTCAAAAGCCACAAAGCGATTATCCTGTATAACTGATACACATAACAAATTAACTCATAAAACTAGTGATGGGTGTTGTTATGACTTGCCATTTACAATTTTGTAAAGCTTTTTATAAAGCAAATCATGTGATAAACTATATTATCAAATTAAAGCAGAAACTATGAAGGGCAAGTAGCAAACAAACATAACAAACAAGTGTATAACCATATCTAAAATTCTCATTTTCCTACAAATATTCAAGCTTTTGGAATTTTTTTCTGTAGTAGCATTACAGATATAATACCTCATCTGCCATTGCCTTCTCCAACACGGCGAACTTCATATATGCGACTCGCAACTCAACTCCCAACTCATCGACCATTTTAGCAACTTGTTCGACTTCCTGGACCATTCTAGCAGCTCCAAATTTCTGGATGATTAAAAAAAAAACAGTAAAATATATTAAATGATTAACAAGTAGATATTAAAACGTATGTCAAATACTTTAGAGCCACAAGCGATTATCCTGAATAAACTGATACACTTGACAAATTAACGCATAAAACTAGTAATGGGTGTTTTTTACTCGCCATTTGCAATTTTGTAAAGCTTTTATAAAGCAATCATGTGATAAACTATAGCCAATTAAAGAAGAAACTATGAAGCGCATGTAGCAAACAAACAGTATCTATGATTGCAAAGATAAATTACAAAACAAACAAGTGGAACCATATCTAAAATTCTCATTTTCCAAGAAATAATCAAGCTTTTTTTTTAGTTAATCATCCAAGCTTATATTGAATGTATTAAACAAACTTTAATATGGGATTTGTTTCTGTAGTAGCAATACATATATATAACACCTACGATTTGTCATTATGAGATGGTAATTAATATAATTTATTTTATAACTAATTGTACTTTTCATATCTTCCATATCTTTATGTAATTTTAAATTCTATAACAATAAAGATAGATGTGATTTTTTTAAAAATGGCTCTAACCTCTCATTTCTTGTCTGTCAAACTCAACCGATAATGAATTTGATGGGGAGATATATTTACTGTGTTGAAAGTGTTCAACACAAAGACGGAAAGACCCAAACTCGGAAGCATGTGCCGCCCGCAAAACGGATATTCAGTGGCAATAATATGGAAGGAAAGATGATCTTACTAAAATTTCTGGTCAGAATGGTGTGACGGATTGGGGTGGAAATTTGGAATGCTGGTGGTTTTGGGCCTTTTGGGTATAAGGAGAAGATGATTTGGCGTGCATAGATTGCGCTTGGAAGGCGTATCAATGAAGAGATTTGGGGGAAAGTCAAGTCTTTTGATGATGCGTTCTTACTGTCCCTAAGTCTTACAAATTCCTGAATTCTCTTGCTGCTATGTTTGATGGATTAACTCATAGGACAGCTTTGAAATGCATGTTACAAATCGCTTTCTTTCTTTTTGTATGTCACTTTTAATAACGAATCACTAGTGTTTTTAGGGGAATGTATGAACGTCATGCACTCACTCACTTGTACATAGTTAATCTTGTTTTGTGACTTGTCTCTTTGAAAAAACCTTTTGATCCCAAATACTTTTTGCTAGTGTTTGATGAATGATTTATGACTATGCATGAGAAGCCGGTAATGTCGTTTTTTGTTGTAACTCTATGCGTTGCAAAATATCTATTTATATATATCACAAACAAATATTGTGATATATTGTTGGAACCTAATTTATTTTGTGAAACTTATAGTCAATAACAAGTCTTTGCTCATTTTTTTTGAATGAATGTAAAATTATATTCAATCAAAACCTTTTTTACATCAATTGTTTCATTGTGTTGAAATTAGATAGAGAACAATACTAAAAAAACTCAAACCCTTGTGCCAAACCAATACATAAGGCTGCTCTCATACTTTTGGTGTCCAATGGATCGTATCGTACTTAGCCGATTTCTAACATTTTTGTCGATAGTCTTCAACAAACTTGTCGGCGGCAATGCCTCCTCCCCATGCCTTCTTCTATTCATTTCCCTCCATAGCCCATAAATCGTTGCTTGAAAGACGTACCGAAGGATAAATATGTGAATCCGATCTTCGTTGGAGTTCTTTAGAATGTTGACTATGGTATCCCAATCTGCACTGAATTGTTGTTTCAAGTCTTTGTTCATTAACTACGTTAAAGATTGATTCTTTAACATTTGATTTCTATTTTTTCGGTTATATAATAATTAACATTTTTATGTATAAAGCCGAATTGGTACCGTGACTCGGGAAGTTGTCCCAATTCGATATCCGTGGTGTCGTCGT
Source organism: Alliaria petiolata (assembly GCA_020283515.1). Lineage (NCBI taxonomy): Eukaryota > Viridiplantae > Streptophyta > Magnoliopsida > Brassicales > Brassicaceae > Alliaria > Alliaria petiolata. Next base: position 203,522,324 of record JAHZTW010000001.1, read on the forward strand.
ACACGTGGTTCTAATGTCCTAAATCTCTTATGAGCTATAACTTATATAACGATAATCCAAAATTCTCCTCCGGATAAAACCAGCTCATGTAAACTCATATGGGTCAATCAATAACGCAATACTTATATGTCGACAAAACATTAACTAAATTTGGGTCGGGAGACACTAAGAAAAGGAAAAAGTTCTTACGAGACGGACACAAGAACAGACTGTCACATGCCATGCTGATTATTACCAATTTTCTCACGTCCACATATATGAAAGCTGATAAATCATTTTAATCATTTTATATATGCATGCAAATACGATGCCACTGCGTAAATCTCTATACACTTGCACAAAACAGTACGCCACAAGATTATAGATAGACATGGATTTAGGACAATTTCTTTTTTAGTTTTCTTCCAAAATCCAGCAGCGCCGCCAAGATTCTTAAGAAATGATTTAGCACAGCTCATTGTTGGTTTAAATAAATATAAAAACATACAGTTCATCATTGCTTTTATCATGCTCACTTTTATCTATATCCAATAATTTCTACTTATTTATATGATACTAGGAGAGGTCCATGCGTTGCATGGATTTGAAATAATTTAAATATTTTAAATATTTTAATTTTATAATTATTTTATGTTATTTGTTTGTAAAAGTTTGTAGGTAGTATTTAATTCTAATTTGTGACTATTATGTAGTTTTTAATTTTGTATTGAAATATTGATGGAATAGTAATATCTATATTTTTTTTAATTCAGCATAAGCATATAAAATATAAAATTATTTATCTTCGACAATAGAACATGTTGTTTCGTAGTATAACCAATCTGAAATATATTTGTGGTGGAATTTGTGACTGCAAATTAAATTGTTGTAATTCATAATTGTAACACTTAATTCATCTCTTTATTTTGTTGTTATTAATTTAATAATAGGTGTAATTTATTTTTAATAACCAAAAAACTATAATTAACTACATAGCTATAGAAAAAATAAATGTAATATCTTATAACATATAATAAAGTTTTTTTCATCAGGAGCTCTCGAAATATAATAAAGTAAGGTTTTTTCAGAAGTGAGCTTTGAAATGCTGATATGTGGAAGGTGATGTGTCACTTACATTTAAAGGAAAAAAAAACATAAATACATAAAAAATTAAAATGTGTAATTCATAATTGTAACACTTAATTCATCTCTTTATTTTGTTGTTCGTAATTTAATAATAGGTGTACTTCATTTTTAATAACCAAAAAATTATAATTAACTACATAACTATAGAAAAAACAAATGTAATATCTTATAACATATAATAAAGTTTTTTCATCAGGAGCCCTGAAAATTTTGGGACGGATTTCCCGTTCCCTCGTGTACCTTTCCAAATTTTTCGTCTCATTCCCTATCTCGTTTAAAATAATTATCCATTCGAAACCATTTACTATATGGACAAGTTATATGCATGTAACAATGCAAATGCTACACTAAATGGATGTTAAAATGGTGTAAATATGTTAACTATCAAGATGATGTGGAGAGATTCACAAATCTGTAGAGGACGAAGCAAGAGATGGATATGGCGACAAGGAATATAATGGCTATGCGTACCGGACCGGAGCACGGCGGCATGACCACAAGGAATATAGCGGCTCTACGTACTGTACCGGAGAATGACGGCATGACGACGGAAGCCACGACGGCGGAGGAATAATTACTTTGGACAAAATATTTATTTCTTTTCGATATGATTTTATTTTGTATAAATTATAAAAGAGAGAGAGAAAATGGTCATTTGATTCTTAATGAAAGCTAGTCATGAAATATTTTTGACTTGTGTGCTATATTTGAACCTAAAACCTCGTTTTGGGCCATTTAAAAATTTGTTTTATTATTTAAAACAATAATATAAGATACATAGATATAAAATAAATTCATATATTATTACAATATTTCGGTATATATGTTAACAAAATTATTACTTAACTTTTAGCTTAGTTTATAGAACACAAAACAAAATAAAATACATATATATTAGTTAATTTTAAGAAAAAATTAAAGCATGTTACTTTATCTTCCATGGAAGTACCCACCCTGGCTCTTTTCCATGTTCTCTTGTAAACCAAATTCCATTAGCTTTGGCAACCCATTCACGTATCTGATCACATCGCCTACCTTGTACATGATATGCTTGTAGATCAAAATAAAACTTATCGTTAGGCCCGTGTTTAATATGGCAATTCCAACGTGTATGAGTTGGCCAGTCATTATCTTCAAACTTAATGGTGTACGTTTCTTGAAACTTTAATTTATGAAATCTTGATTCTTGCAACCCATTACCGAAGTATCCGCGACAGTTAACGTCGAAAATACTATTAACATCAAGTTGGTTTTTAAATACTACATGATTGAACTTGCAATCTTTTAAACCTTCATTTAAGCCAAAGCACATAACAATAACTAACATAAAAGCAATCAAAATTTTCATTTTTTTGGATTTAAGGTATTTGTTAGAGTAATAACAACATTAACGTGTAGTATTTATAAGTTTTTTGTGAGAACAAACATTTTTTTGTATTTAGTAAATAATCTAAGGGGGTGTTATATATTCAATCATGGATTTGAAGTTAATTCTTTAGGTTTTATAATCTATTGTTATTTAATGGTTGATTTTAAATCATTTATTAAAATCTAGTGTTATTGGTTCTTGTATTTAAAATATCTTCATTAAAAGATTTTAAAATCTAATGTTATTGATTCTTGTATTCACAATCTCTATATTAAAAAAGTTTGAAATCCATTGTTATTCAATTAAAGATTTGAATACAATAATTAAACTCTTGTGTTATTCATGTTTGATAAATTTTTACAATTCTTTTGAGGTGAAAGAGTTTGAATGAATTTGATTGTAATTTCATGTGTAAATTATAAGAATCAAAATCTTACCTTTTATCCTCAGATTTTTTGTATCAGTTTTTTTTTTCACTATAAAATCCAACTCAAAAAACCAACTACTAGGAGAAGGTTCGCGCGTTGCGCGGATTTGTGATAATTTAAATATTTTAATTTTGTAATTTATTTCATAGTATTTATTTGTAAAAGTTTGCCGGTAATTATTAATTTATAATTTGTGAATTTTTAATTTTGTATTGAAATATCTATAGTAGATGATAATTTTTTTTTATTCATCGTGAGCATATAAAAGATCAAATTATTATTTTTGATAATAATTAAGGACATATTGTTTTGTTGTATAACCAATCTAAAATACATTTGTATTGGAATTTGTGACTGCAAATTAAAATGTTGATATTTTTTTGCCTTTGTCGATTATCAAAACATATAGCACAATTGACATAATCTTCTTTTGTAGCTTGTGTTCTTGTTCTCTCTAAGTCTCAAATTATAAAATCAACATCTAGTGGTCTTGATGCATTTGAGTTGTAATCTTCAATTTCAAAAAATACTTTGAGGCGTTGCGTTTTATGTGGTCGACATGATATTATAGATTTTTTAATAAAGTTTATTAAGCTCTCGGTTAATGTACTTGATGTTGTATCATCCATCTCATGATAAGTGAGGTGGAAGTTAATCACATCTTTGAAGGTAGAGTTACTTGTTTGTAGTATTTGATTGGTACTAACAAAGATTGTGTAGTTGATGTTCTATTTTTGACTGAGTGGACGCGTAATTTTGAGCCTAAATTTGTTTCATGTTGAGTGGGTGAAATAAATTCTCTAATAGTGTAATGCAAATGGTATATATTCTATTAGAATTTTGGATGGTAATAAAAGTGAGTTATGTTTGTAGATTGTTGTATTATTTTTGCTATTTATATACTGTTGTAGAATCTCTATTGCATTTTTTTTTTGTTTTTGTTCCTTATGAATTGTATTTAATTCATATTGATTGGGTGAAATGAATTCTCTAATAGTGTAAGGCAAATCGTATATATTCTATTAGAATTTTGTGTGGTAATAAAAGTGAGTTGTGTTTGTAGATTTTTGTATTATTTTTGCTATTTATATATTGTTGTAGAAATTATATTGCATTTTTTTTTTGTGAATTGTATTTAATTGTCATATTTATTTTTGTTTAGTGTAGTTGAATTTTTTATTCTCTTATGTTTAGTGGAATTTCGGCGGAATTTCATTTTCCGACGAACTATATCCGTCGGAAATCTGTCGGAAAATGCCATTTTCGGCGGATTCGTGACGGTTTCTTTAGTCTGTAATTGATTGTTTTCTTGTAGTGAGCTTTGAAATGCATGTTACAAATCGCTTTCTTTCTTTTTGTATGTCACTTTTAATAACGAATCACTAGTGTTTTTAGGGGAATGTATGAATGTCATGCACTCACTCACTTGTAGATAGTTAATCTTGTTTTGTGACTAGTCTCTTTGAAAAACCTTTTGACCCCAAATACTTTTTGCTATTGTTTGATGAATGATTTATGACTATGCGTGAGAAGCGGGTAATGTCGTTTTTTGTTGTAACTCTATGCGTTGCAAAATATCTATTTATATATATAACAAACAAATATTGTGATATATTGTTGAAACCTAATTTATTTTATGAAACTTATAGTCAATAACAAGTCTTTGCTCATTAACTACGTTAAAGATTGATTCTTTAACATTTGATTTCTATTTTTTCGGTTATATAATAATTAACATTTTTATGTATAAAGCCGAATTGGTACCGTGACTCGGGAAGTTGTCCCAATTCGATATCCGTGGTGTCGTCGTACATGTGGTTCTAATGTCCTAAATCTCTTATAAGCTATAACTTATATAACGATAATCCAAAATTCTCCTCCGGATAAAACCAGCTCATGTAAACTCATATGGGTCAATCAATCAATAACGCAATACTTATATGTCGACAAAACATTAACTAAATTTGGGTCGGGAGACACTAAGAAAAGGAAAAAGTTCTTACGAGACGGACACAAGAACAGACTGTCACATGCCATGCTGATTATTACCAATTTTCTCACGTCCACATATATGAAAGCTGATAAATCATTTTAATCATTTTATATATGCATGCAAATACGATGCCACTGCGTAAATCTCTATACACTTGCACAAAACAGTACGCCACAAGATTATAGATAGACATGGATTTAGGACAATTTCTTTTTTAGTTTTCTTCCAAAATCCAGCAGCGCCGCCAAGATTCTTAAGAAATGATTTAGCACAGCTCATTGATGGTTTAAATAANTCATTCAATAACACAATACTTATATGTCGACAAAACATTAACTAAATTTGGGTCGGGAGACACTAAAGAAAAGGAAAAAGTTCTTACGAGACGGACACATGCAAGAACAGAGTGTCACATGCCATGCTGATTATTACCAATTTTCTCACGTCCACATATATGAAAGCTGATAAATCATTTTAATCATTTTATATATGCATGCAAATACGATGCCACTGCATAAATCTCTATACACTTGCACAAAACAGTACGCCACAAGATTATAGATAGACATGGATTTAGGACAATTTCTTTTTTAGTTTTCTTCCAAAATCCAGCAGCGCCGCCAAGATTCTTAAGAAATGATTTAGCACAGCTCATTGATGGTTTAAATTATAGAATGAAAAGCTTTGAATAAAGAATAACTCTCTTTATTAAGTTTAGAAAATCTCTCAAAACTAAACTCCAAAACTCATACCTTTGATCACAACTCAATCAAGGTATGTATAGAGATAACACAACTTTCCTATTTCTATTTCTATTCCTATTGGAAATAGGAAACTAACTCTTTCCTTTTCCTAACAAGAAGATTTCCTTTAAGCTTATCCAACATTCTCTCTCTTAAGCTTCAAGTCAATCTTCATGTCTTTAACTCCTATCAAGCTTCTCATCTCAGCAAACTTGATCTGTGCCAACGCCTTCGTGAGTATGTCCGCCTTTTGCTCGGTTCCAGGTACATGCTCCACATCCACTAGCTCCCTCTCAATGCATTCTCGAATGAAATGGTAACGCTTATGAATATGCTTACTCTTANTCCAGGTACATGCTCCACATCCACTAGCTCCCTCTCAATGCATTCTCGAATGAAATGGTAACGCTTATGAATATGCTTACTCTTACCATGAAACACAGGATTCTTGGTGAGTGCTATTGCTGATATGTTGTCGATCTTGATGATGACTTGTTCCGTCTTCCATCCGGTAAGCTCGCTCAAAAGATCTTGAAGCCAAATGGCTTGTCTTGATGCTTCTGTTGCTGCCATGAACTCGGCTTCGCAAGAAGATAGTGCAACCGTGTTCTGTTTTTGTGAACACCAAGTAATTGGTGAAGATCCGAAGTAGAGCACATGACCCGTGGTACTTCTTCCATCGTCTTGGTCGATATTGTGACCACTATCACTATATCCAATGATCTTCTTCGAACCGTCAGGACTAATTAGTCCGAACGATGTAGTTCAATTAAGATATTGGAGAATTTGCTTCATTATCTCACCATGAGACTTTCGAGGACTTTGCATATACCTACTAGCAACACCCACAGAAAACGCTAAGTCTGGACGTGTGTGTAAAAGGTACCTTAAGCAGCCAACATTCCTTCGATAGCTTGTGGGAGCGATCTCTGCTTCTTCTTGAGCCTTTGACACTTGTAGTCCGAACACCATGGGTATTAGCGTAGGATTGCAACTTTCCAAGCCCGCTTCTTGTAAGATTTTACTCGCATATCCTTCTTGTTTAATCACAATTCCATCTTCTCCTTGATACACTTCAATGCCAAGATAGTAAGTAAGTCTCCCGAGGTATGACATCTCAAACTTAGATGACATTCCCTTCTTGAATTCTTCAATCACTTTGAGATTGTTTCCGGTCACGAACAGATCGTCTACATACACCAAAACTATGAGTAAAGTGCCTTCTTCTTCCTTTCGGTACACAGAAGTTTCTTTCATGCATCTCTTGAACTTCATTCCTTTCAAGATTTGATCGAGTTTTGTGTTCCAAGCTCGTGGAGCTTGTCTCAGTCCGTACAAGGCTTTCGAAAGCTTATACACCTTGTATTCTTCTCCTTTCACTTCAAAGCCTTCAGATTGATTAACATACACGTCTTCCTTGAGTTCTCCATGTAAGAAGGCCGTTTTTACATCCAAGTGATGAATCTCCCATCCATGTGAAGCTGCCAATGCAATTAACAATCGTATGGTTTCAATACGAGCAACTGGTGCGAACACTTCATCAAAATCTATGCCGGATTCTTGTACATATCCTTTAGCTACAAGCCGCGCCTTGTATTTGTTGATAGTACCATCTGCATTCTTCTTGATTTTGAAAATCCACTTGAGGCCAATTACCTTTACCCCACTCGGTTTATCCATCAAAGACCATGTCTTGTTTTTGTTGATTGAATCAATCTCTTCTCTGCATGCTAACCTCCATTTTAACGAACCCTTTGCTTCTCTAAAGCAGCTTGGTTCATCATTCATTGAAAGTAGAAGTTTCTCACATTCCACAGCAGCTTGAAGAACATAATCATCAAGGTAACTTGGTTGGTTAACTTGACGATTTGATCTTCTAAGAGGTTGCTCCTCTTGTTGATGATGATCGTCTTCATCTTCTTCTATGTCGTCATCCTCATCATGATCACTGACCTCATCATTCTCGGGTTCACCGTGATCTTGATGTTGATCAAAGATCACGGTGTGGTAGAAAGAAGGAATATAACTTTGATGGAGATGACAAGAAGCATGCTCAAAGCAATGAAAGTGCCGAACTATCTTTGGGGAGAAGGGGTTCGCCATGCTACTTATGTCATCAATCGAAATTCTATAGAATGAAAAGCTTTGAATAAAGAATAACTCTCTTTATTAAGTTTAGAAAATCTCTCAAAACTAAACTCCAAAACTCATACCTTTGATTACAACTCAATCAAGGTATTTATAGAGATAACACAACTTTACTATTTCTATTTCTATTCCTATTGGAAATAAGAAACTAACTCTTTCCTTTTCCTAACAAGAAGATTTCCTTTAAGCTTATCCAACATAAATAAATATAAAAACATACAGTTCATCATTGCTTTTATCATGCTCACTTTTATCTATGTCCAATAATTTCTACTTATTTATATCATACTAGGAGAAGATCCATGCATTGCACGGATTTGTAATAGTTTAAATGTTTTAATTTTATAATTATTTTATATTATTTGTTTGTAAGAGTTTGTAGGTAGTTGTTAATTCTAATTTGTGACTATTATGTAGTTTTTTAATTTTGTATTGAAATATTGATGGAATAGTAATATCTATAGTTTTTTTTAATCCAGCATAAACATATCAAATATCAAATTATTTATCTTAGACAATAGGACATGTTGTTTCGTAGTATAACCAATCTGAAATACATTTGTAGTGGAATTTGTGACTGCAAATTAAAGTGTTGATATTTTTTGGTCCTTGTCGATTATCAAATGCATATAGCACAATTGACATAATCTTCTTCTGCAACTTGTGTTTATGTTCTCTCTAAGTTTCCAATTTTAAAATCAACATTTAGTCTTTTTGATGCATTTGGGTTGTAATCTTCAATTTTAAAAAAATACTTTGAGGCGTTGTGTTTTATGTGGTCGACGTGATATTATAGATTTTTGAATAAAGTTTATTAAACTCTCGGTTAATGTATTTGATGTTGTATCATTTATGTCATGATAAGTGAGGTAGAAGTTAATCATTTCTTTGAAGGTAGAGTTACTTGCTTGTAGTATTTGATCGGTACTAAAAAAGATTGTGTAGTTGATGTTCTATTCTTGACGGAGTGGACGTGTAATTTTGAGCCGAAGTTTGTTTCCGGTTGATTGGGTGAAATGAATTCTCTGATGTGATGGTGTAATGCATATGGTATCCGGTTCTGCAAATCTTCAATCTTCAATCTACCTAACTATAGCTCTGCAAATTTCGGGACGGGTATCCGGTTCCTATCCGTGCCCGTTTCAAATTTTTCGTCCCGCTCCTGTTTTCGTTAAAAAAAATTCTCGTTCGGAACCATTTATTTTTTTCAAACGGGTACGGGAAGGATACGGGAAGGGAATGAGAATGAGATCGGATACCCAAACTTCCCGAATTTCTCAAATTTTCTCGAATTTTCCGAAATTTCCCGAATTTTCCAAAATAATTATCCGTTTGGGAAAATATTTTACGTAAGTGAATTTCCCGAACCCGTCTTGTTCCCGTTCCGTTTCCGTCCTGTTCTTATGGATTTTTTTTGGAAATTGTTTTTCAATTCCCAAATTTTCCGTTCACGTTCCGTACCCATAAATTTCCGTTCTGATTCTCGAAATTTTTAGGGTTACCTAACTATATTACGAAAGTTATTGTGGTTCAAATTTCACCATCACAGATTCACTTGTTATTCATAATAATCTCCTAACTCTGTTTTATTATTAATGATGTTTTGACATCATTTTTTGTTTCAATATAAATGATAGTAGTACTTTGTGTCTTCAAGGCGAAAATGTAATTTATTTCCATCACTTCTTGCAATTCGTTTATACTACTTTTTATAAGTTGTCCATTAATTACTAACATTTTTTTGCATTTTTTATAATTGCTGTAAATTCTAATGAAGCCTCTTTTATTGTAAAGAGTTGAGTATCAAATTACATCATCAATGAAACATTTTTCATTTATGTTTATGGAAATGCTAGAGACGAACTTCGAACCATGGTGGGAAGAAAGAATCTGCTGCAAATAGTGCACTGAATGCGGAAGACTGTAGGTTGCGAGTCAACACAATCTATATAAGCCAAAAGCCCGCCCATAGGATTGTGGTCCTGGGCCACCAATAGGTTCCGGGTTCGACCTCATTAAGAGTAATTCGTCACATAAATAAACTCCATTATTGACTCCTTAAATTGTGCTTCAAATTTGCTAATTACCGACCAAACTACCAAACACAAATTATGAAATTCTCTCAATCAGTAAACACCTTTTTATTATTGGCTTTGATTGGTAACATGAGTTACCATTGATTTAATTTGATTTAAGACCATAAATCAAAAATGTTACCAATCAAGTGCTAAATTACATTTTTTGATTTTTAGTTTGAGTTATGATGAGTTATGGTTGATTTACAATTTTGAGTTATCCCTTTGTTAAATTGCTAACTCAAATCAAATTCTTAAATCATGGAAATTGTGATGATTTAAAGTTTGAGTTACATTTTTTTTTTCAAAAAATGTTTTTTTATTAATTATATTTTAAATAATTATATATTTCTTTGAAGTATTATATCAAATTAATACTCTATTAAAAGTGATAATTTGAAAGTTGAGTTATCACTATTTAATTGCTACGTTTGTTTTTTTTCTAATTTTTTTTGTCAAATTATTTTAAATAATTATGTTTTTTTTATTTTTTTAATAAAATTACTTGGTCAACTAAAATTTACTTAATTTACTTGAAAACTCAACATTTTTGTTTTGTTTTTAGTCAACAATTTTTTAAAAAAATTTGAATAAATTTTTATTTGGTCTATGATTTTTAGTTTATTTTTATAGATAGATGTTTTTAGTTAATCATTGATAACACATACCTTTAAAAATTAAAGTCTGTTTTAATTACTACTATCAATTTTTTTTCTTATTTTAATATATTTAAGTTAATATTAAAAAATTTAATCTATTTTATTATTAAAATTTGTGATAAATAATAATGCAGTTTAAAGTCTATTTTTTATTTTTTCATTCTACTCACGTAATATATTTTTATTATTTTTATTTTAAATAATATATACTGTAACTTATACATCAGAAAAGTTACCAATCATCTATTTTGACAAAATGTTAACTCAAATTTATACAGCAGACTTACCACATAATTCTACTGTTTATACCACATAATTTTACTGTAAATTACATCGAATTACAACATCAACTGTAATTCAACTTTAAAAATACATGTTACCAATCGGAGCCATTATCATCCGATATCATCAAATTTTATTACAAATTCTGAATCCGAATCCGTTATATATTTACTTACACAAACTCCAAATATACACACGCAGCTTCGTTATGGAAATTTTATTAAATACTTAAAAAACGCGTATTTTCTGTTTTTAATTTAAAAAAAACACTATTAGGAATAATGGAGGGGCTAACGGAACGGGACGGAACAAAATAATAATGGTTAGGTTTATAATAGTAATGATCTGTTGAATAGCGAGTAAATGACACCTCACTCTGCGCTTGCTCCCATTCTTCATCTCTCTCTCTCTCTCTCTTCTCTCCCCAAAATCAACAGAAAATTTACCAAACCCTACCTTCGTCTTCCCTCTTCGTCTTCTTCTTCTTCTTCCTCCTCTCTACGCGCCGCGCGTGTTCTCTTAGCCATGGAGGCTCCCACGCCTCATCTCCTCCTCTTCCTCCTCTTAGCCGCCTCTCTCCTCTCCGCATCCGTCGCTGACGACGGAGCGGCAATGCTCGCTCTGGCGAAATCGTTTCGTCCTCCGCCGTCAGGTTGGTCAACCACCTCATCCACCGATTATTGCAACTGGACCGGCGTACGATGCACCTCCGGTCGCGTCACTACAATCAGCCTCGCTGATAAATCTCTCTCCGGCGGGTTAGCACCCGAGATCTCGGCTCTCTCCGAGCTCAAATCTATTTTTATCCAGCGTAACAAGCTCTCCGGCAAAATCCCGTCGTTCGCGAAGCTCTCGTCTCTTCAGGAGATCTACATGGACGAGAATCTGTTCGACGGGGTTGAGAACGGAGCTTTCGCCGGACTCTCCAGCCTCCAGATCTTGAGTATGAGCGACAACCCGAAAATCAGCGCCTGGAGTTTCCCTTCGGAGCTCGCCGATTCGGCTTCTCTCACCACCATCTACCTCGACAACACCACAATCTCCGGCGCTTTGCCCGACATTTTCGAATCCTTCGCTTCTCTCCAGAGTCTCCGCCTCTCTTACAACAACATCACCGGTCCTTTACCTCCGTCGCTTGCGAAATCCTCGATTCAGAATCTCTGGATCAACAATCAACAATCGGGGTTGTCAGGGACGATCGAGGTGCTTTCCGGTATGACGTCGCTGTCGCAAGCGTGGCTCCATAAGAATCAATTCGTCGGACCAATCCCGGATCTCTCGAAAAGCGAGAACCTCTTCGATCTCCAGCTCCGGGATAATCTATTAACCGGAATCGTATGGCCTTCACTCTTTCCACTCGGAAGCCTCAAGAACATTTCTCTGGACAACAACAAATTTCAAGGCCCCCTTCCGCTGTTTCCACCGGAGGTTGAGAAAGTAACCGCCGACCACAACTACTTCTGCACTACCAAGGCAGGAGGAAACTGCACTTCTCAGGTGATGACGCTTTTAGCGGTGGCCGGAGGTTTGGGATATCCGTCGATGTTGGCTGAATCTTGGCAAGGAGACAATGCTTGTGGCGGATGGGCTTACGTCACCTGCGATTCAGGTGGGAAGAACGTCGTCACGCTGAATCTTGGTAAACATGGATTCGCCGGATTCATATCTCCGGCGATTGCAAGTCTCACTTCTCTCAAGAACATTTACCTTAACGACAACAACTTAACCGGCGCTATCCCCAAGGAGCTGACTTCTATGACTAGCCTCCAGTTAATCGATGTCACAAACAACAATCTCACCGGAGAAATACCGAGTTTCCCTCCTTCCGTGAAGTTTAATTACAAGCCAGGTAACGTTTTGCTGGGAACTAAAGGCGGAGATTCTTCAGCTCCTGGAACCGGTTCTAAAACCGGTGGTAGTCCTGGGTCTTCTGGTGGAAGTGGTGGTAGTAAGGCTCCTGTGATCATTGGTGTGATCGTCGCGGTTCTTGTTTTCCTTGCTATTTTAGTGTTTGTGGTTTACAAATTCGTAATGAAGAAGAAGTATGGGAGATTTAGAAGGACGGATCCTGAGAAGGCAGGGAAGATTATGGTTAGCGATGCTGCGTCTAATGGTAACGGTGGTGGATATGGTAATGGAAACGGAGGCAACAACTTCAACGCGTTGAACAGTCCTAGTAGTGGTGACAACAGTGATCGTTTCCTTCTTGAAGGTGGAAGCGTCACCATTCCAATGGAGGTTCTTCGTCAGGTTACGAATAATTTCAGCGAGGATAACATATTGGGAAGAGGCGGTTTCGGCGTTGTGTACGCCGGGGAACTGCACGACGGGACGAAAACCGCGGTTAAGAGGATGGAATGTTCAGCGATGGGTAATAAAGGATTGAACGAGTTTCAGGCAGAGATCGCTGTGCTCACTAAGGTCAGGCATAGACATTTGGTTGCTCTGTTGGGTTACTGCGTGAACGGGAACGAGAGGTTGCTTGTCTATGAGTACATGCCACAGGGGAATCTCGGACAGCATTTGTTTGAGTTTGGTGAGCTCGGTTACTCTCCTTTTACTTGGAATCAGAGAGTGAGCATCGCTCTGGATGTGGCACGAGGTGTTGATTATCTCCATAGCTTGGCTCAGCAAAGCTTCATCCACAGAGACTTAAAGCCCTCTAACATCCTTCTCGGAGATGACATGAGGGCAAAGGTTGCTGATTTTGGATTGGTGAAGAACGCACCCGATGGGAAATACTCTGTTGAGACGAGATTAGCAGGCACATTCGGTTATCTAGCACCAGAATACGCCGGTAAGTTAATTTCACAATATGCCTTCATGTTATTGGATAGTTGATGTTACAAGATATTGATGTTATATATGATATGGTTGCAGCTACGGGAAGAGTAACGACGAAAGTGGATGTGTATGCATTTGGAGTGGTTCTCATGGAAATGATCACGGGAAGAAAAGCGTTGGACGATTCGTTACCGGACGAGAGATCTCATCTAGTAACATGGTTCAGGAGAATCCTAATCAACAAAGAGAACATCCCAAAGGCGCTCGACCAAACTTTAGAGCCAGACGAGGAAACGTTGGAGAGCATCTACAGGGTCGCTGAGCTAGCGGGACACTGCACGGCACGTGAGCCTCAACAGAGACCGGACATGGGCCACGCGGTTAACGTGCTCGGACCGCTCGTGGAGAAGTGGAAACCGTCGTGCCAAGAAGAAGAGGAGAGTTTCGGGATCGATGTGAACAACATGAGTTTGCCTCAAGCTCTACAGAGATGGCAGCAAAACGAAGGAACGTCTTCGATGTTCCATGGAGACTTCTCTTACTCTCAGACACAGTCTAGTATTCCTCCAAAGCCTTCTGGTTTTCCTAACACGTTCGATTCTACTGATGGTCGGTGACACCAAAACTCTCTTTTCAAATCGATGTTCGTTTTGGCTTTTTTTTTTCTTTTTATGGTATGATGATTATATTTTTATATATTGTAAGCACATATATGCTGTATTTGCGTCTGACCACTTGAGCTTTTTGCATTTGTTCATTCTTTTTAAGGGAAAATTGTATTACGTAGCTTGTTTTTTGGAAGAAACGAAAAAAGAAAATTTGAAAACTAACTAGTAGATGTTAAAACAAATCTTCTTGTTAGTTTGAAAGAAAACAATTTTTGCCGCGTGAAACGGATATGACTGAAAAAAAAATGTAAACGTCTCAATCATGTGATGAGTGTTACAGGCTGTGTTTAATTGTGGGAGGTCTATAGAAGCCAAAGACTTATTGCCACCTTTCATGGCTCAAATTTTGGATAATATTAGGGCGGTTGTTCTGTTTGATAAGCTCGAGTCATCACACATCTTTTTTTTTTGGTTTTAACTAATCTTATCTACTTATTTGGTTTTCTAATTGAAAATTAGCCAACTCTTAAGAATTCCGCCAACAAGATGTAAAAGGAATTTAGGATATTGGTTAACGTTAATATAATAAGCACTTTTGAATTAACTCCAGCTATTGTAACGATATATCTTATAGAGAGCTATAGAGTTTATTATATATTTTACTAGAGAGAGTTTAAAACGAATCGGATCTTTGAGGAAATATTTGTGGTTGGGAGCATAGATCGGGCTGGGAATTGATTTGGAAACAACAGCTACAAGCCTAAGTCTACACGACTTTAGGTGAAGCATATGGGTGATGAAAAATAATTTTTTTAAAGTCAGATCCAACTTAATTTAAAAAGAAAGAAAAAATAGAGTGTAAAGAATTAAACAAGCATGTTACTATGTTCCCATAAACTTTCATCTTTTTTTAAAAGGAATAAAAGTGGGGTTTATGTTTTTTTATATTTGGTTTAAAATGCTAAAAGATGCTGGAGTTTTATGTTATTAAAAAATGGGTTTATCGTGTATGTGTTAAAAATTTCTTCACAATTGACTATTATTACATCTTCATTCATATATATATATATATAAAAAAAAGAATTTCCTATGGAATTATGAGCTGCCAATGTCTGAAAATTTCATGCAGTTATTCAAAACATAACAGTATAACTTTATACTTATTTAATTTTGCCATATAATATTTGGAAATGATGGTTATTACAAAAGTAATTGCAAAACAGCTAAAGGATTGAGATGTTTAATTGTAAATGCCTAAACCAAACTAAGAAATAAACCAAAATAAGAAGACAAAAAGGTCCAACAAAAATATGGAATTTTATCAAAGAATTTTATTTTCGCTTAGGACCTTCCTTTTAAAGTAGAGTGTTTCAGTCTACCGTTTGATTTAGAGTGAATGGTTGAGATTGTCTGAAAAAACAAATATCCCATCCGAAGTAGTGCTAAAAAGTAGATCTCGAAGATCTTCTGAAGTTTCCTCAACGATTTCTACACTGATCTCTTTCGACCCGATAAAACAACGGTGGAAGGTGCGTCCGACCTTCATCCATTCATGAGCTCGACGATTGATAAGGTATTCATGGATCTGTCGCTAGATGAGGACGAGGTTCCTTTCGATTTACCGAATCTGCCCCAATACAACTCGTGTGGTAACAATGGTACAAGTATTCTCGGAATCTTGTTAAACCCGGATTGTCAAAGAATGGAGACGTTTATTGTGGAGATGCCCAAGAAATGGAAACTTTTCGACAGAATTCGTGGAGTGGCGCTTTCAAGAGATCGATTTCAATTCTTCTTTAAGTATGCCAAAGACATGGAGGAGATTCTGGCTGAGGCAGTGTATTGCTTCAATGAATGGTCCATCATTTTCGATCGATGGATTGAATATCCTCCTCCTGACTATCTGAGGTACCTTCCTGTGTGGGTCCAAATGAAGAACATCCCGGTCAACAACTATACGAAAGAAACTATCTCGACTTTTGGTGAGTTTGCGGGTCAAGTGACTGAGGTGGTTTTCGACCCTTCGCAACCTCAAAGCCATCCTTATGAAAGGGTTAGAATCAAGCTGGATGTGACTAAACCTATGTGAAGATCAAAAGCGATCAATTTGCCTTCGAAGAAGCAAATCTCTATATCATATTTTTATGAGAAGATCCAGAGAAGGTGTATTGCGTGTCAGATGCTTACGCATGAAAAAGTAAAGTGCCCAAGATTTATCAAAAGAAATCAGGAGCAGGCTGCAGAACGCAAGGAAGGAGTTGCCTTAGCCAAATTGATTGTTCAGCCAGTTTTACAGGATTCTGATCCTCTTTTTGGTGTGTTGAGTGAAAGGCAAGTTGGTTTAAATCCTCTTACAGGAAAACCTCTTATATCCAAAGAAGTTTTAGATGAAATGCGTCAGTATCTAGCGGGAGCTGAAGGTGCTGAGAGAAGAGTCAAAGAACTGAGAGTTCAACAATCAGTGGAGGATTCTTTGGCTGATCCTGCTGCTCATAAATCCATCCTCTGTCTGGAACCTCCTCCGATAGTGTCTTCTGATTTGAACAAAGATAAGGGACTGGTTTTTGACTACTCTGATAATTTGGTGAGTATAAGCACCGGAAAGTCTGCTAGTAACTCAGAGAAACTGATGTCTTCTGCTATTCGATCGGCCAGTGTTATGGATCGTTTATCTTTTCTTTTGGAAGGCTTTTCTGAAGGTATGGCGGCAAATTTTGCGCCTGATGTTAACCCGTTTCAATTTGGCTCAACGGCAAATAGAATTAGTCTCTCTGAGGCTGGTTCTTCCGGGGTTTTTTTGAAATCGGGCAAACCCAGAAAACGTCCTTTCAAGAATAGAAGAACTAAATCAGAGATGCTTTTATTGGAGAAAGCTGAATCAACAGTTGAAGAACAAGACAAGAGATCAGCTAAAAGAAAAGCAGTCGAAGTCGCTATCTTGAACCCAAAGGATACTAGGCGCATCAAGCAAGGGATGGTCCCAGATGAGGGACCATCCAACATCCAATGAGTTTCATCAGTTGGAATTGTCAAGGTTTGGGCCGTGCACAAGACTTGACGATTCCGCGCCTCAAGGAGATGCGTAAGAAGTACTTCCCTGAGGTTCTGTTCCTGATTGAAACGATGAACAAAAGAGATGTTTTAGTAGATCTGCAAGAGTGGTTGGGATATGACAGAATTTTCACTGTAAATTCTATCGGCAGAAGAGGCGGTCTTGCACTTTTCTGGAAAAATAGTGTACATATTAATTTCAAGTTTATGGATAAGCATCTTCTTGATTTTCAAGTCCTTTTTGGAGCGGTTCAGTTCGACGTCTCGTGTGTATATGGTGAGCCGTCTTCAGATCATAGGTCTTATGTGTGGGAAAGACTTTTGCGAATTGGTACCCAAAGGAAAACAAGCTGGTGTATGCTTGGGGATTTTAATGAGATACTTCATAATGGAGAAAAATTGGGAGGATCAAGGAGAAGTTCATTATCGTTTCAGCCTTTTGTAGATATGATTACTGGCTGTGGCATGATGGATCTTCCAAGTCATGGTAATAGCTTCACTTGGGAAGGAATGCGTTACAAGAAGTGGATTCAGTGTAAACTAGACAGGTGTTTCGGAAACAAGGAATGGCTCAAGATGTTCCCTGCTTCCAATCAAACCTTTCTAGATAAGAGAGGTTCTGACCATAGGCCTGTGTTGGTGAACCTTACTGCTTCGCAAGATGTGTACAGAGGTCAGTTTCGTTTTGATAAGAGATTTCTGACAAAGCCCGATGTTAAGATTGCTGTTGGTCATGCTTGGAGAGAAACTAATTTTGGGTATCAGATTTTGGTATCTGATAAGATCCGCAAATGTAGGAAAGTGTTGAGCAAGTGGAAAAAAAAGAATAACATGAATGCTCAGGACAAAATCCATCAGATTCAAAAGGTTTTGGAGGCGGAGCAATCGGCTCACCCGCCATGTTTGAACATTGTTTGGAGGCTAAAAAAAGAGTTGGTTGGAGCTTACAAAGAAGAACTTTTTTGGGAGCAGAAAAGTAGGGACTCCTGGGCAATTAAAGGAGATAGGAATACAAAGTATTACCACGCCTCGGTGAATGCTTCTAGAGGGAAAAATCTATTTCTCAGCTGTTAGATAGATTTGGGATATTGCAGAAATCTGATGCGGCTAAAGGAGAAGTAGCAGCAGAGTATTTTAAGAATCTGTTTAGTTCTTCAAATCCAACAGACTTTCATAAGTTATTTTCTGGGTTGGCGCCTCGGGTTTCAGATCTAATGAATGAAGAGCTTATCAAACCGATTTCGAAAGAGGAAATAAAAGAAGCAGTTTTTTCCATCAAGCCTTCAAGTGCTCCGGGTCCGGATGGAATGACCGGTTTCTTTTTCCAACAATACTGGGATATTCTTGGTCCTCAGGTTACGGCAGAAGTGATGGGTTTTTTTGAGACTGGGTTCTTTCCAGCTGAATGGAATTATACTCATCTTTGCCTTCTCCCTAAGAAGGTCAACTCATCTCTTATGTCTGACCTTAGGCCAATAAGTTTATGTTCGGTTCTTTATAAAATAATTTCCAAGGTGTTGGTTCACAGACTTCAGCCGATGCTACCTGAGATTGTGTCGGATACACAAACATCTTTTGTTTCGGAAAGACTCATCTCAGACAATATTATGGTAGCTCATGAGTTGGTTCATGCCTTAAGATCACACCCAAGGATCTCAAAAAACTTCGTGGCTATCAAATCCGACATGTCCAAAGCGTACGATAGAGTGGAATGGAGGTACCTTCAGGCACTTCTTCTGGCTCTCGGTTTTAATGTCAAGTGGGTTGGTTGGATTATGTTCTGTGTTTCTACAGTATCTTTCTCGGTGCTTATCAACGATCAACCGTTCGGTTTGATTCATCCTCAAAGGGGTCTTCGCCAGGGGGACCCCCTGTCCCCATTCCTCTTTGTTCTCTGCACTGAGGGGCTTACCCATCTTTTGAATGTGGCTCAAGAATCTGGTCTGATTTCGGGTATATCTTTTGATGATGGTGGTCTATCTCTTCATCATCTTCTATTCGCTGATGACAGTTTATTCCTATGCAAAGCGGAGGTGAATGAAGTTCGTAACTTTCAAGAGATACTTAATATCTATGGAAGAACTACGGGACAGACAATCAATAGGGACAAATCGTCAATCACCTTTGGGTCAAATGTGGTGGATTCGGTAAAACTAATCATCCAACAGCTTCTAGGGATATCCAATGAAGGTGGAGCGGGGACTTATTTAGGACTTCCCGAATGTTTCAGTGGTTCCAAAAAGGATATGTTAGCTTTCATTCATAAGAGCTTAAAATCGAGATTGACAGGATGGTTTGCTCGGTTGCTGTCCCAAGGGGGTAAAGAAATCCTTTTAAAAGCTGTGGCTTTGACTATGCCCGTGTTTGCCATGTCGTGCTTTCGTCTTCCTGTGGCGACGTGTCAGACTCTCACAAGTGCTATGGCTGACTTTTGGTGGAATTCTTTCGATCACAAAAGGAAAGTGCATTGGGTGAGTTGGGAGAAATGTTGTTTGCCCAAACATCAAGGAGGTATCGGTTTCAAAGATCTAGCTTGCTTCAATCAAGCTCTCTTAGCTAAGCAAGCGTGGAGATTATTACAGTTCCCGGAGAGCCTTTTTGCAAGAGTTTTGAAGAGCAGATATTTCCAAGATACAAACTGCTTAGAGGTGGGAATTGGTGATAAGCCTTCCTTTGGTTGGAGGAGTTTATTACACGGGTGTGATCTTCTGTTGAAAGGACTTCAAAAGTGTGTGGGAAATGGGCTCTCTCTCAAAGTTTGGTCGGATAGGTGGCTTAGTGACGGTGAATTGCGAGCCCCGTGGGTCAGATTTCCGTTGGGAAACATGGATTTGAGAGTTAATGAGCTCATTGATTTCACTAATCGAAACTGGAATTTGTCTCTGCTCAATGATTTATTCTATCCGGCTGATGTGCGACTTATTGTGAAATCGAAACCGGTGGTCCTTAAGTATGATTTTTGGGTTTGGAAACACAGCAAATCGGGAGACTATTCTGTCAAATCTGGTTATTGGCTGGCGTTTCAACTTAACAAGGCGGATTTGATAGCTGAAGCAACTGCTTCTCCGTCGCTAAATGTGCTTTTAGAAAGTGTTTGGTCACTTCCCACGACGCCCAAAATAAGAACTTTTCTATGGAAAAGTCTGAGTAATGCTTTACCAGTGACAGAGCTTTTATGTCGAAGAGGCATGTCTCTTGATTCCAGATGTCAGTTCTGTGGGTTTGAAGGAGAATCCATTAACCATGTGTTATTCTCTTGTGCTATAGCCAGGCAAGCATGGGCTTTATCTAATATCCCGTTCCCGAGAAATGGTTTTGATCCCGATTCTCATTTCGCAAATTTGCAATTCCTGTTTAGATTTGGGAAAGATAGTCGGTTTCCTTTACAGTCAAGAAGAGCTTATCCCTGGATTCTTTGGCAACTGTGGAAAAACAGAAACAGTTTTACCACTGAAGGAAAGTTATTTCTGGCAAATGAGGTGGTCACTAAAGCGGTGGATGACTCACTCCAATGGAGTCTGGCTCAGCAGATCGATAAAGAATCTGTGTGTATCCCGAGGTCTCTTCCGGTGGGTTTGAAAAAAGTATGGCTACCCCCAACTCGTGGGTTCGTAAAGGTGAATATAGGGACTACTTGGTCCAAGCGGAATGGCCTGGGAGGGGGTTCTTGGGTCGTTAGAGACGATTCAGGGGTGGTTTTACTGCATAGCCGGCGTGCCTTTTATCACATGTCTTCCTTCGAAGAATGTCTTTTACAATCTCTCTTATGAACGGTGGATAGCATGATCACACATAAATTCTCTAATGTGATCTTCGCGTCTGAAGCTTTCAATGTTGTTTTGGCTGTCGCTCGGCCCAAAGCGTGGCCGTCTTTCGTGTCTCAGGTTTCTGATTTCCTTCTTAGAATTTCTTTCTTTAGGGATTGGAAATTGTTAGCTGAAGTGAGAGCAGCGAACAGAGGAGCTCATCTCATTGCTCAAAGTGTTGTTCTTGAAGAAAGGGTGCAATCTTATGTTGTTTTTGGTAAGCTTTTATGGTTAAGTGTTCTCTTTGACAGTGAGAGGCTCTTGTCCTCTGTTTAATCTGGTTTCTCTTCGATTCTTTTTTGAGCTTCCTTTCTCCCTGCTTTGTGTAAAGTTCTGGTGGTTTGTATTCTCTTATTTTAGCTTCGAATGTGTATACCGTGGTTACTTTTTGCCTAAAAAATTTATATATATCATCCAGTTGGCAAAAAAAAAAAAAAAAAAAAAAGAGAAGCTAAAAATCTTTTTGGTCTGTCTAAAATATCTTTTAGGAACCAATTAACACGTGCATTGGTCATTTGGTCTCTTGACTTTATCCTCTTTAAACGGATGTTACGATAATTTTGGAAACGCGTCATGAAAAAGACTAAACTACCCTTTTTGACAACCCACATAAAAATTCTCGTGCGTTTTATAGTTGGGGGAGTCCAAAATTTATCATCTATGCAAATGCATTACATGACATCACCTAGATTCTCTTTTGAATGTGGTCGGATACTTTGTAATTAAACTACTCTGTCCCCATTATTAATTGCTAAATTAATTTGTCTTTAATATACTAACCACAACTTCTTTTTTAGAGAATTGGGGCAAACGGATTTTGGAGTACAAGGAAGATGATACGTTTAGGGACCAAATAAGAAGGTGCTTCGTAGACCTTAGCCACATAAGAAGATAGTGAAGCCCAATAAAGGCTTGTGGATTAACACATCTACTTTTATTTATGCTCCACTATCAAAAATCTCTATATATTGCATAATATAAAGTTTTTGATAAAGACGAAAATGACCTCAGTGAAACGTTTTGATATATAGAAACTCAATGCTTCACTCTACTCACTGTTCTTCTTCTCGTTGTTGAAACAATAGACAGGAGCTTGCCAATTCTCGTCTTCTAGGACAGCTCCAACTTCAAATGTCATCACATGAGCTTCCCTGCCTGCACTTATCTTTCAGTATTTTGTTAACATGAATGAGATTGAGATATCATGTTAAAATAACAAGATGAAGATGACTCATAAAGTCATATAGTGTATTCATCACTTCACCTGTATAGAAGATCCATTGTACAGGTCTTTTGGTGACAACATCCTCATAATACCATAAGAAGTCAACTTTCTCCCATACGTTGCAGAGAAACCCACTCACATGTCGTTGACCCAAATAGTTTGCTCCATCTAGCCAATTTGGCCTCAAGATTCCAACCTTTGATCAAAGTTATTGATTTAAAAAATCCATCAGTACTAATCTCAGCAACTTTACTATATAACGGTTCTGTTTCTAAAACCAACAAAATCGACTGTATATGACCATTGCTTTGTGCTGAACTCAAACCTAGGCATATAACTTTAGGTTTCCATCAGAATAGTCCTAAATCCTAAGTGCTCCAGAAGAAAATTCACATTTCTTGCAACAAAAATCTGAATTTTTAAAAAGGAATTAGAGTATGCAAAGCAACAAGAGAGAACTCAAAACTTAGGACACACCTCTACATTGAATTATATAAAGTCACTACTCAACACAAAACTTAGGACACATCTCTAAATGTGTATCAAAATTTTAAACTCACAGGGGTCCCAAAAGTTCTTCTTGCTTCAAATTTAAGGAATTTTGGTACTTCTCTCGCTTAATTACACCACAAATTCTCCTAAAAATCAGCATACAAACAGCAAGAAACACACATCTAACCTAATAATCCACATTACATTACACAATTCACACTTAGAAAATGGTAATTAAAGAGGACACTGACCTCGAAGTGAACGGTACGGCAAGTTCTGGAAGCGTCGAGGGTATAGTAGAAAGAGGTGCCATTGTTCCATTCAAGGTCGTAGGTGAGTTTACCAAGCTGCTTCTGAATGATGTTAAAGTTACGTCCATTGACCCAGTCGTACCAGAGGTCAACAATCTCCAGAGACCCAGATTTGTTCATCAACATCAACGCGTGGAACTGCTCCGGCCATGGCGCAGGAATCGGTTCCGTCTCCGGAACATCAGCGACGGAGATTTCAACGACGGCGGAGAGGACGAAGAAGAGAACGATGATGGAGTGGATTCGAGTGGAAACCATGTCGATTGGGATAAGACTGATGATGATGATGATGACAACTCACAGTCACAGTAAATATCTTATTATCAATTAATCTGATTTTCCACCGTGGAATATCATTAAATATTAGGGATACTATAATATTTGTTCAAATTATAATTTTTTTTTTTCTGACATTATTCTTTTCCATAACCTTTTTTTTGTTTTTAATTTTTAATTTCCATAACCTACTACCATGCATAAACTTTTTGTAATGCTGAAAAGTAAATTTTAAAAATTAAAAACAGTTAAGGAAAAAATATCTGAATTGAAAGAAAAATTAAAATGTTTGTTGTAAACAAAAAAAAAACCTTTTTTAACTTTGTTTAGTAAAGTTTTTTTTAAACCTGTTTAGTAATAACAAATTGTACACAAATTTTCACTTTTCTAATTATAATATAAAAATATATTAACTCGATCTTGTATTTTTCAACATTTTCTAAATAATATATATGGATAATTGATTTTTCTAGGATATAATAAATTCAATAATAATTGAAAATGCTGATAGGAGGCCCATTTTGTTACTATTGTATTGATTTGTTACACCTTTGTTTGAACATAATATGCACTAACAAATAACTTATCATAAACTTATTCATTACTATCACAACATATTACAATGAAGATAAAATGATAACTTATAAACAAACTAGTAAAATTACAAAAATAAGAACTTAAAATACAAAAAAAAAAAAAAAACTCAAAGCATTGAATATAATTACATGTTTGAATGACTCATCACATACACATTGTAATCTTTTTCACTGTATTTTACAAGTCCTGTTTCATCAATTAATAGAGTTGCTAAAATTTTACATTTTTAAAGAGAATATATATAAAGAGAAACTGCGAGTAAGAATTTATTTTCGAATATAAAACAAAATGGAATCCAATCGGATAAACATTCAAATCAAACGATATCTCAACAAACAAATTGGATTTAATAATCTATTAAACAAGAAATAAAACGGATAATGACGAACAGCTGAATAAGGGTAGGTGGCCACTAAAGAATTTTTTTTTGTATCTCGGCTTTAATAGATTATTAAAGAAACAAAAGAGAATATAAAGAGTTGGGTTTAGACAGAAAAAGAAATTTGCGATTTCTCATTTTTCTGTTTTGTTTTTTGCTTTTAAATTAATCTCAATGCCTAAAAGAAGCAAATTGCACTGTAATTTTTGAAATTTACGATGAAGGGTTAGTGTTTTTTTAATAATTATTTTTTTTAATAAATACTATTTACTATTCTGCCATTTTATGAGTTTGATAACACACATTTGTTGTTCTCCTGCCCCTTTACGCGCATTCAAAAACTACTCATTCTTTTGTTTAACAATTTCAATTGTTAATAATAATTTTAATTTTATTATGGAAGAAGAAAAGAGTAATGTATTTCTCATCCTATTTCTTATATTTTTTGGTATACATTTTTGAGGAAATTTGTTACATTTCTCTAATATTTTGTTTGTCATTATTCTAGTTTAAGATGTCAAAAGCTATGAATTTGATTTAATCCATTTTTATAGTGGGTTAGTTCTTTTATGGGTCTTTGATAGACAGGGGAAAAATCATATTTATACAAATATTAGTTTTTTTTATCGACACAAATATTAATTTAATATTGTTATTCATTTTATTTTAGGTTTCTTATTATTTTTTAGTTTTTTCTGGCAAATGAAACCTCTTCGTTAAACATTTTTATATGCAAGTACAAAACATTTTTATTATATTTTTTTTTCGAATACCGCAAAGTTTTGGGTCGAAACCCGTACATTTTCATAGGTCGAAACTGAATTGGTGATAATACCAAAACATGACGTAAATCATTCATTACAAAGAGAATATAACCTAGGGCACAAAGGAACTCTTTGTTCCCACTAGCTAAACCACCACACTTTTGATAATTTTCTTATTATATTCCTGAATAAAATTCGAGTTCCCTTTTTCTTAAACGATTCATTCTATCATAAATACTTAAAGGGGGGGGGGTGTATTCAACTTAATATTTGAAGTGATTTGGAATGATTTGAATTTTAATGAGTTTTTATATAATTTGGTTGAATTATGAAAATTGTTATGATTTGTTATTGAAGTTATATCAAATCCCACCTAAAATCATGAGATTTGAAATTTTATATTTTTAACTAGGAAACTCCATCAAAACATCCTAAAATCATTTTAAATCTCTTAAAATCCACTACTTAAAAGTTAAAATATTTCCAATATCAGTGGATTTGATTTAATTTTTATAAATTTTTGATTGAATAACATATGATTTGGTAAGACATTTAGAAATCATTAGTTCAATAACAAGTGATTTTAAAATAACCACCAAATCTTTTAAAATTCCTAATCCAATATACCCCCAATAGTTTGAGGGACAAGAGAGAGAACTCAAAGCGGCTACATTGAATGAAATGAATTCACCACTAACCACAAAACTTAGGACAGACTCTCCAAGTTTCTTTTAGGGTATTTCAATTTAGCAACAAAGACAAAAAAACACTATAACAACTCTACATAAGTCTCACAATCTAAACTCACGGGGTCCAATGCTCTTCTTCTAGCTATAAATTTTAGGAATATTATACTACGAAATCTCCTAAAATCAACATAAAAACAGCAAGAAACAGATACATACACTAATAAATTCACATTACATTCCACAATTGACAGAGAAAAAAGGTAAATGGGAGGGAGATGGGGACACGACACTTCCACTCTTGAGAGATCTCCACTCTGAAACCTGGCACAGACAGTTTCCGGGAGAGGTTAGCGAGGATCTATTGCCGTAAAGATCTCTGCCACCTCAAAATTGGTCATCGTTAGAGTTTCTCCGTGGAGGAAAATAGGTTCTCCAACAAGACTTGCAATACACTCCAGCTCCCATGGATTGTAAAACTCAAAAAGGAATTTTTCCCATTCAATCCATACCAGGTCTTGAGTTGAGGTTTCGAAGGCTTATTTTATCCGGTTCACAAGACGTCAAACATGATTTCGTTAGCCTTAACTAATCAACCCATGTGAATTTTCCTCAATAGTCTCCTAATTCATTTAGGTAGCATGCATGCTCGCTCTCCATCTCTTTATAAACCCTAGTGCCACAGCCTTATGTTACACCAAGAAGATTTGTATAAAGAAGAAAAGAATTGACAAAAAATTGTTCACTATCGTCTATATATGTGTCTTTTTCATCTTATTTTTCAGAATGTTATTTTAAGTTTTTAACCCAGCCTAAGATTATAAAAATTTGGTAAAACCAGTTCAAAATACACTTTGATTATTATTATTTTTTATTGTTGTAAGTCAAATCCAATTCAACATTAACCTTGTAAATCGAATTTTATCCTTTTTAAATTGATATAGTTGGTCTCCTTTGAACGAGCCAACCAACCAGTCTTCTTTAATCTCTCAAACTCACTAAAACACATATTAAAAAAACAAAGAAAAAAAGAGAAACACCAAAGAACTGTGCAAGTTCAAGAAACAAATAATAGTTGATCAAAAGCTTTTCTTGCATGAGTGATTATATTTAATCCTTAACACACCATCCCTTAATCTCCTCTTAAATACCCATTTAACAAGCTCTCTTCTCCTTCATCTCAAAACCCACTCACCACTCTCCTTTCAACAACATTTTTCTCCCAATGGCTTCTTTTGCTCTGTTCCTCTTCACTCTCCTTGTCCTCTCAAGTAAGTCTCCTTACACTTATATCATATGATTCAATGATCAAAGACACTTCACTTAACCATAATCCTGTCTCTCTTTTTTTTTTCTTGTTCACAGGTTCATGTTGCTATGCAATTGGTAACAACAAAACATTGTTATCACTCGCAAGCAGGATTGGGATCAACTATGGAAAATTAGGCAACAATCTCCCATCTCCTTACCAATCAATCAACCTCATCAAATCCATTAAAGCAGGTCACGTCAAGCTCTACGACGCCGATCCAGAAACCCTAAAGATCCTCTCTCAGACCAATCTCTACGTCACGATCATGGTCCCTAACGACCAAATCATTTCAGTCGGCGCCGATCAAGCCGCCGCAGACAACTGGATCAACACAAACGTCCTTCCTTACTACCCGCAAACCCGAATCAGATTCGTCCTCGTCGGAAACGAAATCCTCAGCTACAATTCCGACCAAGACAAGAAAATCTGGTCGAGTCTCGTCCCTGCGATGCGTAAAATCGTGAATTTTCTTCGAGCAAAAGGGATCCACAACATCAAAGTCGGGACACCACTCGCCATGGATGCTCTCCGGTCGAGTTTTCCTCCGTCGAGTGGAACATTCCGGGAAGAAATCGCCGGTCCGGTGATGTTGCCGTTGCTGAAGTTTCTCAACGGGACAAACTCTTTCTTCTTCCTCGATGTTTACCCTTACTTCCCTTGGTCCACTCATCCGGTTAACAACCATTTGGATTTCGCTCTGTTCGAATCGAATTCGACGTATACCGATCCTCAAACCGGTTTGGTCTACACCAATCTGTTAGACCAGATGCTCGATTCGGTTATATTCGCGATGACCAAGCTCGGTTACCCCAACATCCGTCTCGCGATTTCCGAAACCGGGTGGCCAAATGGCGGTGATATCGACGAAACCGGAGCCAATGTTCTCAACGCCGCGACGTATAACCGGAATTTGATCAGGAAGATGACTGCTAACCCGCCGCTCGGTACACCAGCTAGACGCGGTTCACCTATACCGACGTTTTTGTTCTCATTGTTCAATGAAAACCAGAAACCCGGTTCGGGAACCGAGAGGCATTGGGGGATTTTGAACCCTGACGGTACACAGATCTACGACATCGATTTCAGCGGTACAAGACCGGTTTCTAGTTTCGGTTCGTTGCCAAAACCGAGTAACAATGTTCCGTTCAAGGGGAATGTTTGGTGTGTGGTGGTCGAAGGAGCCAGCGATGCGGAGTTAGGGCAGGCGCTTAACTTCGCTTGCGGGAGAAGCAACGCCACGTGTGCAGCTTTGGCGCCTGGGAGAGAGTGTTACGCGCCAGTTTCGGTTTCTTGGCACGCAAGCTATGCTTTTAGCTCGTACTGGGCTCAGTTCCGGAACCAAAGCTCTCGTTGCTACTTTAACGGCTTGGCGCGTGAGACCACTACCAACCCTGGTGAGTTTTTTTAAAACTTTTTCATTACCTGTGTCACAAGAAAGCTTTAGGCAGCCGAAAATGCCCTTTTATTGCAATTGTGGGTTTCCTTATGGCACAAGGACATTTATGTAATAACTTAACTCCTCTATGATTGTAAATTTTTGAATGTGGTAATGAATATTTACTACAGGAAATGAGCGTTGCAAGTTCCCTAGCGTTGCCCTGTGAGACTGCCATAAGAGTCAAGACTAAGGCTTATGGAGACTACCACAAGAGTCAAGAAGCAGAAGCTGGAGAATTCGTATTAAGTCAAAACTAATTCTTGATAATTATTAATTTCCTTTTTATTGCAAGTTTGTACTCCTTTGTTTCCCATTGTTGAGAACGATCAAATAATCAATGAAAATTTGTTACTAATATTTTAATGCGAAGGTTGAATCCTTTTTCGTCATGCCATCTAGTAAAATGATCTAAGAAAAGGGTCTTTTTCCTTCACTTAGATAGTTTTATTAAAGATTATCTTCTTTTTTTTTTTTGCTAAAGTAAGATTATCTTTTTTGGGGGCACAAACACTTCTCTATTTTTTTGGGGGGCACAAACACTTCTCTATTTTAAAAAAAAATATATAATTCAAGTTACATGACTTATACAATTATTCTTGTTTGTCACCAAAATAAGAAGTAAAGTAGTACAAATTGTTCTTGTTTTTTTTTTTTTGACAAAAAAATTGTTCTTGTTTTCGTTGACAAAGAAAGACCATCTCTCTTGAAGTGATCCGTGCGTACAAACGATCGGAGCCACCGCTTTGTGAAAAAAAACAAAGCCGCAAACATTATAAAATCTTATTGGTAAAAATGTAAAATGGAGCCATGAGTCATCCACTAAGAGGACCACTTTTTTTTTCCTTGTCTTGATTGCGTCTTTTAAGTTCCAATCATTTGATAAAAAAAAAAAAGTTCCAATCATGATCTATAGTTTTATGTTATTTAATTGAAAGCTTTCTATAAAATATGTGTTTTATATTAATTAATTTTAATTATACAAAATTAAATTTACTGTCCTGTTATTAAGTTTCTTAAAAGATTAAGAGAGCATCAAGAAATGGTCAAATTCCCTCAAAAGTATCTTAAAAAGAACAAGTATTACAGGTACTTATTATCATTTACAAGTTCACATTAAAATATTTATAATATTTCAAAAAATGAATCCGCACTAATTACTAATTATTTTAGAATATAGTTATAGTTCAAAATAAACATTGCCTACTATATTTGGAAATAAAAAATATAAAACAATCACCAAATTTGGGAACTACATTAATTATGGTAAAGAGACACTAATATAAATGAAAAAAAAAATTGTAAGAAAACGGTAATAAAATATAAAAATAAAAATTCTTATATTTGTGTAAGTATCGCCTCTGTTTGTATTCTTTTAGCATCTCTGAAGTTGCCATGCTTCTGCAGCGGTGCCAACCAACTGGTCTTTTCTTTTCTTTTTTTCCTGTAATAATCGTAATCACGATATCGACATGCTTGTGTCGTCCTTTTCTATGTTACTTGCTTCATCATCTCTCTCTCTCTCCCTCTCTTTCTCTCTTATCTTCACGCTAACACCATCAGTAAACCCTTTCTTCATCTCTCTCAGCCATGGCGTCAACGTCTCTGGGACCTTCGATTCTCGTTTCAAGATTCTTCTCCTCTCCTCGTGATTTTCAAGATTCCGGGAGTTACAAGGTTCTTGGCCACCGGATTTGTGTTTCTTCACGCCTTGTACTTCGAGTTCACTGCGAGTCCACGGTGAGTTTCTTTAATCACTCGATTAAAAAGTTTTCAACTTTCTGGTCGATTCCTTTGTTAAGAACTAAAAAAATTATAATTTTTTCCACAAACCAAATACAAAAAGTTGCTCTTTCACTTTGATTTTAGAAATAAGTAAAAAGGAATATTATCTGCTGAGGATTGACTTTGGGAGTGGTCAAGTTTAGGTGTTGCACTAAAAAGCTGCTCTTTTACCTTTTATAGGTTTATTTTCAAATTCTTGATTTGTCTCTTAGTTATTGTTGTGATTGTTATCATCCACCTTCTTGAATGATCTGTAACCATCAAGTTGTGTACCATTGTTATAGATTCAAGAGAAGGAACTAAGACGGTGTTCACGGTTCTTGGAACGCTCATCATCTTTGCGGTCAAGTGAATGGAAGGCTGTTCCTGATATTTGGAGATCATCTGCCGACAAGTACGGTGACAGAGTTGCTGTGGTTGATCCGTATCATGACCCTCCTTCTTCATTCACCTACAAACAGGTAGGTTTCTTACTTTACCATAGTGATTTTACATCTCACTGCTTGAGTCTACTTGTTCTGTTATTAAGTAAAGATCCTCCCACTTTTTGAAACAGAGGTTTTTTTATTTAAGTAGCCAAGTAGGAGTTAGTATGTTTACATCATGTGTAACATGACTGTGGAACCCTTGTAGCAATTTCTAGATATCATCAGGATTAAGGTACTGTTAAGCGAGCTATCCTGATGGTTCAAAGATCTTCTTTCTTGTAATTTTCTTTGTAAATCTTGGACTGGTTGGACCTTCAGCTTTTTATTTCTTCATCTATTAGTTCTGTATTGTATAGATATTCTGAAGCTGCATATCTTAACTGCTAAAGATGAAACAGAGGTTTTCAGTTGCATATCTTAACATTCTGAAACAGAGGTTTTTAGTTGCATATATCTTAAGATTCTGAAACAGAGGTTTTTAGTTGCATATATAGCTTTACAATCTGAAACAGAGCTTTTTAGTTGCATATATCTTAACATACTGAAACAGAGTTTTTCAGTTGCATATCTTAACATTCTGAAACAGAGGTTTTCTGTTGCTGAAGTTGAGCCAAATTCTGATGTTTTGAAGCATATTAGATGGGTCATTTACTTTTCAAGTTCTCAGTGATGTTAAAGTTTGGATGATGAAACTCAATCATCTTAGAAATAATGCAGTTGGAACAAGAAATATTGGACTTTGTTGAGGGGTTGCGAGCCGTTGGAGTGAAAGCAGATGAGAAGATTTCACTTTTCGCTGATAACTCCTGCCGTTGGCTTGTTGCTGATCAAGGTAAGTGGTTGGGTTATACATAGCAGTTATGACGCTGCCCGAAAATCAACTTTCTATTACATAATTTGGTTAAAACTTTAATTATGCCACAGGTATAATGGCCACAGGAGCAGTCAATGTTGTTAGAGGATCAAGATCCTCTGTTGAAGAGTTATTGCAGATATACTGTCATTCAGAAAGGTACTCTTAGACCCTTTTTGTTCTTTTGTTGTTTCAAGTGAAATATCTTACTCAAGAGACAGAGAGAGAGGCTAGCAAATTACTTTATTCAATCACACTTTTGTTTTGTTTCTTGTTCTCATGAACCATTTTTAGAGAACAAGAAACAGAGTTGAGAGAATTTTCTAGTGCCTTTGTCTTGCAGTGTAGGTCTTGTTGTGGACAACCCTGAGTTTTTCAACCGCATTGCTGAGACGTTTTCTTACAAGGCACCTCTAAGATTTGTGATTCTTCTCTGGGGAGACAAATCGTCGCTGGTTACACCGAGCAGGAAGACACCAGTCTATACTTACAACGAAATTAAAAACTTAGGACATGAGAGACGTGCAAAAGTTGCAGGATCTAATGATGCTGGTAAGAGTTGGATCTACTTTTCTTAATTGTTTTTTTTTTTTGCAGTAGTGCTAACAAATGAATGACTTCAGGGAAGTATGAATATGAATTCATAGATCCAGATGATACAGCTACAATTATGTATACCAGTGGAACCACAGGAAATCCAAAAGGTGTTATGCTTACACATCAGAATTTGTTACACCAGGTTCAAGCCAATACTTTCTCATCAAAAAAAAAAAAAAAAATTGTATCTTTATGTCATCATTTGTAAAAAGATTTCTTTTCTCTTTTTGTTTCTTGAATAACTCTACAGATAAGAAATTTATCCGAATTTGTTCCTGCTGAAGCTGGGGAAAGATTTCTAAGTATGCTTCCATCATGGCATGCATATGAACGGGCTTGTGAATACTTCATATTTACATGTGGAGTTGAGCAAAAGTATACGTCTATAAGATTCTTAAAGGTAAGCCTCTCTTTCGTTATGTTACACAGTGACATTTTAAAGAAGCATTTAAACCTTGAAAATGGGAGAAGATGAGAATTTGCACTGAGTCAAGTATTTCATTTTTGTTATAGGATGATCTCAGGCGGTATCAACCACACTATCTTATTTCAGTTCCTTTAGTTTATGAGACACTCTACAGGTGAAAATAATTCACAAGATACATATATACTTTAAGAAATTTACTGATCGATCTTATAATGCAAATGTTTTAATATGTGTATGTATCTTAAAGCCATCTCTAGCAGCTGAGAGACTTTCTACTCTGTGATTTACAATGAACTATTTTCTTCAGTGATTGTAGTCTAAGGCATCCTCAACCATGTTAATTGCTAAACATTTTTGTTCTGTTTTCTGAATATTGCAGTGGGATTCAAAAGCAAATTTCTGCAAGCTCCACTACTCGTAAAGTTTTGGCGCTTACATTGATCAGAATAAGCCTGGCATATACGGAGATGAGAAGAATTTATGAGGTTCGTGACCCTGATGTTGCCATCTTTAGTATTTCGTGCTGCCTAACAATTTGTGTTAAATGAGTTTTTCTATTTGTGATGCCTAGAGGGATAAGTTCTTTGCTCGTGTGTTGCAGGGTCTTTGTTTGACAAAGAACCAAAAGCCTCCAATGTATATTGTTGCTTTGGTGGATCGGTTGTGGGCGAGAGTAGCTGCGTTTGTCCTCTGGCCATTGCATATGTTGGCTGAAAAGCTTGTGCACAAAAAAATCCGTTCCTCTATTGGAATATCAAAGGCATTCTACTTCTTTTTCTCTTACTAGTTTTACATTTCTAGGTGAAGAAAATTTTCATTTACCTTACAAGAATGATGGTAAGACTTGCTTTGCAACTTATCCTTTGTTTCCTCTCTAGGCTGGTGTTAGTGGAGGTGGCAGTTTACCTATGCATGTTGACAAGTTTTTCGAGGTTAGAACGCAAACA
Organism: Alliaria petiolata; assembly: GCA_020283515.1. NCBI lineage: Eukaryota > Viridiplantae > Streptophyta > Magnoliopsida > Brassicales > Brassicaceae > Alliaria > Alliaria petiolata. The sequence continues at coordinate 203,555,909 of JAHZTW010000001.1, forward strand.
TTGTTTCTTGAAATTAGAGAGAATTTTTTTTTTTCTTCTTTGCATTCAAACAAGGTACTCTGTTCATATGTAAATAGGCTTTGTTCTTTCTGCAGGCCATCGGTGTGAATGTACAAAATGGTTATGGTTTGACAGAAACCTCACCGGTTGTCTCTGCTCGGAGGCTTAGCTGTAATGTAAGTTTAAAGTTTAAAATCTCACCTTAATGACCTTTCCTTTTGGGATAATAAGCTCTCTTCTTGCACCAAATGTTAGGGTCACAACTAGTTTACAAGAGCTATATATTAAAAGATTTCATAAAGCAAAGTAGTGTTTAGAGGACATTACAAACACAAATTTTCCCTTCTTTTCTGTTCATTTATCATTCATCATATCTTTGCATGGTACTTTTATCTTCTTTGATAAAATTTTCTTGGCCTATGTCGATTAGTTAATATTGTATTTTTCGAACTATTTTATGAAGGTTCTTGGCTCAGTTGGGCATCCTATTAAAGATACAGAATTCAAGATTGTAGATCACGAGACTGGTTCTGTTCTTCCACCTGGTTCAAAGGGCATTGTCAAAGTCAGAGGCCCACCGATTATGAAAGGTTACTATAAGGTAATATAATACACACTTTCTTCTCTTTTTTTACTTACGAAAAATTGTGAATATTTTCTTAAAATATCCTGTGTGTTTTGGATATTAGATCAGATTTTAACTCATCTTTCTGTTGGTTAGCTCAGAATCCAGTGGCCACCAAGCAAGTTATAGATGACGAAGGATGGTTAAATACTGGAGATATGGGTTGGATTACTCCTCATCACTCAACAGGACGGAGTCGTCGCTGTGGAGGTGTCATTGTTCTTGAAGGCCGTGCCAAGGACACAATTGTACTTTCCACAGGTATATCATAATTGTACACTTTCGTTTTCACTGTCCACCTAAACCGGTTCCTCAGAAACCTGAATCAAACATTCTTGTTTCTTGCTTTCTGTACGATAATTATATTGCAAGTCTTAACAGCAAGAAGACGTCTTGGTGGCAAAACTATTGCTGAATACATTTGATAGCAGTTTGATCATTGGTAGGTGAAAACGTGGAGCCATTGGAGATTGAAGAAGCGGCCATGAGAAGCAGTTTGATTCAACAAATAGTCGTTATTGGACAGGTACTTAATACTCTTTGTTGGATACTTTGATTTTAGGAACAATGGTATTGGCTGTTTCACTTATTTATCTTTCCTTTTCAGGATCAACGCCGCATTGGAGCTATCATTATCCCAAACAAAGAAGCAGCAGAAGCAGGAGCAGCAAAGCATAAAATTTCACCTGTAGATGTCAATGAACTTAGCAAGGAAACGCTAACGAGCATGGTCTACGAAGAACTGAGGAAATGGTAATGATTCAAACCATGTTTTTTACTCTTAGATAGGATTAATTAGTGTATAGTTTCCCTAATCATGCAATTATGGGATTTAAGTTTTTAAATAAAAGGAGAGCAAGAAAGGAACTTATGTATAAACCATGATTGCAGGACATCAGAATGCTCGTTCCAAGTTGGACCGGTTCTGATCATTGATGAGCCCTTCACGGTACGTTTTTTTTGGTTCGCTCTCGTTGATAATCCTCATTTGAAACTCATGTGAACGTTCTATGAATACTCATTGCAGATAGATAACGGTTTCATGACACCGACGATGAAAATAAGACGGGACAAGGTGGTCGATCAATACAAGGATGAGATAGATAGACTCTATAAGTAGACTAGACATTTTCGCATCCTATTTTTTTTTTGAAAAACTTTGTACCGGTTCTCTCACTCCCTTGTTAATATTTGTTTTTTCATAGTACAAGTTTTCATTAAAGGCCCAATAGGCATTACAGGCGGTTTTGAAGTTCAACAACCCAACTTTTACAACGTTAAACCCAACTCGATACAACCCATTAAAAAATGGGGATAGACTCTACAAGTAGCTAGACATTTTAGCATCCTAAAATGAGCATCTCTTAGTCGTTTAAACTAGTATATGAACCAAAGGTGTCATGGAGAAGTCAGTCCTTTCACTACAAGAAATAGTTCAGTTTCCCACCGACACTTACATTTCAACTTGCTTGAAGTTTTGATTAGGTGAGCTATGTTATATACATAAATATGCTTATCTTTGAGATGGAATGTGGGTTTTTAAAAGCTTATATGTTGGGTGAATTGGTAGTTGTTGATAGAATATTGCAACTTGAGGTGAGCTGTATGATTTGTACATAAATATATTATATTTGAGATGAAAAGTGGGTTTTTAACTTTTTATATATAAGAGAAAAAACAAAAGCATATGTTATCCGTAAAACCAGTGATTACTTATTTACAAAACCATATGTGGTTTTAAAAGAGAAGATAATGCTTTAATACGTATATATTAGTTATTTAGTTTACTCCAACTTGTAGAAAATATTGATTATAAATGCAAGCCAATATGCAAAAGCAACAGCAGCTGCATATGCATTACCAAGCCAGCTTGGTAAAGTAAACAGAGAGAGATCACAGAAGCGGCCATGGCGATGGCCGTGAGCAACCACGGTGGAGATTGCTGCAAGATCGGTCCGGGTTACGCCACACCTCTCCTCGCGATGTCTGGTCCACGCGAGAACATCATCTATGTCGCTGCCATATACACCGGTAACTATTTTGATGCTATATCTATATATATAAAGGGTTGAGTTAAAGAGTCTTAAGATCAACTACTATCATTGAGGGGTGTGCGTTGTCGAGTACTATAGTGAGATTCTTCAAGAACGAAGATGAAACATGGAGTCACGAGGTAGATTTTCTATATTATGAGGAATCTTTTTTATTTTCTTTTGGTTTATCTTAAACATGGAGCTATTTCGGTGGAACCACTGAAAGTTGAAAACTGGATTCTCCCAGATATGCCAGGGCTTATCACGGACTTCCTAATATCTAAATTTTAGAAATTCGAATTTGGTGTAATCAATTTTGTAAGTGACCATATATCAAATACAAATAGACGTACGATTGACAAGGAAAAAAAGGACATACATAATATGATGATATCTGTACTAAATTAACAAGGACAAAATTAATTGCCTCCAAGTTAGGTGAACTAGGAATATAACTAATCAAAACATCGGCATTAATTACCTCTCTTTGTATATAAACACGACTTAACAACGCTCCTTCACAAATACCGACACACTGAGGGAGGGAAAAATGAAAACACATTCTAAGATCTTGATGACAATCACGTTCACGATCAGCCTCGTGTGCCTTGCACGTGCCGCTGAACCCCCATGCAATAGCTCGGTAGAGACAGAGGAAGTGATGATGATGATGGAGTCATGGGTGAGTCAAAGGTTCTTGGAGGAGAAGAAACGGACGATTTCGTACGGAGCTCTCAAACGGGACCAGCCGGCTTGTGGGAGAGCTCGCCGTGGCCACTCTTACACCAAAACTTGTCTTCCTCAGCCGAGCAATCACTACACCAGAGGCTGCTNTGGAGGCTAAATCGGAATGGAAAGTCTTTGTAGAGTCTGATCTTTAAGTCGCTTTAGGTGGCATGGACTTGAATCGGTTGCAACATCTTGGTACAGCAAGTCAGATGACATCAATTCGGTTCCTAGCTCATAATCTTATGTTTGCAGCTTCCACATTGTCGCCAAATCCATAGAATAACCTGAAATGATGCATATATACAAAAGAAAATGCAAATGCTAATGCAAATGTTCTAAACCCTATAAATGATCAAATACTATGATTATACTTATCTATAAATGAAATATGGATGAAAACTTATTCTAAATGCATGATAAATATGCGAAATATATGAGTATATCAGGTAACACAACAGTACTCATCACACATATAAAATCGTTTTTCCGGATTTACTTTTCTCTCGCAAGCTTCACACCAATACGTGATGGTACTTCCCTCCTTTCCATAAGAAAGAGTGAGCATATGCTTGTCATGCTTATACCTTACCTTTTGAGGTAAAGTAGCACATCTGAAACACAAAGAAAATATGCACTCATCAATGCAATTGAATGTATCTGTGCAACCAAAGCTTGTATCTTTGCAAACACAACATGTTCTTTCCTCTTCTGGTTTGGATGTTAGGAATAAAGGATGAATATGGCTGTCATGGACTAATGGCTCAGAAATTGTGGCACATTGCACGTCTAGCTGGAAACGACATTCTTTTTTTTACAGCACTCATAGAAGAAACCAGCTGTGCACGACCTATGACAAGTTGGACATCTACTCTTATCGTCCATAACACCTTCATATCCTCGCACTAGATTGAGCAGATGCGGATGTACCGGGTGATGTATTTTGCGACAAAAATTCGCACATGCTTCATGGAGAATGTAATCACATTGCATACAAGAGTAGAAATTACCGAAATAAATTGGCGTGATGCATGCTTGACACTGCGTTATTCTCGTCGTAATCAATGCATGTGTTCTCATCAAGTATCAAATGATGGCTCAACTTCTTTTTCTTCCATTTCTTCCGGCTTTCCCTTAAGCTCTATACCATCCCACACATTGCGCTGTGTGGCGCATTTCGAATGAGCAGCATATGAACAGTTGTCCTTGATGCAAGAATACCCTCCGTAATCATTGTCGATCTTTCTTCGACAAACACCACAAAACCAATCTCCTTCGTCAAAAGAAAGAGTAAAGGAGACCCGATGAGAATGGCGAGATATCAAGGGTTCATTAATGCTTGATATCTCAACATATATAGAAAATGAACTCACGCCAAGTTGATGATAATATTTACGGAAGATTACTTAAAGTTAAATGGCACAAATTCATTGTTTTATTATTAGATTAAATTTTATTTTATTTTTACTATTGACAAATTTTTCATGCCCATATAATACCATACAATCTTGTGCTACGAAAATCATTTTTACAAAAATATCATTTAAAAAAACTCCAACTCAACAAAAAAACTGTTAATAAAAAGGGAAATTAGGCTGAATGATCATAAAAAAACTTAAAATTAACAAAATAACCATATTGAAGCTTTCCTTAGAGTATATGGTGAATAATATGTAATATTGTCAAACTGGCCTTATAAATGATAGAGAATTCGCCGTACTATATGAACAATCATAAAATATAATGTCAGCATGTACTATACTATTTACTATGTCATATCATTTTATTTACTACAAAAAAATACAAATGTATTATTTTGTATTTCCCTCATGTCCCCATGTTCCTCCCTCCCCGCTTTCTCCCTCCCTCCCTCTAGAGATAGAAAGAGAGGTTTGAAAAAAAATCTATCAATTTGTACTATTTTACTTAAATGAAATTATACCAAAATGTTATTTCAATTTGAGTGTATATAGTATAGAACACATGTGTAAAACGATGTTCAACATTTATATTCTTCACGATTGCGTGTATATAGTACAGTACGGTAGCGTGTTGAGGGACAAAAAAGAAAAAAAGTTAGGATTTTTGGTTATTGAGTTTATTATGTGCCGCTGTGGCATATAGCGGCACACACGCTGTCCGTCCCCAGGACGTTTGGCTCGTCAAGCCACAGACGATGGAACTATGGTGCACGACACGCCAAACCATATCCAACACACATACATAGTAAGAGAATCGAACATCCATTACTATGTCGTCACACAGGCAAAACCGCCTCAATAGCCTACAACTAATCCCACCCGCACAAGTGATTTTCTCCACACAATACAAACACCCGCAAACACTATTCACAATTCATTCAACCATTTTCCGTTTAACAATATATTTTACTAAGTCCATCAATCAACAACAACAGCAATATAACAATTAATATTATAATATTATTAATGCGTTTACTAATCCGGTTCAGACAACAATCAAATACGTGTATTCATATAGATACAGCGCAGGTATGCGCACATTAACAAAGGACTACTCATACTAAAACGAGTACGGATATACGAGAGATCAATCACTACCAGTCTTCACCTTAGCAAAATCCGGATAACTGCGGTTCTGAATTCTGGATGCTTAAACGGATGTCAAATTTGAGATCAGCACGGAAAATTGCGTGGGAACGACCTTCGAACGACGAAAAACGGATAACGGGTCAATCCGGTCAAAGTCAACGGTCAACGGTCAACAGTCAACGGTCTGGTTCGGTCAACGGTCAATGGTTCGGTTCAGTCAATGGTCAACGGTTCGGTTCGGTCAACGGTTCGGTTTGGTCAACGCCGGTCAACAGATTGGTTAGGTCAACGCCGGTCAACGGTGGTCAACGCCGGTCAACAGTGGCAGAAGGCGGTGGTCCGGTGGCGGCAGACGGCGGTGGCTCCGGTTGCTCTGGCAGCGGCGACGGTGGTCGGCGGCGGCGGTCGGCAAGGCTGTTGTTCCGGTAAGTTGGTGTGAGAAATGAGAAGGAGGAGGTCTTCTATTTATAGGGGAAGTGAGATGGGGGTTGGTGAAATGCGGATGGACTTGGACTTCAACAAAAATGATTGAGCCTCCCCTCTTCTTTTTGAGCCACAGTCGTTACAGATCTTCTGATTAAACTGAATTTAACTCCATCAAAAGATTTTGAGAACTTTGTTGGGAAAGTTGAGTTTATTGTTGCATTTGGAATCCGAGGAAGTGAGTATGGTTGGGATTTGGGGATCCTCTGGAGTTGGCAATACTACTATTGCAAGAACTCTGTTTAACCGGATCTCTCGTCATTTCCAAGGTTATGTTTATATAGACTGATGTTTCATATCTTCGAATATGGAAATTTATATTAAAGGCAACACAGATGATTATAACATGAAGCTGCACTTGCAGAAAAATTTCCTCTCTAAAATATTGAATAAAGAGGGCATAGAGCTAGATCACTTAGGTTTAGTAAGGGAGAAGCTAAGGTACAAGAAAGTTCTTATCTTTATTGACGATTTGGATGATCAAGTGGTGTTAGATGCTTTGGTTGCGCAAAATCATTGGTTTGGATGTGGGAGTAGAATCATTGTGGTCACAAAAGATAAGCATATCTTAAGGGCTCATGGGATTGATCACATTTACGAGGTTGGTCTCCCATCTGACGACATCGCTCTTATGATGTTATGTCGAACTGCTTTTAGGATGAATTATCCACCAAAGGGTTTCCAAAAGCTTGCTTATGAAGTAGCATCTCGTGCCGGTAATCTTCCTTTAGATCTTAATGTTTTGGGTTCGTATTTACGGGGTAGAGACAAAGAGGACTGGTTGGATATGTTGCCAAGGCTTCGAAATGGTTTTGATGGGAAAATTGAGAGAACTCTAAGAGTCAGCTACGATGGGTTACATAACAAAAAAGATGAAGCGATATTTCGTCACATTGCATGTCTCTTCAATGGTTGGAAAGTGAACGACATCAAACAATTTTTAGAAGATAGCAACTTGGATGTTGATATCGGGCTTAAAAACCTTGTTGATAAGTCCCTTATCCATGTAAGATGCAATATTGTGGAGATGCACTGCTTGCTACAGGAAATGGGTAGGGAGATTGTCTATTCCCAGTCTAAAAAGCCTGGAAAACGAGATTTCCTTATTGATTCGAAGGACATTTGTGATATACTTGAAGATAACACAAGTTTTTTATTAATATTTTTATATGTCTCGCTTTATAAATCTAAAGCATGTCATTTGAGAAAAGATAAATTTAAGGTGTTTGTTAATAAGTATTTTTTTATCTCTTTTTGTTGATATTATAATTTCAGGGTACTAAAAAGGTTTTAGGCATAGCATTGGATATAGATGAGATTGATGATTTGCATATCCACGAGAGTGTTTTCAAAGAGATGAGTAATCTCCTTTTTCTAAAACTTTACACTAAGACATGGGACAATAAGAAAGAAGTTAGATGGCGTTTACCGTAAGGCTTCAACTATCTGCCCCACAAAGTTAAATACCCAATGAGATGTATGCTTTCTAATTTTCGTCCACAAAACCTTATTAAGCTTCAAATGCATGATAGCAAACTCGAAAAGCTGTGGGAATGAGTTCAGGTAAGTATTTAATAAGATTATAATTTATTTGGATAGTAGAATAATTATTTTACTGTTTTAGATGGCACTCTTTTTAAGTGAAATACTGACGATGTGTAACCTACTTATTCTTTAGTCACTTACAAGGCTCAAGAATATGGATTTGCGGAGGTCCAAATATCTGAAAGAAATTCCAGATCTTTCTTTAGCCACTAATCTCGAAACACTTGATCTTAGGAAGTGCTTGAGTTTGATGGAGCTTACTTCTTCTATTCAGTATCTTAATAAAATCAAAAAGTAGAACTTAATATTTTGCCGAAATCTAGAGACTCTTCCCACTGGAATCAACCTCCAATCTCTCCATCAACTTGCCCTTACCGGATGCTCAAGGTTGAAATTTTTCCTCATATCTCAGAGCCAATCTATGCAGAACATCAATTGAAGAATTCCCTTGTGACTTGCGTCTAGAGAAACTCGTTACTCTTACTGTTGGTGTTCCTCCTAGTGGAGTATATATATATATATATATATATATATAGATATATATATAAAGACTTTTAATATAACTTTGTGGTTACATAAGAGTCAAGAGACGAGAGGCAAGAGGCAAGAAAGAAAAAGAGGCAAAAAGAAAAGAGAGAAAAAGTGAGAGAAGAAAAAGTGAGAGAAGAAAAAGAGAGAGAAAACAAAAAAAGTTTTTCCGTCCAGTTTCTTCAAGACTCCGTTTGGAGGCTTGGGAGTTTTCTGATCGAGCTGAAACTTTGAGGGAAGCTTCGTGACTCAGTGTGTTTGAGATTCAACAGTGGGTTTTAGCGTGGCTGTTCGCTGCAGTTTTCAGCAGGTTCTGTCTTGAGTGCTTGGGAAATCTGAGATGACTTCTTCTCTGCTTGAGCTGAAATTTGGCAGAAGTGTTTTTGACTTGTTCATCTTGTATTTGTACGGTGGGATCTTCCTCTGGTGGCCGGAATCCTAGTGAACTGAATGTCGTTTGTGACTGCTTATTTTTGAGCTCTTGTATTGCTCTCTTGTTGAGTTTCTTGTATTGGAGATTGCTCTGTTGGAGCTTGAGTCTTTGTTTTTGTTTTGTGAGAACAGGGAGGATGTGGTTGTAACTCATATTCATTTCATATAGTGAATTTTTGAGTGGACTACGGTCTCGTGGTTTTTACTCCTCACATCGAGGAGGTTTTCCACGTAAAATAAGTTTGCATCTCGTTTACTTTCTGCTTTGATTACTGTCTGCCATCGTCGAAGTATTTTTCTCACTGGTTCACACAAGTGCGGGGAACTTTATTTCCGCTGCGCCGTTGTTGCGTTTTGTGTTTTCCCCAACGGAGTGGTATCAGACCTTCTGGTTTTGAGAGCTTTGGGGGTATTGATTTGCTTGTGTGAACGATGGAAAATATGGGCATAATGAGAAGCTTGAAAGCTGCTAACTATCATATATGGAAAGGCAAGATGGATGATTTGCTTTTCGTGAAGGATTTTCATACGGTGTTTCAGGAGACTAAACCTGATAATATAACTGATGATGATTGGAAGCTGCTGCATCGCAAAGTGTGTGGTTCGATTAGACAGTGGGTGGATGATAATGTTTTGAATCATATTGAGAATGAGATTGATGCTCGTCTGTCGTGGTTGAAGCTGGAGCAGTTGTATGCTCGGAAGACCGAGAATAACAAGATGTTTATGATTAAGAAGTTGATTGAGCTGAGGTATCAGGAGGGAACTTCGATGACAGATCACTTGAATGAGTTTCAGGGATTGTTCAACAAGCTTTCGGTCATGGGAATCAAGTTTGATGATGAGATTCACAGTTTGTGGCTTCTTGGTACATTACCAGATTATTGGGAGGTGTTCGGGATGTCTATTTGTAACTTCACATCGTATGGTGCTGTTTCGATGGAATTAGTGAAGAACGGTCTCTTGAATGAGGAAACAAGAAGGCAGTCAAATGCTAGTTCCTCGCGTTCAGATGTTTTGGTTACTGAGTCAAGGGGGAGGAGTACACATCGAGAGCCCAAGAAGGACAAGAGCAGGAGCAGAAGCAAGTCTAATAGATTTCTGAATGTAGAGTGCCACTATTGTCAAAAGAAAGGGCACACGAAGAAACATTGCTGGAAGTTGAAAAGATACAACAAGCAGCAAGGAGATGGTGAAGATCGGGTGATAATCACCGATGATCAGTTTCTGATTCTCCATGATTGTGATACCATTAATGTTGCATGCCAAGACACCAGTTGAGTGGTTGATAGTGGAGCTACTACTCATGCTACATCGTAACAGGATTTATTTTCTACCTATACTCCGGGTAATTATGGTTCTGTGAAGATGGGTAATGATGGTTTGGCTCAAGTTGTTGGCATTGGTGATATTTGCTTGGATACTAGTATTGGTACTAGACTTGTGCTTAAAGGAGTTAAGCATGTCCCAGATGTTCGTTTGAATTTGATATCCACTTGAAGACTTGATGATGAAGGTTTCTATAGCTTATTTGGTGGTGGTAAATGGAAACTTTCAAGAGGTTCTATGGTTGTGGCTCGAGGTGATAAGATTTCATCTTTCTATTGGATGCAAGCTAGGATCTCTAAAGACATTGTTAAAGCTTTAGAGAATGATGATGCCATGGAGTTGTGGCATAAGAGACTCAGTCACATGAGTGAGAAAGGATTGACTGTGTTGTCTAAGAAGGAGTCTATTCCAGGGATCTCCGATTTGCACTTGCAGAAGTGTGCACATTGTATTGCGGGGAAACAACACATGGTCTCTTTCAAGTCTTCTGCACCTTCTAGGAAACATGAGATACTTGATCTGGTGCATTTAGATGTATGTGGTCCAATGAAGACAAAATCTCTTGGTGGGGCATCATATTTTGTCACTTTCATTGATGATCATTCGAGAAAGTTGTGGGTTTACACAATGAAGACGAAAGATCAGGTTTTGGGATATTTCAAGCATTTTGTGGCATTGGTTGAGAGACAAACGGGAAAGAAGTTGAAGTGTATCTGCAGTGATATTGGTGGAGAGTATTTTGGACCATTTGATGCTTATTGCAAGGAACATGGTATTAGGCATCAGTTCACGCCGCCTAAGACTCCACAGTAGAATGGATTGGCAGAGAGGATGAACAGGACGATTGTCGAGAGAGTGAGATGTTTGATTTCACAGTCAGACTTGGTGATGACTTTTGGGCTTAAGCTTTGAGCATAGTTGTTCATATGCTAAATTTGTCACCAAGTTCTCCGTTGGAGAGTGATATTCCAGAAAGAGTTTGGACCGGTAAGGATGTTTCTTATGATCATTTGAGGGTCTTTAGGTGCAAGGCATTTGTGCATATTCCCAAGGATGAGAGGTCAAAGCTTGAGTCGAAGTCGCGACAATGCGTGTTCATTGGTTATGGTCAAGATGAGTTTGGCTACAGATTTTATGATCCTGTTGAGAAGAAGCTCATTAGGAGCAGAGATGTTGTGTTCATGGAAGATCAAACGATTAAGGACATTGACAAGTCCGGAAAACCAGCTCAGAGTTTTGAGAGTTTGATTGATTCAGAGGTTGCTCCTTCTACATCGGTCCACGGTGAGATCGAAGGTGAGGTTCAAGTTGATACACCCAGTGCAGATGCTCCTGCACATGATGATGATGGTATTGGTGATCATGGTGACGATCATGATGGAACACCAGCTACCGAGAACCTACCTGCTGTTAGAAGATCTGAGAGAGGTCTAAAACCGTCGACAAGGTATGATCCTAGTGACTATGTGTTACTTACTGATGGGGGAGAACCTGAAAGTTTTGATGAAGCTTTGGAAGATGAACACAAGGATAAATGGCTTTGTGCCATGGGAGAAGAGATGGATTCTTTTGATGAGAATCATACATTTGAGTTGGTGAAGTTGCCAAAGGGCAAGAAGGCATTGCTTAATAAGTGGGTGTACAGGATTAAGCATGAAGATACCAGTTTGCTACCTCGATACAAGGCTAGATTGGTTGTGAAAGGATTCAGCCAAAAGAAGGGGATTGATTATGATGAAATCTTTTCTCCTGTTGTGAAGATGTCATCCATTCGAGTTGTACTTGGATTGGCAGCGAGTCTTGATCTAGAGGTTGAGCAAATGGATGTAAAGACAGCTTTCCTTCATGGTGATTTGGAGGAGGAGATTTACATGGTACAACCGGAAGGCTTTGTGAAGAAGGGCAAAGAGGACTTAGTTTGCCGCCTGAAGAAAAGTCTTTATGGATTGAAACAAGCACCGAGGCAGTGGTACATGAAGTTCAAGTCTGTTATGGGGGAGCATGGTTATAAGGAGACTACTTCTGATCATTGTGTGTTTGTGCAGGTGTTTGGTGATGATGATTTTATCATCTTGTTGTTGTATGTTGACGATATGTTGATTGTGGGCAGGAACTTGAGCAGAATTCAAGAGCTAAAGAAGCAGCTTAGCAAGTCCTTTGCCATGAAAGATTTGGGTCCAGCGAAACAGATTCTTGGTATTAGAATTGCTAGAGACAGAGGTGCGAGGTTGATTCACTTGTCTCAAGAGAAGTATATTGAGAAGGTACTTCAAAGGTTTCACATGGACAAGTCTAAAGGTGTTAGCACTCCTCTTGCTACACACTTTAGAATGAGCATTCAACGAAGTCCTAGTACATATTCTGAGAAGGAAGATATGGCGCGGGTTCCATATGCTTCTGCAGTTGGTAGTTTAATGTATGCCATGGTTTGTACAAGAGCAGATTTAGCTCACGCTGTAGGTACAGTTAGTCGTTTTCTTCCCAAACCTGGAAGAGAACATTGGAATGCTGTAAAGTGGATTTTGAGATATCTTCGAGGGATTTCTAGTTTGAAACTTACCTTTGGAGGTGATAAGCCATTGCTTGTCAGTTATACTGATTCTGATATGGATGGGGATGTTGATTCCAGGAAGTCTACTTCGGGTTACTTGGTAACATTTGCGGGTGGAGTTGTGGCATGGCAATCAAGATTGCAAAAGTGTGTTGCACTTTCTACCACTGAAGCTGAGTTTATAGCTGCAACGGAAGCTTGTAAAGAGTTGTTGTGGATGAAGAATTTTCTTGAGGAGATCGGTTTCAAGCAAGATAAGTGTGTGTTGCTTTGCAATAGTCAAAGTGCAATTTGTCTCGGGAAGAACTCTACATTTCATTCGCGTTCAAAATATATTGACAAGAGGTATCATTGGATACGTGATGTGTTTGCTTCTAAGGAAGTGGAACTTGTCAAAGTTCATACGAATGATAATGGAGCTGATTTGATGACGAAGTCATTTCCGAGAGGGAAGGTTGAAGTTTGCCGAGAGATAGCCGGTATGGTTGTTTCCTCCACCTAGTCAGAGAGGAAGTTTGTTGGTGTTCCTCCTAGTGGGGTATGTGTGTATATATATATATAAAGACTTTTAATATAACTTTGTGGTTACATAAGAGTCAAGAGATAAGAGCCAAGAGGGAAGAAAGAAAAAGAGGCAAAAAGAAAAGAGAGAAAAAGTGAGAGAAGAAAAAGTGAGAAGAAAAAGAGAGAGAAAAAAATGTTTTTCCGTCCAGTTTCTTCAAGATTGCGTTTGGAGGCTTGAGAGACTTCTGATCGGGCCGAAATTTTTCGGGAAGCTTCGTAACTCAGTGTGTTTGAGATTCAACGGTGGAATTTTCATTTCAACGGTTGGTTTTTTAAGAATCTGGGTTTTAGCGTGGCTGTTCGCTGCAGTTTTCAGCAGGTTCTATCTTGAGTGTTTGGGAAATCTGACGGTGACTTCTTCTCTGCTTGAGCTGAAATTTGGCAGAGGTGTTTTTGACTTGTTCATTTTGTATTTGTACGGTGGGACCTTCCTATAGTGGCCGGAATCCTAGTGAACTGAAGGTCGTTTGTGACTGCTTATTTCCGAGCTCTTGTATTGCTCTTGTATTGCTCTATTGTTGAGTTTCTTGTATTGGAGATTGCTTTGTGGGAGCTTGAGTCTCTGGATCTGTTGTGGCATAAGAGACTCAGTCACATGAGTGAGAAAGGATTGACTGTGTTGTCTAAGAAGGAGTCTATTCCAGGGATCTCCGATTTGCACTTGCAGAAGTGTGCACATTGTATTGCGGGGAAACAACACATGGTCTCTTTCAAGTCTTCTGCACCTTCTAGGAAACATGAGATACTTGATCTGGTGCATTCAGATGTATGTGGTCCAATGAAGACAAAATCTCTTGGTGGGGCATCATATTTTGTCACTTTCATTGATGATCATTCGAGAAAGTTGTGGGTTTNGACTCATATTCATTTCATATAGTGAATTTTTGAGTGGACTACGGTCCCGTGGTTTTTACTCCTCACATCGAGGAGGTTTTCCACGTAAAATAAGTTTGCATCTCGTTTACTTTCTGCTTTGATTACCGTCTTCCATCGTCGAAGTATTTTTTTCACTGGTTCACACAAGTGCGGGGAACTTTATTTCCGCTGCGTCGTTGTTACGTTTCGTGTTTTCCCCAACACTTACCATGTGTACAATGGAGGGTGAAAAATTGTGGAGAAAAGTGCAGGTATGTATAGCGTTTTCTCTTACCATGTGTTATCGTTTTGTAACACAGAGTTTCACAATTTGATTCAAAAAAACGGCATAACCCAAACGGGAATTTGCATTTGGAATTCAATTTTCTTTTGTGTTTTCTATGTGTTGCTTTGTTTGTGCTTATGATAACTTCATCTCTAGAGGCTGTGTATAAGAAATATGTTATTTTAGTAACCTTTTTCCACTCTCCTTTCAATCTGATTAAGCGTATGGCCATGCTTATGCAGATAGATACAAATTAGCAGCAGCTATTCAAAATAAAGGCCAAGAGTTATTAAAAAAGAAAAACTTTTCTGTATGTGTATTCAATGGGTAATGAAAACTTTCCAGTGCTGGTATACTACACAATTTCGTAGCGTTACAGACAAGTTACCGGAAGCAGAGAAATAAAAAGGTGATACCTTCTTGCCTACGCTTCCTTTGAAACTTTAATTCCAATACAATTTATTACATAGCTAGTTTGAAGGAAAGCTTTTAACACATGGGTGTCTCTGTATATTGTGTATTTTCCATGGATTCTTTGCAAAAATGTCAGTCTGATTAGAGATCTTTCCTAACATACGTCCCAGTATATTGTGTATTTTCCATGGATTCTTCAGTATTGATAAATAAAAATGAACAAAACGGATAGAGAAACTATTAGCAAAACACTCGAAGATTACTTCCAAGTTCCAACGGAACGGATAGAAACAGTATCAACAAACTAATGAATATTGAGGCACAAAAATATATCCGCAATTCGTACAACAAAATGAAAATGTATTGTTTTCCAAAAATAAACTACCCATCTTATCTACCACACGCTGACTTGGCCACACATTACTTTTTCATCTAGTTTTACGTTTTCTTTCTTCTGAATTTAACATCAAGATCTATTTTTAGTGTGTGTTGAGTACTTGAGTGTATATATATGATGTGCATGTGGACAAAGAAAAATGAAAAAAAAAAAAGTTTATGCAATTAACATAGACAACATTTTATTAATTTCTGGAATCATGAAGTGTGTTATTTCAGTTATAGTTTTATGTGTTCTCATGGTCCACGTTTCGAACATTGTGAAAGGTAAATATTTTTTTTTTTTCATTTGATTCTATATATTCGCGAGTTACGTAAATATTCATTACTCCTAAAAACAAAGCCGGTATTGAACAATAAAGAAAAGGCAAAACTTACAAAAATATTGTAGTATCAATTGTTTAACTAAAATCTTATCTACAAATAGCTTCTTTTTATTTGTGGTTGCTTGAAAATTGTAGAAGTGAATGGACAAGTTCCTCTACTTTTTCATCTAGTTTACGTACTTTTTCTTCCAAATTTAACATCAAGATCTATTTTTAGTGTGTGTTGAGTATGTATATAATGTGTATGGACAAAGAAAAAGCATATACTGTAGTTATCACGAGACTGAAAAAAAAAAATATGCAATTAACATAAACAACCTCTAATTAAATTCTGGAATCATGAAATGTGTTATTTCAGGTATGGTTTTATGTGTTCTCATGTTCCACGTTTCGAACATTGTGACAGGTAATATACTATTCATTTTTTTCATTTGATTCTATATAATCGCGAGTTACGTAAATATTTATTATTATTCTTGTAAACAAAGCCGATATTGAACAATAAAGAAAAAGCAAAACTTACAAAAATATTGAAGTATCGATTGTTTAGCTAAAATATTATCAACAAATAAATTTGTTTTGTTTTGTTTTTTGTGGTTGCTTAAAAATTGTAGAAGTGAATGGACAGTTTGTTGAACAAGCTCCTTCATGTAGCCGTTATAGAAGATTTCCTGGAACATGTGGCACCGATGGAAACAAGAAGTGTCAAGGCCAAATGAAGGATTTTCACGCAACATTTAAGCGTTGTGACTGTGAAAACGCCTGGGGGAGAAATAAAGAACAAGTACATGACTGCTATTGTTATACAAAACTTCCTTGTCCGTAGCTGTTGAAGAAGAATCTTCTGGTATCGATAATATGCTAGATTAATTTTACTACTGTCCAAAACAAAATATGTTTACCAATAAATAAGAGTTGGGACAATAATTTTAAATTTCTCTTACGTTGACAATATATATTGTTATTCTATTTTGCATTTTTTCAAATTTAATTGCTTTTTAATTGTAAAAAAACAAATAAATTTATGAGTTAATATTTAAAAAGTACCTAGTTTGCTCTTTTACCACTTGCAATTTCCTCATTTTGATGATCAAAATCTTATGCCACACCTGGTGATGATACATGTAAGATAATTTATTAACAAAATTATGTTTTCTTATGTGAATATAAGTATAGATTTAAGAGAAATTGCTTCAACAACAGCATTTTAAGTTTTCAGTTCAATAATATCCACAAAAACCTTATGATTCATTTTTAACATTATTAAGAAGCCGTTATACACATTTAAGAAGTCTCTCTTAACTTAAATTTATGATTCTAGGAAGCTGTTATACATATTTAGAAATGTTTTTTTTTTAACTTTAATGAAATTTATGAAGCCGTTAGACACATTTAAAAAGACTTTCCTTACGTTAATGAATGCTGTTTATGATTAAAATAAACGTACGAGGCTATTTTGATTAAGAAACTTTATTTTTTGCATTTTTAAAAAATTGGCATAGATTTAATATCCACAGTATATATTAATATACTAGGTGCCACGCCAATTAGCATATGAATATAATTGGAAAATATATTGGAGAAGCAAAAAGGAATTTTCAGATGTTTAGGTTTTCAGTTGGAAAGTCTCAAACTTGCTACATTCTGCTTTTGCGAAATTAGACGAAATAGTTAGGTTACATTTTTTCAAAAGAAGTTTACAGCATTTGAGAATCGTATTTTGTTAAAGAACTTAAAGTTACTTTTTGGTTCAGCCGCCTGCTCCCCTCATGACCATGCTGTCTCTTTCTTTAAAGAAGTTGTGTCTCCCATTAACTCACGGGTTTGGTGAAGCTTCCTTCTTAATTTTTGACACTCTATTGTAAATTGACGGATTTGAGATTTTCAGAATCCATAAATCTGAAAACTCTTCCTACCGCGGAATCAACCTCCAATCTCTCGTTGGCCTCAATCTCAGTGGATGCTTGGGGTTAAGCACTTTCCCTGATATCTCAAGAAACATTTCGTTGCTCTCTCTAGAAGGAACATCGATACAAGAGGTTCCTTGGTGGATTGGGAATTTATGTGACAGGTTTGCATATCAGAACATTCTTCACTCACTCTTGGCATTTATTCTGAATAGTTGCTGCTTTGTATCTATCTGCATAACCATGGTCATACGCTTAATCAGATTGAAAGGAGAGTCGAAAAAGGTTACTATAATGACATATTTCTTATACACAGCCTCTAGAGATGAAGTTATCACAAGCACAAACAAAGCAACACATAGAAGCACAAAAGAAAATTGATTTCCAAATGCCAATTCCCGTTTGGGTTATGCCGTTTTTTATATCAAATTGTGAAGCTCTGTCTAACAAAATGATTTGGAACTAAAATAAGACAGGTTTATGATATGCAAAATTCCTAGATATGCAAAGTTGAATCAAGTTAGAATATATATCCCTAAACATTTCTAAACCGAAAGTCCTTGAGGAGGTTGTGCTTTCAGAATGTGGGGCATTGACCAGAGCTGATTTGTGTGACGATAAAAGCGAGGTGGTGATGCAAGCAGACAATACTGACGTGGTCCACGAGGAGGCCTCCGCTTCTCTTCCGGATCATTATTTCCCAAAAGTCAGGATGGATTTCGCCAACAGCTTCAAGTTGGATCAAGAAGTTCTGATCAAACAAGAATTATTTCTCCATGAACTAATCCTATCAGGTGAAGAAGTGGCTTCATATTTCACTCACCGAACTACAGGAAGCTCCTCTCTTGGCATCCGTCTACGTTGCTGATCGATAATTGAATTTCGTTAACGGTCGTGACGTTTGGATGGTACGTTTACGTTCTTCTTTAAAAGAGAAAAGATCATTCTTTTATCTCTTACTCTGTTTCTTTCTTCTTTCTTACTCTGTTTCGGGAATCAAAATAATTCAACATGGTATCAGAACCCTACTGATTCGAGGGCCAATTCAAGTGAAAAATAAGAAGAAGTCCTGGAGCCTGAAAATCTACGGTGATAAACCGAAGAAAAAAAACGAAGAAGAAATAGAAAAAGAAGAGGTGGTGAAAAGAGAGAACACCATCACGTCTTTGCAAACATATCCACATGTCGTACCATTAAGAGGAAGGCTTCAAAAGCGATAAAGGAGATAGGAAATCTTCTCAAAAGGCTATGGAGAAAACAGATCTGAAGTTGGAGATGTGGAAGGAAAATTCTGAAACTTGGTTCGACAACGTCTTGGTGAAGCAACCGCATCACTTGATGAAGTTGAGAATCTTCAACAGCACAAGACGGAGAAGCCGATGGTGATCAAAGGAAGACACCAAGTAAGAAAATAGGATGCTTACCTAAAAGATAAACGGAGCAAAGAAAATGGTTATAAAAATAACCGCGAACACGCTCGAGACGTCAAGGAGACGCGATGGTGATCAAAGGACACCAAGAAGGAGATAGGATGATGCTTACCTAAGTGAAAGAGAGTAGAAGCTAGTTACACAATAACCGAAGAAGACGTGGGCACAAGACGGGAACCGGTTATCTGCGAAGAAGACGTGGAGAAGAAGATTCAAGCATGGCACGAAACGGGACCCAGTAACACAGATAACCGAAGAAGACACACAGAGACGTGATGGTGATCAAAAGAAGTCACTAAAGGAAAAGCATATGCTACAAAGGAGAAAGAAAACAAAGATTCGGCTAAGGAAAATCGGTTGAGTTCGATTAAGAAAAATCGAAACAGGGGGAGTCGAGAAGATGTTCACGCAAAAGGAAACTTCACAAATAGTGGGGCGAAATGAAAAATACGTGACTTTTCAATTTTAAAAAGGTTTGCTGCGGCGTTCCGAAGGTTAGCTGGATCTTTCGGTTTTCAAACCTCGACTCTATACTTGATTTCTGTTTTGCTTGAGGGCAAGCAAAGGATAAGTCTGGGAGAGTTGATATATCATGGTTTTTACCCGTTTTTGGACCATGATATAAGTCTTTTTATAAAGTCTTTTGGTATTTTTAGAGTCCTATTAGAGTCTTTATAGGTTGGACTACGTTTGGAGCATAATTGGAGATTCTGGATCATTTTGGAGCATTTTGGAGAAGCAGCTGAAGTGATGAAGTCAGAAGAGCAGATTTACGCACAGGGTGTCGATCGACACCATCTGTATCGATCGACACCAATGAAGACCGACGCAATGTTGCGACTTCCATCAGAAAAAGGAAATCACAAGAAGTTTCCATTATTTACAAGTCTGCCCAATTCGTGTTTTAGGCCTATAAATATAATTTTTCAGCCATTGTTTAGGCTACAGAACATACAACACACAATAATTTAGAGAGAGATTTTAGAGAGTTTTTTAGGAGAGAGATCCTATACTTTGTTCTTGAGATTTTGAACCCCTCTATTTCTTCTATTGATTTCTCTTATGCTTTCTATTCAAATTATGATTTCTGTTTCATTAATCATGTCTGAGTAGTTTGCTTGTTAGGTTTAGGGTTTTTCAAAGGTGATTAATGAATTGTTAGGTCGAATTAAATTGTTAGGATAAAATCATTAGAGTTCTTCATCTGGATTTGTGTTTAATGCTTATTCTAGCTTCGCGACCTAGAATCTGATCTTAGGTTAATTAATAGATGCGAGAGTATTATTGATTGCCTGAACTAATGTTAGATGAGCAAAATACCTATTCGCAAAGAGATTTGGTTTAGGGTTTTGTGAACAATTGAACCTGAACTTTAATGCTTGTTTGAATTGTTAGAATTTGCAAAGAGATTTGGAATTCTAGGGTTTAGACATAGATAATCTTCACAGCGAGAGTTGGTTGATTTTACATTAGTGTTTCGAGTTCAAGAACGGATCTTCATAATTCCTAACATTCTGTCTAAATCTACAATTAGGATTCACCTGAGAATTTCCCTGAACCTAGCTTTTGTCTCCTGAATTTACAAAGTCTTTTTAATTGCTTTCTGTCTTTTATTTTTAATTATTCTTCCTAGCATAATTCGAACTTAGAAACCTTAGTGTAGCATCTACTTCCCTTGGGATTCGATAACCCCTTATACTACGATTGCGTTTGCTGTGCACTTGCAGTAGTTTTATTAGGGTAAAACCGGACCCATATCAAGTTTTTGGCGCCGTTGCCGGGCAAGTAATAGCTACCTACGGAATCTAGCACTAGGATTTTGACTAGGTTTTGCTTTTTAATTTTTGGTTACTAATTTAGTTTCAAAATTTTTGTTTTTCAGGTGCATGCTTAATCGCAGTACCAGAAGCAACAAGAACCAGGAACTAATCCCATTGAACCAGGAGCTAGGCCGTTTCGAACGTACGAACCGCAAGGCTGCACGAGCGTCGATCGACACATCTAGCATCGATCGACACCCAGAACCAGCGTCGATCGACACCGACATCATCAATCGACACCGACATCATCAATCGACACTACGCGCAGACAGAGATGGCAGACACTGTGGTTGTGGTACGCGACGCGGAAGGCAACCTGTTCAACCTTCAGGGCAATAGAAGGAATGCCGAAGGACAGAGACTTGATGAGGATGGCGCCGTCATAGTCGAACCAGCAAGACAACTTGCACCTGCAAAAGATGGACGTGGAAGAACGTTAGGCGAGTACAACCGCCCAGATCAGTTCTATGCAAATAGAGCTGCGATCCGTCCTCCTGCATTCCAAAGGAATGACTTCGAGCTGAAGCCTGCCTACTTCCAGCTCGTAGCTCAGAATCCTTTCCATGGTCTTCCCAACGAGCACCCCATGGATCATATCGAGAATGGGCTATACGTTGATGAAACTTATGAGAGGTATCCCTTATGTGCCTTCTTCCAGAATAACAGAGAAAGCTTTGAAGAGATAGAAGAACTCTTTCACAAGGCAAGGGAAACACCACCGCCAATGAAGCAGCTGCTTAAGGTTGAAGATCATGGGATGTTTATGGTTCCATGCTCCATTGGTGGAATTGAATTTAAACAATCCCTCTGCGATTCAGGAGCTAGCGTGAACCTCATGACAAAAGACATTGCAGAGAGGCTAGGGATTGCTTACATTCACCCTTCAAGCATGACTCTTGAATTTGCCAACAATTCTACCGCAGTCTCATATGGTACAATTCCAAACCTACTTGTCAAGGTTGGGAGTTGCCTGGTTCCAACTGATTTTCAGGTTGTGGAAGTGAGCAGAACGTCTAGCATACCATTCATCCTTGGAAGACCATTCATGGCCACAGTAGAAGCTATTGTAGACATGCCCAACAAGAGAATGTCTTTCTCTAATATTGACAAAGAAGTGTTCTACAAAGCTATCCCTACTACTGGAACTTCCAAACCCATCTCCTGTATTGATGTGATTGCTGGAGAAGAGCTGGTTTCTAAAGAGCAAGTTGTTCAAGAGGCATTGGCTGAGAATTCTAAGAAAAATGTGGAGCTTGAAGATTGGGGTGGAAATAATCATATCTTCAGAACTATGGGTGAAGATGAAGGTCTAATCAATGCCAAACCAATGAAGGACGACGTCTTCATCATGTAAGCAAGGATTGCAGAGCTGAATTGCAGAAGGAGTGCAGAGTTTCGAGCTGCAGAGTTGGTGTCGATCGACACTATTAGTGTCAATCGACACACTTCACGGATCACACCAGAAGTCGCTTCCAATGCTGCAAGTCCATCATCTTTGGTCAAACAACCGACTCCACATCCTACAGCCCAGAAAACTCGCAGAAAGCAAAGGTATGTACTTTCTGGAATCAAATCCAAACCTCATAATCTTGTCAATAAGAATATCAAATGTTCAAAAGATGCTTCACGCTTAGGCAAGCTACGAGATTCTCGTAGAGGGCTTGGTATTTCTTTTGATGATGCTGCAGGAAAACGAAGTGTCCCACCCGAACTCAAGGCCCACCCTGCTGTTGTTCCTCATTTCCTTGGTCGCTCTCATGCTCATAACGCCTATACACCACCATGGATGAGAAGACATTCGTCTGGGAAGCATTCAATGCCACCCTCTGATCCACCAGACGTCTGAACCCCGACACAGTCAAGCTAATGACTGAAAACGAGCGCTGAGTGGGAGGCAACCCACTGTTAGGTACGTTTTTATATTTATTTTTATTGTGGTTTTACTAAGTCCTAGTTTTAGTCAATTAAAAAAAAGGCGACATTAGACTCACATGGACAGTGTCGATCGACACAGATGGTGTCGATCGACACCATGCGCAGACGAAGGTAAGTCTTCTATTTGGTCTTTTATGTTGTTTCTAATCTTTCTTTTAGCCAACTTCGTGCTTGATAACACTAGGGACAGTGTTGTTTAAGTCTAGGGGAGGTGATTACTGACTTTGTGCTTTGTTTTGAGAGTCAATTGAGTCAGTCAAAAACTTTGTTTTATTGAGTCAAAATCAGTAAAATTTTCAGTTTTCAGAAGAACTAACCTCAGAAGATTGTCACTTGAGGGACCATTGTTGTAGTAGTTGATTGCGGGTTTTACTAAGTAGAAAGCTGCAAGTGGATCAATCTAACAGATAGAGTTCAGATCCCCTTATGAGAACTAGGTATGCACTGAACTTGATTCCTCTTTCAGCTTTGATAAGATTAGAAATCTGCAGTCTCTCCTTGATCTTCCCTTGAGAAAAGAAAAGAAATAAGAAGTCTGATCAAGGAGTAGTGCAAAGAACCTCATGAGCCTGTCTCCTCACAAGGAACAATACTAGTGAGAGCTCATGAACCTGTCTCCTCACAAGGAACACAAGTAAGAGCAGCACTATTCCAAGACTTAAGAAAAAGTCAATGAAAAGATCTGTAGAACACCCTGAAAATGGGCAGCAGTTGACTAAGGGAAGAGAAAATAGGAGAGATATAGAAAGTATATCTTGTTCAAGCGCTAAGGAAGGGAAAGAATCAGAAAAGTTCTTTAGCATTACCACTGTTAGAGTTCGAAATTTACAAAGGAATGGGTCTGGATTCAAACTAGTGGATTGCTAAGCTTGTGGTAAGTACACTGAACATTACCTAAGGTTGGCTCTATAGCGTGTGGATTCAAGAGTGTTGGTTTGCTGCGGCGTTCTGAAGGTTAGCTGGATCTTTCGGTTTTCAAACCTCGACTCTATACTTGGTTTCTGTTTTGCTTGAGGGCAAGCAAAGGATAAGTCTGGGAGAGTTGATATATCATGGTTTTTACCCATTTTTGGACCATGATATAAGTCTTTTTATAGAGTCTTTTGGTATTTTTAGAGTCCTATTAGAGTCTTTATAGGTTGGATTACGTTTGGAGCATAATTGGAGATTTTGGATCATTTTGGAGCATTTTGGAGAAGCAGCTGAAGTGATGAAGTCAGAAGAGCAGATTTACGCACAGGGTGTCGATCGACACCATCTGTATCGATCGACACCAATGAAGACCGACGCAAAGTTGCGACTTCCATCAGAAAAAGAAAATCACAAGAAGTTTCCATTATTTACAAGTCTGCCCAATTCGTGTTTTAGGCCTATAAATATAATTTTTCAGCCATTGTTTAGGCGACAGAACATACAACACACAATAATTTAGAGAGAGATTTTAGAGAGTTTTTTAGGAGAGAGATCCTATACTTTGTTCTTGAGATTTTTAACCCCTTTATTTCTTCTATTGATTTCTTTCATGCTTTCTATTCAAATTATGATTTTTGTTCCATTAATCATGTCTGAGTAGTTTGCTTGTTAGGTTTAGGGTTTTTCAAAGGTGATTATGAATTGTTAGGTCAAATTAAATTGTTAGGATAAAATCATTAGAGTT
>JAHZTW010000001.1:203580672-203744689 GCA_020283515.1 Alliaria petiolata
ATCTACAATTAGGATTCACCTGAGAATTTCCCTGAACCTAGCTTTTGTCTCCTGAATTTACAAAGTCTTTTTAATTGCTTTCTGTCTTTTATTTTTAATTATTCTTCCTAGCATAATTCGAACTTAGAAACCTTAGTGTAGCATCTACTTCCCTTGGGATTTGATAACCCCTTATACTACGATTGCGTTTGCTGTGCACTTGCAGTAGTTTTATTAGGGTAAAACCTGACCCATATCCTGATGCAGTTCGTGTTAGCCTCATAAGGTCTGCAGAATTAACTAAGGAAACTTGGAGTTATACCAAAACTCAAAAAGGGGGAGTATTGGTCGATAATTGAGTTTCGAGTTTCGTTAACAGTCGTGACGTTTGGAAAGTAACGTTTCAGTTTGGTAGTTTCGTTGTGACTACAAATAGAAAGAGACAAAACTCTTTACTTGTTGTGTCTGTTTGTTTTCTATATAAACCAATTTTGTCTTAATGTAAATAACAAGTTTCAGATTCAATAAAAGTTTAATTTACGTTTATGTGCTTCTTTATATAGGGCTTGCGCTGTGGTTGTTTTCAACTCTCTTCCCAGCGTTGATCCCAGTGAGTTATAAATCAAGGTAAACTGTTGGTTCAAAGGTGGGCTCGGGAAGGACTTTTGTTATGAGAAGAGAATCTCGACATATGAAAATGGTAGTCACCTTTTGTGTTTGACTATGGTTTCCCTCTAAACAAAGATGTATATCTTTTAGTTTTGATGCTCTACAAATACGTGGATTTACAGCTTTATATAAGTAATATTAGTGACTCTGAGTACGAATTAAAAGGATGGGGTATAAAATTCTTTGAGAAAGATGAAAGCATTGATGAAGACATAGATGATAGTGATTTTGACAGTGAAGACAGCTATGATGATGTTCTAAGCAACGAGACCACCGATCACATCGTAGAGCCAAAGAAAGGCGGTAAGTGAATGCTGTGGGGCTTTTCAAGCGCATGTCCAACTCTCTTTTTAGTATGATATTGTCCGATTTGGGCCCAGGTTGCAAAGCCCGCACAAATTTATCTTTAAGCTCCTCCTAAAAAACCTCATACTAATCAGAGTTGGACATTATTTATATATTAGATCATTCTTGTCCATTTTGTACCACCTTAATCGCAAGTTCACCTTGAGGGTTATCTTCCCACTTCTCCAAGTACACTTTTAGAACCTTGTCTCTGATGCCAATTGTTGGGCTTGAAAAGCCCATGTCCAACTCTCTTCTTAGTATGATATTGTCCGCTTTGGGCCCAGATGGTAAAACCCGCACGGATTTGTCTTTGGGCTCCTCCCCAAAAGGCCTCATACTAATCAGAGTTGAACATTACTTATATATTAGATCATTCCTGTCTAATCTTTCGATGTGGAATTTGGATTGATATCCCCCTAAATGCATGTAATCAAACAGATACTTTTCATATATATAGTACTGGATGACACTGGATTGTTTCTGCAGGTTATGTGAAGACAACTCAAAAACCAAGTTGAAAGGTTCCTAGTTAACTCCAAAATATCATAAACTTGTCTTATTTTAGTTCCAAATCATTTTGTAACACAGAGCTTCACAATTTGATTCACTTAGGCAACCTCAGTTTTCTTTTGTGCTTCTATGTGTTGCTTTGTTTGTGCTTGTGATAACTTCATCTCTAGAGGCTGTGTATAAGAAATATGTCATTATTGTAACCTTTTTCGTCTCTCTTTTCAATTTAAGCGTATGACCACGCTTATGCAGATAGATACAAAGCAGAGCTATTCAGAATAAAGGCCAAGAGTGAGTGAAGAATGTTCTGCTGTAACTTTCCGCCGTGTGTGTTATTAAAAAAGAAAAACTTTCATGTATGTTATTTTTTCTGAAAATAACAACCGATCCTATTGCCTCACTGACTTGGCTACATATTTCTTTTTCATCTAGCTTTACGTTTTTTTTCTTCCAAATTTAACATCAAGATCTATTTTTAGTGTGTGTTTAGTATATATATGATGTGCATGAACAAAGAAAAAGGATCTAGTTATCACGAGACTGAGAAAAACAAACAAGAAGTTTATGCGATTAACATAGACAACCTTTTATTAATTTCTGGAATCATGAAGTGTGTTATTTCAGTTATAGTTTTATGTGTTCTCATGTTCCACGTTTCAAACATTGTGAAAGGTAATAATAATATTCATTTTTTTCATTTGATTCTACATTTTCGCGTAGATATTCATTATTCCTATAAACAAAGCCGGTATTGAACAATAAAGAGAAAGCAAAACTTACAAAATATTATAGTATCAATTGTTTAGCTAAAATCTTATCTACAATTAACTTTTTATTTTCTTTTCTTTTTTGTGGTTGCTTGAAAATTGTAGAAGTGAATGGACAGGAACCTATATGTAAACGTTATATGAGATAACCTGGAAAATGTGGCCCTGATGGAAACAAGAAGTGTCAAGGCGACATGAAGGATCGTTTCGTAACATATAAGCATTGCGACTGTAAAGACACCTGGTGGAAAAATAAAGATCATCATAACTGCAATCTATACTAAATGAAAGAAGGAGTTTGGGGCTCCATAGGCCATCCACATCAGCATTTTTTAATTCTTTTAGAAGCTGTCATGTCAGCACTATCTTAAGTTAAAGAGAATATTTGGAAAAATATCTTAAAACAAGATTTTAATTGAAAACTACACCCCTATTAAAATTTTACAAAAAAATATATTTGGTTATATATAAAATGATTAAATTAACATTATTCTAAGTTTATAAAAAAAATTATTATATAAATACAAAACAAATCTTTTAAAACTGAATAATATCTATTTTGAGTTTATTTTATTTATTAATTAGAACTGAATATTCTATTAAAATAATTTGTTATTATTTTTGTAAAGAAGCTCTGTTTTTTTTTTGTAAGTTTCAACTTTATGTCATATTGTTTCAATTTTTTTATGTGTTTCCTTTATACAAAATTTAATAAAATTAAAAAATTCATTTTTTGTTTATAGAGATAAATTCTTAAATTTTAAAATTTTATTTAATTATAAAATGTAAAATATTAAATAATTAGATATCTTTATCTTCGTTTTGGATTAAAGAAAGAGGAAACTTATAAGTGAAGTTTGGAGTGCTAATTAAAAAAAATATACTACACGAACAAGATCCAAATAAAAAGAAACAAAAACTATTGTGAGCTCATAAAGCCATCCACATAAGCAAAAACAAAACCTACAAACTCGCCACATGAGCAAACCTAATATGATTTTCTTTTTTTTTGTTAAAATTTTTTTTTTGAAAATCTTTTAATATATATTATTAATCCAATTAGAAAAGACTCATTAAAACATATGCGTAATGTAAGAAAAATGTCCAAATTTAATTATATGTCAAATGCGAGGAAGCTTCTACGCCTTTTAAGTTCTAAAATTTTTTACAGACTTCTTCTTTTTGTAAATCAGTATTACCTTGCTAATTATAATAATAATCTATAAGCAGATATAATTTTTTTTTATTTGGAGTTGCTAATGAAAAAAAAGACGCTACACGATTAGAATAAAAGGGAACAAAAACTAATTAGAACAATGAAGTGCTTGAGTTGGCGATCATATATTTGATAAATTATTTCGTTTTTAATTTGAAATGAAAAAATTGTTTTCTATTAATAAAAGAGAAAACATATTTGTGAAGTGTTGGGCTCCTAATGAAAGAAAACAATATACTACACGAACTCGATCAGATTAAAAGGAACAAAAAATTAATTAGAACAATGAGGTGCTTGAGTTGGCGATCATATGTTTGATAAGTTATTTCGTTTTCAATTTAAAATGAAAATTATTTTCTACTAAAAAAAAACTTATATGTGGAGTTTGGGGATGCTAATGGAAAATAACATTACACGAACACTATCCGAATAAAGGGAAACAAAAATTAATTAGAACATGAGGTGCCTTATGGGGATCATATGTTTGATAAGTTATTTCGTTTTTAATTAAAATAAAAAAATTGTTTTCGGTTAACGTAAGAGAAAACTTATATATGTGAAGTTTGGGCTTGCTAATGAAAGAAAAAAACGATCACGATCGGAATAAGAGGAATAAAAAAATTAATTAAAACAATGAGGTACTTGAGTTGGCGATCATATGTTTGATAAGTTATTTTGTTTTCAATTTAAAATGAAAATTATTTTAGATTAAAGAAAGAGAAAACATATTTGTGATGTCTCAGACCGCTAATGAAAGAAAACAAAATACTACACGAACTTGATCGGAATCAAAGGAACCAAAAATTAATTAGAACAATGAAGTGCTTGAGTTGGCGATCATATGTTTAGTAAGTTTTTTCGTTTTCAATTTAAAATAAAAAAATTCTTTTCGATTGAAGAAATAGAAAACTTATATGTGAGGTTTGGGGCTGCTAATGAAAAAAAAAATACTACACGAACACGATCGGAATTAAGGGAAACAAAAATTATTTAGAACAATGAGGTACTTGAGTTGGTGACCATAAGTTTGATAAGTTATTTTGTTTTCAAAAAATAAAAAAATTTCTTGATTAGAGAAAGAGAAAAATTACATGTGGAGTTTGGTGCTGCTAATGAAAAAAAAAACACAACATGAACAATATAAGAATAAAAAGAAATAAAAATTAATTAGAACAACGATGTGCTTGAGTTGGCGATCAGATGTTTGATAATTTATTTTGTTTTCAATTTAAAATAAAAAATTATTTTTCGATTAAAGAAAAAGAAAACTTAAAGTTTATGAGTTCAACCATATACCGAATTCAGTTAAAATAAAAATAATTTTAATAATATTTTGAAAGCTGGTTAACAATAATGAATTTCAATACGTATTTCAAGTTTTTGTTTAAAATTTAATTTTGACATATTCAATGAGGTGCTTGAGTTGGTGATCATATGTTTGATAAGTTCTTTTGTTTTCAAATTAAAATGAAAAATTATTTTCGATTAGAAAAATTGAAAACATATAGTTGTTCAGTTCAATCATATAACGAATTCAGTTAAAATAAAAATAATTTTAATAATATTTTGAAAGTTGGTGAAAAACAATTTGTTTCAATACACATTTCAAGTATTAGCTTAAAATTTAATTTTGACATATTCACTTTGTAAAACTTTTTAGTTAAAATCTCAATATACTTTCCGGACATATTAAAATATTCAATATGTATAAACTCAAATGAAAAATATATTGTAAATAAAATATTATATTTAAAATATCAAATTAAAGTTATAAAATTATATAACTTTAATTATAATCTAATGTTTATAAAAACAATCTGCGCGTAGCGCGGAAAAACCCCTAGTTGTTATATGAGACTTCCTTGTCCTTAGCTATTGATGAAGACTCGTCTTGCCTCTATTATATGCTACATTAATTTTACTATTGCTCGAAAACAAAATAAGTTTACCAATAAGTAAAGAGATAAGAGACGATAGTTTTTTTTTTCTTTTTCTTATCTTGATATGATTGATTGACAATATATTGTTAGTCTATTTTGTGTCTTTTTCAAATTTAATTGCTTTTTAATTCTAAGAAAAATAAATAAATTTATGAGATTATTTTAAAAGTATGTAGTTTGCTTATCACAATCAATCATTTTAGAATTTTTTTTTTCTCTTTTACCACTTGCAATCTCCTCACTTTCATGATCAAAATATGTGTAGCTTCTAAATATCTCAAGGGCCAATGTCAACTAACTAAATATACAAAAAGAAGCTACTAAAATTGAATCATTAAGTAAAATTGAGAGATGCAAGTGAAGATGTTTAACATGGGAATGCAGGTGTCCCACGAGCTTGCATATCCGTGAAATTTAGCCGCGTTCTCCTGGATCACCCACGAAAATCCAAAAAACAAAAATTGGGAGTAGACATTATTATTGAATAGATCAAATTCGGTAACTGTTGTATTAGTCAGATCTTAGTAAATCGTTCAGAAACCCAAATTTTAGTATAACTACCACTAGAAATGGTTTCAATTGCAATCATAACATCAAACTACTCAAAGAATCATAACTGATTATAAAGCTCCGAAGACAAAAAAAAGAAAAAATGTTTTTCTAACTTTTTGTGTTGGTTCAACAATTTCTTTCATTCATTAAACTTCCACAATACACCAAATAGAGGGAATTAAGCATCCTCTTGGATCATTACAATACAACTTAAACAAGTCAGAGAGGATTGACAGCGGATCCAAACCAAAGCTCAAATGTGTCGATGAAGAATTTCCGGCAAAACTAGAAGGGTAAACATTAGTCACAACATTGAATGACAAGTCCTACCTCCGACATTCGATGAAACAAACTCGGTTGTTTTTTTTGGCAATGAATATACCAAAGAAAAAAGGTGAGACCAATGACAAAGATTCCCGTTGAAGATTTTGAAAAGGAACCAGTCGTTTAATTTGTTGTTGGCAATGCACAACATTCTGTGAATATAATATATATTTTTTTGAATAAAAAAAATCATTTTCTTAAAAATTATATATTGTTGCTACAATCGAATTTTATATGATTTATATTGACATGTTTGACTAGAGTTTTCTAAGTATTCTCAATTCTTACAACAAAATAAAAATATTTTTTTTTTCCAAAAATAAACAACCGATCTTATCTGCCTTGCCGACTTGGCCACACCTTACTTTTTCATCTAGTTTACATTCTTTTTCTTCCAAATTTAACATCAAGATCTATTTTTAGTGTGTGTTGAGTATATATATGATGTGTATGGACAAAGAAAAAGCATCTACATCACTAGACAGAAAACAAAAACAAGAAGTTTATACAATTAATATAAACAACCTTTTATTAATTTCTGGAATCATAAAGTTTGTTATTTCAGTTATTGTTTTATGTGTTCTCATGTTCCACGTTTCTAACATTGTGAAAGGTAATAATACTATTCATTTTTTTTCACTTGATTCTACATATTCACGACTTACGTAGATATATATTGATTATCCCTATAAAAAAGCCGGTGTTGAACAATAAAGAAAAATCAAAACTTACAAAATATTTGTAGTATCAATTGTTAGCTAAAATCTTATCTACAATTAACTTTTTCTTTTCTTTTCTTTTTTTTTGTGGTTACTTGAAAATCGTAGAAGTGAATGGACAAGATCCAATATGTAGACGTTATAAATTATTTCCTGGAAAATGTGGTGCTGATGGAAACAAGATGTGTCAAGCCGACATGAAGATTTTTAACGAAAAATATATTCGTTGCGATTGTAAAGACGGTTGGTGGAGAAATAAAGAACACCGTAACTGCTATTGTTATCTAAAACTTCCTTGTCCGTAGCTGTTGAAGACGACTCTTCTGGCCTCGATAATATGCAAGATTGATTTTACTATTGCACAAAACCAAATTATATTTACCAATAAATAAGAGATATTGGACAATATTTTAAATTTTGTTTTAATATTTATGTCATTGATTAATTGACAATATATTGTTAGTCTATTTTGTTTTTTTTTTCAAATTTAAATGTAAGAAAAATAAATAAAGTTGAGTTAAATTTTAAAAAGTTCGTAGTTTGCTTAGAGTATATACATCATCAGTGATTTTATTGAGTGTGAACATGAAAGATGAGGTTGTAGACTACACACATAGGAACATAAACGATCAGTCAAATTTCAGAATTGGTGATGTAACAAGAGTGATAATGACAAAACCAAATCGAAATAGTAATGAAAATTTGGTACTTTTACAATTTACGTACTTGACTGCTTGTTATCACACATTAACATCTTTCATATCATATCATAGCATTTTATTACTACTCAAATCATTAATCCAAGGAAAAGTGTAAAACCACGGGAAACAATTAATCAATTTTCAATAAGAGCAAAGCCATCAATACCATTAGCCAAGAGGATTCACAATTAATATAGTATATAGGGTCAACCTTAGCTTAACTACTCTTTGCTTGCTCATAATGAAATTCATATAAAAAAAATATCAAAGAAAAAGAGAACATGGATGAGATGGACTGCGTTTTGTGATAATTATCTTCAATCCCTAGCTTTTCGATTTGATGAATTTTTTTGGATTTGATATTGTGCTAACTTCTATAAATGTTTGAAATTGATTAGCTTAAAATTCATTTCATCAACTTTGGACGACGTCTACGATGCTAGTAATCAACCAGTCGTTTAATTTGCTGTTGTTGGCAATGCACAACATTGTGTATATATAATTGATTTTTAATTGAATAAAAATAAATTCTTTTCTTATACATTAGATATTGTTACTACACTCGATTTTATATGATTTATATTGATATGTTCAACTACAGTTTTCTAACTATTCTCAATTCTTATCTGCCTCCCCGACTTGGCCACACCTTACTTTTTCATCTAGTTTTACGTTTTTTTTCTTCCAAATTTAACATCATGATCTATTTTTAGTGTGTGTTGAGTATATGTATGATGTGCATGGACAAAGAAAAAACGTCTAGTTATCGCAAAACTGAAAAAGAAAAAAAAGAAGTTTATGCAACTAACATAAACAACCATTTTTAAAATTTTTGGAATCATGAAGTGTGTTATTTCAGTTATAGTTGTTTTTCTTTTTCATGTTGATATGATATATTGTTAGTCTATTTTGTATTCTTTTCATATTTAATTGTAAGAAAAATATACATTTATGAGTTAATATTTAAAAAGGTTGTAGTTTACTTAGCGCATTCAATTATTTAGAATATTTAGCTCTTTTACCACTCGCGATCTTCTCATTTTAATGATATTTGTAAATATCTCAAGGGCCAATGTTAACAAACTAAACATACAAAAAAAAAAAAAAAATTGCTCCTAAAAATTGAATCTTAATTAGTAAATTTGGGAGATGCAAATGCAAATGATTTTGAGTAGACATTATTATTGAATACATCAACTTCGGTAACTGTTGTCATATAAGTTAGGTTCAGAACAACACCAACTTTTGAGTTTAACTACCACAAGAAAATGCTTTCAACGGACATTCAGAAACTGATTGCAATCATAAACATCTTAACGACAAATTTTTTCTCTTCTAACTTTTTGTGAACCCAAAGTGTTCTTCAAGTACATATACTTGACTGAGACCAATAAGTGAATTGAAGTAAGACAATCAGAGATTGCATAACACTAGATGATGCTATATACAGATTCTATTGCAGTGGTACGATGATTTGTCCTTTCACTGATTATTTTGTTTAATTTTCTCAGCTTCTCTAATATTATCGGAAATGACTTGCATCAATAGTAAAATCTTCAAAAAATAATGTAACATAAGACTCAATTTCTCCATTCAAGAAAAGGAATCAGAAACGATTCGTCGTCTTCCTCTTAAACAACGATTCTCTTTAAGCTTTTATTATCCATTACTGGAGGCAATTTGGTTCAAAAGGGTTCACAAATGCTACAATCTACAATCCAGAAACCAAGCTCGAAGGCACCACAAACTCAACAACAATGGTAGAATCGAGATAATCACGAACCTTTTCCTTCTGCGAATTCACCAAATCCGTCTGAGAATCCACAGACTCCAATTCGGCCAGATCCTTGAAATACGCAATCGATGCGATCGAGAAACCTTTCGCTCTAGCCGGAGAGAAGTTTTCACCCACAGTGATCTGACCAATCCCTGGAAATTTCTCACCGAGTCCCTTAATCACATCCAGGATCTCCGATCTAGCCTCATCGGAGAGATTCTCTTTCGGTTTAAGGAAAGTGAGTTTGGCAACGGAGCCAGGAGGCGGAGCTAGGGTTCCGGGGACTCGATCGGCGATCCAATCAACGGCCATAACGTCTTCGCAGATCGGTAACACCGATTCCTTGACAACGCGGACGTGATCTGGATGTGCAGCGTAGGCGTTGAGATCTTCTTTAGATCCGTAACGGCTATGGAGGACGTGTGTGAAGGCGGTGGCGGAGGATCTGACACGGTGGAGAGGAGCGGCGGAGATGTGGAGCACTTGGTTGAGGGAGACGAGGCCGTTGAGGCCGTTCATCATGGAGGCGATTTTGGAGGAGTCGGTTTCGTCTTTGACCTTGAAGAGGACGATGTGCTCGATGATCTGGTTCTGAGGAGTGTAAGAAGACATTGCGACGGCGGAGAAGGAGCGTCGTGAGGAGGAGGAGGAGAAAGGGAGACGGAGATTGGTTGTTGGGGAGTGTTTGGTTGTTGAGAAAGCGAGAGAAAACGGCGAGGAAAATAGCGGCCGAGCTCTAACGCAAATCATCATTATCTCTTATCGTTTTGATTTCGGCGTCTTGTGGAGTGAAAACTTTCTTCGATCGCGACTGTGAGCACAGTGTGAGTTAAAACAGTCCGTTTTGCTTTGACCTTTACTAACTTTTGGTTGGTGTCAATAGTTTTACACACGTGTCAACTTCAGAGAAAAGTTTTGGTTTCTTTTATTCAGTTTAGTAAAATGTTACAAAAAAAGGATTTTACTTCGGTTTAGATTTCTAATTTTCGGATTTTTAAATAAGAAAATATTTATGTTGTTAGGCATTTGAGATTTTTTTTATTGAAATATTTATCAATCGATAAATTAATATTATTTTCTTTAATGCTATAATGGTATGAGATCGATTTTACTGTAAGATTTTAGAAAGGTACGAGTTTAATCAGTTTTCAAAATGTCACAAGCAAGTCGTCTCGTTTCTGGTGGTGGGCACAAAAACAAGAACACTTTGGCTCCTCGACTGAAGATAACGGTCCCGAGATTTGACAATACGGAGTTGATTAATGCGTACTCTCGTATACTCATTGGGAGGTGCATGAATCCTGTGGCACAAGACATGAAATCACTCTTGTTCATGTTGCCACGGATTTGGAAAGTAGAGGATCGAGTAGCAACTGCTGATCTTGGAATGGGGCGATTTCAAATCGATTTTGATGATGAGGATGATATTAAGGCGGTGCTGGCAATGGAGCCTTTCCATTTTGATGGATGGATGGTGGTGTTGGTTCGTTGGGAGCCAAAAATGGAGCCAAACTACCCTTCCACTCTCACTTTTTGGGTTCGTATGATGGGGGTGCCGTTGCACTTCTGGGCAGAAACAACATTTACCAGTATTGGGCAAGCGATTGGTGAGGTCAACGGTGTGGATTTGGATGGGGGTAGAGTGCAGATCCGGATGGATGGGTTCAAGCCTCTAGTCTTCGACACGACGGTGGAATTTCACAGTGGGGAAGAGACAATGGTAACACTAAGATATGAGAGGCTTCATGGATTTTTCCGGCAATGCTGCAGTCTATGTCATGAGACTAGTAAGTGCCCACTGCTATACCCGAAAAAGGAGAGAAGAGAAGAGACACGCTTCAAGGAGGAAAAGGGTGATGGAGGTGCTATGAGCTACAAAGGTGCTCTCGGGGTTGTGACAGAGGAGAATGAGGGCACACTTCCTCAACAAAAAACACAGAATGAGGTGTCAAGGGGAAAAGGGAAACTGATTGAGGCGAGGGAGGAAAAACGGGACCATCACCGTGGTGGCAATAAGGAAAGATCAGGAGGCGACAACTCCATGGGACCTAGAATGCCGACTAGATACTTGGCTCCTAGGGAGACGAGGAAACGGTATGGAGGGGCTTCTCGAGGTGTCCAACGGGCTACAGAAGGAAATGGAAAGGGAAAGGAGGAATCAACTGTTTTCCAGAAGCCGAGAGAGCAACTCGGCTTTGGAGATAGCTCTACAAAAAGCCCTACTCAACACTTGGCTAAAAAGGTCAGAAAAGCAATAGATTTTGAAGAAGTGGTTCTGGGAATGGATGA
This sequence comes from Alliaria petiolata, assembly GCA_020283515.1. Classification (NCBI taxonomy): domain Eukaryota; kingdom Viridiplantae; phylum Streptophyta; class Magnoliopsida; order Brassicales; family Brassicaceae; genus Alliaria; species Alliaria petiolata. The sequence goes on from JAHZTW010000001.1 coordinate 203,592,464, forward strand.
CCTTGGGAATATGATCGATCGGGTGGTAATGATTGGAACGATAGAGGGAACTGATAGTGGTAATGTGGTACAGGAGGAATCGGACAAGATGATGGAAATTGATGTTTGCCTTACGGATGATGGAGGCAATGTAGACAATGATAACATTCAGGTTGGGTCCACCGAGGTAGTTGACGAGACTGCACTTCCGGCAGATTTGGAGGAATATGGAGAGATAGGTATTCATGAGGAGATGCCAAGTGACAAGGTCCCAGCCGAGGTCATAGTAATTGGGAAAGAAATTTCAAATGTGCCAGCCAAGGCAGGTATTAAGAAAAAACTTTTCAAAAACTCATTTGTGGTCGGTGGTGGCTCCAGGAAAATATTACATGCTACAACACCGAAGAAGAAGGTTACACGGGATGTTAATCTGGGCGGGGATAAGGGCATGGCGCAGTCTAAGAAGGATGAAGCTCAGATTGCAGGTTTTGACTCACAAAATGTTGGTTAATGCGGGTTTTAAGTTGGAATTGTCAGGGTTTGGGTAACAGGTACACAATAAGTTATCTCCGGGAGATTTGGCGGAAATTCAAACCGGATTTCTTATTTCTTTCGGAAACAAAACAATGTTTTACTTTTTTGGAACAATTTCAGTTGCATTTTGGTTATGAATTTTTGTATACGGTTGAGCCGTGTGGGGCTAGTGGCGGCCTTGCTTTATTCTATAATAAAACTTATGATCTTCAGATTTTATTTTCTAATAAGAGAATTATTGATGTTGTATCGAGAATGGAAGGGAAGATAACATATATGTCGTTTGTATATGGTGACCCTGTTCCGAAATTGCGAGACCAAGTATGGTAACGTTTAACGAGAACGAGCTTGACAAGGAATGACCCATGGTTTTTAATTGGAGATTTTAATGAGATTCGAGGCAATCATGAAAAACAAGGAGGTGTACTTAGACAAGCATCTACTTTCCTTGATTTTAATACTATGATTGGCAATTGCGGTCTAATTGACTTTCCTAATCGGGGAAACACACTATCTTGGAAAGGTTGGCGTAGCGGACAAAATGTCCGCTGTAGGTTAGACAGAGGTATGGCTACAGAGGACTGGCATGATCTATTTCCATTCTCATATGTCGAATATTTAAAGATGATTGGGTCAGATCATCGGCCAATTGTGGCGACAATTGAATCACGAAAAATAAAAAGGAGACATCAATTTAGGTTTGACAAGAGATGGATTGGTCAGGATGGTCTGATGGATGCAATCTGTCGTGGATGGAATAATAATACGGTGGAATCCATAGAGTCACTGGTTGACAAAATTGGTTCATGTAGGCATGCAATATCAAATTGGAGACAAGAAAATCAACCACATGAAAGGAATATAATTGAGATCTTACAACGAGAATTAGAGGAAATACAAAATGACGATAGCCGTACCCAATAGGAGCTGAATGCGATAACTCAAAAATTAAAAGACGCGTATCGTGCGGAGGAACAATTTTGGCAACAAAAAAGCCGGAACTTATGGAATAGATGTGGAGACCTTAATACAAAATTTTATCATGCAACAACCAAACAGAGGCGAACAATAAATCGATTAATTGGTCTACATAACAGTCAGGGGGTTTGGGTGGATGGCGACAATAAGGTAGAGAAAGTCGCAGTGGATTATTTTCAGGATCTATTTGCGACTACTTCTCCAACGGCTTTTGAAGAAGCTTTAGGGGAAATACAACCGTAAATAACAGAAAGTGAAAATGAGGAATTAACTAAAATAGCCTCTGAAGAGGAGGTCAATACAGCATTGTTTATGATGCATCCTGAAAAGGCCCCTGGCCCTGATGGTATGACAGCGTTATTTTTTCAGAGATCCTGGGACATTATAAAGGGGGATGTGGTAAGAATGGTCAATAATTTTCTCACATCAGGTACTTTTGACAAAAGGTTAAATTTGACGAATATTTGTCTCATCCCAAAAACGGAGCGACCTACCCGGATGACTGAGTTACGTCCAATTAGCCTGTGTAATGTAGGATATAAAATTATATCCAAAGTTCTCTGTCAAAGATTACGGATCCTGCTACCACGACTGGTTTCGGAAACACAATCCGCTTTTGTGTCAGGCAGGATTATCTCGGATAACATTTTAATAGCGCAGGAAATGTTTCATGGATTACGGACAAACAATTCTTGTAAGAAAAAATTTATGGCAGTTAAAACGGACATGAGTAAAGCTTACGATAGGGTTGAATGGGCATTTATAGAACATTTACTCAAAAAAATGGGCTTTGTGGAAAAATGGATAGTGTGGATAATGTGGTGTATTGAATCAGTGCAATATAAAGTGCTAATCAATGGATATCCAAGGGGAATTATTAAACCAAAAAGGGGGCTTCGACAGGGGGATCCTTTGTCTCCATATCTATTTATTTTTTGCACAGAAGTATTAATAGCGAATTTAAGGAAAGCGGAAATGGAAAAACTAATTACAGGAATGAAAGTCGCTCGGGCAAGCCCGGCTGTTTCACATTTATTTTTTGCGGATGATAGTCTGTTCTTTTTTAAGGCAACACAGGAAGAGGCCACAGTGCTACTCAATATTTTAAAACAATATGAGACGTTGTCGGGGCAAAAAATAAATTATGATAAATCTTCGGTTCAGTTCGGGCATCAAATTGATACAGTGATAAAGGAACCCATACATACCACACTAGGTATAACAAACATTGGAGGTATGGGCACATACTTGGGGATTCCGGAAAGTCTCGGGGGAGCCAAAACGAAAATCTTTAATTTCCTTTTGGATAGGCAGCAAAAAAAGGTAAATGGATGGACAGCAAAATTTTTATCGAAAGGAGGAAAAGAGATTCTCATTAAATCTGTGGCATCAGCAGTTCCGACATACGCAATGTCATGTTTTAGGTTACCAAAGACGATAACCACTAAGATGACGAGCACGGTGGCAAAATTCTGGTGGAGTACTAATGGGCAAACACGGGTCATGCATTGGTTTGCATGGAATAAACTATGCAAGCCAAAAGCGGAGGGTGGAATTGGGTTTAGAGTTATCGAAGATTTTAACACGGCTTTACTCGCTAAACAGTTATGGCGACTTATGGAATTTCCGGATTCATTATTTGCAAGGTTCTTTAAGGGTCGCTATTTCAAGAATGCAACAGCGATGGATCCCATACGATCATATTCACCATCTTATGGATGGAAGAGTATCACATCTGCTAGGTCTTTGGTACAAAAAGGGCTAATCAAAAGAGTTGGTTCCGGTCATTCTATATCTGTATGGAATGATCCTTGGATTCCATCCTCACCCCCAAGATCAGCATCAAGCAAAGGATATATGTATTATCCTTAGCTGACAGTCAATCAATTAATTAATCCTGCAATATCAATGTGGAATATACCATTACTAGAACAGTTAATCGCTTCAGAGGATATACCATTAATTACTGGGATACCAACGACAAGGGCACAACGACCGGATGAATGGGGTTGGTGCTATACAAAAACAGGGACTTATACTGTTAAATCGGGATATGCATTGGCGCAAACCTATCATCATGAGAGTGACATTCGGCTTTTTTATGGCCCGGATTTGAGTCAACTTCAGGCACAAGTCTGGAAGGTTAAATGCCCACCAAAGATGAAACTTTTCTTATGGCAAATTATATCGGGTTGTCTAGCAGTTATGGATAGGCTACGATACCGGGGTGTAAACTGTGATCCTCAATGTAGTAGATGTGGGGCTGCTAGTGAGACTATCAATCATACACTTTTTCAATGTCCCCCAGCATTTCAGGTATGGGCATTATCGCCGATACCCACACCTACGCATCTTTTCCCTACTGAGGCGATAAATTCTAATATGGCAAATTTATTTTGGCATCTCCCAAATCATGAGGATATGAAGGTATATCCATGGATCTTATGGTATCTATGGAAAATGAGGAATGACAAGATTTTTTCGAACATTGACAGGGACCCAAGAGAGATAGTGCGGTTAGCAACGGCAGAATCAAGGGCATGGGATGAGGCACAAACGATCGATTTAGTGGTCGACACACCACGCAACGTGCATGTTATGACACGAGACTTTGATGGCTTAGTATGCCACATAGATGGTTCCTGGAAACAAGGGGTGCAAAATGCAGGTTTGGGATGTTATAATCAAGGAGTTGGAACGATGGGTACCTTAATGGGGACAAAAAATGTAGGGCGAAGTATATCACCATTACACACAGAGTTGGAGGCATTAATATGGGCAATGCACTGCATGCTTGATAATAGAAGACTGGCGGTGTCTTTTGTCACAGATTGTTCAGAATTGGTGAAGATGGTGTCCAAACCAGCGGAATGGCCGGCTTTCTCAATACACCTGGAGGAATACGAAACGAGTAGGAGGGAGTTCCAGTTCTTCTCCATTTCACATATTCCAAGAGCGCAGAACACAAAGGCGGACAAGTTAGCACGGAGTGCTCGTGAACACCTTTCTCATCTACACTATGTAAACTCAACTCCACCGCCCTGGTTATCTGGGGTGTTCTAGGAGGATGAGGCTGTTGAAAAAAAACAAAAAAAAAAAAAGATATACAGTACGTTACGTAGTATTATGGATACTAACAATTATGTTTAGCAAAATACAATAACTAATTGTAGTTATTCATGAAAAAAAAAAGTGTTCAGGTAAATTATAAAAAAATGGACTATTGTTTGCTGACCCATAAAAGCCCAACAATATCAGCTCAGCTCACAAAAGCCCATAACTAAAGCAGTGTTTTTTGCCTCTCTAAAACCTAGCAGTCGACCTCCTGTTTTTTTTTTTCCTCTCTCCAAAACTTAGCGCTCTCCTCCTACAATGGGCCGGGGTCGCAAGCGCTCTAATCCTAAGACTGTACGTTTTGTGTTGTTTTCTTCTCGCTTTCATCTATTTTTGTGTCGCATACTAACATCTTTTTTTTAATAATATTTTTATATTAATTCATCCCAAACCGCGAATTGGAGCTGGTTACAAAGAACTTAACCGAGGTAGCATTGAACCGGATACACTTAGAGTTTGATTGGTTCTCCCGCTAGCACCCGTAAACGCAGCTTTTGCGGGTGGTAGCGGTTGTTGGCGTTTGGCAACAATCACACAAAACGCTTTCTACCGCTTCGAACTGCTTTGTATCGCTGAAAATCAAAAACGGGATTAAAAGTTGAGAAGTCACTAAAGTCTTTATGGTGAAACAAATGTACGTGAAATGTTCATCCACTACAAGCCCGAAGGCCCTCCCACTGATGATTTTGAACTTTTGTTAGAGCAACTTCTAGTGAAAGGTCATTTTGCTGTACAAATAACTATCTATCCACGCTATGAACGGAAAGAATTTAAGGTAAGTTTAAGTTTTGTCAATATTATGATTAATATATTTTAATTGAGTTTAATTGTTTTTTAGTAATTGACAAAGAATTTTTTTTTTCAGGGTGTCCTTTTTCCTACCAAATTAGAAAGTGACGCTTCATTTTTTCAAGTATTTCCATTGGGTCATTGTTTGCTTTTGATAGGTCGAGGTTATCATACAAAATCAGGAAGACATTACTCGGAGTGTAGTGATTCGAATGGATTCTGTAAAGGTGAGGGAGGTATTCTTCGTATCGCTCGATTTGTCGGGTTGATTTATTCTGTTGTAGAGTTTAAGGTATAATAAATACATTTTATTTTCTAAATTTTAGGGTTGATATTAGTCAAGTCTTTTTTATTGTCAGACTAATAAGGAATTTGAAAATTATTTCTTCCACCACATGAGAGTATAACTCTTCATAATCAGTTTTATATTCATCCTTCTTTTATATAATTTCATTTATCTTTCAATGAAGAGATCTCAACAAGTTATGCCATTATCCTTAATCAGTTGTATATTCATCCTTCTTCATTGTCTGAGGTACCTGATTTCTTTCTTTGTCATGTTTATATCTCTTCTTGAGATCATAAAAAACTCTTTGTTTCTTCGGTTTGACCATTGTCAATATCTGCTCATTTTCTTTTTCGAGGATTCTTATATTTGGAACTTATCGATCTACCATACTTCATGCGTGCCTTAGACTTACTAGCAGCTTGATATTGTCCTTGAGAACATTAATTTATATTGGAGCATCATAGCTGGTATATGTGACTTTGTCACTTTATTTGAGTCAATTAATGTGTCTGGCTACTGATTTACTAAACTCTGGAAATGAATTATCTATTTTTTATTCATTTTCTTTAGTGCGCGGATCAATAATAATTCATGTTAACTTATTTATTTTCCAGCTGTTTATTTTCTCTCTTTAATGTTGGAAACACTGACATATTAAAATGACAGTCTACAAATCGAGCCTTAAATAAATTCTTCATGGATAGCTCTACATATTTAATTATCAATGGAGATTCATATCCAACATATATATATATTCTCAACCTCATTTGACAATCCATCTTATAACGATGTGGTGCAGCAATATGGATGTATACTGTACATCCCAAGATTTTGATGGAAATATTTGGTTTCTGACCCGAAACCAATTTTGATGGGGAAACTTTTGATTATTTGTTGGCTTTATACGAATTAATGCTACTGCATTTTATGTATGAAAATGTGATTCTCGATGTTCAATATTTATTCTTATCAATATGCTTATGACATTAAAGTTTAAAACGTGAATTTACTAGTATTACCTTGTGGTCTTACAAACTTCAGGTTGCAGATCTATAACAAGGATACATACAATCATCTTATTGATGCATTAATTATAACCATAAAATATATATAATTTTCACATGTTCGGCTATATACCCACAAATTTTTTCTTATATATTTTCCAGAAAATGAATCCAAATCTAATTTGGGTAGTGAGAATAGTATTCTCATATTGCCTTGTGAGTAAGCTTCACATGAGAAATCATTCAGGAAAAACCTTGATGTTCTTTAATGAATGTCTACATGAACTATTTTTCGCATTGTTCTTGAACCGAAATGGTCTAACCAGCTCATAGTGATTTAAAGTAAACTTCTGATTTAACATTTATCTCTATTATACTAATATTTGTGTAGTATAATCTAGTAGAGTATGTATATAATTTATCTAAATATTTTTTATTATCTTGAGTAATACTCATGATTTAAAAGTATTCAACTTTTTCTTCCTTATTGTCTCAACTTGATTAACTTTGAATTCCCTTGGAGTTACTTTATAAATAATTCATCAAGTTCATCTTGAGTGTGAACATAATCTTCTAGATGTTCCACTTACTATGGATTGTAGGATTCACTATTTTTTCCCTCGAGATGATGATACTTCAAGTTCTTCCATCTTGAATTTAATCCCAGTCTAGAATTGATAACTTATCCAACTTGGATCATGCATTCTATCTTTGATTCTTTTAACTTTTGAGACTATAACACATCAATGGTATTGATTTGTATTCCAATAGGCAAATATATCTGCTTTTCTACAGCTTTCAATAATCTTTATAGTACTAGATCTTGTACACACACAAAAAAAAATTTCAATATTATTTGTTGTTATTTGCTCACTTCTTGTGAGAATTGGAAATCTTAAAATAAAACTTTTTGACCTCAACTTTGACCATATCCATATCTATATTTATATTCATGTCTATGACCACATCTATAACCACTTACTCAGCTAATGTTATTGACATGGTTATTTTCTTTCTCAATATTGGATATCACACTCACTTTAGGGAATGGAACATAATCAATAACTCATTATTTTCTCAAAATAATTCTTAAACTTATTTTCATTGTATTATGTCTGCATGATATCATTATTTGTCTAAGGGGTAGAGTATGTATTCTAGCATCTCTAGATTAATGATATTATCTTCAGTTAATATCAACTTGTAATTGAGTTATATCCACTTATGACTTCAAGTCATGTATTCTTAAATGCAGTCAATCTTAATAAGTTAGGTAATATCACATTCTAGTGATCATAACTATTCTTTAGATTGCTCTACAAAATTTTTGTGAATGTTATATGGTCAAATATTTGATCTTCAAGATCATCAGAGAGGTGATGACTGATAAGTATAGTATAAGAAATGATCAACATATATACTATAAACAAAAACAATAAGATCATATAAAATAACTTAAGCAATCATCATTCGATCATGCCATTAAAATAGTTCTCAAATAATCAATTCATTAAAAAAATTTAGATGATAAAACATGTGCAAATTTCCTGATAATGAGAATAAACAAGCATGATGTGCAAATTTCATGATAATGAGAACAAACAAGCATGATGCATAGTTCTGTACAAAATTCTGGTTTATATCATGCCTTGTGCAAAACTTGTGAAATTCTAATAAATTCAGATGATAAAATAATAGACAGAGTGGATAACCTGAATAAATGCCTAGAAAGCGGGATTAAAAGTTGGGAAGTCATTAAAGTCTTTATGGAAAAACAGTTGTATGTGGACGAAATGTTTATCCACTACAAGCACGAAGGCCCTCCCACTGATGATTTTGAACTTTTGTTAGAGCGACTTTTAGTCAAAGGTCCTTTTGCTGTACAAATAACTATCTATCCAAGCTTTGAACGGAAAAAAATTAAGGTAAGTTTAAGTTTTTGTTAATATTATTATTAATAGTTTAATTATTTTTTAGTAATTGACAAAAAACTTTTTTTCCTACCGAGTTAGAAAGTGACGCTTCTAGATTTCAAGTATTTCTATTGGATCATTGTTTGCTTTTGATAGGTCGAGGTTATGATACAAAATCAGGAAGACATTACTGGGAGTGTAGTGATTCGAATGGATTCTGTAAAAGTGAGGGAGGTATTCTTTGTATCGCTCGATTTGCCGGGTTGATTTATTCTGCTGTAGAGTTTAAGGTATAATAAATATATTTTATTTTCTAAATTTTAGGGTTGATCAATTTATATATATATAATTTATTTTTTCTTTTGCATATCAAAAAGCCCAATTGATGGATTGTTTTAACTTAGGCCTGTCTCTTATACACATCTAGATGTGTATAAGAGACAGGCTGTAGAGTTTAAGGTATAATAAATATATTTTATTTTCTAAATTTTAGGGTTGATCAATTTATATATATATAATTTATTTTTTCTTTTGCATATCAAAAAGCCCAATTGATGGATTGTTTTAACTTAGGCGGTGCAATTGATCAACGAATCACTACTAACATTCTCTATTGTTCGATCATTGTACTTCATTTGTGTGTTTTTTTAAAAAACAATATTAATGGTTTTCAAACACAGTGCAAGTCTAAACACATAAATTCAAATATAAATTGTTATGTGCAAAATTCGTTTTAAAAACGATATTTGAAAAAAACCCGTTGCAACTATAAAAGCAAAACTTCGCTGAACAAATCTCCTATATATTAATTGAAAATATTTTTAGAGAGTAAGCTTACATTTTGAAATATTTACAGTGGTGCCATTTTGCTCATATGTCACCAACATATTAATTCTCTCATTATTTTAATACCAATTTCCTTTTTTGATTAGACTAATTACGTTATATGCCTTTAACCATTTATTACTCTTTATCATTTAATTTATGAGAATATAATTTATGATTAATTTCCTTATATCATTTATTTATACATAAGTCAACATTTAATTTATGAAGATATTCTCTTTCTTTCAATTTATTACCAAAAATATATCATACTAATTACTTTTTAAACACTATATTTCTTCTCTTATTTTTGTTTAAACTTAGGTTTGTAAAAAAAATTAAATAATCACAACATCCATATAGTAAAAAATATATATATTTTTTATACATGTTTTATAATTCAAATTTTTTAAAATGAATATTAATTACTCAAATGATTAATAAATATGAGTATGTTTTAAAAAAGTTTCACATTGGAAATGAGGATGTGTAGATGGTTCAAAAATCATTATAAATGATAAAAAAAAAAAACTGTAAAAGCAAGAAGCTTGATTTAATAGTCATGGATAATAATATTTTTTTGTTTAATATTGTTTGTTAATAGAACCATATAAATTAACCAAATAATATAAATATTTAAACTTGATAACAAGTTAAAAATATTATATCAAAAATTCGAAATATTAAAGTAGTTTAATATAATAAACAATAATATTATAAATATTTTCTTTCTTTATGAAAAAAATAATTTAATTTATGAAGGTATTGTCTTTCTTTCTATTTTTATACCAAAAAAATATATCATCCCATATATATTAATTGAGAAACATTGTTAGAGAGTAGGCTTACGTTTTAAACTATTTACAGTGGTGCCATTTTACTGATGTGTCACCACCACACTTATTCTCACATTATTTTAATACAAATTTCCTTTTTTGATTGCACTAATTATATTATATGCCTTTAACCATTTATTACTTTAAACATTTAATTTATGAAGATATAATTTATGACTAATTTCCTTATATCATTTATTTATACATAATTCAACATTTAATTTATGAAGATATTCTTTTTCTTTCTATTTCTTACCAAAAATATATCATACTAATTATTTTTAAAAAATATATTTCTGATCTTATTTTTGTTTAAATTTAGGTTTGTAAGAAAATAAATCATCACAAAACATCCATATAGTAAAAAATATATAGATGTTTTTAACATGTGTTATAATTCGAATTTTTTAAAATGAATATAAATTACTCAAATGATTAATAAATATGAGTATGTTTTAAAAAGTCACACATTAGAAATGAGGATGTGTAGATGGTTCAAAAATCATTATAAAAAGAACATAATGATAAAAAAACTGTAAAAACAAGAAGTTTGATTTAATAGTCATCGATATTTATAAATATTTTTTGGTTTAATATGATTTGTTAATAGAACCAGATAAATTAAACAAATAATATAAATATTTAAACTTGATAACAAGTTAAAAATATTATATCAAAAAGTCGAAATATTAAAATAGTATAATATGTCAAAAACAAATAATATTATAAATATTTTCTTTCTTTATGAAGAAAACATCATTTAATTTACGAAGATATTGTCTTTTTCAATTTCTTTTACCAAAAATATATCATACTAATATTTTTAAACACCATTTTCTCTTATTTTTGTTTAAACTTAGTTTTGTAAAAAAAAACAAATCATCACAACATCCATATAGTAATATATATATATTTTAGTATACCTCTTTTATAATTCGAATTTTTATCATTTATATAAATTACTCAAATGATTAATAAATATGAATATGTTTTAAAAAGTCTCCCATTGAAAATGAGAATATGTAGATATAGTTCAAAAATCATTATAGAAAAAACATAAATGATTAAAAAAACTGTAAAACAAGCTTAATTTGATAGGCATCCATACATATTATTTATATATATATATATATATATATATATATAATTCATTAAGTTATTGTTATTTTAATCAATTTCAAAATGTTCTTTAATAAAAAATTTTATTGATATCTCATCCTGCGCAGGGCGCACGTTATCACATAGTAATAATTATTTTTTAAACACTATATTTCTTCTCATATTAATGTTTAAACTTAGTTTTGTAAGAAAAAAAATCATCATAACATCCATATAGTAAAAAATATATAGATTTTTTTTATATAAGTGTTATAATTCGAATTTTTTTAAATGAATATAAATCACTCAAATGATTAATAATATGAGTATATTTTAAAGTCTCACATTGCAAATGAGGATGTGTAGATGGTTGAAAAATCATTATAAAAAGAATATAAAACTATTATATTCCCTTTCTTTCAATTTATTACCAAAAATATATCATACTAATTATTTTTTTAAACACTATATTTCTTCTCTTATTTTTGTTTAAATTTAGGTTTGTAAAAAATAAATCATCACAACATCCATATAGTAAAAAAATATATATATTTTTTTATACATGTGTTATAATTCGAATTTTTTAAAATGAATTACTCAAATGATTAATAAATATGAGTATGTTTTAAAAAAGTCTCACATTGGAAATGAGGATGTGTAGATGGTTCAAAAATCATTATAAAAAGAATATAAATTATAAAAAAAAACTGTAAAAGCAAGAAGCTTGATTTAATAGTCATCGATATTTATAACTATTTTTTTGTTTTAATATGTTTTGTTAATATAACCATATAAATTAACCAAATAAAATAAATATTTAAACTTGATAACAAGTTAAAAATATTATATCAAAAAGTCGAAATATTAAAATAGCTTAATATGTTAAACAATAATATTATAAATATTTTCTTTCTTTATGAAGAAAATATCATTTAATTTATGAAGATATTGTCTTTCTTTCTATTTTTTACCAAACAATATATCATACTAATTATTATTTTAAACACTATATTTCTTCTCATATTTATGTTTAAACTTAGTTTTGTAAGAAAAAAATTATCATAACATCCATATAGTGAAAAATATATATACTGTTTTTTTAAACAAGTGTTATAATTCGAATTTTTTTAAATGAATATATATCTCTCAAATGATTAATAATATGAGTATGTTTTAGTCTCACATTGCAAATGAGGATGTGTAGATGGTTGAAAAATCATTATAAAAAGAATATAAAATTATTATATTCTCTTTCTTTCAGTTTATTACCAAAAATATATCATACTAATTATTTTTTAAACACTATATTTCTTCTCTTATTTTTGTTTAAATTTAGGTTTGTAAAAAAATAAATCATCACAACATCCATATAGTAAAAAAATATATATATTTTTTATACATGTGTTATAATTCGAATTTTTTAAAATGAATTACTCAAATGATTAATAAATATGAGTATGTTTTAAAAAAGTCTCACATTGGAAATGAGGATGTGTAGATGGTTCAAAAATCATTATAAAAAGAATATAAATTATAAAAAAAACTGTAAAAGCAAGAAGATTGATTTAATAGTCATCGATATTTATAACTATTTTTTTGTTTTAATATGTTTTGTTAATATAACCATATAAATTAACCAAATAATATAAATATTTAAACTTGATAACAAGTTAAAAATATTATATCAAAAAGTTGAAATATTAAAATAGTTTAATATGTTAAACAATAATATTATAAATATTTTATTTCTTTATGAAGAAAACATCATTTAATTTATGAAGATATTGTCTTTCTTTCTATTTTTTTACCAAAAAATATATCATACTAATTATTTTTTAAACAATATATTTATTCTCATATTTATGTTTAAACTTAGTTTTGTAAGAAAAAAAAATCATCATAACATCCATATAGTAAAAAATATATAGATTGTTTTTATACAAGTGTTATAATGCGAATTTTTCTAAATGAATATAAATCACTCAAATTATTAATAACATGAGTATGTTTTAAAGTCTCACATTGCAAATGATGATGTGTAGATGGTTGAAAAAGCATTATAAAAAGAACATAAATGATAAAAAAAAAAACTGGAAAAGCAAGAAGATTGATTTAATAGACATCCATATTTATAAATATTTTTTTGTTTATTATGATTTGTTAATAGAATCATATAAATTAACCAAATATATATCATATCATTTATATAAATTACTCAAATGAGTAATAAATATGAGTATATTTTAAAAAGTCACATATTGAAAATGGTAGATGTAGTTCAAAAATCATTATAAAAAATATAAATGATTAAAAAACTGTAAAAGTAAGAAGCTTAAATTAATAGACATCCATACATATTATTCATATATATATATAACTCATTAAGTTACTTTTATTTTAAACAATTTTAAAATCATCTTTAACAAAATAAATCTTAAATTTAGCGCAGGGCGCAGATGATATACAGCCTCTGAAAACAACTTTGTGGAAAGTAACATTCAGATTAATGAACACAGAGGATAACGTGCTAGGCCTATAACGTGCAAAATAAATCTTACTTTACAAGTAATTCTAGAATTTTCTAGAAAATTGACTTCATGATGGGCATCGACATATAATCCACGCTTTTGATTGTTCAATTATATTTTTGATGTAATAGGTTGATTTAAGATTATGGGCTACGCATTTACTAAATACTATATATTCTTAAATCAACCTTTATACTTTTTTAATTATGCTTTTAACTGAAAATCTTTAGGTAAACAAATTTAGGCATATTAGGTAAGTCAAACCCCTAAAGTTAAAACTACAAAAATAAATTAACGTAACTTACTCACCTTGCTTGCTTCCTTTCTCAAATTTTATTAGTGTGTTGATACTCTTACTTAGTTTTTATATGGAACAACATTAATAACATGGCAAATTGATTATTATATTATATAATTTAAATTCAAAATCTAATTAGTTGACTCAAATGTATTATAATTATATTAATTTAGAATATTATTGGTTTATAATTGATTTATAATTGAATATATTTATTATCATATCATATTATTATTCAAAAATAATAGTAAATAATGTTGTTATGTATACGTTAACATAATTTGGGTGTGCGACGAGTCGACGACGACGAGTAGCATAATTTGATATCATGACTGAGGAAGACCAATGATGATGTGTCTATTCCAAATTCCATTAATCTGCATGTATCCCTTAGGTTTTAAAAGAGTGGCATGGAACTCGTGACATTTCTCGCTTTGCCCCATAATTCATCCATATAGTCAAGCAAAATTTAAATATTTTTCTCAATGGATGCTTGGACCATTTCTTTATTTAACACTCTCTCTGTTTTATAATAAGTGTCATTTGGAAAAAATGTATCTGGATGTATTAAACTCAAAACACATCCAGATACCTCCAATTACATTGCAAATATATTTCTTCAAATGACACTTATTATAAAACGGAAAAAATATTTTTTGGAGCAAAGTCAAACAATAATTACATGGTATTATATGAATACATAGGTCGGAGTGTAATTTAAAATTGTACCCAAAAACTATTAAAATGAAAGTGATGTTCAAAAAATAATAATACAATATTCAATTATTTATATAGTTTACATACTACGGCATTTACTAAATACTATATATTCGTTTGAGGTTTAAATGGCATCATGCGATAATATATTCGTTTATGTAATACTTCCTCTGTTTTCATTTAATTGTCATTTAGAGAAAATGTATCTGGATGTATTAAACTCAAAATACATCCAGATACATCCAGTTACAGTGCATATACGTTTCTCAAAACGACAATTAAATGAAAACAAAGGGAGTAATGAATACCGCCGAGTCCTGTAAGCTTTAAATGGCATCATGTTATAAATGGATCATAACATATCATATTTACAACACGGGTATAAGGATACTACTACACATTAACTAGAGCAGATAAGACCTGCGTATAACTTTTTTGTTGTATCTTCTCTCGCTAGATCGCAATCAACTAAAGCAGATAAGACCTGTGTATAACTTTGAAATGTGTACACAAATTAGTAAATAATATAAAAAGAGATATATAAACTCTCTAAACTTGTTAAGATAATGAAAATATTATAGATTCATTCATTACAGAGTCCTATAAGTTTCTTTCTTGAGTCAGATTTCTCTAAACGATTAGCTAAGAGTTGTACACAATAGTTAACGACCGATCGATGCCTTAAACAATCCTAATTTAATTATAGTTAAATTCTAACTTGTGTTTCTCTGACAAGATTTTTACTTTTTCAGTGGTTTATATTTTCATTATGTACACAGAAAAAGGAATTTTAGTGTGAAGCAATACATTATATTAATTCGTGTTTACTAACTTTCTGACAATTTTATCGGTGTTAATATTTTTCATCGTGTGCACACAAAAGAATGCTAATGTCAATTAATAATGGGTAATGAATGAAAAATCTAGTTGCATCACTTGTGGTTTGTTTTGTTTAAAGAGGAATAGTTAGTGAAATAATGAGTATATTCTTTCTTTTTTTAATTGCTAAAAATATTAATTGAGTTTGTAATCTTCTTTCGATGGATTAGCATAACAGGTGTGCATCTCGTTTGTATATTATACTAAATATTTTTGACAGATTAAAAATGATTAAACAAACCAATAAGAACTTATTTATGTCTCGATCTAATTATGCTTTCTTCCCTATGTTTCTGAATCACACATTTGTTGAGATTTAAATAGTAAGTATTACATGTCCAAAAATCTGAAGATTCGTAAAATAGTAGAAATTAATTAATGAAATAATGCGTGTTTTTATGTTATAAAATGATTACATCTAGTCCATCACTATCGAGCGTATATCTACAAAACGGTTTTTTTTTAGCTTATATCCTTCGCCCTTTACTGTTATATTAGAAAGTTAAATAATTGAGTAGATCTAATAACTTCTTACACAAGTCTCTCTAAACCTATTAATTAGGATTCGTCGACTTGATCTACGTACGAACCAAATAGAAAATGAAAATTTTCATATCCGTATAGAAACATTTTACGTTTCACATCTCTGAACCCGAAAGCCAATATCGATTCAAAATTTCTTAGAGTCTCGTGTTTGGAATTCGAATCTTAGGATATAAAACGTTACTATTCAATAAAAGAGGTGAGAATTAGCGGAGAGAGACACGTGACATGAAGCAGGTTTGAGAAGTCACAACTCAGAAGTGCATTGCCATTCATAATTGTCTTGGCCAACAAAAAAAATAAATCAAATGAAACGACATATATTTTGAATTCTTAAAATTACTTTGATGCTTTCGTTTTTCATTAAACCACGTAGTTTTATCTTCTATAAATAGTAAGTATTACATGTCCAAAAATCCAAACGGTTTTGATGGTTAAAAAATAAATATATCAAAAGTATGATGGATCCAAAGTTTGAAACGGAAAGGTTTTAAAAACGTTAACACATCAATACATCATCTTACTAAAGTCGTGTTCGTTTCTCCATTTGGATGGGTCATTTAGATGGAGATGAGAGTTTCTGTTCGTTTTGTAGCAAAACCGAAAATCATCTAGATGATTTAGCTGAATGATTTAAAAAAAAATTAGGCAAAATTTTAGATGATCCAAATTGGTGCAGCTGACTTGAGATGATTTAGTCGAAAATGGTAAATTACAAAATTAACCCAAACTAAAATAACAATTTACAATAAAAAACCCTAATCATCGCGACTCCTCTCTCGTCCTCTCACTCTCTCGACCTTCTGCCGACGAAACACTCTCCAACATCTCCAGCGACTCTCACTGCCGCTTCTCTCTCCGGCGACTATCATTGTCGCTTTTCTCTCCGGCGAGCCTATCGCTACTGCTTAACTCTTCGGTGTGTACACATGCGAGCTTCTCTATATATTTTTTTATATAGTGTCTATTGATATTCGATTGATTTCTCCTCTTTTGTATGATTCGATTGATTTCTCCTAATTACTTTATAGTAACGCCAGAATACAATTTCAAGACCGCCATAACTGATACTGTTATATTAGTCTTCTTTGCAATATGTAAGCTCATATATACCAAAGTATATTATTATACTAATATGATAATGAAAGGGTTGTTTTTATGTTTATAAGACTGACTTTATATATGTCAGTATGTTTTAATTTTGCCAAATTTGATTACTTTTTTATTCTATTAAAAACAAAATAATTATGAGTTTATTATATATTCAAAAAATAGTTCGTTTATCTCTATATCAATTGTTTCCTTGTTCATGTCCGATTAATGTAAAGCGTAATAATAGACGATAGTAATCACATCTTATATATATATAAGAAAACGAGTCATAATTAATCGTTTCCCTCTTCTGATGACTATTCTATTTCCTCTCACGTTCATAATCTCCTTTAAATACAACAAAATTAATTAAGTAGATTTGTTTTTAAAACATACAGAAATGTAACTGATTTAAGTAAAATTTAAAGACACTGCATCTGCATGCATGAAACAAAGACACAGGTAACCTCAATTCACTAACAAATTAAAAACAAGAAACGGGACATTTTTATTACTTGAAAATAAAAAGATGACACTACAAAGACAAACACTCCACTAGAGCTACTTTATTTCAGAGAAAACTCAAAGAACAAACTGAACCATCCCACCACTGTCTATAACAGTGCTAGTGCTACAAGTCGTTGCTTGGTCATGTATTCACCCTTAACGGTGGGAACTTGGAAATTTGGAATGGGACTCACGTAGATACCAATCGATGACACACATCCTGTGCGGTAAGACCCAAAGAAACCACCAAACTTCTGTACTGGGAAGACTTGCATCCATAACATCGTCCCCAATCGGTCCGTGCTTCCCACGGTTAGTGTGAAATGTCAAATTTCTGATTTCTCCACGTTTTCCTTGTGCTCCACTCAATCCAGTCACAAATTCATCTTCCTTCAGTCTCACCTGCGGTTAGGTTTATCAGAAAGTTAACTTAATTAACATGGAGTTTACAAAAACAAAAATTACCGACACAAAACTTAGAACTCGATTACTCGAAAGCTGTCCCCCTCAGAGGGACCATACTTTTCAGACGGGACAAGAGCTCCGTTCTTCAAGTAACCAAACTGAATAGATGTTATGATACAGTTATTGTAAGAAACGTAGATGTGAGAGATCATGGTGCGTCCCTTCTCGTCCCATTGAGACAAAGATAAACAAAAACAAGCAACATGTGATATCTTTTCTTAAAAAAATAGCAATGTATTTATATCAAAAATAATCTACCGATATCTTTTCTATCGCGTTGACTTGGCCCCAACATTTCCCTTTCATCTTAGAGCTTTATATATATTTTCCTTAATAAGCTAACAGAAAAATCTATTTTTAGTGTCTCTCAAAGTTACTAATTCACATGATCGTGACACGTGTCAAGTTAATTGATTAGATTTTCATATGTGTTAAAAATATTTAACCAATTAGATTTTAACATAATGTTTAAATAAATCTAAAAATTAATTTTAAAAATAAAAAGTGAAAATAAGTTTCTTTTTTTATTACTAATATTAAAAGGAAAATAAAAGTAATGTTTACATAAATCTAAAAATTAGTTTTAAAAATAAAAAGTGAAAATAAGTTTCTTTTTCGATTACTAATATAAAAAGGAAAAAAAATCAAAAAGGTAAACAAGAAAATTAAGAAAAAGAAAAATAAGTTTTTTATGTTTTTCATTTAAATTAAGAAAAGTAAGGAAAATAAAAACAAAATTAAAAAGGTAAATAGGAAAATTAGGAAAAAGGAAAATAAGTTTTTTATGTTATTCATTTAAAAAATTCAACCAATTAGATTTTAACATAATGTTTACATAAATCTAAAAATTATATTTCAAAATAAAAAGAGAAAATAAGTTTTTTTATGTTTTTCATTTAAATTAAGAAAATAAATGAAAATTAAAAAATTAAAAAGGTAAATAAGAAAATTAATAAAAAGGAAAATAAGTTTTTTAATGTTTTTCATTTAAATTAATAAAATTATATGATCAACTATTAATACTAAATGGAAAATCAAAAAATTAGTTTTAAAAATAGAAAAGGAAACTAAGTTTATTTTTCGACTACTAATACCAAAAGATAAATAAAAAATAGAAAAATTAAATAAAAAATTAAGAAAAAAGAAAATAAGTTTTTATGTTTTTTATTTAAATTAAGAAAATTGTATGATCAATTATTAATACAAAAAGAAAAATTAAAAAATCATAAAGGTAAATAATAAGTTTCTTTTATGTTATTCATTTATGTTTTTTTTTATAATATTTTTCATTGTTAGAAAAGATTTAACCATTTTGGTTATCCGTTTGGTTAGCTACGATTTAAAAAATAAAAACGTCAAATTTATCGATTTAGATTACAAAATTAAAATAAAATTAACTAGAATATATTTCAATATAAGTGTGATGAATGTGAAGAGAAATAGAGACTTTATTTGCTTGAAGAGAGTTAATAGAGATTGTTAACATACTCAAAAGACTCGAATTGCATACGCAAGTTTTTAACGCAGCAGAACAGAAAAAGATAGTTGATAAAGCGTGTGAACTATATGAGAAGTTGATTTAATTTTGCTTAGGATCCGCAAGAGATTGAGTTTTTTGAATATTTTAATTTAAAATAAATGAGAATTAAAATAAATAAATAACTCTAAGATTTCAAAATTGTGTTTCTCATATATATTTTTCAGTAGTGATCAGATTTTGTTTTCTATTTTCTTAAAAAAATATTTTAACGACTTTTAAAATTTATTATTATAAATCTGCGTATACGCGGATCCTAATCTAGATTTTAATTATGATAAAAGAGGATAATTAATTCGTCAAAATTTTAGGATAAATAAATATATAAAGCGTTAGATATAAATATAATTTATATAAGAGTATTAATATATATATGGAAATATTAATAAAAGTAAATTTTATTTTTTATTTACTGATTATTATTTTGTTATTAATTTATCTTTACGAATTAAAAAGATTTTATTAAAAACTCGCATATATGCGGGTCCTATTCTATTATATATATATATATATATAATTTAGTATTGACAAATATATAGCTACTACGAGATAAAGAAAAAAATAATAATTTTCTGCCGTTAACCTAAAGATTTTTTTTTCTTAACTTTTGGAATTATGAAATCTGCTACTTTGTTTATAGTTTTAGGTGTTTTCGTGTTCTTTGTTTTGAACCATGTTAATCTATTATTCTACTTTTGATCTAATTTTTATTTATGATAACATTGATTATTTAATTCCTACAAAGAAAATTTTGTGTTGAGAAATAAAATTAAACTTTGCAAAATTGGGTAATATCAATTGTTCTGCTATAATCTTTATCTACCACTAATTTGTTTTTGTTTTTTTTTTTTTGTGGTTGTTTGAAAATAGTAGAGGTGAATGCACAGGTTCCTCCTGTGTGCAGAATTTATAGTAATGGCGCTGGAAAATGTGGCGCTAATGGAAGCCAGATGTGTGAAAACAAAATGAAGTCACCTCAGAACCCAAAATTTGCTCGTTGTGACTGTAGTAACGCCAGAATAACATTACATGACCGCTATAACCATAACTGCTACTGTTATATTAGTCTTCCTTGCAATATGTAAGCTCATATATACCAAAGTATATTATTACTAATATGATAAGGAAAGGGCTGTTTTTATGTTTAAATGACTTGACTTTATATATGTCAGTCTGTTTCAATTTTTCCAAAATTAATTGTACTTTTTAATTTTAATAAAAACAAAATAATTATGTCTCTATCAATTGTTTATTTATTTTTTCCTGTTTTTTTTAGTTGTTTCCTTGTGCATGTCCGATTAATGTTAAGCTGTAATAATAGACGATGGAAATCACATATTATATAAGAGAAGAGATAATAATTAATCGTTTTCCCCTTCTGATGACTAGCTATTCTATTTCCTCACACATTCATATCTCCTTAAAAATAACACAAAATTAAGTAGAGCTATTTTTAAGCCAAGAAAAGAAGAGAACTGTATAAATAAAATTTAAAGACACTTTATCCCTAAAACAAAGACATATGGAACCTTCAATTGAAATAACAAAATATTAAAAAAACAGACGGAACATTTTTATTACTTGCCAGTTGAAAATAAAGAAATATGACACTACCAACTGAACCAAACTACTGTTTAACGCTGCTACAAGCTGTTGCTTGGTCACATGTTTTCACCCTTTACCACCCTCTGGGAAATTAGAATGGGACAAAAGTGGATACCAATCCCTGACACACATTCGTCACGGTAAGACCCAAAGAAACCACCAAACTCACGTCGATCACGTATTCCCGGATCAATCTCGATCTTGGTTAGACTTGCATCCATACCATCGTGGCCAAACGGTCCGTGCTTCCCAAGGTTAGTGTGAAATGTCAAATTTCTGATTCCTCCACATTTTCCGTGTGCTCCACTCAATCGAGTAACATATTCATTTTCATTCAGTCTCACCTGCGGTTAACCTCATCAGAGAATTAACTTAACATGAGTTTACCAAAAAAAAATTACCGACACAAACTTACAACTCGAAAGCTGTGTCCCTCAAAATTTCTGCTGTCGCCGATCAATGCACGCCATTGCCGGTAAATTTTGCAGCGAGGGATTTAGTAGAATCATCACGACCTGTTCCTCGATTCTCTTTGGTATTTTCAGATTTTTGATTTCCGGGATGAATTTCACGCCTTGATTGAATCATTTTCTTTGTTTGAATTCTTGTTTACAATTCTCATTTTCAATTTATGTAAATGTTAGCATATTAGCAGATTTGTTATTGGGTTTTCTCAATTCCAGAATTTTGACAAGTTTTAGTTATTGTTTATTGTAATGTCAAATTTGCTATTAAGATTATAGAATTATTTCATATGAGCTTCTTCTTATTATTTTTAGATACATACCAATTTACAAAACATCTAATTTATCCTCCGTTTTGAAATTAAGCATATAAACAGAGGATAGAAAAATTTGGTTTTCATATACGTGACTTGAACTTTTGATAATTACTTTGTTTTGATTGAGTCTTTAATCTCTTCTACATGTATACGAACTTAGATACTCTTCTCTTACAGGAACACTCTGTATGATGCTTTAGAAACTGTTATAATTAGTGATTAAAAGCCATTCTTGGGTTTGTGTTTATGTTAAGCTGACTTAGTAAACACATATATAACATGGTTTAGCTCATATAGTCTCCCTTGCATGCTTTTTTCATTTGAGATATACAAACATGATTTACATGATTGTATATGACCCTGATACTCTTCTATCTTACAGCTACAATCTCTATGATCATTTAGAAATCTGTTAAAGTTAGTGCTTTTACGCCATACTTAGGTTTGTGTTTATGATGAGGCTTCATAAACACATAATTTCGTTTAGCTCATATCCTCTTTTGCAGACTTTTTTGCTTTTGAGATATACAAGCATGATCTACATGACTGTATATGAACTTGAGACTCTTCTCTTACAAGAACACTTTGTATGATGCTTTAGAGACTGTTATAATTAGTGATTAAAAAAGCCATTCTTGGGTTTGTGTTTTTGTTAAGTTGCCTTCATAAACAAGTAACATGGTTTAGCTCTCTTTGCAGACTTCTGCTTTTCGGAATACACAAACATGACAGTAATGGAAATTGCTCAGGAAACTCAAAATCCCTCTTTAGCTGCTGCTTCTGCTTCCAAACTGCAAGAGCTTCCATTTGAAAGATGGGGGTAGGAGAAGCCCATTTGTAAGATACGGACTCCAAATGATATCTCTCACAGTATTAGGAGCAGTTGGACTCAGCCACCTCCTTCAAGGCAGGTCAATATTTTCTTAAGAATTTGTATAAGATAGCTTTGTTAGTGATTTCTCACCATAACTTGTAATGAACTTGGTTTGTTTAGCAAGGATATTGCAAAGGTAAAAGATGACCAAGAATGGGAGATCATAGAGGAAAGAAAGGCGCTTTCAAGAACAGAACCTCTCGATGCTTATAACCCTAGAAACATATCGATCGAAGAGGAGCTAATGGTATGTATGATTTTCATGAATTGTGGGAGCGTGTAGTTTGTATTTAGTCGCATAGAGGCTCTAATGAAACCTCACAAGATAGTTCTGTGGTTTTGTTTTCTGCAGTATTTGCAACAGAAAGTGGACATGAACATGTATGTACAAGAAAATCCCAAAAGCGAACGAGAGCAAGTCGAGCTAAGTAGGTTTCTATCTCCCTTGGTTAGATCTAGATGTCTTAATGTGATCTCTCATCTAGTAGTTTTTCAGTTTTTGGAATGTTTGAAGATGCTTTTCTAAATAATGCAATTTGGCTTATGCCGAGAAATAATATGTGAGACCAGCTAATAATACTTTTTGATGCAAAAAGGAAAGTGTTTTATGAACAAGTTATATACTCTTTTGAACCCCTTATGGTTTTTTTAAATCTTATATATCTATCACTTTTTCTTCTTAATTAAGATTTCTTATGCATATCAAAACTAATTTTCATCGCTTTTTACAAACTTAACTTTTTTTTTAACGAGTCTCTTCCTTTATCTACCCAATATATTCCGTCCACGTCGATGATGATGATGGTGATCATGGCAGTGGATAAGATGCCTATTATGGGCCAGGATTAGATGATGATTTAAATGAAAACAGTGAGGAGGAGGATCATATCAAACCAAACCAGAAATAAAGTTGATATTGTTTTTGATCAGCTAGCGATTCATACTATACAAAAATTCGAGAATGTGATCTTTGTTAAACGGACACATACCAAACCATCACATTCGGTATTATTAACACCTGTGTCTTCTAATGACTATAGCAATGTGCATTGAGTTATGAGTTATTCGGGTCCATGTGTATTTTAGTGACTATAGTTAGCAATTTGCATTAAGTTATGATATGAAGAATATTTAAACCAACAAGCTTCATAAATAGAACAAGAGTAAAGAAACTTAAACTTTAGCAAAAAAAAAAAGAAAAGAGAGTAAAGAAACAATTTTACCATAAAATGGAATTTGTCTTTTGTTTTTCTTCTAAAAGTAAATGGAAAGAGTTTTTGCTGCCGCACTAATAAATACTACAGAGCATGAACTTTTGCAAGTATCGATTAATTAGTAGTGTTAAGAGAGTTTATCTACTGATCTACAGAATCAATAATGAAACTAGGGAGAATTTAACTTATATACTTGATTAATTAAGTGAAGGTAAAAAATAAATTGTTATTTAGGAAATTGAGAGAGAAAATTTTTAATTTTACCAAAAATATCCTTTTCAATTAGTTTATTTACATAAAATACCTTTCATCTGAAAACTTTTGTTTCATATAATATACATATGGTCGATAACACTATTTACAGTGAAAATCAGAAAACAATATGTAATTTTAACAGATAACTATTTGATTATCATGTCAACTAGTCTAATATAGTAATGCAATAAGTGTATAAATTATATGTTAACATTCATATTTATCATGTTAAATCAGTTATTAAATTGTCTAATATATGAAATATCAGTTTAAAATATTAAATTAATGTTTTTATTTATGTGTATATTAATTTAATAAAAATATATTCGTTTTTTATTACAAAATTAACAAGATAACAGTTATAATAACAAAATATATAGAATAAAAATATGATAATAAAAATAGTTAATACTTGTAACGTACTAACATATTATATATATGTATAATATGTGTATTAACATGGTAAAACAATAAATATACATATAATATTTATATTAACATATAATATATGCAAAAATATTTATTAATAATAATAAAGTTAGCATAAAACAATAATAACAGCACTATTACTAATCTCAACCATTCTCAGGGTTATCAGAATCACCATTATTACAATTATCGTTATCGCAATTATCATTTTCATTGTTATCACTACTAACATTATCGTTGTTATCTTCGCCATATACCATCGTCACCACCGTTCACAATTATCGTCACCACCACTATTATCAACATTAACAATAATAAAGTCCCTTTGTTCTTTGAGGTGTAGATGAAGAAAAAGAAAATTGAAGGAGAAAACTGTCTTTACATTGTAAACAGTTGTGTCAGAATTTTAACTTTTTCTGTCACTTAATTTTGCAATTATTTGGGTATAGATATTGTAATTTCTCATGAAACTATATATAACAGCTAAGTTATAAATTATTTGTCAAATCTATAATGGAAGATAAATTGCATTTATCTCTATATAAATTTATGTATCTTATAACATTATTTTATGAAATTTTAATAATAATCTTTTCTAAACATTTTTGTGTTTTACGCTCATCAATTATCAGACTAAATTTATAGTAAAATAGAACAAATAAAATTTTGTTCAGTTTGGGACGATCTCTTTTTATCTCTCCTGTGTATATGGTCATCCTAATGGTGGATTTCGGAAGTTTGTTTGGGAACGGTTGTTGAGAATAGGTGTACAAAGAAAAGAAAAATGGGCGTTGATAGGTGACTTTAATGAGATCTTGCATAATGGAGAAACCTTAGGAGGGACTTTGCGAAATGATGCTTCTTTCAAAGATTTTGCTAATATGATCTCAGGTTGTGGTATGTCTGAGCTTTCTAGTACTGGTAATGGGTTTACTTGGAGTGGCAGAAGATATGACTTATGGATTCAGTGTCGTCTTGATAGATGCTTTGGGAATAAAGATTGGTTTAAGGAATTTCTGGCCTCTAATCAAGCCTTTTTGGACAAACGCGCACAGACCTGTTCTTGTTAAGCTTCTATCTTCTCAAGAAGTTTATAGAGGATTTTTTCGGTTTGATAAACGCTTTCTGCATAAGCCGAGGGTTAAAGAAACAATTTCTCTTGCCTGGAATCAGATTGGTAATAGTAGTGCGCAGAATATCAATGACCGATTGAGAAGATGTCGAAAGGAATTAAGTATGTGGAAGAACGTAAACTCTCTAAATTCTAAGGATAAGATAACTAGTCTCCAACAGGAAATAGAGATTGAATATTCTGCTCTTTTCCCTTCCTTTCCAAGAATGGAGCGTTTAAAGTTTGATATGGTCAAAGCTTATAGAGAAGAAGAGAGTTATTGGCAACAGAAGTGTAAAGATAAGTGGGCGTTGAAAGGAGATAAGAATTCAAAAAAATTTCATGCTTCTGTTAAAGCATCAAGAGCAAGGAATGACCTGGAAAAGCTTATGGATGAAAATGGATTTATGCATAGTGCTGAAGCTTCTAAAGGAGATGTAGCATGTGCTTACTTTCAATCTCTTTTTTCTTCGTCATTTCCTTCTTCTCCTTCGGAGATTTTTGCTGGTTTTGATGCTCGTGTGGAGCTTGAAATGAATCAAAAGTTGATTTGTGAAGTGACTAGAGACGAAGTCAAAGCTGCTGTTTTTTCGATCAGACCAGAGAGTGCTCCAGGTGCAGATGGAATGACTGGTTTGTTCTTTCAGCAGTATTGGTCGGTGATTTGGAGATCAGGTGTCAGAGGAAGTTCTTAAATTCTTTAGAGAAGGAATCATGGATAAAGAATGGAATTTCACTCAACTGTGTTTGATTCCCAAGAAGATTGATTCTCCTCACATGAAAGATCTTAGACCAATAAGCCTTTGCTCTGTTCTCTATAAGATCATCTCCAAAATCTTGGTTTCCAGATTACAGCCCTATCTCTCTCAGCTTATCTCGCCAAACCAATCAGCGTTTGTAGCAGAAAGATTAATTTCAGACAACATTATCATTGCCCATGAAGCAGTTCATAGTTTAAGAACTCATAGTCCCACGGCTAAAGAGTTTATGGCAATCAAGACCGATATGTCTAAGGCATATGATCGGGTGGAATGGAGTTACTTACAAGCTCTTCTTTCGACTCTTGGTTTCCATCCCGTTTGGATTGCTTGGTTATGGCGTGTGTTACAACTGTTACTTATTCAGTGTTAATTAATGGACAGCCACATGGGATCATTCACCCTCAACGGGGTCTAAGACAAGGAGATCCTTTATCTCCTTTTCTCTTTGTCTTGTGCACTGAAGGTCTCACTCATCTTCTTAATTGTGCAGAGAAGAATAACTTAATTCAAGGAATTCAATTCTCCCCTGATGTTCTAGCTATTCATCACTTGCTCTTCGCTGATAATAGTTTGTTCCTCTGTAAAGCAACAGAGAATCAATGTGATGCCTTTCAGCAAATTCTTCTGCGTTATGGGGCGGTTACTGGTCAAACTATCAACTTTGATAAATCTTCTATCACTTTTGGGAGTCAAGTAGATGATGAAGTGAAAGGGAGGATTAAGGAGAAGCTTGGAATTATGAATGAAGGTGGTGCTGGTACCTATTTAGGTTTACCAGAATGCTTTAGTGGTTCCAAGACAGAGATGTTGGCTTATATTCATGAAAGGATGAAGAGCAGATTTTCAAACTGGTATTCTCGTCTTTTATCTCAAGGTGGAAAGGCTGTTTTGCTTAAATTTGTTGCCATGGCGATGCCAGTGTTTGCTATGACTTGTTTCAGATTGCCTAAAGCTACATGCGAGACACTTACAAGTGCAATGTCTGATTTTTGGTGGCATTCAGTTGAACACAACCGGAAAATTCACTGGGTGTCATGGGATAAAATGTGCTTATCAAAAAGTCAAGGGGGTTTAGGGTTTAAAGACATCCAACTTTTTAATCAAGCCCTTCTTGCTAAACAAGCTTGGAGAATGGTTCAATATCCTGATTGTCTTTTCTCGAAGTTCATCAAAAGCAGGTATTTTTAGAACCATCCCTTTTTGGAAGGAAAGATTGGATCGCGTCCCTCTTATGCTTGGAGAAGTATCCTGCATGACCGAGAGTTGTTAGTTAAAGGAATAAGTCAAAGAGTGGGGGATGGATCTTCAATGTATGTTTGGTCTACACCTTGGGTTAAAGATGGACGTATGAGACCTCCACTCATGAAAAACATATTCATAAATATTGATCTTAGAGTGGCTGAGCTGATTGATCATATTTCAAACTGCTGGAACAGAGATAAGCTAAATGAATTATTCTTTCCAAGGGATGTGGAAATCATTGAAAGGCCTCAGCCGATCCCTTCTGTTCATGATTACTGGTGTTGGGACCTCAATCCGAGTGGTAACTATTCTGTAAGATCGGGTTATAGTTTAGCTTGCCAAGTGATGAAGGATGAAGAGTTTAGAATTGCTAATCAACAGCCTTCAATTAACCCCCTTAAAAAAGTTTGTTGGACTGTAAAGGCGCCTGAAAAAATAAAAACTTTTTTGTGGAAAATCCTCTCTGATGCTAATTCCAGTTGCAGATTCTTTAGCTACAAGAGGAATTCGAGTGGATGCACGTTGTCAAATTTGTGGGTTGGAAGGTGAATCATCGAACCATGTTCTCTTTTCTTGCACTCTCGCAAGACAGGTTTGGACTCTCTCCAACTTCCCCTATCCTGAAAATGGTTTTGATTTGGTTTCTATTTTTCAGAACTTGGCTTTTTTATTCAAAACCCAGAAAAATCCTTTTGTTCCTCCTCAGATTAGGAGGATTTTTCCTTGGGTACTTTGGATGTTATGGAAGAATAGAAACAAATACATATTTGAAGGGGTTCAGTTTCTAGCTAATGACACAATGGACAAAATCAGAGAAAATGTCACACAATGGTTCCAAGCACAGACTTTGGAAATTGAAGAAAATATGTTGACTGGTAGAGCTCAGATGCATTGCAGACCGAGATGGTTGCCCCCTCCAAAATTCTGGCTGAAGTGTAACATTGGAACTTTCTGGCATAAAAGATCCCGTGAATGTGATGCTTCTTGGGTTTTGAGGAATGATTTGGGTATAGTTATTATGCATAGTAGACGCTCCTTTTGCCAAGTGGGTAATGATCTTGCAGCTAATATGGCAAGCTGGCTTTGGGCAATTGAAAGCATGAGTTGTTTGAACTTTGGGAAAATCATTTTTGCAGCTGAAGATTCTGATCTTATTGGAGCAGTAATTAGACCTCCTTCGTGGCCTTCCTTCAGATTTCAATCTAATGCGATCCTAAAGCAATTGGCCTTAGTTTTGGATTGGAAAATCGTGCATGAAACTAGATCTTTGAATCATGGGGCCTTCCTCATCGCCAAGAGTGTGGTGGATCAAGGTTTATTTCAATCCTACGTGGCTGTGAGTCATCCTTTATGGTTAACTCAATTTTTTGATGCTGAATAGGGTATTACCTCAGTGTAATCAGTGATTTAGTTATGTGGTTCTCTTCCTTTTGGACTGCTTTTCATTATAATCTTTGTATGTTATGTCCTTCGTGTATGGGTTATGGATAGTTAATGGTTAGGGTCTTTGGATCTAATTGACCTTATCTTGATTGTAATATGGTTGATGTTATCGGAATATAATCATTCAGTTGGTAAACAATAAAAAATGAATTTTATATTAAAACTATAAATTATTTCATACGAAATTTATTGTAAAACTATACAAAGACTCAATTACTGTTAATTTTATTTCATCGCAATAAAATTGGTGTTGTTATATACAGACAGCATATAGCCATATACTGTTATGCTGTGCGACGAGTAGCACAATTTGATATCATGCCTCATGAAGACCAATGATGATGTGTCGATTCCAAATTTCATGAATCTGCATGTATCCGTAAATTTTAAAAGAGTGGCATTGAACTCGTGACATTTCTCGCCTTCCCCCATAATCCATTTTAGTCAAACAAAAAATTTCACTATTTTTCAAATTAATGGATGTTTGGACCACAATACACCATAACCATTCCTCATTTAATATTTTTGGAGCAAAGCCAAACAAAATTCAACGTATATATAATGACTCTATTGGTTTCGATAGATTATATGGTATTAATAGTAATACATAGATAGACCAAAAAAAAACTATTGAAATGATAGTGATAACAATAATATGGTATTTAATTCTTTATATGTTTACGTAGCACGGCATTAACTAAATATATATTCGTTTAAGTTTTAATGGCATGAAGCATAAATACACTCTATAATAACATAGATCGGACGGAATATGTATATATTAAAATTCTACCCAAAAAAACTATTGAAATGATAGTGATACAATAATACAATATTTAACTATTTTTATGTTTACGTAGCACGGCATTTACTAAGTATTGTATATTCGTTCAAGCTTTTAATGGCATGATGCATAAATACACAACTATCTATAATAACATATAAGGATATGCATGCACATTATCTAAACAATTTCGTGTTAAAAAGGTATGGTTTAACAAAAAAACATTTGGTTTTGACTAAAATGTTGATAATAAAGTTTCTCAAAAGTGAAGCTTGGATTAGCTCTGGGCATTTTGGGATGGATTTTTCATCTCTTGTATTTTTTGAATTTTTCATCTCATTTCTAATCTTATCCATATAATTATTTACTGGGATCATTTATTTTATTGAAACGGATACATAAAAGATATAGAAAAAGAATGAGTATTAAAAAAAAATTTGAATTACTCGTTTATTAACTAAAAATTAAAAAAAATTATATAATTTTCCAAAATTTCTCAAAATTTCTTACTTCTCTGAATTTTCCTAAACATACCCCAATTATCCATTCCAAATTTGATCCTTATCTAAATACGAGGAGTTCAGAAGAAAATTTTTTGGCTAAATAAATTTTCTGAACTTGTCCTGTTACTCGGACTTCTCATCCTGTTTTATTATCAAATTTTTTTTACAAACAATTTTTCAATTCGTAAATTATACATTTCCATTGTATACCCATAAATTTCTATTTCAAATTCTAAATGTCCAGGACTATGTTGGGTGAACCAACAGACTAAGATCTTCATGTTTGAACATTTTCTTACAACTTACTTTTTGTCATATTTACAATTATCGATCTTTTTGTATCTTCTCTCTCGCTAGATCGCAATCGAGCAGATAAAATCTGCATATAACTTTGAAATGTGTACACAATTTAGTAAATAATATATATATAATAATAAAACCAAGATTTATATTATAATGTCGGATTTATAATCTGTAAAACCATGTTTTCAATTTCACGTGTTTATGTGTACTGCTTCGTGTCATTTTATTCTAGCATTTAAAGTTTGTTAAAGATATATACTAGTTATAGCATCTACATCAGCGCCGCCGAGTGCGAAAAGAAAAACAAAAAAGAATCTTCGCCGTTTCGGAGATTTTCTCCGGTGGTCGGTGTTTCGGCGCCTCCGTCGTGAGGAGACCCTCTGTTTTCGTATTGTTTTTAGGTATACTTGTTGTTTTATTTGGTATTTCTGTTGTTCGGTGGTCGGTGTCTCCGATATTTTGGAAGGATGGTTTTCCGATCCGGGTCTGGTGGGTCTCTTCTCCGCGGGTTCGAGTTTCAGGCGGTGGCCTGAGGCTTTTTAGATTGATGGAAGCGCGTCTCCGATCTTGGGTGATGGTTTTGTTGCCGGATCTGGGTTTCTCGTCTTCGTTTCCTGGCGATGTCTTATGCCTCTTGGCGTGGTGGTGGTGCTTCTAGGGCTTTCGGCGGCGGTTTATGGCCAGATCGGTATGACTCCGTTTCGTTGAATTTTCCTAAGTCTGTCAAGACATTTTCTTAGGAGTATCGCTAAGTAGGAGTTTGTTGTGCCGCTAGTTTTCTTGGGAAAGTGTGTTCGTAGGCGTTTGTCGGATTGGGTATTCTTCGATTAGCTTTATCTTAGTTCGGTGAATCTGTGTTAGTCCTTTTTCCATCGCCTCTTAGTGTGTTTTAATAAGCAGTTTTCTCCTTTGGTCTTTCATATTCCGTTCTTAGTAAGGCTAACCTCTTGTGGGGATGCATAAATTCGTGTTTTAGACTCTATAGGGTGAAGATTAGGTGGTTAGAAGGTTAGATTTCCGTTCTTGGCTTCATTGGTTATGTTAATCGTCGTAATTAGTTTTCTTCTTCGCGGTGTTTCCCGGATTCGACAGCGTCGGCTTATAGTACCGTGACTATTGCTCTTCTCCGCGTTTTCCTTTGTTTTCAAGTGTATCTTCTTTCTTCTGCATTTAGCGTTAGTCAGGCGGTCGGTTCGGGCTTAGCGATTTTTTCAAAAATCGGAAATAAATCGGAGAGTAATCGGGGAGTAATTTTTTAAAAATTTAATATTTTAAATATATATTGTATTTTTGAGAGTACTAAATATAAAACTAAGTTTGCTCAGTTGGTGGGTTGCCGTAAAAGGACTTCATAAACTCGAGTTCAAACCATTTTAACACCATTTTATTTGTTTTTTTGGGATTTTGTCCTTATTAAAGGATAAAAAAGTAATTTCAACATCATCTTCTTTATTGAACGTGAATTCTCTGCAACTTCTCCACCCCTGAAAACCAGCCTCCGTTCATCTTCTCAACATGTGGATCACTTCCTTGCATTTTTTTTGATAGTTTGCACTTTAATATTGTAGATCCATCACAAGACAATCAATTTTAAACTTAAAACAAGTAAAAAAAGAGGGTTTTCAAAATTCCCGAGTTCTTTGGCCGAGTTTAGTGAAATCGTCACGGCTCCGGTCCGCCGAACGATTTTTCAACGCCTAAGCGGTCTCCACGTCCGAGTTTTAGAACAGGGGTTTCATGTATTTCTCAGTTTATCATATCTTGTATTTCACAATGTATCCTACCTTGTATTTCATGATAGTAATAAACTTTAGATGAAAAAAAAAGCATCTGCATCCATGGTTTTAAAAAAATTTCTTAAGATGTATTAAATAAAAAAAATATATTAAAATAATAAATGGTTTTTTATTTAATACTCTTAAAAAATTCTTTAGAAACCATGAATAGAATTGTTTTTACTATCTTGTTCTACTCCTAGTTTCTCTCTATGCAACAATATATGACTTAGTAGTATTTATTTAATGAAATTAAGGTTAACTTTTTTTGTTAAACATTAATTAAGGTTAAATTTTCATGTCTCATTAAAGTAACTTCATCCTCTTGATCTCGAGAATTCATCTGATATATCCCTATATCTAAAATCAAAAGTTGAAAAATCCCTCTAATTTTTAATATTTGTTTTGATTTATTTTAAAGGAAGAAAATACATGTTAAAGACCAAAAACCCTAATAGTTTTAGAAATTTACTTCTTATGCCACCTCCCCACCCATTCGATCCAATTCCTTCGGATCTAACCCGGATTTTTTTTAGAAAACTCGAGCCGTTCAAGCCGTTCAACGAGCCGTTCAGTCCTAACTCCTCTTTCATTCATCTCTTTTCGTAAAACTAGGAATAACTACGTAGAACTACGTTCACGATACCAAATATTTAGGTATATCATCGAACATTGGATAAGAAATTTTAAGCGATTCTCTCGCGACTTCTTCCACTTTTTTTCCAGAAATCCATCATTCTTCTCTCTGTTCGTAAAATTATCAATCTTTTATCTTAAATTCTGGGATGGATATACTTTGAAGTTTAAAGTGTGTACATGGTATGTTTAGCTCACCAAGTGTTCGATGCTATGCCTCAATGAATTTTTTTCACCTTTAACAGCATTGGTAGAGCTTATAAACACCATGAAATAAGATATGGGAGAACATATGACGAAGGTAGTAGAGGCAAAGTTGATGGGTTAGCCGAAAGAGTTGCACCGTTGGAAGCTTATGTGAAGAAGCATGAGGAGTGAAGACTATATCTTTTTCTTAGGTGTTGTTTCGATTTGTACTACTGGTATTACTACGTAAAACTATGTTGTTAGTTTTGAATTTGAATTTGTACTACTGGTATTACTATGTAGAACTATGTTGTTTGTTTTTGAATTTGACTTCGTATTATTGGTATTACTATGTAAAACTATGTTATTGGTTTTGCATTTGAATTCGTATCACACTATGTAAAACTATGTTATTAGTTTTACATTTGAATAACATAGTTTTACATTTGAATTTGTATTACACTATGTAGAACTATGTTGTTAGTTTTGCGTTTGAATTTGTACTACTGGTATTACTATGTAGAACTATGTTGTTAGTTTTGCATTTGAATTCGTCCACCACATGGACATCTTATCGGAATGCCATTGTCACCATCGACTATGTATTAAAGCTCATCGATTAGCCTTTTGTTCCTCTTCTCGTCACTATAGGTCGGATCCATAATCAAGAGCTTGGGAGAAGAGAAAGA
This sequence comes from Alliaria petiolata, assembly GCA_020283515.1. Taxonomy (NCBI): domain Eukaryota; kingdom Viridiplantae; phylum Streptophyta; class Magnoliopsida; order Brassicales; family Brassicaceae; genus Alliaria; species Alliaria petiolata. The sequence goes on from JAHZTW010000001.1 coordinate 203,626,980, forward strand.
AATCGGGAATGAGAGAGAGAGGTGAGGAAATGATGAAGAATGAAAGAGTGAGGAGAGAGAGAGGAGAGAGAGAGAAGAAACTTGGTAATGAAAGAAAGAGAGAAGAGAAGGAAGATATTTGGAGATTTTTAGTATTGGGCGCCAAAAAATTAAGGATTTAGAGGATTGGGCGCCAAAAATTTGGGGATTTTGAGTATTGGGCGTCAAAATTTTAGTCACATGTGCATGGCAATTTTACACTTAGTTATACAGAATATAGTAGTTGTACGAAAGTTTCAAATAGTTATACTTTGTGTGTTTTCCATTTTAATTAGTATGACCTACCCTTAACATTTGTTTTCTTAGTTTTACAATTGATATAAATCGATTAACATATAATTCTGAATTATTTATGTAATAATATGTTTGAAATCAAGATTTTTGTAACTTTGTTATCCTAAGTTGGTTATTATTTACAAAGTGATCTTAAAAGTATAAGGAGTATATTGTGTAGATTCTTCTTTAATAACCCAATATGATATAATTTCATAATTTTCTACTTAATACACATTATGATAGTTATTTGTGACGTTTACAACGCCAATACGTATGTTGAGTAATTTTGGTTTAGGTTTTGTAAATATCAAAATTATTTTTTTTCATTATCAACTTTAATCAGTAATACCAGTTTTACCAGATATATGTTCTTTGCTCAGTAATACCAGTTTTACCAGATATATGTTTGCTCAGTAATGCTTAGTTATATCAATATTACACAATAGTCACATGAACAATATATAATATTATCCGACTTGTTTATAGCATAACCAAAACAGTTAACAAATGCGGCTCTATCCACCAGCTCTTGGAAATTCTTGACGTACACTCACACCAAAACCGTCTTCCCATGCCTCCATAAACTGACTACATTCTACAACAGCTGCAGCCTCATCATATTCATCACTCATATCTGATCTATCTATATTGTTATCCACACCTTCATCACGTGATGTATCATCATCATCCTCTATCGCCTCATATTATTGTTTTGCTTGTTCATTGTCTACGTACAAAGTAATGTCATTAGCTCGATTTCTTAATCAGTTGAATGCAATTAACTAGGATTTAACCTTACTTTCACCTAAGCCAAGCTTCTTGTATATCTTAACTTCTATCATTGACAAAGTTGTGTTTGTCCTCAACATTAAACTATACATGCGACCTTGGTATTTAAATTGTATGCCGACTTTGTTGCTCATTGAATCCTGCCAAAACAATACAAAAAACTCAATCAGTATTACTAGCACCTTCTCTGAAACTCAGTAATATCAGTTGCACCAAGTTTTACTCAATAAATCATGATTTTTAGTAATACCAGTTTTTCTAATTATACTACATTTATCAGTAATACTAGTTTCACCCAGTTCTCCTATCGCAAGAACTCAAATTGGATCGATTCAGGTTCTAATCTACTTATAATTTAATACGATTCAACCATTATAATCTATTTGTTATCGATTAAAGTTCTAATCGACAAAGAAACCATGGTAAAACACTCAATATGCATACCAATCTAATGACCCAAATCAATTTCTCAATTTCCAATTCTAAATAATTCAGTTCAAAGTGTAGAAGAACATACTTGGATTTTCAACCTCAATGCATCTAGAGGAAGACAGAGACAATTAGGCGAAGAAACGGCAGCGAAGGATCGACGGTGGCGGTGAACCGGCGACCGAGCTGAGAACGAGATCGAGTTTCAATTTTTTTTTTCTTTTTGGTCGAGCCTTCGAGTTCGAACCGGTGAGCAAGTCNTCACCCAGTTCTCCTATCGCAAGAACTCAAATTGGATCGATTCAGGTTCTAATCTACTTACAATTTAATACGATTCAACCATTATAATCCATTTGTTATCGATTAAAGTTCTAATCGACAAAGAAACCATGGTAAAACACCCAATATGCATACCAATCTAATGACCCAAATCAATTCCTCAATTTCCAATTCCAAATAATTCAGTTCAAAGTGTAGAAGAACATACCTGGATTTTCAACCTCAATGCATCTAGAGGAAGACAGAGACAATTAGGCGAAGAAACGGCAGCGAAGGATCGACGGTGGCGGTGAACCGGCGACCGAGCTGAGAACGAGATCGAGTTTCAATTTTTTTTTTTCCTTTTGGTCGAGCCTTCAAGCTCGAACCGGTGAGCAAGCCGTGTCTTGTATTTTGTTTTCTTTTACAATTCTGTTTTTCTTTTTCTTTTGTAAAATTAATTAGATGGTTAATTTTGTCTTTTCACATATAAAAGGATATAAGAGATTAAAAAGAGATATAAGAGATTTGATTTTGAGCAAAAGGGATATTTCAGATTATGTCTCTCTTGATCTCCTTAATATGAATAAAGTAGGTTAGTGTGAGAAAAATAAACCCTTGAATTACATTTCTGTAAGTTTCTTCCTTGAGTCAGATCTCTCTACACCATCAGCGGAATTGCACACAATAATTAACGATCGATCGATGCCTTAAACAATCCTAATTTAATTATAGTTAGATTCTAACTTGAGTTTCTCTGACAAGTTTTTACTTTTTCAGTGGTTTATATTTTTCATCATGTGCACAGAAAAAGGAATTATAGTGTGGAGTTATATACATAATATAAATTCGTGTATACTAATATTCTGACAAATTTATCAGTGTTACTGATAAATAGTTTATCACCACTTGTGGTTAATTTTGTTTAAAGAGGAATAGTTAGTGCAATAGTTTAAAGAGTATATTTTTTAGACACAAAGTACAAACTATTAATCAACTACAAGAAGGATTATGCTTTATGATTTGATTAATAAAATCTAAAGTTAGTTTTTATTTAATTTTTAATAGAAATATGAACTTTATTTATATCTGAAGAAAGAAAAAAAGCAAAAAAAAAAATAAAAATAAAAAATAAAGGTGGCTCCAGGTTTGATGGGAGAAGAAACAGAGCTGGCAACAGCTATTCACTGATAGATCGCTCTCCTCTGTCCCGCACTCCTCTCTTACTTTCTTTTGTTTCTTTCTTTTCGACAGCTTTCATTTTGTTCTTAAATTTATCTTTTTTCAAAATTTGAATATTACACACATTTATAGATAAAATGTATTTGTTGAGTATTGAAAACAAAAATGTATATATGTACATAATAATAATCTGTGTATTCAAATTGATTATATGTTTCACAACACACCTAGCTCACACAAGGTACCTTGTCTCTTTACCTTCTTATTTCCTAGCAGTTAACAATTTCTAGAAATTGTTTGTTGTCACATTATTGTTATTTTTCTAATTTCTAATAACAATTTTGCCATTTTTTCTAATTACTTTACTACATATTGGAGTTGTGTGCTTTATTTTACTTTAAGATTTATATATGTCAAATCACATACATATTTATTGATCATGTTAGATAGGGTTTTAATATAAATGACATTTTTTTCTTTAATTTGTGGTTTAATTAAGGATTATAGATTGTAAATCGGTAATGTACAAAATTATATAAAATGAACAATGAAATAAATTATGCTTAAATAAGAAAAAGGAAATAAATCTGGAAAAAAAACAACTGTAGTTGGCTTCCCTGCTTCACCTCTATAAATACCCTATCCCCTTTGAAATCCCATTTCATATCACACAACTCCTCGAACAAACAAAACATTAACAAAAAAATCCCTTTCTCTTACACAATTACTAAAATAAACCCCTTAACTTTCATTCCTATCACCAAGCCCCCAAAAATGAGCCGAATCTTGAACCTCACCATGTTGGTGACCGTTCTGGTTCTAACAATGCTCGGAACTGCTTACTCCGGTAACTTCAACGACGAGTTCGACTTGACTTGGGGTGACCACAGAGGTAAAATCTTCGGTGGAGGGAAAATGCTCTCACTCTCACTAGACCGGGTTTCCGGGTCGGGTTTTAAATCCAAGAAAGAATATTTATTCGGAAGGATCGATATGCAGCTTAAGCTCGTCGCCGGTAACTCCGCCGGAACCGTCACTGCCTACTACGTAAGCTTTAAACACACTCTCAAATTAAAAAAAGACTCAATCTTTTGTTGGTTTTTTTTAACAAAAAGTTAAATGACAAAATGTTGCAGTTGTCTTCTGAAGGACCAACACACGACGAGATAGATTTCGAGTTTCTTGGTAACGAGACAGGGAAGCCTTATGTTCTTCACACTAATGTCTTTGCACAAGGCAAAGGAAACAAAGAGCAACAGTTTTATCTCTGGTTCGACCCAACCAAGAACTTCCACACTTATTCTCTTGTCTGGAGACCTCAACACATCATGTAACTAGACTTCAAAAACATCTAAAAAAATCAAAACTTTTTGTTGTATGTGTCTCTAACATTTTGTTTGTGTTTGTTTGCAGATTCATGGTGGATAATGTTCCAATCAGAGTATTCAACAACGCAGAGCAGCTTGGTGTTCCGTTTCCCAAGAAGCAGCCAATGAGGATTTACTCGAGCTTATGGAATGCTGATGATTGGGCAACCAGAGGTGGTTTGGTTAAGACTGATTGGTCCAAGGCTCCTTTCACAGCTTACTACAGAGGGTTTAACGCTGCGGCTTGTACAGTATCATCTTCAGGGTCATCTTTCTGTGATCCTAAGTTCAAGAGCTCGTTCACTAATGGCGAGTCGTCTCAGGTGGCTAATGAGCTTAATGCTTATGGAAGAAGAAGATTGAGATGGGTTCAAAAGTATTTTATGATTTATAATTATTGCTCTGATCTTAAAAGGTTTCCTCAAGGATTCCCACCAGAGTGTAGGAGGTCTAGAGTCTAAAAAAAACCAATGATTCTCTCTATTCACTCTCTTGTTGTTTAGTGCAAATTCTCTTTTTTTTAAATAAATTGATTTTCTTCATTAGCTTTGCTTGCTTATTCCAAGGCATATTCATTCTAAGAGTCAATAAATGTGTCACGGGACTCAGGGACAGTGTACTTAAACAGATTAAGCAAAAATTCAAATTATAGGTAGACGCCAAAACAAACAAAATAATCCAAGTATGAACACATTTACAAATATGAGTTTACATCTATAAGAATCCAAATTAAAAGGCATAAAGATCACAGGCAAACATGTGGATTAAGTAACACACTAACACCCAATGTTGTTTTTAACTGCAACTTGGTAAGAGAAATCACAAGAACTTTGCTTTTATAGTAGTACTCTTGCGTATGTACATTGAAGTAAGAGGTGATTTTTGAAGAAAGGAGAAAAAAAAGAACATATAATAAATATGATCACATGGACTATATGTATAAACGGCAATTTGATCTATGATCTATGGAAGGACAAATGAAAGAGACAGCTAATACCTTTCACTTTTCAAAATTAATAAACATGAAACTGGATAATCTCTAGTAGACATGTGACATTTAATAAAGGATCCTACTTGCTTGAGGGTGATTATGATTTAATGGATCAAATTGTTAGGTTCGGTTGCTTTTAGTATTGTCTTCTCGTGGACGTAGTGAGCGAACTTCACTCTTGCTCGTTGTTCGTTCTGGAGAAAAAACATGGAGAGTGAGTGAGAATCATGTGTTCCAATAGCTTCAACTAGACTCTGTTTCTAACATAAAGCAGAATGATTTTTCAAACAGATAAAAAGCAATTGGTTATGGATAACTCACGGGGACTCTGCAGTGGACTTGAAGGTCATCGTTCATCTGGTGGAGGCGGCTTTTCGCAAGCTCTGCAGCCTCATAAGCTCTCTTTGAAGCTTCTCCAGCCTGTTTTAAAAAACATAATTCAGATTCAGTTGCATAGAACACTTTAAGTTTCTGTAAGTGTAGCAACTTGTGTCTACATGCCAAAGAATAGTGTTGTGAAGTTTGTACTGCACACACCTGACTTTTGTAGGGATCATTGTGATCTGCTGAACTGTATTTCTCCAACATATCCTTGAGATGAGATATTTCTCCGACTAGATCCAAAACCATTACTTCAGTATCTTGTAACTGATTCCTCGAGAACTCGAATGCTCTCTCTGCGTTTAGACGGAAGGATGAGCAGTTCAAACAAGAGCATATCCCTCTACATCCTCTTACACACCTTTTCAGAATCCCTTTCGATGGAGAGATGGAGGTAGGAGTTCCCAATACAACACAAGGATCAAGCAGCTCAGCTGTTAGATTCGAACTATTTGCCTCTGGTTCCTCTGCGCTGTTTTTAGCTTCTGAACCATTCATAATTTCTTCACCCACCAAATTTTCGACAAACATTTTGTTCACTGCAGATGAAGCGACCTCACTTAAACTGATTGAGCCAACAAGAGGAGGTGATAATGGGACCTCAGAGACGAAAACATCGCAAGGAGTTCCCAAGCTCTTTTCAGTGTCCGGGATGACATGCTTAACTTGTGTTTCTTGTTCCTTCTCAGGATCAGATTGTTCTGGGGATACAGAAACAGGTTCACAAGGAAACGGCTCTTCGTTTTCGTTAGAGCATGTATCTGATTCTCTAGCAACATTTGATGTCACCAATTCCTGTGCCCCTTCATTGTCAGAGACTACCATCGATGGTGGAGTATTCTCCTCTGTCTTCTTTTTATGATCTGGATGATTAACTGTTTCAGGAACGCCTGGAAAAACCAGCAGAGACAAAATCAGTATCTCATTCTGTTAAGTTTTTTTTCCACTTCAACCTAACTGTATTGATACACCACTATTACCAAATCTGGATATAAACGACTAAGAGTTCTGTTGGACTAGAAATAGGCTTACAAGGATTCTTTTCTTGAACATCTCTGAGATAAGGAAGCATCCTTCTGTAATTAACGGAACCTGGTGTTTTAAATAACTTGCGCCTAGAGCATGCCTGTTTCATGCCCAAAAAAAAGAATCTCATGTTGGAAAACAGGAGCTAGAAAACTAAAAGTTTATATGGCCAACATAAAACAATCCTTGAAATGAGCTACAAGAAGGAAAGCTTCTTCATGGATTAGATATCTTACAGATTTTTTGTTGGGGCTGGACGCAGTAACCTTATTCAAAGGGCTGGTGTTTCCACATAAGCTTCCGGCTGAACGATTATCGAAAACTCTGTCCACCGATTGCGAAACAGGTTTGGTGGTTTCAGGAAGTTGACACTTGCCCGTCATCAATTCACCTACTTCCTCTTTTGGATCCTCAGCAGAACCAGCATTTTTAGTTTCCTCAGTTTCTTTGTTACAAGACAAATCTACATTTGGAGGATTCTGGCCCAAAGATTTCTCAGGTTTTAAACACCGACTTGAAGATGTTCTATCTGCAAAGACAATATGGCTTATCAAATTCCAGCTTCCTCAGGTCAAACTCAGTACAATCACATTAAACCAAGAATTTGGAGAGAAAACAAAAAAAAAAAAAACCAAAACAAATACCATCTGCAGCTTGCATCAAGTATGGAAGCAGTCTCTTGTAGCTGAAGGAGCCAGGGTTCTTGAATATCTTAGCTCGAGGACATGGATGAAGAACCTGTAAGGAGTACACAACAACAAGAAGCAAATTCAAGCAACCAACAAAAAAAACAGAGAACTTAAAATGTGCCATTAAACAAAGCCAGCCACAAGAACGCATACCGATTTTCCGCAGAGATTAGTAACGCTTTTCTTCACCGCTGGTTCATTGATCTCTTCACAGATACGCTCTGCTTCATTTACGGACGAGATAGGTTCACTGCTTAACAATTCTGAATCAGGAGGCGTCGTTTGTAGGGAATCATCGACTTTGGTTCCTTCTTTCACAACTGATTCACCAGCATAAACCATCATCAGACCATATAATTTCTCAAAATCCTAATCTATTCTTGGTTGATATATTTGGTTCTCACATCCTAATCTAGAGACATTGCTAAAAGCCTAAAAATCCAGATTATAGAGTTAAGAGTATATACTGAGATTTTTTGTTTTTTTCTTAGATCGAGAAACTTACTGTTGGAATCGCGAGAGTCGCAAGGACATTCTTCAATTTGCTCCTTGGCTTTGATTTCCCCTCTGGTTTTGATTTCCCAGTCGCCGGAGATCGAGCTCGGAGAGAACACGCGTCTGAGACGCAGATCCTTGATGGTGACTCGAGGATAAGTCCGGATGGTTTTCGAATCGATTTTTCCGCTGAGAGACGGCGGTTGATTGAGACGGAACCCGTTTCCGGTGTGAGATACGGTGGGTGCGATTCGGCCAGAACGGTCTCTCTGATACTGTGATTTGCTTTTCGTGAGGATCTCAACAGCTGAAGAAGACGAGAATCGCATTCTCTTCCGAGATATCTGATTTGATTCCGGCATAGCTAAACCCTTCTTCGTCGACTCAAGGAGAGAGAGAGAGAGATAGAGATAGAGAGAGAGAGAGAGAGAGAGAGAGAGAGAAGTTTGTTTAATATTTTTCGCGGGAAGAAACCAAGTGGCTTATCTGGTGTGGTGGGTGTTTCGCGGGAAACTAGTTGGCGGGAAGGCAGAGAAGCCTAACTTTTGTGCGGGAAATAGTATAAAAGGCCTTGAGGATATTATGGACCTAAGGCCCATTATGAATATACGCTTCCTACTTTAAAGTGAGGAAAATAGAAGCACACATTAGTTATTTAATTCCATGTCTGAGCGAAATATAAAGACAAAACATGCTGCAGAAGAAGTTAATAATTTCAAGTTTAAAATTCGTATACGAAAAGTCACACAATGTATACCATAATTTTAAGTTTACAATGTATACCATAATTTTAAGTTTATAATGTATACCATAATTTCACTATTTTCTATTCCACATTTATTATTCTCCTATTTCAGCTGATTCCACTCATTGTAGTTCAAAAACTTAAATCGTCACTGAAAAATATATTGTTAAAATTGATTGCAAAGAGCGAAGTTATTACAGCTAACAAACACAAAATTAGTTTTGGATTTTTTTTATCATTTAGGATTATGATATGCAAATCTAAGCAGTCATTTCAGAGCTTCGACTCAAACGCTTTTAGGTTGACAATACCTTTTTTTTTTTTTTGCTTCTCTTTGAAGTGAAAGAAGATCCAAACAGGTTTTTTAAACATAGGCTCAAGATTCTAACAAGAACATGTTAACTAAAAAAACACTGGATAATAATAACGTTTAAAACAGATTCTAGCCAATTTTAAATCTAGAAGGTAATTAACAACACCAAACTCAAATCCAAACGAAGAACAAAGAAGAACATACTAATTAATTAAACATTAAAACAACACAACACAAGCTACGATTAGCAGTTAAAGACTAGTTTATAATCCATATAATCGACTAAACCTGGCACGGTTCTTATTTTAAAAGCCAAAAGTTTTCACAGCAATTTTATTTTTAAAAGTCTACGGTAAAAGTTCCTACCAATCACCCCCTAAAGCAGAAACTATGAAGCTCAATAACGGGCAAGTAGCAAACAAACATAACAAACAAGTGTATAACCATATCTAAAATTCTCGTTTTCCTACAAATATTCAAGCTTTTGGAATTTTTTTCTGTAGTAGCATTACAGATATAATACCTCATCTGCCATTGCCTTCTCCAACACGGCGATCTTCATATATGCGGCTCGCAACTCAACTCCCAACTCATCGACCATTTTAGCAACTTGTTCGACTTCCTGGACCATTCTAGCAGCTCCAAATTTCTGGATGATTAAAAAAAACAGTAAAATATATTAAATGATTAACAAGTAGATATTAAAACGTATGTCAAATGCTTTAGAGCCACAAGCGATTATCCTGAATAAACTGATACACTTAACAAATTAACGCATAAAACTAGTAACGGGTGTTGTTTAATTACTTGCCATTTGTAATTTTGTAAAGCTTTTATAAAGCAATCATGTGATAAACTATAGCCAATTAGAGAAGAAACTATGAAGCGAATGTAGCAAACAAACAGTATCTATGATTGCAAAGATAAATTACAAAACAAACAAGTGGAACCATATCTAAAATTCTCATTTTCCAAGAAATAATCAAGCTTTTTTTTTTAGTTAGTCATCCAAGCTTAAAATGAATATTAACTTTAATATGGGATTTGTTTCTGTAGTAGCAATACATATATATAACACCTACGATTTGTCATTATGAGATGGTAATTAATATAATTTATTTTATAACTAACTAATTGTAGTTTTCATATCTTCCATATCTTTATGTAATTTTAAATTCTATAACAATAAAGATAGATGTGATTTAAAATAAAATGGCTCTAACCTCTCATTTCTTGTCTGTCAAACTCAACCGATAATGAATTTGATGGGAAGATATATTTACTGTGTTGAAAGTGTTCAACACAAAGACGGAAAGACCCAAACTTGGAAGCATTTGCCGCCTGGAAACGGATATTCAGTGGCAATAACATGGAAGGAAAGATGATCTTGCTAAAATTTCTGGTCAGAATGGTGTGACAGATTGGGGTGGAATGCTGGTGGTTTTGGGCCTTTTGGGTATAAGGAGAAGATGATTTGGTGTGCATAGATTGCGCTTGAAAGGCGTATCATTGAAGAGATTTGGGGGAAAGTCAAGTCCTTGGATGCGTTGCTTACTGTCCCTAAGTCTTACAAATTCCTGAATTCTCTTGCTGCTATGTTTGATGGATTAACTCATAGGACAGCGTTGAAATGCATGTTACAAATCGCTTTCTTTCTTTTTATATATATGTCACTTTTAAATAACGAATCACTAGTGTTTTTAATTAGGGGAATGTATGAACGTCATGCACTCACACTCACTTTTTTTTTTTTGAAACTTTTCTAACTCACACTCACTTGTAGATAGTTAATCTTGTTTTGTGACTAGTCTCTTTGAAAAACCTTTTGACCCCAAATACTTTTTGCTATTGTTTGATGAATGATTTATGACTATGCATGAGAAGCGGGTAATGTCGTTTTTTCTTGTAACTCTATGCGTTGCAAAATATCTATTTATATATATAACAAACAAATATTGTGATATATTGTTGGAACCTAATTTATTTTATGAAACTTATAGTCATTAACATGTCTTTGCTCATTAACTACGTTAAAGATTGATTCTTTAACATTTGATTTCTAATTTTTTTTGGTTATATAATAATTAACATTTTTATGTATAAAGCCGAATTGGTACCGTGACTCGGGAACTTGTCCCAATTCGATATACCGTTTAATTCTAAAAGCAAGTAGTGTCGTGGTACACGTGTGGTTCTAATGTCCTAGATCTCTTATAAGTTATAACGATTATCCAAAATTTTCCTCCGGATAAAACCAGCTCATGTAAACTCATATGGGTCATTCAATAACACAATACTTATATGTCGACAAAACATTAACTAAATTTGGGTCGGGAGACACTAAAGAAAAGGAAAAAGTTCTTACGAGACGGACACATGCAAGAACAGAGTGTCACATGCCATGCTGATTATTACCAATTTTCTCACGTCCACATATATGAAAGCTGATAAATCATTTTAATCATTTTATATATGCATGCAAATACGATGCCACTGCATAAATCTCTATACACTTGCACAAAACAGTACGCCACAAGATTATAGATAGACATGGATTTAGGACAATTTCTTTTTTAGTTTTCTTCCAAAATCCAGCAGCGCCGCCAAGATTCTTAAGAAATGATTTAGCACAGCTCATTGATGGTTTAAATAAATATAAAAACATACAGCTCATCATTGCTCACTTTTATCTATGTACAATAATTTTTACTTATTTCTATCATACTATAAATACTCCCTTCTACGCAAATATACACCGAAATTTCGGAGAGGTTATTGATTCTTATATTTTGACAGATTTAGAAATCTTCTTTAGATTTAGAAAATACTCAAATACAATCAAATAACAATGTTAAATCTTGTATTTGGGTATTTGTATTTTAGTTATGAAAACACTTTTAAATTCATTCAAATCAAATAAAAAATCAAATCTTTATAATACTTAAATTTTAAAATCATAGAACCAATAACACTGTATTTCAATATATATTTTAAAATCATAGAACCAATAACACTGAATTTGGTTTGGATTTCCAAATCTATTAAAATACAAGAACCAATAACACCCCCGATCAGTTGATTTTGTGTTTCAAAGCTTATTTAATAAGACTACAAATTTGCGAATATGATTGTTCAAGAGCATATTCTAAATGTTATTTAAATATTAATCATGAAAACATAAAAATATCTTAGTATTACAAAATAGATTGAACTAATATTTTTTTTTATCTACCTAACTATATTACGAAAGTTATTTTGGTTCAAATTTCACCATCACAGATTCACTTGTTATTCATAATAATCTCCTCATAATTAATGATGTTTTGACATCATTTTTTGTTTCAATATAATGATAGTAGTAGTACTTTGTGTCTTTAAGGCGAAAATGTAATTTATTTTCATCACTTTTTTTTTCATCTGAAATTATATTAAAACATCTAAAACAGATACAAAGTATGATACAGAAATAATACAAGATGAGATACAGGGAAGTGATATAGAGGTGTGATACAGAGATGTGATACATAGACGACTATCTATGTAGACAGAAAGAGAACTGCTGGAATAAACAACAAACTCATAGCACTACAATCTTTCCACCGCAAAGAAGCACATCCACGCATTTCTTAAAGAAACCAGGAGATGCCAAAGCCGAGCCAAGGAACATGAACTCAGAGAAGATCCGAAAGCTACACAACCTCCATACCAAGGAGCTCGAAGAAAAATCTAACTCAAGCACAACCAGCCACAACATCAGCAGAAAGAGAGCGCAAAACCGCAACAAAACAGAGCAAAGAGACTTCACCAACTGCAACACACCAAAGCACCGAGGCAAAAGAGAACCTAGGTCCAAGGTAAAGAGACCTTCCATCATTTCTTGCAATTCTTTTATACTTTTTATAAGTTGTCCATTAATTACTAACATTTTTTTGAATTTTTTTTTATAATTGGTGTAAATTCTAATGAAGCCTCTTTTATTTTAAAGAGTTGGAGTATCAAATTACATCATCAATGAAACATTTTTCATTTATGTTTATGGAAATGCTAGAGACGAGCTTCGAACCATGGTGGGAAGAAGAATCTACAGCAAATAGTGCACTGAATGCGGAAGACTGTAGTGTAGGTTGCGAGGCAACACAATCTATATAAGCCAATAGCCCGCCCATAGGATTGTGGTCCCGGGCCACCAATAGGTTCCGGGTTCGACCTCATTAAGAGTAATTCGTCACATAAATAAACTCCATTATTGACTCCTTAAATTGTGCTTCAAATTTGCTAATTACCGACCAAACTACCAAACACAAATTATGAAATTCCACATTATCTCCATTATTACAACCACCCGCCTCAATAATTATATCAATCAGTTTATTACTACCTTTTTTTATTATCATCCGCATCATCAAATTTTATTACAAACGGAATCCGTTATATTCTCTATATTACTATTATACTTATACAAACTCCAAATATACAGACAGTTTCGTTATGGAAATTTTATTAAATACTTAAAAAACGCGTATTTTCTGTTTTAAATTTTTTTTTAAAAACACTATTAGGAAAAATGGAGGGGCTAACGGAACGGGACGGAACAGAATAATAATGGTTAGGTTTATAATAGTAATGATCTGTTGAATAGCGAGTAAATGACACCTCACTCTGCGCTTGCTCCCATTCTTCATCTCTCTCTCTCTCTCTTCTCTCCCCAAAATCAACAGAAAATTTACCAAACCCTACCTTCGTCTTCCCTCTTCTTCTTCTTCTTCTTCCTCCTCCTCCTCTCTACGCGCCGCGCGTGTTCTCTTAGCCATGGAGGCTCCCACGCCTCGTCTCCTCCTCTTCCTCCTCTTAGCCGCCTCTCTCCTCTCCGCATCCGTCGCTGACGACGGAGCGGCAATGCTCGTTTTGGCGATATCGTTTCGTCCCCCGCCGTCAGGTTGGTCAACCACCTCATCCACCGATTATTGCAACTGGACCGGCGTACGATGCACCTCCGGTCGCGTCACTTCAATCAGCCTCGCCGATAAGTCTCTCTCCGGCGGGTTAGCACCCGAGATCTCGGCTCTCTCCGAGCTCAAAAGTATCGCTATCCAGCGTAACAAGCTCTCCGGCAAAATCCCGTCGTTCGCGAAACTCTCGTCTCTTCAAGAGATCTACATGGACGAGAATCTGTTCGACGGGGTTGAGACCGGAGCTTTCGCCGGACTCTCCAGCCTCCAGATCTTGAGTATGAGCGACAACCCGAAAATCAGCGCCTGGAGTTTCCCTTCGGAGCTCGCCGATTCGGCTTCTCTCACCACCATCTACCTCGACAACACCACAATCTCCGGCGCTTTGCCTGACATTTTCGAATCCTTCGCTTCTCTCCAGAGTCTCCGCCTCTCTTACAACAACATCACCGGTCCTTTACCTCCGTCGCTTGCGAAATCCTCGATTCAGAATCTCTGGATCAACAATCATCAATCGGGGTTGTCAGGGACGATCGAGGTGCTTTCCGGTATGACGTCGCTGTCGCAAGCGTGGCTCCATAAGAATCAATTCGTCGGACCAATCCCGGATCTCTCGAAAAGCGAGAACCTCTTCGATCTCCAGCTCCGGGATAATCAATTAACCGGAATCGTATGGCCTTCACTCTTTCCACTCGGAAGCCTCAAGAACATTTCTCTGGACAACAACAAATTTCAAGGCCCCCTTCCTTTGTTTCCACCGGAGGTTGAGAAAGTAACCGCCGACCACAACTACTTCTGCACTACCAAGGCAGGAGGAAACTGTACTTCTCAGGTGATGACGCTTTTAGCGGTGGCCGGAGGTTTGGGATATCCGTCGATGTTGGCTGAATCATGGCAAGGAGACAATGCTTGTGGCGGATGGGCTTACGTCACCTGCGATTCAGGTGGGAAGAACGTCGTCACGCTGAACCTCGCGAAACATGGATTCGCCGGATTCATATCTCCGGCGATTGCAATTCTCACTTCTCTCAAGAGCATTTACCTCAACGACAACAACTTAACCGGCGCTATCCCCAAGGAGCTGACTTCTATGACTAGCCTCCAGTTAATCGATGTCACAAACAACAATCTCACCGGAGAAATACCGAGTTTCCCTCCTTCCGTGAAGTTTAATTACAAGCCAGGTAACGTTTTACTGGGAACTAAAGGTGGAGATTCTTCAGCTTCTGGAACCGGTTCTAAAACCGGTGGTAGTCCTGGGTCTTCTGGTGGAAGTGGTGGTAGTAAGGCTCCTGTGATCATCGGTGTGATCGTCGCGGTTCTTGTTTTCCTTGCTATTTTAGTGTTTGTGGTTTACAAATTCGTTATGAAGAAGAAGTATGGGAGATTTAGACGGACGGATCCTGAGAAGGCAGGGAAGATTATGGTTAGCGATGCTGCGTCTAATGGTAACGGAGGTGGATATGGTAATGGAAACGGAGGCAACAACTTCAACGCGTTGAACAGTCCTAGTAGTGGTGACAACAGTGATCGTTTCCTTCTTGAAGGTGGAAGCGTTACCATTCCAATGGAGGTTCTTCGTCAGGTTACGAATAATTTCAGCGAGGATAACATTTTGGGAAGAGGCGGTTTCGGCGTTGTGTACGCCGGGGAACTGCACGACGGGACGAAAACCGCGGTTAAGAGGATGGAATGTTCTGCGATGGGTAATAAAGGATTGAACGAGTTTCAGGCTGAGATCGCTGTGCTCACTAAGGTCAGGCATAGACATTTGGTTGCTCTGTTGGGTTACTGCGTGAACGGGAACGAGAGGTTGCTTGTCTATGAGTACATGCCACAGGGGAATCTCGGACAGCATTTGTTTGAGTTTGGTGAGCTCGGTTACTCTCCTTTTACTTGGAATCAGAGAGTGAGCATCGCTCTGGATGTGGCACGAGGTGTTGATTATCTCCATAGCTTGGCTCAGCAAAGCTTCATCCACAGAGACTTAAAGCCCTCTAACATCCTTCTCGGAGATGACATGAGGGCAAAGGTTGCTGATTTTGGATTGGTGAAGAACGCACCCGATGGGAAATACTCTGTTGAGACGAGATTAGCAGGCACATTCGGTTATCTAGCACCAGAATACGCCGGTGAGTCGATTCTTCTTCCCTATGTTAATGTGCCTTCATTAGATGCATTTTGATAGTTTGATGTTATAAGATGTTGATGTTATATAAAATATGGTTGCAGCTACGGGAAGAGTAACGACGAAAGTGGATGTGTATGCATTTGGAGTGGTTCTTATGGAAATGATCACGGGAAGAAAAGCGTTAGACGATTCGTTACCGGACGAGAGATCTCATCTAGTCACATGGTTCAGGAGAATCCTAATAAACAAAGAGAACATCCCAAAGGCGCTCGACCAAACCTTAGAGCCAGACGAGGAAACGTTGGAGAGCATCTACAGAGTCGCTGAGCTAGCGGGACACTGCACGGCACGCGAGCCTCAACAGAGACCGGACATGGGCCACGCGGTTAACGTGCTCGGACCGCTAGTGGAGAAGTGGAAACCGTCGTGCCAAGAAGAAGAGGAGAGTTTCGGGATCGATGTGAACAACATGAGTTTGCCTCAAGCTCTACAGAGATGGCAGCAAAACGAAGGAACGTCTTCTATGTTCCATGGAGACTTCTCTTACTCTCAGACACAGTCTAGTATTCCTCCAAAGCCTTCTGGTTTTCCTAACACGTTCGATTCTACTGATGGTCGGTGACACCAAAACTCTCTTTTCAAATCGATGTTCGTTTTGGCTTTTTTTTTTCTTTTTATGGTATGATGATTATATTTTTATATATTGTAAGCACATATATGCTGTATTTGCGTCTGACCACTTGAGCTTTTTGCATTTGTTCATTCTTTTTAAGGGAAAATTGTATTACGTAGCTTGTTTTTTGGAAGAAACGAAAAAAGAAAATTTGAAAACTAACTAGTAGATGTTAAAACAAATCTTCTTGTTAGTTTGAAAGAAAACAATTTTTGCCGCGTGAAACGGATATGACTGAAAAAAAAATGTAAACGTCTCAATCATGTGATGAGTGTTACAGGCTGTGTTTAATTGTGGGAGGTCTATAGAAGCCAAAGACTTATTGCCACCTTTCATGGCTCAAATTTTGGATAATATTAGGGCGGTTGTTCTGTTGATAAGCTCTCGAGTCACACATCTTTTTATTTGGTTTAACTAATCTTATCTACTTATTTGGTTTTCTGATTGAAAATTAACGAACTCTTAAGAATTCCGCCAATAAGGTGTAAAAGGAATTTAGGATATTGGTTAACGTTAATATAATAAACACTATTGAATTAACTCCAACTATTGTAACGATATATCTTATAGAGCTATAGAGTTTATATATTTTATTATACTAGAGAGAGTTTAAAACGAATCGGATCTTTTAGGAAATATTTGTGGTTGGGAGCATAGATCGGGCTGAGAATTGATTTGGAAACAATAGCTACAAGCCTAAGTCTACACGACTTTAGGTGAAGCATATGGGTGATGAAAAAGAATGTCAAAAAGTCAGATCCAACTTAATTTAAAAAGAAAAGAAAATAGTGTAAAGAATTAAACAAGCATGTTACTATGTTCCCATAAACTTTCATCTTTTTAAAAAAGGAATAAAAGTGGGGTTTATGTTTTTTTATATTTGGTTAAATTTTTTTTTTGTTAAAGATTATATTTGGTTTAAAATGCTAAAAAATGGTGGGGTTTTATGTTATTAAAAAAATGGGTGTATCGTGTATGTGTTAAAAATTTCTTCATAATTGACTATTATTACATCTTCATTCATATATATATATTAAAAACGAATTTCCTATGGAAATATGAGCTGCCAATGTCTGAAAATTTCCTGCAGTTATTCAAAACATCACAGAATAACTTTATCTTGTAACAACAACTTGGCAGTGATCATGCAACGTGCGGTGCAAAACATTTTTATACTTATTTTGCCATATATATTTCGAAATGATGGTTACTACAAAAGTAATTGCAAAACAGCTAAAGGATTGAGATGTTTAATTGTAAATGCCTAAACCAAACTAAGAAATAAACCAAAATAAGAAGACAAAAAGGTCCAACAAAAATAAAAAAGAGGCTAAAAACCTTTTTTGGTCTGTCTAAAATATCTTTTAGGAACCAATTAACATGTGCATTGGTCATTTGGTCTCTTGACTTTATCCTCTTTAAACGGTGTTACGAATTACGATAATGAATTTTGGAAACGCGTCATGAAAAAGACCAAACTACCCTTACTGACACCCACATAAAAATTATCGTGCTTTATATAGTTGGGAGAGTCCAAATTTATACATCTATATGCTAATGTATGACATCACCTAGATTCTCTTTTGAATGTGGTCGGATACTTTGTAATTAATTAAACTACTTTGGCCCCATTATTAATTGCTAATTAATTTGTCTTTAATATACTAACCACAACTTCTTTTTTAGAGAATTGGGGCAAACGGATTTTGGAGTACAAGTAAGATACGTTTAGGGACCAAATAAGAAGGTGCTTTGNTTATCTACTTATTTGGTTTTCTGATTGAAAATTAACGAACTCTTAAGAATTCCGCCAATAAGGTGTAAAAGGAATTTAGGATATTGGTTAACGTTAATATAATAAACACTATTGAATTAACTCCAACTATTGTAACGATATATCTTATAGAGCTATAGAGTTTATATATTTTATTATACTAGAGAGAGTTTAAAACGAATCGGATCTTTTAGGAAATATTTGTGGTTGGGAGCATAGATCGGGCTGAGAATTGATTTGGAAACAATAGCTACAAGCCTAAGTCTACACGACTTTAGGTGAAGCATATGGGTGATGAAAAAGAATGTCAAAAAGTCAGATCCAACTTAATTTAAAAAGAAAAGAAAATAGTGTAAAGAATTAAACAAGCATGTTACTATGTTCCCATAAACTTTCATCTTTTTAAAAAAGGAATAAAAGTGGGGTTTATGTTTTTTTATATTTGGTTAAATTTTTTTTTTGTTAAAGATTATATTTGGTTTAAAATGCTAAAAAATGGTGGGGTTTTATGTTATTAAAAAAATGGGTGTATCGTGTATGTGTTAAAAATTTCTTCATAATTGACTATTATTACATCTTCATTCATATATATATATTAAAAACGAATTTCCTATGGAAATATGAGCTGCCAATGTCTGAAAATTTCCTGCAGTTATTCAAAACATCACAGAATAACTTTATCTTGTAACAACAACTTGGCAGTGATCATGCAACGTGCGGTGCAAAACATTTTTATACTTATTTTGCCATATATATTTCGAAATGATGGTTACTACAAAAGTAATTGCAAAACAGCTAAAGGATTGAGATGTTTAATTGTAAATGCCTAAACCAAACTAAGAAATAAACCAAAATAAGAAGACAAAAAGGTCCAACAAAAATAAAAAAGAGGCTAAAAACCTTTTTTGGTCTGTCTAAAATATCTTTTAGGAACCAATTAACATGTGCATTGGTCATTTGGTCTCTTGACTTTATCCTCTTTAAACGGTGTTACGAATTACGATAATGAATTTTGGAAACGCGTCATGAAAAAGACCAAACTACCCTTACTGACACCCACATAAAAATTATCGTGCTTTATATAGTTGGGAGAGTCCAAATTTATACATCTATATGCTAATGTATGACATCACCTAGATTCTCTTTTGAATGTGGTCGGATACTTTGTAATTAATTAAACTACTTTGGCCCCATTATTAATTGCTAATTAATTTGTCTTTAATATACTAACCACAACTTCTTTTTTAGAGAATTGGGGCAAACGGATTTTGGAGTACAAGTAAGATACGTTTAGGGACCAAATAAGAAGGTGCTTTGGTAGACTTTAGCCCACATAAGAAAGTAAAATACGAAGAAGACAGTGAAGCCCAATAAAGGCTAGTGGATTAAGACATCTACTTTTTATTTATGCTCTCCAGTCTCCACTATCAAAGATCTCTCTATATATTGCATAATAAAAGTTTTTGATAAAGACGAAAATGACCTCAATGAAACGTTTTGATATTTATTTCCCTTGAAAGGTGCCCAAAACTCTCTTTACGACTAGGGTGGACGAAAAAACCGTAACCGAAAAAACCAAACCATACCAAACCGAAAAAGTGATATGATTTGGTTATGGTTAAACCTAAAAAACTATTTGATTATTATTTTTTAAAAGTTTTGGTTTAGGTTTGGTTTGGTTAAAAACAGTCAAACCGAATGTTTTTTTTGGTTTTAAAACTAAATTTTAAATAATTTATATTTTCTTATTTTCTTAGTTTAGTTTATATCCATATTTTATTATTAGGCTTAATTATTTTTATAATTTACTAAATCTTAAACTCATAAATTTAAATATAATATTTTAAAAAATATCTACATATAAATATTTAAAATATAATATTTACAAATACAAACTATGAATATAAATATTTGTTTTTTAGTTTTTAACTTTTATAGACTTGGTTTTATTGATGATTTAGATTTATTTCCTAAGATTTAGATTTTATTCTTTTAACTTTTTGTTTTGTTTCACTCATATCTATTCTTACTATTCATATTCATAGTTTGAATCAAAGATTCAAAGTTTTTCGTAATAATATAATTCTGAAAAAACCGAAACCGAACCATACCAAAGCGAAGCAAGTTACATATGGGTTTTTAAAACCGAAAAACCGAAAACCGAAGAAAACCGAACCATACTAAACCGAAATATATATGGTTTTTATATGGCTTGAGTTTTTATAAAATCGATAAACCGTAAAACCGGAAAAACCAAACCGAAAACCGAAGTGCCCACCCCTATCTACGACTACCCATAATGAAACACAATGCTTCACGCTACTCACTGTTCTTCTTCTCATTGTGGAAACAATAGACAGGAGCTTGCCATTTCTCGTCTTCTAGAACAGCTCCAACTTCAAATGTCATCACATGAGCTTCCCTGCCTGCAATTATATATCTTTCAGTTGTATTATGGTTAACATTAGTGAGATTGAGATATCATGTTAAATTAACAAGATAAAAGATGACTCATAAGTCCTATAGTGTATTCATCACTTCACCTGTATAGAAGATCCATTGTACAGGTCTCTTGGTGACAACATCCTCATAATACCATAAGAAGTCAACTTTCTCCCATACGTTGCAGAGAAACCCACTCACATGTCGTTGACCCAAATAGTTTGCTCCATCTAGCCAATTTGGCCTCAAGATTCCAACCTTCGATCAAAGTTATTGATTTAAAAAATCCATCAGTACTAATCTCAGCAAATTTACTATATAACGGTTCTGTTTCTGAAACCCACAAAATCGACTGTATATGACCATTGCTTTGTGCTGAACTCAAACCTAGGCATATAACTTTAGGTTTCCATCAGAATAGTCCTAAATAGTAAATCCTAAGTGCTCCAGAAGAAAATTCACATTTCTTGCAACAAAATCTGAATTTTTAAAAAGGGATAGAACTCAAAATGTGTATCACAATTTTAAACTCACAGGGTCCCAAAAGTTCTTCTTGTTTCAAATTTGAGGAATTTTGGTACTTCTCTCGCTTAATTATACCACAAATTCTCCTAAAAATCAGCATAACAAACACACATCTAACCTAATAATCCACATTACATTACACAATTCACACTTTAGAAAATGGTAATTAAAGAGGACACTGACCTCGAAGTGAACGGTACGGCAAGTTCTGGAAGCGTCGAGGGTATAGTAGAAAGAGGTGCCATTGTTCCATTCAAGGTCGTAGGTGAGTTTACCAAGCTGCTTCTGAATGATGTTAAAGTTACGTCCATTGACCCAGTCGTACCAGAGGTCAACAATCTCCAGAGACCCAGATTTATTCATCAACATCAACGCGTGGAACTGCTCCGGCCATGGCGCAGGAACCGGCTCCGTCTCCGGCACATCAGCGACGGAGATTTCAACGACGGCGGAGATGACTAAGAGGAGAACGATGATGGAGTGGATTCGTGTGGAAACCATGTCGATTGGGATAAGACTGATGATGACGATGATGATGATGATAAATTGATAACTCACAGTCACAGTAATTATCTTATTATCAATTAATCTGATTTTCCACGCTGGAATATCATTAAATATTAGGGATACTATAATATTTGTTCAAATTAGAATTATTTTTTTCTGCCATTTTTGTTTTTTTTGAAGAATATATTTTTTTTTTCTGACATTATTCTTTGGAAAATTTTCCATAACCCTTTTGTTTTTAATTTTTAATTTTCCATAACCTACCATGCATAAACTTTTTGTAATGCTGAAAAGTAAAATTTAAAAATTAAAAGCAGTTATGGAAAAAATATATGAATATATGGAAAGGAAAATCAAAATGTTTGTTGTAAACAAAAAAAACCTTTTTTAACTTTGTTTAGTAAGGTTTTTTTAAGCTGTTTAATAATAACAAAATGTACACAAATTTTCACTTTTCTAATTATAATATAGAAATTTATTCAACTCGATCTTGTATTTTTCAACATTTTCTAAATAATATATATGGATGATTGATTTTTCTAGAATATAATCTATAATCTATACTAGATGAAAAAAAGAGTTTGAGGCTCCTTACGCTAGCCACCTCATATTTTTTGCAAACTCTCTCCTTTTACCATGTCAGCAAATTTATATTTCATAACATTTCTAAAAAATTTCAGATAGGAAAAAATATATACAGAAAAATCGTCGTTTGAACTTCTCCATATGAAATTCTTTAACTTCTCATCCTCAGTCACAACCATGGGGGATGAGAAGTTAGCAGATTTATCTAATAAAATTTGATAACAAAATATTTATAAAAAGAATCTGCGCTATAAATCCCTAGTCAATCCAATAATAATTGAAAATGCTGATAGGAGGCCCATTTTGTTACTATTGTAATTATTTGTTACACCTTTGGTTTGAACCTAATATGCACTAACAAATAACATATCATAAACTTATTCATTACTATCACAACATATTACAACGAAGATAAAATGATAACCTATAAACAAACTAGTAAAATTACAAAAATAAAAACTTAAAATACAAAAAAAAAAAAATACTCAAAGCATTGAATATAATTAGAAACGCCAATATATAACATTTTGAATTTTCAATTCTTTTACATGTTTGAATGACTCATCACATACACATTGCAATCTTTTTCACTGTATTTTACAAGTTCTGTTTCATCAATTGATAGAATTGCTAAAATTTTACACTTTTAAAGAAAATACATATAAAGAAAAACTGCGAGTACGAATTTGTTTTCGAATATATAAACAAATTGAAATCCAGTCGGATAAACATCCAAATCAAACGATATCTCAGCAAGCAAATTAGGTTTAATAATCTATTAAACCAGAAACATAACAGATAATGGCGAGCAGCTGAATAAGGATAGGTGGCCACTAGAAAGAGTTGGTATCATATATACATATGTCCGAACACGCTATCTCTCTAGAACACGCTATCTCTCTAGTGGCCACCTACCCTTACTAAGCTTAATGGCCACTAGAGAAATATTTTTGTGTCTCAGGTTTAATAGATTATTAAAGAAACAAGAGAGAATATGAATAGTTGGGTTTAGACAGAAAAAGAGATTGCGATTTCTCATTTTTCTGTTTTGTTTTTTTGCTTTTAAATCAATCTCAATGCCTAAAAGAAGCAAATTACTACTGTAGTTTTTGAAATTTACGATGAATGGTTAGTGTTTTTAATAACAATTTTTTTTTAATAAATACTATTTACTATTCTGCTATTTCATGAGTTTGATAACACACATTTGTTGTTCTCCTGCCCTTTTACGCGCATTCAAAAACTACTCATTCTTTTGTTTAACAATTTCAATATTTAATAATAATTTTAATTTTATTATGGAAGAAGAAAAGAATAATGTATTTCTCATCCTATTTCTTATATTTTTTGTTATACATTTTTGAGGAAATTTATTACATTTCTCTAATATTTTTTTGCCATTATTTTAGTTTAAGATGTCAAAAGCGCATTTCATTTAATCCATTTTTATAGTGGATTAGTTCTTTTATGGGTCTTTGATAGACAGGGGTCTACGAAAAATTATAGTTATACAAATATTAGTTTTTTTTATCGACACAAATATTAGTTTAATATTGTTATTCATTTTATTTTAGGTTTCTTATTATTTTTTAGTTTTTTCTGGCAAAAGAAACCTCTTCGTTAAACATTTTTATATGTAACTACAAAACTTTTTCATTATGTTTTTTTCGAATACCGCAAAGTTTTGGATCGAAACCCGTACATTTTTATAAGCCGAAACTGAACTGGTGATAATACTAAAACATGACGTAAATCATTAATCTCAAAGAGAATAGAACATAGGGCGCAAAGGAACCAACTCTTTGTCCCACTAGCTAGACCCAGTGGCGGATGCAGGTAAGAGAAAGGTGTGGCATGTGCCACACACTAATTTTTAGTTTTTCTTACTAATTAGTATAGAATTTATTAAAGTGCCCTTAATCTAAATTTTTGTTCTAAAAGGTGCCACATACTATATAATCTTCTGGATCCGCCACTGGCTAGACCACCACACCTTTGATAATTTTCTCATTATATTCCTGAATAAAATTCGAATTTCCTTTTTCTTAAACGATTCATTCTATCATAAATACTTAAATAGTTTGAGGGACAAGAGACTGAACTCAAAACGGCTACATTGAATGAAATGAATTCACCACTTATCACAAAACTTAGGACAGACTCTCCAAGTTTCTTTTAGGGTATTTCAATTTAGTAACAAAGACAAAAAAAACACTATAAAAACTCTACATCTCTAAAAGTCTATCACAATCTAAACTCACAGGGTCCAATGCTCTTCTTCTAGCTATAAATTTGAGGAATATTATACCACGAAATCTCCTAAAATCAACATAAAAACAGCAAGAAACAGACATGAAACCTGGCACAGACAGTTTCCGGGAGACTATTGTTGAAAGATCTTTGCCACCTCAAAATTGGTCATCGTTAGAGTTTCTCCTTGGAGGAAAATAGGTTCTCCAACAAGACTTGCAATACACTCCAGCTCCCATGGATTGTAAAACTCAAAAGGGAATTTTCTCAATTCAATCCATACCAGGTCTTTAGTTGATGTTTCGAAGGCTTATTTTATCCGGTTCACAAAATGTCAAACATGATTTCGTTAGCCTTAACTAATCAACACATGAGAATTTTCCTTAATAGTCTCCTAATTCATTTAGGTAGCATGCATGCTCGCTCTCCTTCTCTTTATAAACCCTAGTGCCATAGCCTTATGTTACACCAAGAAGATTAATATAAAGAAGAAAAGAATTGACAAAAAATTGTTCACTATCGTCGTCAATATATAAGTGTCTTTTTCATCTTATTTTTCAGAATGTTATTTTAACCCAGCCTAAGATAATATATAAATTTGATAAAACCAGTTCAATATATACACTTTGATTATTATTATTATTATTTTGTAAGTCAAATCCAATTCAACATTAACCTTGTAAATCGATTTTTTTTCTTTTTCAAATTGATATATTTGGTCTCCTTTGAACGAGCCAACCAACCAGTCTTCTTTAATCTCTCAAACTCACTAAAACACAAATTAAAAAACAAAGAAAAAAAGAGAAACACCAAAGAACTGTGCAAGTTCAAGAAACAAATAATAGTTGATCAAAAGCTTTTCTTGCATGAGTGATTATATTTTATCCTTAACACACCATCCGTTAATCTCCTCTTAAATACCCATTCAACAAAGTCTCTTCTCCTTCATCTCAAAACCCACTCACCACTCTCCTCTCAGCATCATTTTTTCTCCCAATGGCTTCTTTTGCTCTGTTCCTCTTCACTCTCCTTGTCCTTTCAAGTAAGTCTCCTTACACTTATATCATATGATTTAAACGATGAAAGACACTTTTACTTAACCATAATCTTGTCTCTTTTTTTTTTTTCTTGTTCACAGGTTCATGTTGCTATGCAATTGGTAACAACAAAACAATGTTATCACTCGCAAGCAGGATTGGGATCAACTATGGAAAATTAGGCAACAATCTCCCATCTCCTTACCAATCAATTAACCTCATCAAATCCATTAAAGCAGGTCACGTGAAGCTCTACGACGCCGATCCAGAAACCCTAAAGATCCTCTCTCAGACCAATCTCTACGTCACGATCATGGTCCCTAACGACCAAATCATTTCAGTCGGCGCCGATCAAGCCGCCGCAGACAACTGGATCAACACAAACGTCCTTCCTTACTACCCGCAAACCCGAATCAGATTCGTCCTCGTCGGAAACGAAATCCTCAGCTACATTTCCGATCAAGACAAGAAAATCTGGTCGAATTTTGTCCCTGCGATGCGTAAAATCGTGAATTCTCTTAGAGCAAAAGGGATCCACAACATCAAAGTCGGGACACCTCTCGCCATGGATGCTCTCCGGTCGAGTTTTCCTCCGTCGAGTGGAACATTCCGGGAAGAAATCGCCGGTCCGGTGATGTTGCCGTTGCTGAAGTTTCTCAACGGGACAAACTCTTTCTTCTTCCTCGATGTTTACCCTTACTTCCCTTGGTCCACTGATCCGGTTAACAACCATTTGGATTTCGCTCTGTTCGAATCGAATTCGACTTATACCGATCCTCAAACCGGTTTGGTCTACACCAATCTGTTAGACCAGATGCTCGATTCGGTTATATTCGCGATGACCAAGCTCGGTTACCCCAACATCCGTCTCGCGATTTCCGAAACCGGGTGGCCTAATGGCGGTGATATCGACGAAACCGGAGCCAATGTTCTCAACGCCGCGACGTATAACCGGAATTTGATCAGGAAGATGTCTGCTAACCCGCCGCTCGGTACACCAGCTAGACGCGGTTCACCTATACCGACGTTTTTGTTCTCATTGTTCAATGAAAACCAGAAACCCGGTTCGGGAACCGAGAGGCATTGGGGGATTTTGAACCCTGACGGTACACAGATCTACGACATCGATTTCAGCGGTACAAGACCGGTTTCTAGTTTCGGTTCGTTGCCAAAACCGAGTAACAATGTTCCGTTCAAGGGGAATGTTTGGTGTGTGGTGGTCGAAGGAGCCAGCGATGCGGAGTTAGGGCAGGCGCTTAACTTCGCTTGCGGGAGAAGCAACGCCACGTGTGCAGCTTTGGCGCCTGGGAGAGAGTGTTACGCGCCAGTTTCGGTTTCTTGGCACGCAAGCTATGCTTTTAGCTCGTACTGGGCTCAGTTCCGGAACCAAAGCTCTCGTTGCTACTTTAACGGCTTGGCGCGTGAGACCACTACCAACCCTGGTGAGTTTTTTTAAAACTTTTTCATTACCTGTGTCACAAGAAAGCTTTAGGCAGCCGAAAATGCCCTTTTATTGCAATTGTGGGTTTCCTTATGGCACAAGGACATTTATGTAATAACTTAACTCCTCTATGATTGTAAATTTTTGAATGTGGTAATGAATATTTACTACAGGAAATGAGCGTTGCAAGTTCCCTAGCGTTGCCTTGTGAGACTGCCACAAGAGTCAAGACTAAGGCTTTACGGAGACTGCCACAAGAGTCAAGAAGCAGAAGCTGGAGAATTCGTATTAAGTCAATCTAATTCTTGATAATTATTAATTTCCTTTTCATTCCAAGTTTGTACTCCTTTGTTTCCCATTGTTGAGAACGATCAAATAATCAATGAAAATTTGTTACTAATATTTTAATGTGGAGATTGAATCCTTTTTCATGGCATCCAGTAATATGTTAATTAATGTTTTAAAGTGATTGAAGAAAATTATTATAAAATGATCTAAGAAAATTATAACCAATCCAGGAACATGGTTTGATCAATCACTACTATTATCGCCAAACTTAAAAATACAAGTGATATATCGCATTGCATAAACAAAGTTGGGGTTATCAAATGATTTTTAGTGTAATGGTTTTCTTGAGAGAAGAGATCTCTAGTTTAAGTCTATTTGGAAGGAAACAAAGTAAAGGATTTTTTGTTCCTTCGGTTAGATAGACTTTTTTTTTTTGGTTCCACCATTTAGATAGACCAGCGCCTTCTTAAATAAGAGCGAATAAACATCTGTCTTAGTTTGATTATTGTCAAATCTACCAGATCAACTGCCGAAATATCGTCGGATTTTGCCGACTTGGATTTTGAAGTATTACCAATTTACCGGTGTATCTCCGAACTCACAGCTGCGATTCTGAAGTATTACCAATTTACCGGTGTATCTTCGAACTCGCCCCTCTTCTTTATGGAGAACGCTTTCAAACGCTCAGCTTTTATAGCATCACGAGCTATCAGTGTGGTTCACTCGCTTTTAATGGCAAAAAAACTCCAGATCGATTTCAAAACGATCATCTTAGAAGCCCTTTTGAAAAAGCTTCCAGTTTTTATCTCTGATTCAAATTGTTTAACCTATCCTTTTAATGTATTATATTTCATTTCTGTAGCAAGTAACATCTATTATTTGACAAAAAGTCTTTTACTTGCTGCTTTTGTAATCCGCATTTGAATTTAATATAATCAGAAGTTTGGCCCCAAAAAAAAAACTGTCTTTTTTTTTTATAAAAATGATTTATCTTTTTTGGGGGGCACAAACACTTCTCTATTTCGAAAAACAGAAAAAAATAATTCGAATTACATGACTTATACAATTATTCTTATTTGCCACCAAAATAAGAAGCAGTGGTAAAAAATTGTTCTTGTTTTCGTTCGTCGGTACGAAACGATCGGAGGAGCCACCGCTTTATGAAAATACAAAGCCGCAAACATTATAAAATCTTATCGGTAAAAACATTCATCCACTAGAGGACCACTTTTTTTTTGTCTTGTCTTGTTTGGGTCTTTTAAGTTCCAATCATGATCTATAGTTTTATGTTATTTAATTAACAACTTTCTATAAAATATGTGTGTTTATATTAATTAATTTTAATTATACCAAATAAAATTTACTGTTCTGTTATTAAAAGACTATCAAGTTTCTTAATTCACATTTTTAGAGATCATCAACAAATTCCCACAAAATTATTATTATTTTTCCTCTTTTTTTTGGTCAAACAAGATTTTTTTAATTTGCAAGTTCACATTAAAATTTAATAATATTTCAAAAGAAAAGAATCTGCTCTAATATTTAAATTCTTAGAATTATAGTATAGTTCAAAATAAACATTGCTTACTATATTTGGAAATTCAGTTATAAAATAATCACCAAATTTGGGAACTACATTAATTAAGTAGACTGATTTATAAGGTAAAGAGCCACAAACAGTATAAAATAAATTGTAAGAAAACGGAAAAAATTCTTATATATGTGTAAGTATCGCCTCTGTTTGTATTCTTTTAGTATCTCTGAAGTTGTGCCATGCTTCTGCAGCGGTGCCCAACCAACTGGTCTTTTCTTTTCTTTTTTTCCTGTAATAATCGTAATCACGATATCGACATGCTCCTCTCGTCCTTTTCTATGTTACTTGCTTCATCTTCTCTCTTCCCTCTCCTTTCTCTCTTATCTTCACGCTAACACCATCAGTAAACCCTTTCTTCATCTCTCTCAGCCATGGCGTCAACGTCTCTGGGACCTTCGATTCTCGTTTCAAGATTCTCCTCCTCTCCTCCTGAATTTCAAGATTCCGGGAGTTACAAGGTTCTTGGGCACCCGATTTGTGTTTCTTCACGCTTTGTACTCCGAGTTCACTGCGAGTCCACGGTGAGTTTCTTTGATCACTCGATTAAAAAATTTCAACCTTTCTGGTCGATTCATTTGTTCAAACTAAAAAATATAAATTTTGTTAAGCAATTTTAATTTTCACAAACAGAAATATAACAAAAATTGCTCTTTTACTTTGATTTTAGAAATAAGTATAAAGGAATATTATCTGCTGAGGATTGACTTTGGAGGTGGTCAAGTTTAGGCGTTGCACTAAAAAGCTGCTCTTTTACTTTTTATAGGTTTATTTTCAATTTCTTGATTTTGTCTCTTAGATTGTTGTAGTGATTGTTATCATCCACCTTCTTGAATGATCTGTAACCATCAAATTGTGTACTATTGTTATAGATTCAAGAGAAGGAACTAAGACGATGTTCACGGTTCTTGGAACGCTCATCATCTTTGCGGTCAAGTGAATGGAAGGCTGTTCCTGATATTTGGAGATCATCTGCAGAAAAGTACGGTGACAAAGTTGCTGTGGTTGATCCGTATCATGACCCTCCTTCTACATTCACCTACAAACAGGTAGGTTTCTTGCTTTAGCAGAGTGCTTTTTTTCATCTCATTGCTTGAGTCTACTTGTTCTGTTATTATGTAAAGATCCTCCCACTTTTTGAAACAGAGTTTTTTTAAAAAAAAGTAGGAGTTAGTATGTTTACATCATATATGTAACATGACTGTGGTGATTTTCTCTGTAAATCACCACAGTCATGTTAACCGGATGGGAAGATCTTCTTTCTTGTGATTTTCTCTGTAAATCTTGGATTGGTTGGACCTTCAGCTTTTTATTTCTTCATCTATTAGTTCTGTCTTGTATAGAGATATTCTGAAGCTGCATATCTTAACTGCTAAAGATGAAACAGAGGTTTTTAGTTGCATATCTTAACATTCTGAAACAGAGGTTTTTAGTTGCATATATCTTAACATTCTGAAACAGAGGTTTTCAGTTGCATATATCTTAACATTCTGAAACAGAGGTTTTCAGTTGCATATCTTACCAAATTCGGATGTTTTGAAGCATATTAGATGGGTCATTTACTTTTCAAGTTCTCAGTGATGTTAAAATTTGGATGATGAAACTCAATCATCTTTAAAAAAATGCAGTTGGAACAAGAAATATTGGACTTTGTTGAGGGTTTGCGAGCCGTTGGAGTGAAAGCAGATGAGAAGATTGCACTTTTCGCTGATAACTCCTGCCGGTGGCTTGTTGCTGATCAAGGTACGTGGTTGGATTATACAGAGCAGTTCCGGATTCTACGCTGCCCGAAAATCAACTTTCTATTACATAATTTGCTTAAAACATTAATTATGCCACAGGTATAATGGCCACAGGAGCAGTCAATGTTGTTAGAGGATCAAGATCCTCTGTTGAAGAGTTATTGCAAATATACTGTCATTCAGAAAGGTACTCTTAGACCCTTTTTGTTCTTTTGTTGTTTCAAGTGAAATATCTTACTCAAGAGACAGAGAGAGAGGCTAGCAAATTACTTTATTCATACACACTTTTGTTTTGTTTCTTGTTCTCATGAACCATTTTTAGAGAACTAGAAACAGAGTTGAGAGAATTTTCTAGTGCCTTTGTCTTGCAGTGTAGGTCTTGTTGTGGACAACCCTGAGTTTTTCAACCGAATTGCTGAGCCGTTTTCTTACAAGGCACCTCTAAGATTTGTGATTCTTCTCTGGGGGGACAAATCGTCGCTGGTTACACCGAGCAGGAAGACACCAGTCTATACTTACAACGAGATTAAAAACTTAGGACATGAGAGACGTGCAAAATTTGCAGGATCTAATGATGCTGGTAAGAGTTGGATCTACTTTTCTTAAGTGTTTTTTTTTTTGGCAGCAGTGCTAACAAATGAATGACTTCAGGGAAGTATGAATATGAGTTCATCGATCCAGATGATACAGCTACAATTATGTATACCAGTGGAACCACAGGAAATCCAAAAGGTGTTATGCTTACACATCAGAATTTGTTACACCAGGTTCAAGCCAATACTTTCTCATCAAAAAAAAAAAAAAAAATTGTATCTTTATGTCATCATTTGTAAAAAGATTTCTTTTCTCTTTTTGTTTCTTGAATAACTCTACAGATAAGAAATTTATCCGAATTTGTTCCTGCTGAAGCTGGGGAAAGATTTCTAAGTATGCTTCCATCATGGCATGCATATGAACGGGCTTGTGAATACTTCATATTTACATGTGGAGTTGAGCAAAAGTATACGTCTATAAGATTCTTAAAGGTAAGCCTCTCTTTCGTTATGTTACACAGTGACATTTTAAAGAAGCATTTAAACCTTGAAAATGGGAGAAGATGAGAATTTGCACTGAGTCAAGTATTTCATTTTTGTTATAGGATGATCTCAGGCGGTATCAACCACACTATCTTATTTCAGTTCCTTTAGTTTATGAGACACTCTACAGGTGAAAATAATTCACAAGATACATATATACTTTAAGAAATTTACTGATCGATCTTATAATGCAAATGTTTTAATATGTGTATGTATCTTAAAGCCATCTCTAGCAGCTGAGAGACTTTCTACTCTGTGATTTACAATGAACTATTTTCTTCAGTGATTGTAGTCTAAGGCATCCTCAACCATGTTAATTGCTAAACATTTTTGTTCTGTTTTCTGAATATTGCAGTGGGATTCAAAAGCAAATTTCTGCAAGCTCCACTACTCGTAAAGTTTTGGCGCTTACATTGATCAGAATAAGCCTGGCATATACGGAGATGAGAAGAATTTATGAGGTTCGTGACCCTGATGTTGCCATCTTTAGTATTTCGTGCTGCCTAACAATTTGTGTTAAATGAGTTTTTCTATTTGTGATGCCTAGAGGGATAAGTTCTTTGCTCGTGTGTTGCAGGGTCTTTGTTTGACAAAGAACCAAAAGCCTCCAATGTATATTGTTGCTTTGGTGGATCGGTTGTGGGCGAGAGTAGCTGCGTTTGTCCTCTGGCCATTGCATATGTTGGCTGAAAAGCTTGTGCACAAAAAAATCCGTTCCTCTATTGGAATATCAAAGGCATTCTACTTCTTTTTCTCTTACTAGTTTTACATTTCTAGGTGAAGAAAATTTTCATTTACCTTACAAGAATGATGGTAAGACTTGCTTTGCAACTTATCCTTTGTTTCCTCTCTAGGCTGGTGTTAGTGGAGGTGGCAGTTTACCTATGCATGTTGACAAGTTTTTCGAGGTTAGAACGCAAACATTGTTTCTTGAAATTAGAGAGAATTTTTTTTTTTCTTCTTTGCATTCAAACAAGGTACTCTGTTCATATGTAAATAGGCTTTGTTCTTTCTGCAGGCCATCGGTGTGAATGTACAAAATGGTTATGGTTTGACAGAAACCTCACCGGTTGTCTCTGCTCGGAGGCTTAGCTGTAATGTAAGTTTAAAGTTTAAAATCTCACCTTAATGACCTTTCCTTTTGGGATAATAAGCTCTCTTCTTGCACCAAATGTTAGGGTCACAACTAGTTTACAAGAGCTATATATTAAAAGATTTCATAAAGCAAAGTAGTGTTTAGAGGACATTACAAACACAAATTTTCCCTTCTTTTCTGTTCATTTATCATTCATCATATCTTTGCATGGTACTTTTATCTTCTTTGATAAAATTTTCTTGGCCTATGTCGATTAGTTAATATTGTATTTTTCGAACTATTTTATGAAGGTTCTTGGCTCAGTTGGGCATCCTATTAAAGATACAGAATTCAAGATTGTAGATCACGAGACTGGTTCTGTTCTTCCACCTGGTTCAAAGGGCATTGTCAAAGTCAGAGGCCCACCGATTATGAAAGGTTACTATAAGGTAATATAATACACACTTTCTTCTCTTTTTTTACTTACGAAAAATTGTGAATATTTTCTTAAAATATCCTGTGTGTTTTGGATATTAGATCAGATTTTAACTCATCTTTCTGTTGGTTAGCTCAGAATCCAGTGGCCACCAAGCAAGTTATAGATGACGAAGGATGGTTAAATACTGGAGATATGGGTTGGATTACTCCTCATCACTCAACAGGACGGAGTCGTCGCTGTGGAGGTGTCATTGTTCTTGAAGGCCGTGCCAAGGACACAATTGTACTTTCCACAGGTATATCATAATTGTACACTTTCGTTTTCACTGTCCACCTAAACCGGTTCCTCAGAAACCTGAATCAAACATTCTTGTTTCTTGCTTTCTGTACGATAATTATATTGCAAGTCTTAACAGCAAGAAGACGTCTTGGTGGCAAAACTATTGCTGAATACATTTGATAGCAGTTTGATCATTGGTAGGTGAAAACGTGGAGCCATTGGAGATTGAAGAAGCGGCCATGAGAAGCAGTTTGATTCAACAAATAGTCGTTATTGGACAGGTACTTAATACTCTTTGTTGGATACTTTGATTTTAGGAACAATGGTATTGGCTGTTTCACTTATTTATCTTTCCTTTTCAGGATCAACGCCGCATTGGAGCTATCATTATCCCAAACAAAGAAGCAGCAGAAGCAGGAGCAGCAAAGCATAAAATTTCACCTGTAGATGTCAATGAACTTAGCAAGGAAACGCTAACGAGCATGGTCTACGAAGAACTGAGGAAATGGTAATGATTCAAACCATGTTTTTTACTCTTAGATAGGATTAATTAGTGTATAGTTTCCCTAATCATGCAATTATGGGATTTAAGTTTTTAAATAAAAGGAGAGCAAGAAAGGAACTTATGTATAAACCATGATTGCAGGACATCAGAATGCTCGTTCCAAGTTGGACCGGTTCTGATCATTGATGAGCCCTTCACGGTACGTTTTTTTTGGTTCGCTCTCGTTGATAATCCTCATTTGAAACTCATGTGAACGTTCTATGAATACTCATTGCAGATAGATAACGGTTTCATGACACCGACGATGAAAATAAGACGGGACAAGGTGGTCGATCAATACAAGGATGAGATAGATAGACTCTATAAGTAGACTAGACATTTTCGCATCCTATTTTTTTTTTGAAAAACTTTGTACCGGTTCTCTCACTCCCTTGTTAATATTTGTTTTTTCATAGTACAAGTTTTCATTAAAGGCCCAATAGGCATTACAGGCGGTTTTGAAGTTCAACAACCCAACTTTTACAACGTTAAACCCAACTCGATACAACCCATTAAAAAATGGGGATAGACTCTACAAGTAGCTAGACATTTTAGCATCCTAAAATGAGCATCTCTTAGTCGTTTAAACTAGTATATGAACCAAAGGTGTCATGGAGAAGTCAGTCCTTTCACTACAAGAAATAGTTCAGTTTCCCACCGACACTTACATTTCAACTTGCTTGAAGTTTTGATTAGGTGAGCTATGTTATATACATAAATATGCTTATCTTTGAGATGGAATGTGGGTTTTTAAAAGCTTATATGTTGGGTGAATTGGTAGTTGTTGATAGAATATTGCAACTTGAGGTGAGCTGTATGATTTGTACATAAATATATTATATTTGAGATGAAAAGTGGGTTTTTAACTTTTTATATATAAGAGAAAAAACAAAAGCATATGTTATCCGTAAAACCAGTGATTACTTATTTACAAAACCATATGTGGTTTTAAAAGAGAAGATAATGCTTTAATACGTATATATTAGTTATTTAGTTTACTCCAACTTGTAGAAAATATTGATTATAAATGCAAGCCAATATGCAAAAGCAACAGCAGCTGCATATGCATTACCAAGCCAGCTTGGTAAAGTAAACAGAGAGAGATCACAGAAGCGGCCATGGCGATGGCCGTGAGCAACCACGGTGGAGATTGCTGCAAGATCGGTCCGGGTTACGCCACACCTCTCCTCGCGATGTCTGGTCCACGCGAGAACATCATCTATGTCGCTGCCATATACACCGGTAACTATTTTGATGCTATATCTATATATATAAAGGGCTGAGATAAAGAGTCTTAAGATCAACTACTATCATTGAGGGGTGTGCGTTGTCGAGTACTATAGTGAGATTCTTCAAGAACGAAGATGAAACATGGAGACACGAGGTAGATTTTCTATATTATGAGGAATCTTTTTTATTTTCTTTTGGTTTATCTTAAACATGGAGCTATTTCGGTGGAACCACTGAAAGTTGAAAACTGGATTCTCCCAGATATGCCAGGGCTTATCACGGACTTCCTAATATCCCTCGACGACCGATTCCTCTATTTTTCAAACTGGCTTCACGGAGATATTCGTCAGTACAACATGGATGACACGAATAATCCTGTTTTAACCGGTCAACTACGCGTAGGCGGGCTAATCCAAAAGGGAAGCCATGTCTTGGCCTTAGGAGAAGAAGGGAATACCTTTCAGTTCGATGTCCCTGAGATCAAGGTCCGTTGAACAAAATAGTGATCATGTTACTTGTTTTACACGCTATTGTAATTATCAGTGGTTTATTGTTTTTTACTTTTAGGATCAGCGTCTGAGATGAGGTCCTCAGATGTTTCAGCTGAGCCTAGACGGGAAGCGATTATACGTGACGAACTCGTTGTTTAGCGTTTGGGACAAACAGTTTTACCCAGAGCTTGTGGGGAAAGGCTCACACAATGTTGCTATAGATTGATGTTGATATAGACAAAGGTGGTCTCTCAATAAACCCTAATTTCTTCGTCGACTTTGGGCCCGAACCAGATGGTCTTTCGCTCGCTCACGATATGAGATATCCTGGCGGAGACTGCACCTCCAATATCTGGGTTTAATAAAGAAGAGACTTAGTCCAAAAGCGAAAAGTGACATAAACTAAATATATGTAAAACATGAATCCTTTTCTCAATTCTCATTATCAATTGACTTTAAGTTTGAAAACTAAAAAAAAAACCTCACATAATTGATTTCCATAACAATAGAAATAAAAAACGGGTAAACTGAAACCCAAGTCTTTGGATATGTTAGTTTAGCAATAGGTAAAAAAAGTGGTATATTAATCCTGATTATGTACTATACACTACATTGCGTATGAAGTATCTAAATTTTAGAAATTCGAATTTGGTGTAATCAATTTTGTAAGTGACCATATATCAAATACAAATAGACGTACGATTGACAAGGAAAAAAAGGACATACATAATATGATGATATATGTACTAAATTAACAAGGACAAAATTAATTGCCTCCATGTTAGGTGAACTCGGAATATAACTAATCAAAACATCGGCATTAATTACCTCTCTTTGTATATAAACACGACTTAACAACGCTCCTTCACAAATACCGACACACTAAGGGAGGGGCAAATGAAAACACATTCTAAGATCTTGATGACAATCACGTTCACGATCAGCCTCGTGTGCCTTGCACGTGCCGCTGAACCCCCATGCAATAGCTCGGTAGAGACAGAGGAAGCGATGATGATGATGGAGTCATGGGTGAGTCAAAGGTTCTTGGAGGAGAAGAAACAGACGATTTCGTACGGAGCTCTCAAACGGGACCAGCCGGCTTGTGGGAGAGCTCGCCGTGGCCACTCTTACACCAAAACTTGTCTTCCTCAGCCGAGCAATCACTACACCAGAGGCTGCTCTAAGATCTACCGTTGCAAACGTCATTCTAATTGATCTCACATTTGCCTCCTTGGATTTTACTAGCTTCAAGTGTTACTATGTGTATTAAAAATAATACATTTTTGGAATTCTTTGAATCCCGCCCTATTTGAGACGGCTGTTAAGTTTCATGCATGCGCTTAACAACAGCTAACTGTTAATATATTAGCTTCAAAAGTTATCTATAACTTTAGTCTTATCACCGACTTCCTATTATCAGTTATAATTACACGTTGGCCGGCTAATCCAAAAGAGAAACCTTAGGAAACAAAAAAAGGCCAAACTTCTCAGTTCGATGTTCCTAACTCTTAAGATCAAGATCCGTTGAACAAGTTTTTGATCATGTTATTTTTTTTCTA
Organism: Alliaria petiolata; assembly: GCA_020283515.1. Lineage (NCBI taxonomy): Eukaryota > Viridiplantae > Streptophyta > Magnoliopsida > Brassicales > Brassicaceae > Alliaria > Alliaria petiolata. Next base: position 203,664,588 of record JAHZTW010000001.1, read on the forward strand.
CAGGCTATGTAAGCAATGAAAAAAAATGGTTTTACTTGTAAGCTGGTGATTATATTATGGTTTTTATCTTTTGTCTTAAGCAATGATGTGAATTTATTGATGCTTTGGTGTGAAGCGAAAATAAGAGCATGTGGGTCAATGAAAAAAACAGCTCAGCACGATGTATTTGGGTTGTTGAACTTGTTCGGTGGCAATTACACTAACGACTTAATGATCGCTTTTACTACCCAAACCCCACTTAATTTATACGAATTATAAAAGAATTGGACTGTTGGAGACTTGGAGTATTTTAATATATCACCACATAAACACATGTTGATTTTCAAATCAAGTTCTATTTTTTAATAACACATTATTTTAAAAAGCATTATCATCCTAAATCCACATGAGAGAAACAAAATTTTAGACTATAAAGTATAAACAAACAAAAAATCATTACAGTTGGAAATGAAAAAAAAAAAAAAAACAATTAATCACGAATTCTCAAAGGAACCAAGTGTTTGTTAGTGGACCACAATAAATTATTAAATAAATACTTGACGTAACAATTCAATTGGATATCTATCTTTAAACCGACCGGTTTAGCTCCAAGAACGAAGCTACTTGGAGGACTTGTAACGCAGAGATCATTCACATCTACCAAAATTTTCACACACCGACATGTCGAGATCTTTAGCTCTGGTCTACTTATCCATACTTTTCCTTCAGACCCATCTCTCAATCTCCGTGGAGGTTCCGATTTCGTCGGCGAACGGCGAAATCGACGCAATGCTTGACCGGAACGGCGTAATCGGTGAGGAAGGAGAGGAGATGATGCCGTCGGAGATAAGCCGGAGAGTAATGATGATGAGGAAACAGTACATAAGCTACGGAACACTAAGGAGAGACATGGTTCCTTGTCAGAAACCAGGCGCTTCGTATTACGCTTGTCACTCAGGGCAGGCTAATTCTTACGGTAGAGGTTGCAACATCATCACTAGGTGTGCTAGAGACACTGGCGACATCAAGAACTGAAAACATTTTTTCGGCTTTTCTTTGGATCTTGACAATGGGGAGCTTTTTTTAATGTCTTAAAGCACAGATTCAGATGCTATGAGATGCTCTCTCTCTGTCCAAGGATGAAGGCAAGTAAAATCTTGCTCCTGTGTTTTGTTTTGTAATTTGTTGTTGTTTACAGTAGAAGACTTGCTTAGCTATATGTAATTTGGAACAATTTGGGATCAATGTTCAAGTAATTGGTATCTATATTGTTGGAAGTGTTGAGTGGAGTGTGATAGATGGAAGATTTTGGAAATTGTAGGATAAAATTGGGTTTTCAACTTTCTTTTAAGGTACTTATGGGCCAAGATTAAAAGTTTTTGGCTATGTGAAGAAATGAGATGTTTTTTATATAGTCGTAGTTGGAGAATTTCGATTTCTAGATTGGGATTAGATCTTTGATGGAGTCGGTACTCCTCCACAGGAGAGAAGTAGCGTTTTAGATTGGTAAAAAGAAAAAAAACTTTGATGTTTCTCTGATGTTTCTTTGGTCGTTCTTGTAAGTTCAAGAACCTGAATCTTGGATTCTCCAATGAACTCATCAATTTGTGTAAAGAATAAAGAGTTTCAGCTGAGTTATGCTTTAGTATGTGTTGTGTTGTGTGAGTCAGAGAAGGAATCGGTTAACTTTTTTCTTTGTAAAAATAAACCATGTCTTGTTCAAACAAAGAATTTGTCATCAAGACTCTTCGGTTGTGTTGTGTTGTGTGAGTCAGAGAAGGAAGAGAAGAAGATACAAATGAACAAATGAAAGAAACAAAAAAAAAAAAAACATAAATTTATGTCATGAATCTACTAAAACAGAACAAGGACAAAAAAAAAGAATAGAATAGGAAACAAATTAATATACATATAATATAATCAATAAACATGACCAAGTAAGAGCAGGGGTTTCTCACGGTCGAATACCAACTCCGAGAAATCATTGAATCTTTTAAAAGAAGATGGCAAAAGAGAAAACGAACAAGAAATAGGCTTATAGTCGTTGCAAAATGGACTAATTAAAGCTGCACTAAACTTGGAACATAAGAGCATACAAGTGGGTAACCACTTTGGAATGCGGATTCTCCGAGATGTGCTTCTTTAAAAGATCCATCCACTCCAACGATGTGAGCTACGTTGGGAAAGGAATCTTCGAGTTTATCAAAAATCACGGCGACTTTCTTCTCCTCGTCAACGAAGAAACTTGTAGCTTGTATCGGAAAATAAAAGGCAGATGTGCGTGGGTCCATATTCAGTGCCAAGAACACCTTGCTGTTCCACAACACCGCGTTGGGCTCAATCTTGCTCGTAATCCATACCTCCAAGAAATCATTTCGCCCATACAAAACCGCAAGCTGCTCTTCTCTAACACATGATAGAGTCGCAGGAACATAATCAATCCACTCAACGGGAAGAGGCAAACGCGGACCAAACCTCTCACTTGTGAAATCAAAACAGACTAAGAAAGCATCAATGACTCCCGTTATCAAATCTCCTGCAACCCAGTAGGTATTTCCCTTGAGAGAGAAGCCACGTTTGTGAGAAAGTATTCCCCAGCCGTCTGGAGTGACATCGAGAACCCTCCATGAATCAGAGTTTAATTCGTAGATTTTGAAATCAGTTTCCCTTCGAAAAACATTAAAATCACGAAAAACCAAGACTTTGTGCCTGCGGGATTTGCTGCTCTTTTCGTATCCGAGAGCATACAAACAGTTGTCTACTGATCTGAAGTATTTATAACTAAGGTTTTCGAGCCACCTGGTTTGCCCCAAGTAGGGATTCCAAACCAAAAGCCTAGTGTAATCTTTCGAGACGCATAACAATAAACCCTCGCAGTGAAATACTTGAGATACATCGACTTCATCTTAACCGTCTATACTAATAAGTTTACCTTCACGCTTGATACATGATTCAACGCTCTTGTGAAGATTGACACGCATCAGTTAAACCCTAAAATCCATCATCGCGACCACCATAAACTCCTTTGCTTCTGCTGCTAACTTTGCTTGATGAACAAGGTGCTTCTTTGCAAAGCTCCTATCTTTGGATAAAGTGTTCCACTTTCTGCAAGTTGTTCGGACCCTTCTCACAGATGTCAAGGGAACCCTAGAGAGCACCTCCTCCGACATATCCCTTGGAAGATCGGACATCTTCATCATTGTTTCAAGTTTCAACGACGAGGATCGATCTAATGTATATAAGTTATAAATAAAAAAATAATAATAATAATGTATATAAGTTAGGTTAACCTTCAAAAACTCTTATCCTTTGCCTCTGTGATTACCAGATTTTCTCCAAACTGCTTTTCAATATATAACAGGAAGAAAAATATGACAACCGAACAAAAAAACCTAAATAGCTCAACCGGGTCGGTCCATGTCCACTAAATTGGACTTCAAAGCCCAAAAACAATGTTGTTTCTGAAAAATCATTTGTTTATTTCAGGGTTTGTCTTAAGTGTTTATCTCGCTGGTTACTTACAACACACGCATTAATTATAATTACCAAACGATAAATCAGTGTCCAGACTTTTGGAGTCGTGTCAAATCAAATGTTAAGAAACTCATGAGACAACGACTCAAAAGTCAAAAGTCGAACACTTGTGTTGACCATCTTAGTATACAATTCAAACAAGACAGAACGTTTCCAGTAATATGAAGCCGAGAATAGCTTTGCGTGTTTAGTTTTCTCACCAGTAATAAACAAAACAATACATAAATAAGCCTAACAACAGTGTAAACAAAAAATATAATAATAGAAAAATGGAAAACAAAAATAAAATAGCCTCTTAAAAACCCCTTATTCATACCCAATATATGGTCAACCTCATCAGAAGACCTCTCATATTTCCCCAAACCAGACCAGACCCGAACCGACTCAAACAATTGCCATTTAAACGGCCTTAACCATAAAACCAAACCATACGTAGAACCAAAGCTTTGGCCTTGTTTATCTTCTCAGTACCTGTAGTGCACAGGCTTGTAAGGACCTTCAATGGGTATGCTGACGTAGTCAGATTGGTCCTTGCTAAGCTTGGTGAGTCTAGCACCGAGCTTGCCCAAGTGAAGTGCAGCTACCTTCTCGTCCAAGTGCTTAGGCAAAACATAAACCTTCTTCTCATACTTCCCGCTCGACTTCTCGTTCCATAGCTCAAGCTGAGCAATCACCTGGTTGGTGAACGAGCACGACATCACGAAACTCGGGTGTCCTGTGGCGCATCCCAAGTTCATCAGACGACCTTCTGCTAGTACTATGATGCCGGTCTTGGTGTCGGGGAACACCCACCTATCGGTCTGAGGCTTGATGGTGATGCGTTTCACACCGGGGAAAGTCTCGAGCCCGAGCATGTCGATCTCGTTGTCGAAGTGACCGATGTTGCAGACTATGGCGTTGTTCTTCATCTTCCTCATGTGGTCGACCATGATGATGTCTTTGTTTCCAGTGGTGGTGACAAAGATGTCAGCTTCTGAGACTACTTCTTCTAGTGTTAGTACTTGTAGGCCTTCCATGAGAGCCTGAAGGGCACAGATCGGGTCTATCTCAGTCACTATTACACGGGCACCAGCGGTTTTCATTGCTGCAGCACAACCCTTTCCGACGTCACCGTAACCGCAGATAACAGCGACCTTTCCGGCGATCATGACATCAGTGGCTCTCATGAGACCGTCAGGGAGAGAGTGACGACATCCATACAAGTTGTCGAACTGCAAGCAAGTCAATCATCAGTGATTAACACACTGAGAAACACAGCTAAAAAAAGCAGAGATCTTGCAGCCACACAAATGGATCAACAATCAAAACATACAAAATTGACAAAATCATCAACCACATTTTGGTAATTGAAGCATGGCATTGACCCCAAACGTCAGATCTAGTCTTCTAGAGTTATAATGGGACACAAGGGAAGCGAATGGACGTGGAAAAGCTCTAAATCGGTACAGATTTGGCGAATTCGAGCTTGTAATTTGATCTGGGAGGAAGAAAGAAAGCGATACCTTGCTCTTGGTGACGGAATCGTTGACGTTAATGGCAGGGAACAAGAGAGCTCCAGTCTCCTGCATCTGGTAGAGCCTCTTGACACCAGTGGTCGTCTCCTCAGAAACACCGACTAGTCTCTCCTTCATCTTGTGGTACTTCTTGGGATCAACCTGAAGACCATCCTTGATGATCGACAACACGATCTGGAACTCGGGATTGTCGGTGGAAGTCGGATCGGGAAATTGACCGGTCTTGGCGAAGATCTCCTCAGCCTTGACTCCTTCGTGGATCAAGAGAGTGGCGTCGCCACCGTCGTCGACGATCAGATCGGGACCACCTCCTGGACCCCAATCGAGAGCTATCTCCGTGCACCACCAGTATTCCTGAAGAGTCTCCCCTTTCCAGGCGAACACGGCGGCGGAATCGCGGGCGATCGCGGCGGCGGCGTGGTCCTGGGTGGAGAAGATGTTGCAGGAGCACCATCTGACCTCGGCGCCGAGATCGGTTAGGGTTTCGATGAGGACGGCGGTTTGGATCGTCATGTGGAGAGATCCGGTGATTCTAGCTCCTTTCAGTGGCTGAGAAGGTCCGAATTCGGTACGGGAAGAGACGAGCCCAGGCATTTCGACCTCGGCGAGCTCGATCTCGAGACGGCCGAAATCGGCCTGAGACATGTCCTTGACCTTGTACTCACGGCCACTCGACGTCTTCTCCACAAGCAAAGCCATTGGGAATTTTTGGGAATTTTTGAATTTTCTCCGATCTCTGAATCTGTGAGATGTGAGAAAAAGGGAGTAGAGTGTGTGCGAGGAGAAACGAGAGGAAGCGAGTGATGTTAAATAGATAAAAGCGGGAGTGAGATGGACGGCTGAGATTAGTTGTAGAGAGTTTGGTGGATCTGGTAAAAGAATTAGACTTTTCATCTTTTTTTAGATTTCCGACAAAGGAGGCAATTCTGTTTTCGATTTCACTTATGAAAAAAATATTAATATACTAGTATAATCAAGGGTGATTATTAAATTAATGAATTGTGTATCTAATTATACAACAACAACAAAAATATAAAATACGAAATAGAAAGACAAAAAAAAACATAAGAAAAACAACAATAACGTTTAAAATAGAAAATAAATTACATTAATATAGTATTTCTTATTTACATATGAAATTAAAACTAAAATAATCTTTTATTTTTCATTTCATCATCAATTTTCAAAATATACAACTACATACACATTTTTTTTTTGGTTTTAATAGAGATACATCTAAACGTATTTTTATTATACTTCATGTAATTTGAGATTTAATCGTTGGATCGTATTCAAACCATTTCAAGGTGAAAGATAGTAAATCGAATTATCTTGTGTCCACAATTAAACTTGATCTAGGAAAGTCATCATCTAATATTGAACTTTTACATTATTTTTGTTCCATTTTGCATCATTTATCTTAAATATCATGAAAAAAAGTTAACATTACAAATAATCAAAAATATTATTAAATTATAGAAAACTAAGTAAAACATTTAGTAAAATGTTCAAAAACTATAAATTAAAACGATAAAAACACAGTGTTATTAGGCATTAGTAGAATGGGAGAGATAGCGAACTCTTTTTTTTCTTTTTATTTAATATTTTTTTAGAGTAAGCTTGAGAAGGTCTTCACACACTTGCAAATCCTTAAAATCATCATTTTAAAATACTGCTTGGTTTGAGGCTTTGTCCCCGCCGTCTGAGGCTCTGTCCCCGCTGCCCGAGGCTCTCTACTCGCCGCCCGAGGCTCTGTCCCCGCTGCCTCTGAAGACCTTTCCAAGCTTAAGGTCCTCTCCAAGCCGCCTCTAAAGGCCCTCTCCAAGCCGCCCCTAAAGATTTTCTTTTCATGGGTGCAGAAGATTCCCTTCAGAAAAACATCCCACATGGTTAAAATTTTGAAACAAATACCTATATTTTAAACGAAATAGTCAGATCTTTCCTGATCTTTTTTTAGACACTCTAAATGGATCTCATTTTGTAGCTCTCGTGAATCATATTAATACATTGAAGTTGTGTTCTTCAGGTTTATACATGAAAAAAAACAAAAAAAAAAACACTCATTGGTTTCTTAGTTTAATTATTTACTAATGTATGTTTAGTTTGTTTTGGCATAAGACAACCCAAAACTATTTATTATATGAGCTTAAGAAATACCTTGCATACTTAAAAAAAACACTAAATTTTTTTTTTTTTTTACTAAAATTTATCTAAGTTTTAATGAATTTTTTTCTTGAATTCCAATAATGGATTTGTACAAATGTTGAACAATTCGTTGCATAATTGGTTCGATCATGATGAATTGATCACAAGTTTACCACTAGTTGGTTCATTTTCATTTTCCAATTTCGATGGCGAGTTATGATACATGTATTATTTGAGAATATTGAAATTTATGTGAATGATACATATATCTTTGAGTCTCGAAAATTTTTCACGGTTTTAATACATTTCACCGACAGACTAAACATAATAGTAACTAGAACTTGTATTTTAAAATGAAAATTCTGAAGTTAAAGATGGAGATTCCAAAACTAAAAATGAATATCTTAAAACTATAGATGAAAATTCTGAAGATGAGAATAATGAAAAAGAAAAACTTGAAGAGAATCATAATGAAGTTTCGGATGAACATGATGAATATACTATAAACAAAGATTCTAATGATGGTTTTGTCTTTAAAAATGATGATTTTTGAAGAAATTGAAGATGATTTGGAAAAAAAGACTATGGAGATGTTCGTCTCTCCATCCATATGGATGGTTTCTGAATTCAATCACAATCAACACTAGATACACATAATAAGCTGGAATGAAACTAAATAAGATGGTTTCAGAATTCAATCACAATCAACACCAAATACGCATAATAAGCTGGAATGAAACCAAAGATACACATGCGTCCGGAGAAAGAAATGGAACTAAAAAGAAATTGCATAGAGTTCACAAAGACCCCAGAGGATCAAGTTACACATCACACGGCACCAATGGAACAAGAAAACGCATAATAAGCTGGAATGGATGATTGATGATGAGCCTCTAAACCTACTAGCTACGGAATTACTCACAGCAAATGAATCCAGCGATAACGAAACTCTAAAACCATTGAACAAATCAACATCACAATTCACAAATAGCAGAAAACAGAGACTAATCGACTGCAATACAACAATAAAACCAAACTCATAAGAAATCAATACTCAAAATGAATATAAAAACAAAACCCATAAGAAATCAATACTCAAAATCCACCTACGTTCACAACAGAGCACAATCTGTAAACCCAGAAAAAATTGAGATAAGAAGAAGAGAGAGAGGAGAAGCTCACCTGAGACAGAAGCAAGCAGCGATAGACGCCGCTGGGTTTGTTGGAGAGAGTGAATCGCCGGAATCCATCGGAGAGTGATGAATCGCCGGATTCCGTCGGAGAGAGTTAGAATCTTCGACTCGAGAGATGAGAGAGTCGGAGAAGAAGAAGAGTCGCATTAGAGAAGAGACGATCTAGGGTTTTTTAGTTGTAATTCTTGGTTTTAGTTAGGGTTATTTTAGATATTTTACTTTTTCAACTGGTTCATTTCCAGCCAACTCGTCTGATTTGGTTCAGCCAACTGAGTTTACAAATTTAGTTTAAATTTTATAAATCCATGCAGATGGATCAGTTGGCTGGTTTTTATTTTTTGGGTTGTTCGTTTGACAATCGATCATCTCCATCCAGCTGAACTATCTGGATGGAAAAATGAACAGCCCTTATGTTCCATATTCTCTCTCACTTGTCATTCTCGTATCCTGAGATAAAAGGATTCAGTTGATTTGTAGTAGACAGTTTAAATAATTGTAATGTAAGCTTTAGAAGTACTATGTGAAAAGTAATTTTGATATATTTCAAGAGAATTATTTAGTGGTAGGTGTTAAAATATTAAATTAATAGCATATATTTATTTGATGTAGTTTTAATTTTATTTTTAGTTTTACTAAAGTTACAATAAGGAAAAAAACATCTCATTTCATAAAAAGAGTTAGGTCTAAAAAAAGTCTGAACATTCAAAATTTATAAACTTCAGTAAGATATTTTTCAAAGAAACCCCCCTTTATAAAATTTGTAGTTACCCCTATACTGTAAATTATACTTTTTTTGTAAAAGTACTGTAAATTATACTTTGCATGTCACTTATTCTTAAGCCAAAATATTTTGACCGTTGGTGCCGTGTATCTCTGCACCGGTTCGTGGAAGAGCGTCGGTGGATCTGAATTAAAACCCTACAGACAAACAAATGCAAAATATGGTGAACACAATAAATATTCGAACTTTTTGTGTGTTTCCTAAATATTTGGAATTATTTTAAACAAGCGACGAGACGTTGCAATTATGTAAGCGATGTCGGTTTGTTGCTTTGATATTTTGCAGAGACAGTGAGATACATTATTATTAGGAGTTCATTAGTTCTTTTGCATTAGTTCTCTCGCAAACGTTTGCAAGTGTTAGTGGTTATCGGCGTTTAATCAACTATGAAAAACGTTTTCTACCGTTGTATATATGTCTGTTCTAAATTTTTCAACATCAAAAATTTCTTTCTTTTTTTACAAACTTCTATATCCACATCAGCATATGTTATGTTTAAACGAGTCAAACCTTTAATTGGTGTATTTTTTAATATTTTCATAATTTAGATTTTGAATCGAAATTTATATTAATTTATGAAATAAATTCTCATACTGAAGCACTTTTGCAGTAAATATACATGTTCATAGTTGTAAGAACAAAAAACAGCTTAGGAAAATCAATTCTTACCTTTGAAACTAAAAAGTAAAAAAGACTCGAAATAACTTTCAAAAACGTCACGATGTCGACACATATCTATTTTTTGTAGAAGTGCAAGGGCCACGCATTATGAGGCTCCTCCATAATTTGCATTCCAAAATAAATTTGTCACTTTGTGGTTCGGTGAGAATAGTCCTCAATCTCAACTACCACATTTTCACAAAAGTTTCTTTTAAACGTGATTATTTCTCTTAAGCGTGATTATACGCCACACTAACTATACTTTTAAACGCTTTTTTCTTCGAAATGACAATCATTTTTTCTTTTGTCAACGAAATGTCAAATTGTTTACTGTTGTTTAGTGCAGTACTTTTCTACTCTTCCTTTTTATATGTTATCAAGTGTTTCAAACTGACAAAATAATTTTTTTAACAAATTTAGAAAGTTGACAAAAAAGATATAAAGATACAAAAGTTTCCTATCTTTCGAGAAAATAGATATTTTAACACTAACACAAACGTCAGAGACGATAAAAAAAAGACTATCTAAGCTCAAATGAGTTTTTACTTCTTACGGAATTCTTATTGATTCTCAAGCTTTGACCCCATTCATTCGCAGAGGCTAAAGTGCATTTGCACTTTACTTTCCTCTAGGATGCTTCGTCACTTTTCTTGTAAACGCAAACTCTCCAAATTTGTGCCCAACTTTCCCCTCTGTGATCTTACAACGCACATGAGTTTTGCCATTGTAGATTCTCACAGACGAATCAACATACTCTGGCAGAATCGTCGATCTCCGTGACCATATTTTCCTGTTCAGTGCTGCGTTCTTCTTCTTCATCAAGAAGGCGTCAACGAACGGATCTTTCCATACAGATCTCTTATTGCCTTTCTTCTCATCTTCTTCTGTACCCTCGTTCAAAGACAATGGCAAGCTTGGCCATTCCTTTGCAGCGTTCACACGGATGTTGAACCCATTCAACTCCTAATTAACCAACCCCAAGAACCAATCAAAGATGGAAAATTACCAATACAACACAACAAATTAAGATGATAGATAATAGCCAGATCGATGATTCTTTCGTATTCTTACCTGTCCATCCATAGATGAAATAGCAGAGTTGGCAGAATCCGCACTGGCGAAGTTAATGAATCCGTAACCTCTAGACCTCCCATTCACTTTGTTTGTCATGACTCTTGCTGCAGAAGCAAAGACACGACAAGACTTTTGTTAAATACTGAAAATGATTATAGAACGTATTAACAATAGTCACCAAGATAGTTAAGTCCCAAGGCAAGCCAAAGCAAACACACAAATACCATATTTTGCAAATGTTTATCAACACATCAAATCATTCATGATATAATAATGACTAAGACAGCTTAAACTCAACCACACGTCTTTGAATGGCTTAAACGTTTTAATCACACACTCTATTGTACAACAGTGAAAAGAAAGATTGACAAGATCAATGGGCTTACCCTCTGTCACTCCATTGAAGCTAGAGAAAGCGTCCTTCAAGGACTGGTCGTCAGTTCCGGGCGATAGACCTGGGACCAAAAATTAACAGTGACCAAAACATTCAAACTGCTATACAATAGAAAGCAAATATACAGTAACGAAGATTCACAACTTCAAATAGCAATGAAATAAAACCATCTGAATAGGAAGATATACTTACCACCAATGAAAAGTTTTGTGGACATGTAGCGGAGAGAACCGAGCATTGATGTCAATGGAACGTTTCTGTTTTGTTTCAAGTGACCGCCGAGTTTCGTGCAGAAAGCCATTTTTAGATCTCTGGAAAAGATAAACCCAGTAAACTAAGTCAACTAAACCCATTTAAGCTAAGAAACTCAAAGCAGATTCAAGATGTATAGACTCCATATAGCCAGAAAACTATATCAACAAAACAGTTACATTCTTCAGCTAGACAGAGACATACTAAGAACATCACCAAATAGAAAGCATATTCCAATTGAGAAACCAAAAGAAAAAAAAGAGAGGCGAAAATGAGAGAAACGAAGTAAACTACTGTTGGAGAGGCCAAAGCCTGTAAATTCCTACAATGATCTTCGACTATTCTTAACTAAAAGTCCAACTAAAAGTATATTTAGTTTCTAATCATCAAAATAAACCTCACACAAACATATTAGTTCTTCCTTCCTAATCAGTGACAATTGAGAGAGTTTAACGGAACTAGTTTCATGGATTGACAGAAACAAAAGCTCAGAATCCTTTACATTCTGGGGGAAAAAAAAAAAAACCACAAGACAACGAGAGGAGGATACAGCAAGAATAATAAAATCACCGAATTCACGAGTGTTGATTGTATCATCAATTTGAAACTCGTATCAATGAGATCAAACTAAATCAACGAGGAGAACGGCAAATCCAAATAATTTGGTAAGTAAAAACGCTCGAATCAAACGAAAAGTCACAATGAAATCAAAATTAACAGAGTTTCCATGGCACAGGAGAAACAAAAAAACAGAATCGAAAAAGGGAGAAGAAAGATATCATAAATCAAAGATTTGCGAACACAAGTTCCCGGCCATTTTATTCCAACATTGAAATCTAAAATTCCGATAAAACAACACATGAGCTACTTGACCAGGTAGACGACAGAGACAACGAAAGTAACAAGGAAATATAGAGAGAAGAAGACACCAAGACCTGGAAGCTCTCGATGGCTGAGAAACGTCGTCGTTGATTTCGCAGATTGTAGTAGACGACGCGAGAGAAGAAGAAGAAGAAATTCGTTAGGGATTGTATCGATTTGAACCAAAGCTGGTTCAACCAGCAGATCTGTGTCCCCGGTTTTTTAATTGGTTTCCCTGTTGTTTTTGTTCGGTTTAAGTCTAACCAAACGGCATCGCTTCAGCCAAAAACCAAACCCTCTTATAAATGACGTCGTTATCATGCTATCACCAAGACCAGATATTCTAAAAACAGACTTTTAACCATTAAAAATGCTCAGGGACAAACGTACCGAGGTCAGTGGCGAATCTAGGGTCATATTAAAATTTAATTATTTTTTTATAAAAAAATACATTAATTATTTTTATTTTGTCTTAGACAAGTCATATAAAAAGACAAATTAACTCATAAACAAACATTGACAAAACAATAAAAAATGATATAAAAAAAAACAAAATATTGGTCTAAGAATGGTAGAAAAAGAGGAATTTAAATGGGCTATGACCTAGAATAAGACTGAATGTAGAGGAAAAAGATGAAAGAGAATGGAGGGGATAAAACTGAAATGGGTGCAACATGAAATATCGAACTCCAGGAACCGGTGTCAACAAGGGACAATTCAGCCAACTGATCCAAATTAAACAATAATTTTACACCAATAAAATCTTTTTATAATATTTATACGGTGTCATGTGACACCATAAGCTTGAACGTGGACTCGCCACTGACCGAGGTGATCGTGAAATTGGTAACCACGCAGAGGAGTATTTTAGATCTATCTACTCAAGTGACAAGGCTCCTTGATTGTAAATATTTTCAAAGACTTCAAACCAACCGTCACAGCGGATATCAATCACACTCTCACCAGAGATGTTACAACGACAGAAGTTTTTGATGCCATTTGTGCAATTGAAGCTGATAAGGCTTTCGGACCAGACGGATTCACAGTTCGGTTTTACCAAGAATGTTGGGACATTGTTGGTCAGGATGTTACCAACGAAATCCTTCGTTTTTTTGCATCATCACGCATGGAAAACAATATTAACCATACAAATATATGTTTGATTCCAAAAATAAAAGCACCAGTAACACGATCCGATTATAGACCCATTTCTTTATGTAATGTCTTCTATAAAATTATCTCTAAAGTTCTTGTTACAAGGTTAAAAATATTCTTCAATACAATTATCTCCGAATCACATGCCGCTTTTGTTCGAGGACGGTTAATCTTTGACAATGTTATGTTTGCACATGAATTGATGCACTCTCTTAAAAATCGTAAACGCGTGTCACAAATATATATGGCTATTAAAACTGACATAACAAAAGCTTATGACACAGTCGAATGGGATTTTCTTGAGAACACTATGCGTGCTTTTGGCTTCAACGATAAATGGATCAAATGGATTATGGCAACTGTACGATCAGTCACTTTCTCTGTCCTTATCAATCGTAACCCACAAGGTCATATTGTTTCAGAGCGAGGCTTGAGACAAGGAGACCCTCTTTCCCCTTACTTATTCATACTATGTGCCGATGTGATGAGCCACTTGCTCGAATTCAGTGCTAAACAAGAAAAAATTAATGGTATAAAGATTGGTAATGGGGTCCCAAGGATTACACATTTTCTCTTTGCTGATGATTCACTGTTTTTTTGCCAAGAAAATGAAAACAAATGTTCAGCTATTAAGCAAATCTTTAAAGTTTATGAAGATTGCTCTGGTCAAAAATAAATCAGCATAAATCTATGATTACTTTTGGTTCCCGTATTCACGATACTAAACAGGACAGGCTGAAACGTGTATTGGGAATCCCGAACCATGGTGGTGGGGGCAAATACATGGGCTTCCGGAACAGTTTGGTCGCAAGAAAAGCGAAATGTTTAACAACGTCATTTCTCGGGTCAAAAACAGAACATCTTCGTGGAGTACTAAGTTCCTTTCTCCCACTGGAAAAGAAGTCATGCTTAAGTCAGTGGCAATGTCAATACCGGTTTACTCAATGTCATGTTTTAAACTTCCAAAACAAGTAATTTCTGAACTTAACAGCATCCTCACTCAATTCTGGTGGGAAAAAATGCCGACAGAAAAGGACTCCTTTGGGTCGCTTGGAAAAGGCTACATTATACTAAAAAAGAAAGTGGATTGGGGTTCAAGGATTTGAAACTATTTAACGACTTGTTACTTGCAAAGCAAGTTTAGAGACTCTTACAATGTCCAAACTCTTTATTCTCCCGACTATACAAAGCAAGATACTTTAAAAGCGATCACTTGTTTGATGCTAAAGTTCGACAACATCAATCGTATGGGTGGGCTTCTATACTTTGTGGTCTCGACCTTATAAAGAAAGGATCTTGATCTATCATTGGAGATGGCAAAGAAACGAAAGTTTTCTCTGATAACTGGCTTCCTTCTCACCCTCCATGCCCTGCGGAAGGAAGCAATGGAAACGATGACCTGCTTGTTAATGATTTGTTTACATCCAATTGCACAAATAAACAATGGGATGAGACTGTGTTACATACATATCTCTCGGATGCTGATGCTGCCTTAGTTAAAACTTTATACTTGAGCCAACGCAACAACAAAGATCGTATTTGTTGGAATTATACAAAAAATGGCGAGTATTCTATGAAATCCGGATATTGGTTCCTCCGACATACTCCTGAGTTTCTTCAATTTGCTCCTCCAATTCCTCATGGTGATCCAACCCTTAACAAAAAATTTGGAATCTCCAAATCATGCCTAAAATAAAACACTTTTTATGGCGAATTCTCTCACAAGCGATTGACACTACTACACGGTTACAGAGCCGGTGCGTGGCTATAGATAATACATGCCTTAGGTGTGGATTAGAACCATAAATAATCCAACACCTTTACTTCGACTGCCCGGTGTCAATATCAACATGGAGGCGCTCTAATACACCATTTCATTTTCTAACCACTCCCGTTCATGATACTGAAACAATGTTTGGAATGCTACTTGATGCACAATCAACAAACACCATGTCTGAAAATGATAAATTATTATCGTTTTAGATTCTATGGCGTATTTGGAAATCTATGAACAACTTAATTTTCAGCAAAATGTGTGTTAGGATAGGAAGAGATGAAAATAAAGCTCTTGCGGACGTGGCAGAATGGATTAGATCAGTTTCTACACAACGTCAACCAGAAACACATTGCTCTCCAAACAAGGTTTTGAAGCGCCCTGCCTTAGGCAATCTTAAGTGCAACTATGATGCAGCTTTCAACTTACACACACAATAAGCTACTGCTTGCTGGATCCTTCGAGACTCGGCCGGGCATAGCAAATATTGGGGTGCAATCCATCTGGGATCGACAACAACAAGCATTGAAGCTGAAGGCAAAGCACTACTTTGTGATATACAAAATACATGGTCGATGGGATACGACTCTATCTGCTTTGAAGGTGATTGCCAGTTTCTGGTGAACTTGGTTTCTAATAAGGGCCACGACATTTGTATGTCCAATCTAGTCAAAGATATTCAATCATGCTTGCTTAAATTTCAAAATGTCAAGATTAATCATGTAAAAAGAGAATGTAATAGTGTAGTTCATGAATTAGCTCGGTTAGGACCGCCAAACGGCTTATTCTTTTCCGGATCTGTTTATCCTCCTTGTTGGACAACACAACTTTTGTATCCCGACTATATCAATTCCATATAAATAAATGTGATATTGCAGAAAAAAAAAAAAAAAAAAATCTCGCCTACAAAGGATCGGTTTAATTCCTGGTTATCTTGTTAAATATCGGTTATCAAGCATTTTTTGGTTTACCGAATTAAGGGTTTCCGGCCCAGAGCCTCATTGGGCCACAGACAGGCAAAATAAATTAGTCCCATTTGCCTTACCACATTGCATGGTTCCTAAAGACGAACCATCTCATAATTTTTTTTTTTTTTTTTCATCTCATAATATTTAATTATTTACTTGTGCGGTTGTGCCTTATATTTGTTAGGAAACTTTGTGCAAGTAAATAGAAAAGATAAAGCTTTTGTTTCATGATGATTCATGTTCATTATATTGATAATATTGCATTTTCATAATTAATGAAGAGTCATTGTCTTGCCTTGGCACATGGGCAAGAGACCCATCCCCCATATATTGCAATAATTTCTTAGCATTTCTTTGAAAATTAAGCAAATATAATCTATGAATTTTCTTTTGTAACAATTTTATTTTTTGTATTTTCATGAACTTGTCTACGCCCGACATATCAAATCACTCAATCCTCATTTTTTCTCCAAAACAGGTTCGAAAATTCTTTCGAGATCGCTTAGGGAATAAATTTATTCACACAATTTAATATCACATATGAATTGCATCACGATATCAGTACGTACGTCTAGATTATTCCTTGCATTGATTAGAGTGGTAAAAAAAGCATGTCGATTTTATATGCATGCATATGCATTATGCATTGGGTCCAGAAGGGATAGAAGAAGCATGTTGGTCCATGTTCGCAGCACCACCATATCCATATTTTTCTATCGTCAATTTACTTTCAAGACTCTCTAAAATCAAAGTTCACGTAATTTAACGTTGTATGGTACATTTTATTATATATTTCTTATAAAAAAAGTATTGAATAGTCATTTGACAAACAAAAAAACAAAGTATTGAAATGTCATTATCTCATCATAATTTCCAATCTGCCGACATTTAACAAAAATCTACGAACCACGCACTTTGATAATGCAATATGGATATATAAAAAAAAAACAAGTGGGATAATTAAACTTACCAAAAATTATAACAAGACAAAAAAAAAGGAAGATAATGTGCGCTAGAAAAATTGAGTGACAACGACCACACACTAATTTACAATAAAAAAAAAATTACTCTGTAAGACTTCGATTGGTTGCATCATCGTATCTAGTTCTAGTTCATATTTATAACTGGAACTAATTACTTCATGCTCAGAATTAATGTTACTTAGTGTACCTCTCCAACATATTCTACTAATTTTATACAAAGAGTCGTCCACACAAGCTCAGCCATCCACAAACTTCCATGCAACATTTTTCAACATTAGTTGAAATCAATATTCTAATCGTATTACATCACATCTCTAGTATCTTTAAATAATTACCTGAAAAAAAAAATGTGGAAGAATCCAAATTTGAAGTAGGATCATGGATGATGTTAAGTACTTGTTCCTGTTTTAAATAAACTATTATATAAAATCTGGGACGATGAAGTGTGAGATTTAATCTTTCACATCGAGCAACACGATAAAACCCAATAAACATATGACACATTTATACATATATATATATATATATATATATATATATTTATATATGATTGCATGAAGATAGTTACAGATATTTTCATGCAACAATAATTGAGGAGATGATGGGATAAAAAAAAAACTAAGAAAGGATAAAAAGTATCTTCTCAACAAATGAGAAAGAAACCTCTTGCCGACAAAATAGAGAGAGAGATTGAGAGAGATTTGTGAAGAGAAGAAGGGAGTGACCGGAGTGTGTTATGTGTAGTGTGAGACTGTGAGTTGTGTGAATGGTCTTTTTCAACTTGCAAAAAGCCAATTTTTCTAGATAATTGCTAATTGGTCAACAAAACCAATGTCCCTTTCAGAGCTACTGAATTGGGAAACGGGCTTTTTGGCTAAGGTAAATCTCCCATCTTAATTTATTGGCTATTTTCGAGTTATTTCTTTTGCTCGGTTATATTATTAACTTCCATGATTTTTCTATCAATTTTCGTTAAGAGTTACAAGTTACAAGAACAAAATGATTAGAAGAGGTTTTTTTTACTTACTTAAGATATTTTCGTAACTCTTACTAATTTTAAAATTTACTGTGTGATTGCAATTCAATGATAATTTAGAAAACAGAACTTAAAATATGGTATTGAGAATCGTTTAAAATATTTACCATTTCATTATTGGCAAATGCGGGAAAAAAAAACAACAACTTTCGCGCCGAACAAAACTAAAGTACTAGAAAAACAATTGATTCATGCAAGTGAATACTTAATAATGTAGATGTAAAAATTAATTATACTTATAAAATGAGGCTCATAAGTCAAGGTATTGCAGCTGAAGATCAGCAACTATTTACAAATGCTATGAGTATTATATTTATCTACATTTTAGTTGAAACAAATGATCGTTTAATTCTCTCGCTGAACGTGTACACTCTTTGAATTTGACCAATGTAATAGATGATAGATCGAATGGTTTAAAAATTTGGTGGCACTACATACTTTGGATTAATTTTAACTCAAGATAGTTGGTTATATAAAAAGAAAGAAAATTAAAGACGGATCTAGCTAGGTCTTATTCCTCTAATTACATTATTCCGTTGCAGATCTTAGGATTCGATAAGTATGGGAAAAAGAAAATACAAGTAAATTAAGAGTGAAGAATTTATTGCCACATTTAATGCTCAACGTGTTAGTTATATCCCTAACTACAACGACCATGTTAACGTCGTTATTTAAAATTTCAATCATCATAACCCACTTGCATCTTAGTGTTGGTGTAACTTACACACACGTGTTATTTTTAGAAGATTATGAATTTTAAGAGATTGTGTGGTTCTTTAAAAAAATATTGTTATTCAGATTTTTAAATGTTTTCTTTAATTTTATGTTATTCAATCAAAAATTTGTAAAAATAAATCAAATTCAGTGTTGTTGAAAATATTTTAAATAGTAGATTTTAAGAGATTTGGAGTTAATTTAAGATGTTTTGATGGAGTTTACTAGTTAAAAATATAAAAATTTAAATCTCATGGTTTTAGGTGAGATTTGATATAACTTTAATAACAAATTATAACAACTTGCATAATTCAACCAAATCATATAAAAATTCATTAAAACTCAAATCAAATGTTAAATCGAATACACCCCTATAGTATATATATATATATATATATATATATATATATATTGTATTTTACAATATTTTGAAGATTTTTTATAAGCCTTTCTTATTATCCTATATATTTGCATATCTATATGCTTCTCGTGTGTTATTTTCTTTTCTAAATTAAACATTCATTTCCATTCACTTATTTTATACTGCTAAGTTTTTAGTCACATTGTCAAGTGACTAATAAGTCTAATATATAGCAGGTTTATATATAAACTTGTTATTAGCATGTAACATATGTAAACCTGTTATTAGCATGTAATATATGTAAACCCGTTATTAGCACGTTACATATGTAAACCTGTTATTAGCAATTATATAAACCTGTTATTATATACGTAAACCTGTTATTAGCAATTATATAAACCTGCTATTAGCATGTAATATATGTAAACCTGTTATTAGTTTAATTAAAGAGAAGAAATCAGTTTTTACATGCGTTTAAGTAATAAGAAAAAAACAGATTTTCACTTGCTTTGTTTTTGACTTTTTCACTCTCTACTCGTCCAGATTGATGTTATAAGGGCATGTACATCAGAGACATTAAAAGATCTAATAACATTATTAAAATAATAAATCCTAAGATTAAAAATTCAAAACTGATAAAAACTGTTTAATATAAAATTTATTTTTGGGTTTTAAACATCCTTCCATAACTAAAGTGTCTTAAAACATTAAACTTATTTAAATTTAATCAAAAAAATAATTTTCAGACACCCACTTTTAAAGTCTCCAATGCACATGCTCTGAGTTTCTCATATCTACGGCTATTACGCCTGGAAAGATTCCACCTTTGTAACGCTAATACTAAAATTAAATAAGCAATGAGCATAAAGGTGATATGAGCATATGATACCCCAATTGGTTAATTAACTTTTTGGCTTTTGTCCACAGCTGGTAAAAAGAGAAATATGTTATCTTCTTAGTGATCGGATTATTGAATACTTTTCACTTTAATAATTTCTTTATGAAACTATGTGACTGGACTCTGAATTTCCAAAACCTTACAGCTTTTCTTCCTGACAAAGCAATCATTTACTGCTACGTCAGCTCTATCGTATCTATCGACTTTTTCAATTTTTGTTGTAATCGATTTTATTCTTGTTCTAGGCTCGAGAATTTTGTTCGCAACATTTTATCAAATTCAATTCCAAATAATAGCACAATAGTACAAATCAATATGGCTACACATCATGATTAATACCATATTGTTTATCTCTATTATGAAAAATAATCGATAATTTTTTGCAATAAGATCATGCAATTCTACCACATGCAAAATATCTAGACAATTCAAATCAAATCACCAAATGATTATCAGGCGGCTGGTTTAAACCGAAATCCATAATCTTTCTCGAAAATGAAATAAAATACAATTACAAAAAATTGAAATAAAGTATTATTCTAAAAAAAGTCTTAAATGAAATAAAATATTATTCTTAAGAAAAAAAAACAAATGATTCACGCAAAACGTTTGTCTACTACAATTGTAGTAGAATCGAATCCAAAGTCGTAACAAATTCTATTTAATTTTATACCAATATATTTAATATAATATTTTTTCCTTCTTGAATATGTTAGATATTTCTTTAACAAAAAAACTAGATCTTAATTTTTTTTTCAGCTACTTTTTCTCTTTTCTTGTATATCACCAGTTTGCTAATTTACGCATTGGATTATTTGGAAAATACGACACTGCTATCTACGAGACTAACGAATGGTTTTAGCGTTCTTATCATTTACAGATTTGATTTGCTATCCCTAAAATTCAGACCCAAAAGAATATTCTTCGATTAAACTTTTCGACATTTGGCTTTTTACAAAATACTTAATATACACGATAGTTTTGGTTGAATAAAACTCATATTCCATATTTCAAAATATAGAAAACGATCCAAATCATTCACACTGTATAACCGTACCGACAAAGAGTTCCATTTTCAACGAAAAAACCTTCGAAGGGACAAAGATAGGCGACTCCACGGCTTTATCAAGTCGCTTTCAAATTATTGGTAATTAATTTCAATTTTAATTCTCGAAATATGGCTGAGACCACCGACACTTTTTTTTTTTTTTTTGTCATTTTGCTTAAAATTTTTCGCCCTTTCACCGAATCTTCCCAATTCCGGTAAGTAAATGGCTAGCTAAGTGTAAGTTAACTAGGAATGTCATCACTAAGGGGTAAAAGGATGTCCCTGTTTTTAATGCTGGAAAATATATTGCAAAGAGATACGTCACAGTTCGATATAAGATTTTAAAATATTAAAAAACTAAACACGGAAATATTACCATCCAACGTGAAAATTAGTAATAAATCTTTCATTAAACTCTTAAAAAGATAACCGAAAAATATTTTTTTAAATATATAACATTTTTTTTCTGTTTTCCATTTTTTCGTAAAGAAAAAAAGAAAAAATCCGAGGAAAAAGTGTAAAAAAGATGGATAGAGAATCAATTGAGTTTTTAAAAAAAATTCTTACTTTAAAATTGAATTTTATATATTTTTTAAAGATGTATAACAATACCACAGTTTGTTTTTGTGAAGACACTTAAAAACTTGAAAACTTTTACAAATTAGTTAAAAGCTTCCTGAAAACATCATCTTAAAACCGACTGTTTTAAAAAAGAAAAAAAATTGTTTTAGACGAACCCGTCCCCAATTCGTTGTATCTTATTTTCTAAAATAGATTGGTGAAAACCCTCCATATGCAACATAATTCAAAGTTACAAATTAGTTTGAGATATTTATAAATGTTTTACAACGTAATTTCATCAAAAAAATTACAATGAAATCATCGTTACAAATCCACAGCAGCTTATATTGCTACGACATTTTTCATTTTAAATCAGTTGCAAATTTTTTCTTTTTGGAAAATTGCGCAACCAATTCCACCCCAAATAGCGATATGCCATGGAAAAATGCATTTTAAAAATATAATTTTCAATCTAAAATCTAGATTTCTTATAATGATATATCATATAAACCTTGAACTAATTAGCATGAATGTTTTTTTCCTTCCATTAGCCGTTTCGTTCAACCACCATTGTCGGATGGTCACAAAAGCCAGACCACATCTTAAAAGCCAAACCAGCCTCCTCTACACCGGTTGGTTTTACAAAGATTATCTAAATTAACATCCAATCTCTGAAATCGTCAAAGATTTGTGCCAACATTTCAAAACTCAGCAAAATTTTCTTTACATCCGTACTTTTCACGTGGAAGTTGGAACCCATAGTTCGTTCTACAAATTTGGTTGTTCATGCGCCATAAATCGTTCAGCCTTAGTCTGATAATTGGAATATTTGTCTTGCACACACTCAAAAACCATTTGCCTCAACCTGACATTCATGACTGTATTGAAGATCGAGGTCGTTATAAGTATACTCTAGTAACTAGGCAGATTTTATGTTAGATACATCCCATAAACAAACATAGCTTCTATAAACACATATAGGTTATATAATTAATTAACTTAAAATAAAGTAGATTTAAGCTGATCTTGGAGTATATAATTAATCCTGGAAGGTTTTTTCGGTAACATGCCTTTACATCCAAATTGTTACAAAATAGTAAAAATACATATATATATATACCGATCTTTAACATCAACGAAATTATTAATAACAGATAAATTGATAAAAAAAAAAAATACTTTCTTGTTATGGTTGTCCTTTGAAACAGTTGAAAACTAATTAGCACGAGCTTCTGCAATAAATGAAGAACATGGTGAATCGTCTACGAAGGCAACGAACGAGGAGGCTTGGGACTCACTTTTAGAGACCAATGCAAAACGAAGTCAGTTTCAATAAAAATATATTACTTAACAATAACGATAGAATCTCGAGAGATATACATAATCCCACATATTTTAAAAATTTTGACAGCTTACAATTCTGACTCCTCGACCAAATTTTTTTTATATTTATTAATGTACTGCATGAACTACTATTTTTGTTATTTGCAAAGACTTGCTGTCTAAATATCAGCAAGTTGAATGTCTCGTAATTAAAAGAGAATATAAATGAACGAAAAAGAAAGAAAAAAAGTAATAACGAGGGACCTATACAATAACGCATCCAATGAAAGAAGTTTCGAATTAGATCATTTAAAAGCAATGATATGATTACTATTAAGAAACCACATGTTTTCTCCTCTCTTAACTTTTACACCCCCAAATTTTTTTCTTCTGATTTTGAAATTTGACCTAACATCTTTTTCAACTTGTCCATACACTCATTTCTTTTCCTATCTTTTCTTCTATAATATCACATGTATAAAGTTTGAATTGATATCATATCATTTTATTAAATTCGAGGATATCAGGGTTAAAGCAAGCCATTGATCTGATTTGTTTTCTCTGGATTTTTACTTCTAAAGTACTGTTTTGGCTCTACTGTTTTTGTAGTAAGTTTAGAAGTAAAGCGAAGATGGAACTTAATTTGTCTTTTTTTACTTTTAGATGATGATGCTTAACTTATTCGCTTTTTGTCGATTTTTCGAACGTTCCTCCCATATTTATTTTCCCAAAATATAGTTAATAATTTTTATGGTAATTCAAGTTAGCATAGCCTTTGCTGGGAATGAATATTGGTGGATTCAAGCTTAAAACACAATGCTTAGTTTTGCTACAAATATACCCCAAATCACGAATAAATAGTTCTTCATTTTTTCTCTCTTCAAATTCAGACTAACAATATTAGGTAATCGTCCCCTAGAGATTAGTCTGATCCTTCCATATGTATGAGATTCTTTGAATTAACAAAAATTTTTTTACATAGTCATCTATATTGATAGGAAACACATTATAGATATATATATATATATATATATATATATATATGAAAAGTACTTAAAAATAATAATTTAAGGGTATAAGTAGTATAATATTACTCACAAAGAACTTATCGATTTCGAACTCGTTACACTATCTGTAAAATCGATTTTATAGTTAAAAGTCGAGAAACAAACTGTATAAATAATTATGCAAGTCTATATACTATATATTTGTTTGAATCCATAGATCATTCATGTCAATGTGATAAGTCGATAGCTCATGGTGATCTGTTCAGATCTCTTAAACATTAACTTTTCAGCTTCAAGACTATATATAATTTTTAGTTTGTTTTTTTGCGTAGAATATAAGCATGTTTTGAAAACGCGTAGACTATCAACAAGTCGGTTATTTTACCATTTTCTTGCTTTTGTCCTAAAAAAGGCTTCATTTATTTCCACCTGTACTGTTCTTATATTAAGCTGAACCCACCCCAATTTCACAATATATGATTATAAAACTTAATTTGGGGAGGAAAAACAAAAATAAGTCAGCAAATAAAATTGGTCCAAATGTTCACACATAAAAAAAAACACATGTGAAGAGAAGTCACATGGGGCACTCTCCTGTCACTGTCTCTTATACACATCTAGATGTGTATAAGAGACAATGGGGCACTCTCCTGTCATTTCGTCCCACCACAAGACAAACCGAAGTGGGGTTGTCCTCTTGCTTAACCAATGTGTTAAAATTCCTTAATTATTTGAATCATTTGGTTATATACTTTGACAACGAAGGTCCATATACTTTACTTATATTATTGTTCTTAACAAAAAAAAAAACACATAATTGAAGTATGCACACTTTACTGCTAAGTCATAGAACAGTCACTACTATTTTATTTAAAAAGTCCAATTAGTTAGTTCTTGTTTTATAAATCTCAAAGATTATCTTAATTTCTTCTTTTTTACGTCTCTCAAATAATGTACTTCTTTTATTTTATGGAACATTAATGTTGTTTTAACATATTTTACAATAGATTAAGAAAACATTTAAGTATATTGAAATGTATTTAGTTTAACATACCACCTATTAAAATGAAATAACTTAAAGTTTGTTAGATTCATTTGAATAGGGGGAAATTAGGTATTTACTCTAGAAATTCATTTTGAAATTCTTAAACAGCAATTTAAAAAAAAAAGGTTTTGAGCTATAATGACATTTTCTTATGAAGCGGAAAGAGTAATATCCTAACAATGATGGTGATTTTTGTAAGATACATTTGATATCATGAGACTTATTTACTTTATATATAGATTGTCTTTAATTCATTCATAGTGCATGTTGCTCTGAATATCACATCTTATTTCTACCATATTTATTAGCTTTAAATAAAGTATTTCAGTTAAAATTATTTATGTTTATATTTATGAATATTTTATGAAATTTAAATTTTGATCTTTACAATTATGAAAAAAAAACTATATAATAAATGAAAATTTGTCTGAATACAATATGAAACTTTTTTAAAAAATCATAACATACTGTATTTCTAAAGATAGAGAAAACGACAAACTTTGACATCTAGTAGTAATGAAAAAAACACACTTAATAGTTAATAAACAGATCTTGACCATACAAATAAGTTAAGACTTTTTTTTCTTATAAAGATATATCAAAAGTAAACTCTGTAAGAAGTTTCCCATATAGTATACTAATGGAGAATAATCTAACTCTCCAATGTGTCATAAGCCTAACTTGCACATTCTTCTTATATTTCGGGTAAAACCACACACACTCGTGTTAAAAAAAAAAAAAAAAAAAAACAACATCACCATACAATTACAACAGTACTTTTTGTTTTTGGGTAAAATACAACACTACTTTCTTTATTTTATTAGTATATAGTTTAGTACAATTTAACTCGTTTATCTTTATTACGGGAAAAGTGGTTCCCGACCAGCAAAATTTCTCTCTTTCTCTTTATAATCATCAGATCGTTCCTTCACTTAGTTTCAGGGCTCGAATAAAGAAACTCTCTCAAACCCTCTAAACAAAAACAAAGCAAATATATATTCATTTTTCCAAGTTTAGATTTTTTGATCGAGCCCATTCGATCGAAAGAGAAAGAATCCACAGACAAATATATAAAACCAGTTGAGTATTCATATCAAAAAGACGAAAATGCCACTGTCGGCGACGGCGGATACAAGCAAGACGGTGAAGCTGGAGAGGTACAACAGCTACCTCCGCAAGATTCACAGCACGAAAGTTCTCAACGCTTCTTCCAAAGTTCTTTTCCGAGCTACCCTCCTCGTCGCTCTCGTCCTCGTCCTCCTCTTCGCGATCAACTACCCTCCACTCTCCGATAGCCGCGCCGCCGCAGCACACCATCTCCACCGCCGTAGCTTCTTATCCACTGGGATCTTTTCCTCTTCCTCTCACGGCGAAGGAGCCGCTTGGGAGAAGCGCGTGAGACAATCCTCAACCGCGAAACGACCGCACGGTCTCTCCGTCCTCGTCACCGGAGCAGCCGGATTCGTCGGGTCACACTGCTCAATCTACCTTAGAAAACGCGGCGACGGAGTTCTAGGATTCGACAACTTCAACGATTACTACGACCCGTCGCTCAAAAGTGCAAGACAAGAGCTTCTTGAGAAGAACCAAGTGTTCATCGTCGAAGGAGATCTCAACGACGGTCCTCTCTTGCGTAAGCTCTTCGATGTCGTCCCTTTCACTCACGTCCTCCACTTAGCAGCTCAAGCCGGAGTTCGCTACGCGATGAAGAACCCTCAATCTTACATCAGCTCTAACATCGCCGGTCTCGTTAACCTTTTCGAAGTAGCTAAAGCGGCTAATCCTCAGCCTGCGATCGTATGGGCTTCGTCTAGCTCCGTTTACGGGCTCAACACCGAGAACCCTTTCTCTGAAGAGCACTGGACGGATCAGCCGGCGAGTCTCTACGCCGCGACGAAGAAAGCAGGGGAGGAGATTGCACACACTTACAATCACATCTACGGTCTTTCTTTAACCGGTCTCCGGTTTTTCACGGTTTACGGTCCTTGGGGGAGACCGGACATGGCTTACTTCTTCTTCACCAAAGACATACTCCACGGGAAATCAATCGACATTTACAGGACGCAGGACAATCAAGAAGTGGCGCGTGACTTCACCTACATCGACGACATCGTTAAAGGATGCGTCGGCGCGTTAGACACGGCGGAGAAAAGCACGGGAAGCGGCGGTAAGAAGCGAGGACCGGCTCAGCTCCGGGTTTACAATCTCGGGAACACTTCTCCGGTTCCGGTCGGGAGATTGGTTTCGATCTTGGAAGGGTTGCTGGGGACGAAAGCGAGGAAACATCTCATCAAAATGCCGAGAAACGGTGACGTGCCTTACACGCATGCGAATGTGAGCTTGGCGTATAGAGATTTCGGGTATAAACCAACGACGGATCTCGCGGCGGGGTTGAGGAAGTTCGTCAAGTGGTACGTTGGTTATTACGGGATACAGCCGAGGGTAAAAAAGGAAATTTCTCACGCCGAAGATTCCGCTTGATATATCTCTTTCTCTCTCTCTATCTCTTGCCTCATCATCATCACATGCGAAAAAAAGAAAAAAGAAAAAATCATTTTACAGGGACAAATTTCTGTATTTTTCTGTTCTTATTTTAAAAATGCCAAAAAAAAAAAAATCATAAATGTTTTTGTGGTGGTCCTTTTTTTAGGGGGATCATATAGTGTGGGAATTAAATTGTTTAACAGCTGTATGTTATAATAGAAAGATATATAGAAAAAAGTGAAAGGGGAGAGAAAAAAAAAAAGGGGGGGGGGGTAGAATTGGAAATATATGTGGGTTTGTTATGTAATAAATGATTTGGGTTATGATCTTGCTGGAAAGTGTTTAGAGCAGATCTTAGCCGTTGGATTTTTGTAACAAGGAATGAAACCTGTGATCAATTACCAACTGTAACATACAGTATATTTTCATTCTCTTTTTTTTTTTATAATCTCTTTGACTTATTTACTTTTTATTTTTAATGTGTTTTTTTTCTCTGCTATTTCATGTTTAAAATGGGATTTGATTTCGACAAAAATAATCAAGAAACTGTATTAATCCGAATCGCAATAAATCAAAAAGGAGAAAAGGAGAGGACCCTATTGGCATTGGATGATTGGACTCCATTTTCGTTATCGTTATCCTCTTTTACCTTTATGTTTTTTTTTGTCTGCAAATTTTTGATAAGTCGATAAATAATACTAAAAAGCTTGGGTAGTTATTGAGATATTCTCTTTTGAAGATATAATAAATGTTCTCATGGGGGCATCAGAGATATCAGACTTTTTTCTTTTTTCTTATTTTTTTATAGTGGATATGCTTAATTAATGGATCAATTTGGTTAATATACCAAAGCAGATTTTTTTTGTACAAAGTAACCAAAATGTCAAGAGAAAAATAGAAAGAGATAGAGAGATAAATTGGTTAGTTTGTAGGTTTTGGTTTATTTTGTGATTATTGAACAAATTTTCTCTTAATTAATAAACCAAAAATTTGACAAACGCTTGTTTCTTTTTCTTTGTGCCGTGGAGCTCAAAAAAAGAGAGAGAAGACCATCATGAATCATAAAGCTCACACGCGCTTTTGTAGTCTTTTTCTTTTTGATAGTGGGCTTCTTTATTGGGCTTTGTTCTTTTTGTTGTTGCTAGCCCATATTTGTTCTTCATCCCTTTTTAGACTCTTGATTGTTTCCTCTTCTCGATGACCAGATATAGATATATATTTGACGCTTTCTACGGATTTGTTACACCCCACAACTTATATAATGTAGATACCATCTTGAAGCTCAATATTCTTCGTTTTAGGAAATTAAATTGCTTGTAAACAAAAGTCATATATAGATAGATTATCAAGGACATCAGAGTCAGATATCAAACTTTTTTCGATCAATTCTTGAATACTCACAAGAATGAATCTTAAAGCACCAAACAAAAATATAATAAATTCGAAGACCACAAAATGGTACATAAAACGAAAAAAAGGTTTTAAACATCGAATTAACTCGATGCAAAATAGATTGCAGAAAATGGAGCAACAATAACAAAAACAGGGTTAACTAAGTTCATCAAAAACCAATTAAGGTTTTGTTTGTTGTAGTAACAAAGAAGAAACAAGCTAACTAATTATTAAAAAAACTGGATGCTCTCTCTCTCTCAAATCCTTTGTGATGTTAGTACTTAGTAACCACCACCAGCTCCACCACCATAACCACCACCACCACCATATGATGATCTCGGGGCACTTGGTCTTTCGTTCGCAAGGTTCACACGGATGTTCCTACCATCCAGCTCCTGATCAAACCCAAAACCCAAAAAACCAATAAGAGAAGAGAAGACTTGTAGAGACAGAACAATCAATAACAGTATGCATCATCGGTATTGATTTTTTTCCTAACCTTCCCATCCATTTCTGTAATGGCATTGTTTGCAGAACCTTCACTGTCATAGCTGACAAATCCAAAACCTCTCGACCTCCCTGTCTCTCTGTCTGAAATCACAATTGCTGCACAACCAAAGCCACAACTTTCGAATGAGTAATATTACCATAATCAACAACATTACAAAGTCCCTAGGCACTACAAAGTACAAAGCTAAACACTGATACCATCTCACAAACGTTCACCATCAAACTAAATCATCATTCCATCGTATAAGACTAAAACTAATTGAAACATTCTTGAATTGGTTTTCATATACATGTAGTCACATATAGCATCTTTAGAACCAATCCAAACGAAAACAATACTCCATGAATAGGAGATAGAACCAATAGCTTACCTTCTGTCACTTCACCAAAGTTAGAGAAAGCTTGCTTTAAGGACTCCTCATTAGTATTCCATGAGAGACCTGAAAGCAAATGCAAACAAACAAAACATTCAAAAAACCACATAGCAGTGAAAATAATAAAACTTTCAAGCTACAAAACCAGTAACAAGCAAGGGAAGATATCTAAAAAACTTACCACCAACAAAAAGCTTGGAGGACATGTAACGGAGAGAGCCAAGCATAGATGTCACCGGGACATTTGAGCTCTGAGAAACCCCTTGCCTCAAGATACCACTAAGCTTGTTGCAGAAAGCCATTTCTAGATACATGAACACAAAATTTAACCCAGAAAACTAAAATCAACAATCCATAGCTAATCAAATCCCATTTCTAGATGTCTGTGCAGGATAAACATAGGAAACGATAATCAAGAAGCTATAAAACATCATTTCCGTTTCAATTCGACCACAAAGAATCCAAAA
This sequence comes from Alliaria petiolata, assembly GCA_020283515.1. NCBI lineage: Eukaryota > Viridiplantae > Streptophyta > Magnoliopsida > Brassicales > Brassicaceae > Alliaria > Alliaria petiolata. The sequence goes on from JAHZTW010000001.1 coordinate 203,695,075, forward strand.
ACTTAGATAAAAAAAAGCTCGAGCCATTACAAGAGCAGACAAAGATTCAATGAAAATCCAACGCACAAATGACAGATAACAACCATTTCTAAAGCTATGAAAGTGATTAAAGATATAAGGCAATACCTCAGCGAAAGCGAATGCCGAAATTAGGGTTTTTGCGAAGTAACAGTGACTGAGTAAAGGAGGCAGTGAGAGGATGAAGACAAAGTGTAGTAGGGTTTAAGGGATTTTATATACTGAGCTCAGAAACTCTCATTTTTTTCTTTAAAGATATTTTGTCTCTCACAAATTAATCACATGCGGTTGAGTGTATTGTATTAGAATGTACTAATAGTTTTATCCATAGGATTGATTGATGAGATGATAACAGAGTCAAAGTACAAATGAAAGAACGGTGGTCTATTGAATATAGAATGTAGCTGGTGTAGAGAAATAATTTTCCGGATTATCTTTCTTAGTAGCCACGTGGGCCACATCAACGCTTCCTACAGAAACATGGGCCAAAAGCCCATTACATGGTTGGATAAGAAAAGTCCATCTGTAACTTCAACAAGAATTGAAAAGATTTGTTAGCTTTTTTTTTTTGGTGGCTCCACATTGAAAGATGTGTTTAATTTCAATAGTATAATAAATTAATAATCTACAAATAAAGTGAGTGTTCAAATCCTGGTTAAAAGCAATGTTTTAAAACTCGTTAGCCAAGTTTTAGAACACAAGTAAAAAGTATCAAGTTTGATTGTTATTTTATTTTGCAGAATCAATACTATTAATTTGTAAAAAAAAATTATATAGGTTTATAAATGTCATTCTTTACAAACTATACTCTTTCTTTTCTTTGGTAAAACAGATTCTGTTAAAAATGATTAAACCAATGGAACAATGCATAGAATTACATTTTGCTAGAGTATTAATCTTACACGTACTTAATTAAATGTACAAATCCTATTTTAGCTTGTCAACCAAGACACAACTTTACATTACCATACGTACATGCAGTTTATTATTTGATAGATGTTCGACAATAAGTTGTATGTTGATGTGATCCCAACACACAAACCTACCATACGTGAAAAGTGGTTGGATCATGATTTTTGTAGTGTCATTCATTGCAGTTGTGTTATTAATAGTTATTGGACCAACCTAATTAATCTAAAGCAGTTCATAAGGGTACAACCTTATACTAATATTTATTGACCATTAATGTTCTCATCAATCTATACATATCAACTACGATATGCTGGAACGAATTAAAATGTAGCCAACTCTATAATTTCAACTTTTTGGTGCTATAACCAGTCATCTGCTTTCGTAAACTGAAATTCAGATATTCATTTGTTTGATCAATATGTGAATTATCGATGCAGAAGAAATATATATAAGCGATCATATCCAAATGCGGTTGGCTCAACAGGTTAATTAGAAAGAGGCTATTTTTAGTGCTACCGGTTCTGAGTTCGAGCTCTAGATGCATACTTAGAATATGATGATTATAACGTTTATCAGATGCTATTATCAGATGCTATTCCCTAGCCTATAAAAAGATTATAGGCGATCATATTCATACCAACATTGTTTACATATATATGCACAAACTTATAATAGCTAGTATATATGTACGTATTACTTATAATAGTATGTATATGTACTACATATTACGTGTAAATATGGATATAAGTATATCTACGCTTACCTACGCGAAACTAATGTTCGTAAGGATTGATGGCTGATGCAAAAATACATGTAGTCACGAGACCATCTAACACCATGGTCCATTATTTTAATATCCACCAACTATTGTTTTCCTTCTAGGAATATAAACAACTTTTCCGAAATTCTTAAGAAATACATAAATTGTGTTAGTTTAATTTGAAATGTAGATTAATATTCATTGTAGTAAATAATATGGGGGTGACTTAACACCTGTAAATTAATAAGATTAAAACAACGTTACTCTTTTATTTAAAACTAAGATCTGTGTTTAACTGCTATAGACAATCACATAAAAACTGTCTTCTACAAATACCATCAAATTAAAAAAAAAAAAAATTGAACGTTCAAAAGAGTACCTAAGAGAATGGTTTTGAGTTTGGACTTCATGTTTTGGATATCGATATCTATATTTTATCCATGTTATACTACTTATATCTAGCTAATTGAGAGATATGTGTAGATGAGATCTTTGGAAAACACATGTGAGAGAGAACTCGGATTGGTGAGTTATAATGAGGCTTCAATCTTGTAAATATTCGAATATGGATTCATAATTAATAAGTTCTGGCAAGAGGTAGACATCGTGACACCGTTAGTGTCGCAATCGTTAAATCTCATTTGATTTTCCAATTTGCTCTATTTTCTACTCTCTAACATATAAATAGGAAGATCAAGTCATTCTAAACTCATAAGAAACACAACAAGAAAACAAGGCAATTTCCGACGGAATGTTATCCGTCGGAAATTTCCGACGGAGTTATGACGGAATTGTGACAAACTAATAAACCGTCGGAAATCCGTCGGTAATTTTTGACGGACAAGATTCCGTTGGAATTTCATCGGGAATTTCCGACGGTTTTCCGACGGAAAATATCCGTTGGCTAATTCCGACGGAATTCCGACGGAATTGCGACCATATTGTGACAAAGTAAGAAACCGTCGGAAATCCGTCGGTAATTTCCGACTGAATCATATCTGTCGGAAATTCGTAAAAAGTTTCCGACGGATTTCCGACGGATTTTAAAGCCGTTTGAATATTATAGCCGTTATTTAGCCGTTAGATTATGTAAGAAATCCGTCGGAAATCCGTGAGAATTCCGTCGGAAATGTGCTGATATTTTCCTATAAATGCAAGTCCCCCTTCTCTCATTCACTAGAAGAACACCAAAAGAAAAAATATTTCATCTAAAATATTGAAAAATGTCTTCTTCAGATTCTTATAATTATTTTCGATCATGGATGGACAAGTCTCATCAAATTCCGGCAACGGGTCTTATCACGGAAGAGTACAAAGAAGGTTTGCAAGAATTCATGGGATTAGCGACGATGCAGCCGAAAGCAATAAAATCCGGTAAAATTTATTGTCCTTGTATAAAGTGTCGGAATCGTAGATTCATCGTGATAAGGGAAGTATGGTCACACCTGTATTGTAATGGATTTGTGGCGGGTTACAAGATTTGGTATTATCATGGAGAAAATGATACAATGGTGGATATTGCTAGTACTAGTGAACAATTTGTTGGAGATAGCTTAGAGGAACCTAGAACGGATCAGGTAGAAACTGTAGGTCATGTTCAGATGGTGAATGATGCGTTTCGTGAAAGTATACCATCGATTGCTGAGTATGGAGATAGAGGTGAAGAACCTAACTTAGAAGCTCGGAGGTTCTTTGATATGTTAGACGCTGCTAAACATCCGTTATATGATGGTTGTAGAAAGGGACATTCCCCTTTATCAGCTGCAACTAGGATGATGGGTATAAAGACGGATTACAATTTGAGTGAAGAGTGTGTGGATGCAATCGCAGATTTTGTGAAAGATATTTTGCCTGAAGATAATCTTGCACCTGAATCGTACTATGCGATACAGAAACTTGTTGGTGGCCTTGGATTGCCCTATCAAATGATAGATGTGTGCATCGACAACTGTATGCTCTACTGGAGAGAGGATGAAAACCGTTCGACATGTCGATTTTGTCGGAAACCTCGGTATAAGGAAACAAGTGGAAGAGTTCCAGTCCCACATAAACGAATGTGGTATTTGCCATTAACCGAGAGATTGAAGAGGTTATATCAATCAGAGCGCACAGCGGGGGCAATGAGATGGCATGCAGAGCATAACACAACAGATGGAAAAATTGATCATCCCTCAGATGCGAGAGCATGGAAACATTTTCAATCTGTGTATCCGAGTTTTGCGTATGAGGCAAGGAACGTCTACCTTGGATTATGTACTGATGGTTTCAATCCATTTGGAAAGCATGGGAGGCAATATTCATTGTGGCCGGTTATTGTTACACCTTACAATTTACCGCCAACTTTGTGCATGAGACGAGAGTTCTTGTTCCTTAGCATTCTCGTGCCTGGACCAGAGCATCCAAAGAGATCACTTGATGTGTTTCTCCAACCATTGATTTATGAGCTGCAAATGTTATGGGAGGATGGTGTTGAGGCGTTTGATGTTTCTTGTCAGCAGAACTTTCTCATGCGGTCAGTACTTATGTGGACTATTAGCGATTTTCCGGCATATGGGATGTTATCTGGATGGACAACGCATGGAAGGTTAGCATGCCCTTCTTGTCAAGATAACACAGATGCATTCCAATTGAAGCACGGAAGAAAAACGTGTTGGTTTGATTGTCATAGGCGATTTCTTCCAAGCGACCATATTTATCGTCGGAGCACAACGTTGTTTAGGAAGAACCGTCGAGTATTTGAGGGTCCACCTCCTCAGTTAGATGGAAATTATGCGTTGACTCAGTTCAGAGATTTTGGTGCAGAGAGGACCGTTGAATGTGGTGGTAACGGGCATTATCCTGTGAATGCTTGTGGGGACCTACATAATTGGCACAAGAAGAGTATTTTTTGGGACTTGCCTTATTGGAAGGACCATTTATTGAGGCATAATCTAGATGTGATGCACATTGAGAAGAATTTTTTCGAGAACATAATGAACACCGTTCTCAATGTCCAAGGGAAGACAAAGGACAACCTAAAGTCTAGATTGGACTTGCCAGAATTTTGTTCTCGTAGGGCGCTACATATTTCAGCGAATGGGAAGGCCCCGGTCCCTGCTTTTCGATTGGATGCACCTTCAAAGGATGTGTTTTTCGACTGGATTGCCGATAGAGTTAAATTTCCGGATGGATACTCATCCAATCTTCGTAACTGCATTGATCGTGGAGAAGGAAAGTTTTCTGGAATGAAGAGTCATGATTGTCATGTTGTGATGCAGCGTCTCCTTCCATTTGCTTTTGCCGGTCTTTTACCACGTAATGTCCATGAAGCAATTGCAGGTACAATTAAGAATTAAATATCTTATATATTTTTTTCAAGAATTTCATTAATATTAGTTTTAAATCGATCATTTCATAATATATTTCTCCTTAATGTAAACTTTGCAGGGATTGGTTCATTTTTTCGAGATATATCCGCGCGATCTCTTACAATAGACGGTATCCAAAACCTGGCGGACAGAATACCCGTAATACTTTGCAATCTAGAGAAGATATTTCCACCCTCCTTCTTTGATGTTATGGAACATCTACCAATTCATCTACCTCGAGAAGCAGAACTTGGGGGCCCTGTTCAGTATCGTTGGATGTATCCTTTCGAGCGGTATATGTTTCATCTCAAGAAGAAGGTGAAAAATTTAAGCAGAGTTGAGGGTTCTATTGTCGCGCAGAGCATCAATGAAGAAACCTCTAATTTTGCGGAGTTCTACTTTCCAACACAAGTTAAAACAAAGAGTCGAAGACCCGCTCGACATGATGACGGAGGCGAGAGACCAATATATCCGGTCTATGTTCCTAATATTTTCTGCCAGATTGGAAGACTTAGTGGAAAGGGGAAGAAGCGAAAGTTGTCAGCCGTTGAGCATAATCATTTGCATATGTATATTCTCACAAACTGCGACGAAGTTGAAGAATATGAGAGGTATTAAACCGAGCCCATTGAATATTTGATCTTCACATATATTCTGAAATAATTGATCATGTCATTTATATAATATATATAACATGTGTTGTTTACTTTCATAGGATCTATATGGCTCAAATGCGTTACAATCATCCACAGAAAACCGAGGAAGAGCTTATGAAGCTAAAACAAGAAGATTTTGGACGTTGGTTGCGATATTATGTAAGTGTAGAACTAATTATTTGATCTTAATTAACATATATATGTAAAATAAATGTTTTAATTATTACGAACTCATTTATGCAGGTTACGACAAAGTCCTCTGAAGGTCATTTATTTCCCACGTGGTTAGAAGAGTTAGTGCAATTTCCACTAACGGTCGCTCGGTCACATATGATGTATTGCACCCGGGGTTACGCTTTTAAGATTCTTCGAGATGATAGGAGCAGGCCGACTTCTGATTACGGGGTATCCACTCAATCCGGTGATCTTGTATACTATGGTGTCCTTCGCGAGATTTTAGAAGTTCATTATCCTGGAATGTTGGACTTGAGATGCGTTGCATTCTTATGCGATTGGTACGACCCATTAGATGGAAGTGGTGTGCGACACGACCAATTTGGTGTTACATCAGTACATGGAAGAAGACGACTCCAGACATATGATCCATTCATTCTTGCTTCACAAGCAGACCAGGTTAGTTTTATTAATTTCTGAATCTTTTAGAGATATAATTAATTTTTCATTTACATGATTTTGTTAATATTTAATTTTTATGGTGTATAGGTATGCTATATTCCCTATCCTCGAGTGAAAAACAAGCAAGACCCATGGATTACAGTGACACCGATTAACCCGAGAGGTAGAGTTTATGGGATATCTGAAAATGATCCTTTGCAACAAAATACTGTTGCTTTAGCTTCCATAGATCATTCCCTCGAAGTCGAGCTCGTAGTTGACTTCACTGTAGATGCGGACGATCGAATATTTGAGGATTCAGAGGAAGAAATTGATGAATTTGGAGAAGAATCTGATACGGCGTCTTCAGATGATTCATCAGAGTCAGGAGATTCAGAGTAGTTTTTTTTTTATCCTTGTATTGAAATAAACTTGTGTAAACATTTATTTTTATAAATTTAAAAGTACACATTAGTGAATTAAAAACCAAAAAAAAATATGAATCATACGTTTATAAACTTTAGTATGATTTGTAAAAAATTAGAGTGAAAACTTCATACACAAAACCACCTTTTAAAGATGCCGTCGGAAATCCGTGGGAAATTTCCGACGGATTTCCGACGGATATGAACATAAACATAATTTTACATGTACTCGGACAAATTGGATTTAAAACTTCATACCCTAAACCACAATTTAAAGAGGCCGTCGGAAATCCGTCGGAAATTTCCGACGGATTTCCGACGGCCTCTTTAAATTGTGGTTTAGGGTATGAAGTTTTAAATCCAATTTTTTCAAAACTCCTATAATAACTTTTTTATATGGTTAACAAATGTACAATATGATCTAAATGTAATCTAATACATATTTATTGATGTTTAGACAAAAATTTGAAATATGGTTAAGGAGTTAGTATAAGTGTTAGTATATAGTTATGTAAATGTTTTGGAAAATTATATGTTTGTTGTATTTTATTTTTTAAAACAATTGGAAAAACAAATTGTTTTAAGAATCAACATATTTTGTTAATGCAACATGTTTAGTATTGTTTGAATAACAAATTTTGCATTTATAAAACCCTAAACCCTAAATATACCCTAAAGCCGTCGGAAATTCGTCGGAAAACCGAAATCCGTCGGAAATCCGTCGGAAATTTCCGACGGATTTCCGACGGATCAAATTCAACGATCCGTGTGATGCGTTGACTAACCAATGGAAACGCATGCAACAAATATCGGGAAAACCGAAATCCGTCGGAAATCCGTCGGAAATTTCCGACGGATTTCCGACGGATTTCGGTTTTCCGACGGATTTCCGACGGCTTTCGGGTTTTTCGAGAAGGCGCGTCCTCTGGCCGCGTATTGATTATTTTTAATGAATTTTTTTAAATTCCGACGGATTTCCGACGGATTAGGTCCGTCGGAAATCGTTATATATACACAAAAACCCTTTCTTTTTCCCCCAGTTCTTCTTCTTCTCTTCTCCGCCGCATCTCCTTCTTCTTCTCTTCTCCGCCGCTTCTTCTCTTCTCCGCCGCATCTCCTCTTCTCCGCCGCATCTCCTCTTCTCTCCTTCGCCGCACCGCCGCTCCGCCGCACCGCCGCTCCGCCGCCGGATCTTCTTCTTCTCTCAATGGATAACTCGTAAGTCTCGGGATTTTTAATTTTTTTTTACTTTTTGGTGTGTAAATCGTGTTAGGTTGTTAGAAAATCGGGTGTTAGATGTGTTAGGGTGTTAGAAAATCGGGTGTTAGATTTTTAGGATGTTAGAAATTAGGGTGTTAGATGTGAATCGGATTTTAGGGTATTAGAAATTATGGTTTGTGGATTTTAAAATTATATTTTATAAAAAACGAATTTTTATAATTTTTATAATATTGAAAAAAAATATTAAACGAATTATATATTTTGAAAACAAATAAAATTAATTTTAAAATTATATTTCAAACTAAACGAATTTTTATACTTTCTATAAATATAAAAACGAATTTCTATAATATAAATAAACATTTCTATAATTTTTAAAATATAAATATGAATTTCTTTAATATAAATAAAAAAAAGAAAACGAATTTCTATAATTAAAACCAAATAAAATTGATTTTATATTTTGAAATTTGAAAACATAATTTTTTAACTTTTTTTTAATGCTAATGTTTAAATTTTTCTCATGTATAGAGAATTTTCGCCGCAACAACTTGGTGGCCGCTCTCGTTCTCGTGGTGGCCGCTCTCGTTCGCGTCGTTCCACACATAGCGGATCTTCTTCTGACGTCCCGGAGTCCCAAGAATCCGCTGCCCGCAGTCGGATTTCTATCGAAGAACTTGTCCAACAGCCGAACCGGAGGCACTGCATCAAACTCGACCCGGATTGCGAAGATGGGACATGGTAATTTCTTGTCTAATTTTTTTTATATTTCTTGCCCTTTATTTTTTTTAAATTTAAATTTGTTTCTAAAGTTTTTTAATCTATAATTTTTTGAGGTTTGGATTGCATCCGGAAATCAACAAGACCATACTGCGGATGTTTCATACCATGTTGCACCCCCCGTATGAGACCTACTCATCGATGCCGCCTGACGTGAAAGATTCGTGGCATCGATCTTTCGCCGTAAGTTTTTTTTTAAGTTTTTCAAATTTTTAAACAAATTTTTTATTTCATTATATCTTACATAATTTGTTTTTACAGCAAGAATTCACTTGGAACTGGCAGCGAACCAGAACCGTTCTCGATGAGTTCGACAGGTTCGCGGCCATCCAATACACGAGACACATGTACGAGTGGAAGCAAAAGTTCATCGAGGGAAAAGATCCGCCGAAGGATCTCGAGGAGAATGTCTGGAACGGTTTTTGGGAGTATTGGAATCGACCTGCCACAAAGATACAATCCGAGAAAAACTCGAAGAACCGGAAGAGTGACCGAGGAGGAAAGGGCGTTTATGTTCATAACGGGGGCGCAAAATCGACCTTACGTCAAGTGGCTGAAATGGTAAGTAAATATTTTTTTTTCATAATTTTCTTATTTATTAATATATTTTAATTTATATAATTTTATTTTTCATAGACGATAGAAGCGGGTGGAGTCGTTCCCGATTACCTCGACGTTTTGGAAACGAGGCACACCAACAAAAAGACCGGAGAAGTCCAAGACGTTGGTGTTCGGGAGGTTGTGGAGAAATGCAAGAAAAAGAAACTCGACCGCTTGACCCAGCTCTCGCAGGAAAATCCAGACGGCTCGACCTCCTCGAACGAGCTAACCCGAGATGAGATCAACGACATTGTTCTCTCGGTGCGTTTTTATTTTATTTTAGTTTTTACTTTAATTTTAATTTTAATTTTTGATATCTAACATCTTAATAATTTTGTTTAGGAAACTCGGAAAGTAAAAGGTCGAACCGTAGGGTTAGGCCCACTTCCGAAATTCGATGGAGCTGATTCCTCTTCTTCTTCGGGTTTTTTTCGATACTCTCCGCATTATCAAAAAGAGATCGAAAAGCTTAGCCAAGGAATCAAAGACCGTGATGCGATTGTCGAAGAAATGGGAAAGAAGCATGAGCAGTTGGAGTCCGCACATGAATCGACCCGGGAAGAGCTACGCATGATGAAAGAAATAATGGAAGCTTCGTTTCCACATTTGTTTAAAAAGTAGTTTGTTGTTTTTGAACAATTTCTTTTATGTCGTTTTTTATTTTTATTGTCAAAACAAATTTATAATTTATTTTTATTTTCTAAAATTTTAATTTTAATTTTAATATTTAATTTTCGTTTTTAATTTAAATTTAAATTCGATATAAATTCTTTTTTTTTTTTTATAATATTCCGTCGGATACTTTCCGTCGGAAATCCGTCGGAATAGCGTCCCTCGGAAATCCGTCGGAAACTTTCCGTTCGTCGGACATCCGTCGAAATAGGTCCGTCGGTATATCGTCGGACAGATTTCCGTCGGTATGTCGTCGAAAATATTTCCGTCGGACATCTGTCGGAATTGGATCCGTCGGGCATCCGTCACAAATAAATCCGTCGGTATATCGTCGGAAATCAATCGGTTTACCTTCCTCGGTAATCCGTCGGAAATTACTTACGGATTACCGACGACACTAATCCGTCGGAAATTTCCGACGGATTTCCGACCGATGAGCCGATTCCGACGAACTGTAACCGACGGACTCTTTTGGTCGAAAATCCGTCGGAAACAGGCCTTTCCGACGGATTTTCGACCAAAATTGCCGTCGGAATTTGATGTCTTTCTTGTAGTGAAACTCCCAATGTTATAAAGCAATTCAGATGTTGACCTCTAGATAGATGAAATTACAAAAATAAACCATATGATTATCAGTGGAGCTGTATAATAAATGTTGAAGCCATATAAGTGACTGGTTTTGTTTTGGGAGGTTGTTGTTCGTACACTTCACACTTGTTTTGGCTTCGGGCTGGCTCTATTTAATTGCTTAACTAAATTCCGGATAAGACCGGTGGTGATATTTTCCTTTTTGTAAGGTTCATATATATTCGGACGGAAATAAGATTTCTTTTATTTTTTAAGTTTTTCTTTTCATCCTGAAATTCTCATGATACCAGTGAAAAATGTAAAGTAATAAAGATATTTAAGAGAACTTGTTATCTTTATTCATCACAAACATGTTCCTATATAAACAATACAAGATGTGCTCAAAACATTGAGAAATTGGACGTGTCTCTCCATTCTTTATCCGTTATATATTTTCCGGGCAACCTTAACCACCTATCACGTCCGCCACCACTAACAGTTGAAAGATTAAGTTTTTATTTATTTATTTAATTAAAGCGGTTTAAAACATTGTAAACAATTGTATGAAACATCATTTATGATTAGTGCCAAATATATGCAACCGAAAATGTCAAGTTTGTAGACGATTGCATAATCAAGACCTAGATAAGTGACTTTAGATTTAGTCTGATGGAGGATCGGAGGATTGGTACCCATGTATCTCAAATAAAAATTATTGAAGATAAACATATCAAATATTTGGTGCAACTAATTCGGAGGGGATGTAAGTATCTAAACCCTAACTCTAGTCAATAGGCTATAACTATTGATTAACCAAATTAATTCGTCAAATAATTAAATGCTTATTTATCAATCAAACTTAATTAGAGAGCTGACATTGAGCAATGTGTCTTGACAATACCTATGATACGTTTTTTCCGATATTTCGTTATAAAACCATTTCATATACAATATATATATATATATAATTTTTTTTTTTTTTTTTTTTTAACATTATTCATGTTATATTGTACTTATATATACAACTATAAGGTATTAGGTATATATATGTTGATATTATACGCAGCAATGCTTTCGGTGATATATAGGCTTCTCTAGGTAAAAATGTGGTCACCTTCACCCACTCGTCACGCCACACTCTCGTCTCTATTACTTGATTACGTTGCATGCCAGTCACAATAAACAAATCTGAGCAAAAAATCTTAGGAAATATAATTAATTATTCCAATATATATTTGTATATATTATACACACTCTGATAATATAAATGAATAGACATTTCAAATCATCCCATTAATATTTATAACTAACAATTATATTTTGTAATTGTTCAAAAGTATTTTATTCAAAAAGTGACTTCAGATCATTTAGCTCATATATATATTAGTTAAAAAAGTTGAAGATAAATAGATCCAATATATTTGGTGGAAGTAACTTTTGAACGTGCATGCATATCTAAGCCCTAAACCTAATACTTTCAATCATTGGTTAATTATATATAAAGTACAACCGGTCAATTGATTACTAAATATAGCTGGTCGGCTTTAATTATTGATTTAGTCTCTTTTCTAGGTTCTTGGTACATATCAGTTGACATGACTCGATCAGATATCCCATAATTATTAAAAAGCCGTTTTTACATATCAAAATTATAGAGCTGACATTTAGCAATGTTTTTCACAATACAGATGGTAATATCCAAATATCTATCCCAACGCAATTCTCATACATGTTCAACATATCTGAGTATATAACTTATATATATATATATATATATATATGTACAGCACAATGAGTTACCAAAAATAATTCACACATCAATGCCTTTCGTGATATAACCTTCCCATAGGGAAAAAAACAATTAAGAATGGGGTCACATTATATACTCGTGACGCAACACTATTGTCTCTATTATAATATTATACATAACAACGTGAGTAGATCCCAGTCACAATCTATAAAACAAGGATGAAAGGGAGAGACACGTCGCAAAACATTGAGAAATTGGAGAGAAAAAAAACCTGTAGAAAATATCTAATTCTTCCTATATAATACTTTATATAGACTAGACCGAGAGTTCACTCAAAATCATTTTCACCAACATTTCTCATAAATCTATTCCTCTTGTCTCATACACATGGGTCGACTTCAAGAAGAGGGAAGCGGTCCGGTTCATGGTTTCCGGTTATCGACCGTGACAGCATCCCGAGCAACAGAGACCGGTACGACCCACGAACCCACGGGTTTAGACCTCGCCATGAAACTCCACTACCTAAAGGCTGTTTATATTTACTCGGCCGAGACGGCACGTGACTTGACCGTGATGCACGTGAAAGCTCCTTGTTTCCTAGTGTTCGACCAGATCCCATGGATCACTGGCAGGTTTAGGCGGCACGACTCGGGACGTCCGTTCATAAAGTGCAACGACTGTGGCACGCGTTTTGTGGAATGTCACTGCGATCTCACGGTGGAGGAGTGGCTCCGTGTACCGGACCGGTCCGTTGATGAGTCTTTGGTTTATCATCAACCAGTTGGACCGGAGTTGGCATACTCTCCATTGATCTATCTTCAGGTACGTATATCTCTACTAATTTACGTATAAGATACATTAAAGTGCCAAAAAGAAAGAAAAAAAAAACTACAATATATCAAAGATATACAAAAAGAAACAAAAAATCAACATTGATGAATACGTACAGACAAAATTTATGTGATCTTGTGAATTGAAAACAACTTGACGATTGTCCAACTTCATTAACGTTCTCTAAATCATGTGATAACAACATTTATTTTAAGGTTGAAATAATTAACTTTTGAAAAAGTATTTATAACATGTAATTAAAATCTATATTTCAAATATTTAGCATGGTCGATGGCTACTATTGGCATGAAAGTGAAAGAAGTACATTATGTTTCAAGCCAAAACAAAGTAAAAAACATCGGTTTAATTCGGTTTTGTTGCCGTAGATGACCCGGTTTAAATGCGGTGGGCTAGCATTAGGCCTAAGCTGGGCCCATATCATGGGAGATCCATTCTCGCTTTCTCACTTTTTCAACTTATGGACTCGGGCCTTAGCTGGTGAGGACATCTACTGCCTCAAAACCTCTGATTTAGAAAGAGGTTTCTCAAACCCGAATTCCACGGGTAAAGAACCGGATTCCATCAAACGGGTTGACCCGGTCGGAGACCTCTGGGTCGCCCCGAGTAGCAGCAAAATGACAACATACTCCTTCAATGTAACGGTTCACGAGATACAATCATATTTTCCGGCGAACGGAGACAAACAGATTCCTCCGTTCGAGATTCTCTGTGGGATCATATGGAAATGCATAGCAAAGGCGAGAGGAGAATCGGAGCCGGTAACGATTACGATCATCAGATCGGATCCGAATGCACTGAAACCTAGAGCGGTGAGAAACAGTCAGATGATTAGCTCCGTTCGCGTCGATTTTTCGGTGGCGGAAGCGAATTTGGAGGAGATTGTGAAATCTATCGGAGAAGCGACCGATGAGAGGTTTGGGATCGATGAGATTGGGGAGAGCGATGATGGTGTTTCGGATTTCATCGTCTACGGAGCTAAATTGACGTTTGTGGATCTGAGTGAAGTTGATTTCTACGAGGCGAAGGTGAGGGAGACGACGCCGAGATCGGTGTATTGTAATGTTCAGGGGATAGGAGACGACGGAGCGGTGGTGGTTTTGCCGGGGGCGGAGGAGGAAGAGAGGGTTGTGACATTGACGTTGCCGGAGGAAGAGATGGAGAAGGTTAAATGGGAGCTGAAGAATTGTGGTTTCATCACGGCGTTAATTAACGGAGAATGAATTTAGCGGGAAGGGATATTTATGCGGTCATCGTATATCTCATGAATCTTTTCTTTATTAAAAAGGTCTCTAATGTTTTTGTCTTTTTTTTGTGTGCATGTGTTTGTGTGAATCATTCTTTTCTTTGTCGTACTTTTTACTAAAGATCTTTGTCGTACTTTTGTATCATCAATTATGCTACGATGGCGAGATTTTGTGCGTAGATCAAAATACGTAAAACAAAATAAGTGATTAATCATATGTTTTCGTGTTATTGTTAATATTGCTTACTTCATTACGTATATTTGTTAATGTGAGTGAACGAGAGAGAGAAACATAGAGCCAAAGGATAGTTTGTTCTATTGTTCGATGTTGACAAAACATATGATTTAAAATAAAATAATTGTTCAGTTTGAGAACCACATTCATATTCTATTATTTTGTATATTAATTTGTCAGAGTCCTCATTGTCGAAATTAAGCAACTAGAAAAAGAAAGATCGATTCAGACCCATTCCGATCCTAAATAGACAATTAAAGAATGGGGTTACCTTCACCAAATCGCGACGTACGTTATGTTGCAGTCACTATTTATATATATAACAGGATTAAAGAGAGAAAGAGACGTCCGAATAATTAAAACTGTAAGAAAATATATAACTATTATATATAGACCAGACCGAGATATCACTAAGAATCATTTTTCTTTTTTTTTGCCATTATTTCTTACATCTCTCATATACATGGACCGTGAGTTCGTCCCGGCCGACAAAGACCGGTGCGACACACGAACCCACGGGTTTAGGACCTCGCTATGAAACTACACTACCTAAAGGCGGTTTATATTTACTCGGCCGAGACGGCACGTGACTTGACCGTGACGCACGTGAAAGCTCCCTTTTTCCCAGTGTCCGACCAGGTTCCATGGACCATTGGCAGGTTCATGCGGTATGATTCAGGACGCCCGTACATATTGTGCAACGACTGTGGCACGCGTTTCGTGGAAAGTCATTGCGATCACACGGTGGAGGAATGGCTCCGTGTACCGGACCGGTCCGTTGATGAGTCTCTGGTTTACCATCGACCAGTTGGACCGGAGTTGGCCTTCTCTCCTTTGATCTATATTCAGGTATGTAAAGCTACATAAAAGTGCCAACAAGAAATAAACTTCTAATGCATCTTGAAAATTATCTCTAGCAAGAACTTAATACGAGAGAATTTGACCGATTAGGTGGCATAAACAGCCATGGAAAATCCTAATAAATATGGTTTGCATCGATACAAACTTTTATGATAAAAGAAAAAAAACTCAAAAACTGAAAAAAGAAGCAAATGACAAATGAAACATAGAAAGAAACACAATCAAGAAGAAATTTGAGGGAGCGGGTTAAGCCAGCGTGGAAGCACATATTGTGAGAAGTAGAGTCGTGAGAACCACCTCGAAAGAGTTTATTTTCATATATTGGAAATATGGAGTCCATGTACTCCTTGCAACCGCTAAGTCTCATAACGCAACAATCCATAGACTTGTTCTCCTCTTCCTCATCCTCCTCCTTGTGAAGGCTAAACTTGTGAGTCCTCAAGTTCAACAAGACCATACCGTCCTTGTCCCTACTCCACAGGTATATGATCTCGGAGTTTAAGGGATGCATCACCACGGGAAAATAATCGGCACCGAGCCCGACCAAAGACGACGAATTGGTGTTGACTTGCCACGAGAGCTGCCATGCCGCAACAGGATTATTATCAACATTACAGCTCCTGACCAGCCTCCAAACCCTGATTGTACGGGCCCCGTTGTCGGAGAAAACGTTGCAATACACCACTGATCCTGAAGACGTTGTGATTGTTCTCTTGAAACGAGTCTCTCGATGTAGAGACATAGTAGGAAAAGGTGTGATACGACACTTATCACCTCCATTATAGACATCATAGGATACAACATAATCTGCGTCCTCGAAGTTACTACTCGCAGCAAGCCAGTGAAGAACCCCATTCAAAGGAACCAAGTTCTTTAGCCTAGACCATATCAAGAAACGGAGACAAGACCGACGCTTTTCTCACTGCCGTCTCGGGCACGTAACGGGTGATCCAAGAGCCTAGGGTATTGGCGAGTCCCCATCTCTCGCATACGTGGTGTCCAACGATCTCTAGAGACAGTGTATGGTTCCTATTGTTCAGGATTGACCACGACACGGAGGAGGAAGAGTTCGTAAACTCATAGAGATTTCGGAAGAAATCGGAATCGATTACCAGTTTCCATTCTTTGCACACTGATCTGAATCTCGCGATGCTTTTCAGTGAAAACTGAGCCAAGATTTTCTCCAATATTTCCTCTCCAACCACCGAGTTAATACCCCATTCGAGATGATTTAGGGTTCTCTTGTAAAGCTTTTTTTTTAGGGTTCTCTCTTTATAGGGTTTTAAGTAGGAGTGGCCATTTTAAGCGAATCGAACTAAACCAAAACAAACTTAAATCGACTCAAACCGAACCAGCGTCTAAACACATCTCGTTCGGGTAAGTTTTTTTTTCAATCAGGACGGTTCGGTTTGGTTGGAAATCGAACCAACTTTCTTTTCAATTTTTTGTTTCTTCATCACCAGTTTCTGATTCTTCTTCTCTTCCCTTTGAGTGTTTTTACTTTCTTTTGTTTTGTTTGGAACTCTGTTTTGGGATGTAAAACCAGTTGGCTAAGGCTCTACAAGCAATGACGCTTGAAGAAGACAAACCATTGATCCTCTCGAACAAACGGAAGCATTAATTGAGCATTGTGGGATTATGATCTTGATCCGGTCTATTAGAATCTTAAACCGGAATACAAAACTGGGATCGGTTTGGCTACTTTGAAAGCCTTTGTTCATGGACAAAATTATTCTCAGCAACTCCAAGGTGGCTAATGAGCGCACAACTAGTTTTGCAAGGAACAAACCTTGCGACTCTGTTAAAAGATAAACAATAGCAATTAGGTTCATCATGCAAGTAGATATCGATAACATCAACCATTAAACTGAGAAAGATGAGAAAACAGAGGAAAAGGTGTGTTACTTACATACTATCCGGATCTTCTTGAACTCTGTAAGGACCGGGTATATATTCTCAAAGGCTTTATAGGTGTCCTCTCTCCTCTGATATTGAGTGACCTCAGGATTTATATCAGATGGCAACAAGAGACAATAGCATGCATTTCTCGGAAGATTATCACAAACCCTAAAAGAGAGAGAGTGAGATTATTTTTTTTACCTTTGCTCCAGTGATGACTATCTTGCCAGACACAAAAATTAGCAGAACAACCTTGGGTTCTTTCATCTTGTAAATCATCCCTGGAAATATCTCAGGCTCGTACTGTCAACAACATCAATATGAGAGATGTAATGCGCATCAGTACAAAGAATTTGTCCTTTAACTACTGTATCAATACAAGGAGAATAAAGGTTGCAAAGCGTTTATATCACTTACTTTTATGAAAGCGCCGTGAAATGTTTGAAGACCTTCAAGCCTTATAGGGAATTTTACGTCACAGGAACCTACGATATTCTGAATCTTGAAATCCTGAAGGACAATTTAATAACCATGATGATGATTATATATATGTATGCAGGAGTACAAAACAGATCTAAAAGAAAAATAATGTCAGGTTTAGAATAAAAGTTACCTTGAACTTTGCAGGAAACCCTAGTTTCTGAACAATGCGAGCATACTTAAAAAAAAAAAAAGAATAAAACATCTCCAATTAGCATTACATAATTGCCATTAATTAATAAGGCTGAAGTAAAGAAGAAGAAAATCTACCTTTCTTGCAGCCATCTTTGAAGAGTGTTCACTCTTAGCTCCAGTACAGACCTAAAATCGGAGAATAAATTCACAAGAGAATTCAAAACATTAAATCTAATTTTAGAATATTATGAAAAGAAGCAAAGATATAACATATATACCATTCTTCCAGAGGCAAAAATTAATGCGGTGGTCTTTGGTTCTCTTATTCTCATAACCACAGCAGCAAAACGCTGGAATCATGAAACACGATCAGATCTTTAAAAACAGCAAAAAAACTTGGCTATGGCCAAAACTAGTCATGCAAAGACCAGATATAATTTTATAAAATTGTAATAATTAATGTATCAAAGTAATGCAAAACCTTGGGATTGTATTCAGCATTCCGAGCGTGCATAGCTATGGCTTTAAGATCTAGCTTGCAGTCCAAGTTCACCGTTGAGACAATGTTTCTGAAACAAAACAAAAAAAAAAAAAATTAACATGCAAGAATCAATTATCCACGAGGATCAAACACTAAATTATCTTTAAAGAGACAGAAACAAAGACAAAGAACTCACTGAAGAGTGGGAACAATCCCCGAAGGATGCTCGATAGGGTTCACTGGAGGAATATTACTCCCTTCCAATACTTGATCAGACATAATTCTCCTAATATATTACACAAAACCAAAGGATAAATTACAAGAAAAATATGGCTTTAACAGTAGAATACATTGATCCTATATGCAATCAGATTTTCTAATCAAAACAAGGACAATTTTTTCCTATAATTTACGAAACTCATAATCGGAAAAACAATCCTCGTTTAGGTTACGAAAAGGAACAAAAAAAAAGGGTCAGATCTTTCGCAAGCGATCATATAAAACGAAAAGGTGAAGCTTTTTACACAGAGATTTGAGAAGTGGAGAGGGAAAGAGATTTTGAATATCGGTGCTTATAAAGGGGGGGGGAGAGTGTGATTTGGTTCTGTCTCTGCTTCTCTCGGGGGGGGCTACCGAGTTTGGCAAAAAAGCATCGGGAGTTTTTGACCTATATATAGATATGCCTAAGTTACCCTTGACCGTCTTTGTAAGACCGAGGGTACTTTGGGGAAATCAATTGGGAAGGGCTACGATGACTGTTCTCGCTGAACGTCCACTCTTATTCAGCCACATCAGCATTCGTGTGTGTATATCATTTTCTTGAGAAGTCTTTTTTTTCTTCTTTTTATAGGGTTGGTTCTAATTAAGAGTCGCCATTTTAACAACTAAACCAAACCAAACTCAAATCGACTCCAACCGAGCCAGCGTTTAAACACATCTCGTTCGGTTAAGTTTCTTTCAGTCGGGACGGTTCGGTTTTGTTTTAATTTTTTTTTTTTTTTACTTTTTACGTTCTTTTGTTTCGTTTGGAGCTCTGTTTTCGGATGAAAAACCAATTTGGCTATAAGAGCATGTGCATTTGAGACATTAAAAGATCTAATAACATTATTTTAATATTAAATCTTAAGACTAAAAATCCAAAACTAATAAAAAGTGTCTAATATAGGATCTATTTTTTGGGTTTAGACGTGTCTCTGTAACTAAAATGTCTTAAAATATTAAACTTATTTAAATTTAATCAAAAAATAACTTTTAGACATCCAATTTTAAAGTTTCCAATGCACATGCTCTAAGGCTCTACAAGCAATAACGCTTGAAGAAGACAAACCATTGATTCCTCTCGAACAAACGGAAGCATTAATTTAGCATTGTGGGATTATGATCTTGATCCGGTTTATATAATATTCCAGTCCAGTATATATTATTACACTGAGGACACGAGTCACAGAGGTGGCTTGAGTGTGTTGGTCAGTTGTTGAATTTGCATTTCTTCATCCCAAAAGAAAAATATTACGTGCGGGTCAGGGTTCTCTGTTTGATGTCGCAGGAAAAAACAAAACAAAGAATCTCACTGTAAATTGGATAGGTGCTTCGAAGACTCTGCTTGGTTTTCTTCTATGTTTCCCAAATCTCTCACCATTGGTTTCTTGAGAAGCTTGGTTCAGACCACAAACCGGTTCTGATTAACTTTTCAAGTGATGAGAATCACACGGACTAAAAAAAAAAACTTAGGAGCCAGGGAACTATATATATATTCTTAAGAGTGAACAGATTCGACGCCTACGTAATCTACATTTACCAATAAATATCACACAAAGTACATAAACAGCATGGTGAATTTAGTTGGGAAAGAAAAACACAAGAGGGGACTCATCAAATACAAGGTCGTGAGTAAGAGACAAACCTCTTGATGATTTTCTACTAAAAAAAAAAGCCTTTTGATGATTCTGTAAAAAATATCGCAACCGTGCATGGTACGAGTAGATAGGCAAACAAAGTCAAATACGGCAAAAAGAAAAGGAAGATGAGAAACAAATAAATAATATATGTTGACAAATAGTCTTTGTTCAAAGAAGATGAGGAAAAGTGAAAACAAACAAGTAAATATGCAAGAAATAGATTGTTACAGGTGGACTAATTAAGTTGCACTAAACTTGGAACATACGAGCAGACACGTGAGTAACAATATATATCCGTATGCAGATTCTCCGAGATGTATCCATCCACTCCAACGATGATCGGTATGTTTTCATCAAAAAACACGGCGACTTTCTTATCCTCGTCAATGAAGAAATCCGCAGGTGACAGTGACGGAAGTTGTCCTCTATTCAGTTGCAAGAACACCTTGCTGTTCCACGACACCGCGTTGGGCCCAATCTTGGTCGTAATCCATATCTCCAATGAATCCCATCGCTGAATCAAAACCGCAAGTTGCTCTTCTCTAACACTTGATAGAGCCACATGATCACGAAACCACTCAAACGGAAGAGGCAAACGCGCCCCAAATGTCTCTCTTGTGAAATCAAAACAGACTAAGAAAGCACCATCGTCTCCTCTTTCCAAATCTCTAGCAAACCAGTACGTATTTTCCTCGACAGAGACGCCATGGTCGCGAGGATATATCTCCCATTGGTCTGGAGTGACGTCGAGAACCCTCCATGAATCAGAATTTAAGTTGTAGATTTTGAACTCAACAAAATGATCATTATAAAATACCAAGACTTTGTGCATGTGGGATTTGCTGCTCTTGTCGTATCCAAGAGCATACAAATACCCCTCGCCGCCGAGGAATGTATAATTAGGCTCGAGCCACCTGGTTTGCCCCAAGTACGGATTCCAAACCACGAGCCTACTGTTGTCTTTCACGATGCATAACACTAAACCGTCGCAGTGAAAGACTTGAGCTAGATCGACTTCATCTGAACCGTCGCCTATGCCAATAAGTTTACCTTCACGCTTGATACATGATTCAACGTTGTTGTTGTGAAGATTCACACGCATCAGATAAACCCTAAAACCCATCGTCAGGACCACCGTAAACTCCTTTGCTTCTGCTGCTAATTTTGCTTGATGACCAAGGTGCTTCTTTGCAAAGCTCCTGTCTTTGGATAAAGTGTTCCAGTTTTTGCAAGTTGATCGGACTTTTATGAGAGATGTCAACGGAACCCTAGAGAGCACCTCCTCCTCCAAATCCCTTGGTAGACCTGACATCTTCTTCATCATTCAACCAGGATCGATGTGTGTGAATGATTTCCCCCTTTTGGATACAGAAACCCTTAAGAAGATTAGGATTCTTAGAGCATCTCCAATGCATAGAACTTCTTAATGGGTTCTTATAAATATTTTAATCATAAATTTTGAAAATTTTAAAGTTAAGAACCTTATTAAGAAAAATTAAATTGGATGGGTCCAATGGTAGAACCCATATGAAGTTCTTAAGAATAAAAAAATAAAATTTGAATATTATAAATAAAAATTATTTTGTTTAAATTATTGATCTATTAATATCTTAAAATTTATTTCATTTCATAAAATTTTAAACAAACATTACATAAAAACATATTAAAAAAGAATTACAAAGCATAAAAGGAAAATATTAATTTTCCATTTTCTCTAAAAAAATATTGACCAATAGAAAAAAGACACCTATGGATTTCTTATCAACTCTAAAGTCTCTTTGTTTAAAACCTATTCTCATCTTTTATTTTGTTTTCGATTTTTTTATTCTCTTCTTTTCTTTACAAACCCAAGTTCAGAATCTCCATTGCCCAACATAACAAAAGCCCTAAAAAGTCAATAGTGTCGGTTTATGTTCACTAAATTGTACTTAAAAGCCCAAGTACCCGGTCCAACATGGGACGAGACACGAGTTAAATCAAAATGTAAACATAAGGGTAATGACAATTCTAAAGAGTTTTTTTTTGTTTTTTTTAGTTTCTAAGAAAAAAAATTCTATTTAGTGGGACCGACCCGATTGATAAATTGCTGTTTTTATAAGTGTTTTGATTCGAGGATAAAGAATTGTAGAACCTAAAAGACAATATCGGATATCAACATATACATTGAAGGGACTTTGTTGTATATATTTGGTGACAATATCGTTAAAGAGGATTCAAACCACACTGAATGTAACTACAAATGCATATTTTTTTCGTCAATAATTGAACAAGCGATAAATTCTACCGTTTATCTTGAAGATTGTCTTCCTGAAAGAGACCATAATAAAATTTACCTTACTCTTTAGCCTGAAACATGAAACAAAACCTACTTACTAATCTTGGAAAAAGATGGAAGTGAAGCAGAAACAATTTTTGATTAATTTTTCAACAGTTTATCGAAAAGTGGGCATTGACAAAACTCCAAAAGTAGATCGTTTGGTTCCAATTGGCGACAAAAGGAAGAAGTGCGGTTCTGCAATTTCAGCTGGATCATTCTGAACTAACAGGAGATGATCTATCGCCTCGTCCTTTGTCGTCTCCAGGAGATGATGAACGCAATCTCTCATGGCGTTTTGATCTTTTATCTCTAGAACTCTTCTTCTTCTCTATGGATCTCGACCTCGAGTGTCCCTTATGCCTTGATCTCCTTTCATCAGGGGATGACCTTATCTCTCTCCTACGCTTACCCTCTGAAGATACTGACCTCGACCGTCTTCCACTACGACGCTTGGACTTTTTGTCCCTGCTCTGCGTGTCCTTACGCTTACCTTCCACTGATTTTGACCTCCTTCTACGTGATCCTGCGTTTTTATCTTCACCCACCTCATTTTTCCTAAAAGACCTGTGTTTAGTTTCCAATGATCTAGACCTAGACCTTCCCCTCCTCTCCTCCTTCATATTACAGTCATTGTCTTCAGCAACATCTATTTCATCATGAGAGCCGTTGTTGATTTCCAATGATTTAGACCTGGACCTCCCTTTGTGTCTCTGTTTGATATCATCAGGACTTGGGGATGCGTCTCTGGTTTTTTTGCCATCTTCACGAGATCTTGACCTTGACCGGTTTTTGTCATGTTTCGATTCCTCATCTCTAGCTTCATCCTTCTTATCTGCAGAATCTTCCACTGATCTAGATCTTGAACGTGTTCTGCGTTTGAGTTTGCTTTCTTCATCATCATCTCTTGCCGTTGATTTAGTTTCCTTACGTCGCCCTGGTGATCGTGAACGACCACGAGATGATTTCTTATCTCCACGCGATGAGCTATCACGTCTATGTCTTGACAGCTCTGAATCATCCTGCTGGGATTTTCTCTTCTTGGGGCTTACACTCCTACTTCTCCTCGAACTAGATGAATGGTGTTCATCTGATCTACCGTATCTCCTACTTTCAGATATATCCCTAGAATCTCTAAATGACCGCCTTCTCCCTTCATAGGTTGATCGCCGGTGATATCTTATCGGTGATCTTGATCTATGACTTCTTGGCCGACGGAATGGTGGTGAATAAGACGGAGATCTCCGCCTTCGCCTGTAACTAATTGGTGATTTTGACTTTGACCTCGACCTCGCAGGAGATTTAGATGGTGACCTGCACAAGAGAGGTAGCTATTAGTTCAACTCTAAACAAAAAATGTCAATGTTATGGAAAGGAGAAAAGAGCCCACCTAGGTTTCTGGTCAGCTTCTTTTTCGTCGTTTCCAACTCCATCAGGTTTCAGCTTCCTACTTATCTCTGCAGCTCTCGCTGCTGCGAGCTCGGTGGCAGACTTCATGGTGGCAGCCCTATTCGCCGCCTGCTGAGTAGCCATGGCTTGTTGCATCAGTATAGCCTGTTGGAATTGCATCTGCTGCATCGCGACGGCCTGTTGCATCATCATTGGTAATGAGGACGAAGAAGAGTTATCGGAAGATGGTTTCTGAGGAAGCGATTTCGCAATCTCAACATTCAAAGGCCTACCACAGACTTCCATGTTGTTCAATTTCAGAGCAGCGGTTGCGTCCTCGGGCTTTGAGTACTCTATATAAGCAATATTCTTTGAATCAGTTATGCTACAGTCAACTACTGTGCCACAGAAGCTAAATAGCTGCCTAAGCTGTTCACTTGTAAGCAGTGGACTCAGGTTGCTAACTTGGAGATACTTCTTCAAAGCCTCTCCCGTTACTCCGTTTTCCGGGGAACCTAAAACCAGAAGCTACTTCAACTCATGAGTACCACAACTAAAATTCTCTATATTCACATAAACGGTTTCCAACAATGAAGAAAGAACACAATACCTAAAGAGCCTTTGTTTGATCGAGCCTGTGCTTGCATCTGAGAAGCATGAGCTTGAAGGGCCTGTGCGGCGACAATGGCCTGAGCAGCAGCCATTGCTGCGGCGGAAGGTGCCATAGGCACCTGGCTTAGATTACCCATGCTCGTTGTTGCAGCTATAGCAGTCATCAGCAAATTCTGAGGAGGGTGATTCAGCTTGCAAATAGTGCTTGCACATCTACCATTAAGGTATTCACGACAGACTTCTCCAAGCGAAGCTCCAACTCCAGGCAAGATCGCACCACCTGAAGGACCAGGCGCAATCCCTGGAACCATCCCCAATAGCCCCGGGAAAGCACCCGAGACCGAACCGGTGTAGTTCGGCATGTTCGGCATTGTTTGGTTGATAAGGTTCGAGTATGAAGATGGAGCCGAGCCAATCAGTCCAGTAGAAGAAGAGCCTGTTTCAGATTATAAGACCTTACCATCAAACAACATTCGACTCATAAGCATAAATCTTGAAAGTGAGAACAAAACCTTACCTTGGCTAAAGAAGACAGGGAAAGGACTTCCCATAATCGCATTCCCATTGCATTCAATGTTCACCATATAGTTTCCTCTCTTAGGCACAACGTAGGTAACAGCGTAGCTCCCATCTCCTACATCTTTCACCACTCCTTCTTGATCTGTACCACCAACGCCTACACCAGGAGACACTTTAACCCTAATCAAAGCTCCACCGTTTGGGACTTTCCTTCCATCGGAGTCCTTTGTTACAACCACGAATGTACAAGGTACGCAAGCCGTTCCTCCGCCGATCCCAGCTCCGGAAGCCGTGGACTTGCTCGGATCCACCGGACCGATTGGTTTCCTCGATAAGTAATCGGATTCGTCATCCGAATCGCTGTCAGATTCCGGTGCGGATTCAGGTACCGAAGACGGAGCAGCTTCGATCAGAGGCGTGGTTTGGTCGACGCCTTTGAATGTGGCTTCGAAAGCTGCTTTCGCGGCGGCGTCTTTCTCTCCTTCGTCCTTGATTTTCGCGTCTTCCGCGTGTTTCATCCAAAAGGGCTTAGCAGCACCAGAACCACGATCGGAAGAAGCCATCAGAAACAAGTAGCGACGAACAGTAGATGAACACCGGCGAAGTAAATCGGCGGAGCTAAAATCCCTTAATCGGGGATTTATACAATCAACCAGTAGCAGAGGCCTAAGCTTCCATTACCAAAAGCTACAAAGAGCAGGGATGAGAAATCGAAGGCAGATCCCGACGGTTCTCTAGGGTTTCTAGCAAATCGAGAAGAAGGAAAGAGGAAAAAGTCGAATCTTTTATCTAAGAGGACGCAAGTGGAAACAAAACGATAGCCTTCTGTTCGGAAGAGAGTGTTTCGAGGTTCCAATTTTTTTTCTTTACTTTAGCCGCGACTATTTTGCTATATTTGCACTATGATCCTCATATCTGCAGTTCTTACATTTTATAGCATAAAAATTATAAAAATTCGTAAAAGGTTATTGAAATTTATATACTCCATTTTGAACAAGCTTCGGTTGACGATTTGGAAATTTGGAATCAATTGATTATGAGTCCTACGACCATAGCCGACTTACCACGATTTACACAAGAATATTTGAGAATCCAATTTAAAATCTCGATGTCAGTACTATAATTTGAAGTGACTTCATTTTTATGTACCACATAATTGAGTTCTAACTATCTCGTGGTCGTACATTTGTTCAAAGCCTTGGACATGTTCGACTTCTATTCCTTAATTAAACCTTCTTTTTTTTTTTTGAAAAATGTAGAAAAAATAATTTGTATGTTGTTGGCATGGTTAGAGGAAACTTTAAAATCTCGTAACACTAATGTTTTTATACGTTTATATCAGTTTTCATTATGGAGAATTAGTTTGTCTTTATATGATTAATGCCATGGAATATACATTAAAAAAAAAAGTGAATCTGACGAGCAACATGAATGGTATGTCAGTCCGACGATGCCCTATGCAAAATTTAAAAGTTATGCATTTTCTATAACCAAAATCACTAAGAGTTGCAATTAAAATTTTATAAAGCAATCAATTTCCAAATAAACAATCTTAATTCATAAAAAGTTCGTACGAAAATAGAAAAATAGTAAACTAAAATTTTATTGTGAAAATATAGTTCTTTTTACATTTTACCTGTAAAATCATTTATTAAATTCAAACTCACGTAATTGACTTTTTTCAATTAAAAATGTGACATCGAAAGAAGTAGAAAAAAGAATCAAATATATCAAGAGTAAGAGAGTAAGTTTTTTTATAAACTAGCTCTCGTCGGCTACAGTGATGTTTGTTAAGGGTTTTATTTTTTTTTTAAAACAAAATTTTACTAATAAAATTAATAACCATTTGACAGTCAACTTAATTAGTATGTTTGTTAATAAAAAGCCCATAACTAGGCATGAGCATTCAGATATCTATTCGGGTTCGGTCGGATTTATTCGGGTTTTGGCTATTTCAGTTTTACGCTGTATGTCTCATTCGGCTATTTTTTATTTTCGAATCAGGTTCGGTTCGGTTCATGTCGGGTTCGGATCGGTTCTGTATCGAGATTGAGTAACTGGATTTTATCCAAAAACTGATCGGTTATGGATCGGTTAGGATTTTTTTAACTCAAAAGTAACCATAATTTTAATTCGGTTTGGATATTTTCGGGTATTTATAACCAAATAAACCAAAAATATCTGAGATGTATCCGATTGAGTATCTAAAATAACTGTAATTAGTATCCAAAATATCCGATTTACCCAAAATACTTAAAAAAATATAAAAATATCTGATATATTCAGTTTATAATTATAATATTTTATATTTTTGCTATTACAAATCTAAATATAGCTAATATTTGTTTTTTATATAATTGTATTTCAGGTATTTTCAGGTACTCGTTCAGTTCTCGGTTCGGTTCGGATTCGGTACCGGTTCTTCGGATATGACAGTGTGGCTCCCCTTCGGATATATACATCGGTTCGGTTCAGATTCGATACTTAAAAATTCGGTTTATATCGGTTCGGTTTTTCGGATCTGGTTTTTATATCCAGGCCTATCCATAACATTAATAACAAAAATCCTATAAATATTACTATTATTTTAAAACTTTATTTACATATAAACACTAAATATAAAAACCTAATAAGAAAAATACAATAAAGATGCCCTTTAAATTTGACTGTCCTAATCGGTTCCTTTGCTTCACATCTCACAGAAAATTACTGAAATTCTGTCAACAATATGGATCGATGGAGTCCATTTTTTGAAAAATATGAAAAGTTATCTAACATTATATAATATTCCGTTTGGTTTTTCATTCGGATTTTTAAATGCACATCCATAATCGTAGAAAAAATAATTGAATTTCATAGATTGTTTTTTTTTTTAACATTCGGATTTTAAAGACCGTTTTTTCTTTCCATAATCATGGAATTAAAATTTTAATGTATAAAAGAAATGCAAGGGAGAAACAAAAGAAAATGAATTATGCAATTAAAGGTGGCGAGCATGTAATTGTGATTATGTATATACATATATTCATGTTAAAATAATAATAATGTGCCTTAGCAATTTCTGAGCTGTTGCGTTACCAATATCCGCTGGATTTCGCTGATTCTTAGTTCCTCTCTTCTCTCTGAATTTTAAAATTTCCACCAAAACAACAAAAACCCTAATTTTTAGAAATTGTTTCAACAGAAGAACAACTAAAAAAATCAGTTGTCGTTCATGGCGTCTTCTTCTTCTTCTTCTTAATTTCGTTTTTCTATAGTTTTGGGGGGTTTTTGGGAAGAGAACGTGGCCAAGTAAAAAAGAGGTACCTTTCAATTTCGAATATTCTTTTAAAAACAAAAAGGCACGTTCTTGCTCGCGATACGCCGATATTATTCCCCTTTTAATTCATCGTTTGTTTCTTTCCGCAGCAATCGTTTTTGTTGTTTGCTTGCAAAATTGCAATGTGTTAATCTGAAATCGCGTTTCGATTCCGTGAACAGTTTGATGATTTGTGAAGCGATTGGGTTTTAGTCCTTTGGCGTGTTCTTCACTTGCTTGTCTCTATTTTTAATTACTGGAGATATTTTTTTTGTTTTTAATTGATTTGATAGTTAATAGTTAATGTGGATTTTAAGGTAACGTATATGAGAGGGTTTTGAGGTATTATACGTTAAATTTCTCGGCTTAATCAGAGAGGAACAAGTCTATATCAAAAATTTCAAAAC
Source organism: Alliaria petiolata (assembly GCA_020283515.1). Lineage (NCBI taxonomy): Eukaryota > Viridiplantae > Streptophyta > Magnoliopsida > Brassicales > Brassicaceae > Alliaria > Alliaria petiolata. The sequence goes on from JAHZTW010000001.1 coordinate 203,724,021, forward strand.
TTGAAGAACTGTAGCTTCTCTCAAGCATCGATTTGATTCTATTTTTGGAGTAATTTTTTTTGTCTCCTTCTTCTTCTTCTTCATTGTTGTTTCCTTTTGAATTCGATATGATTCCATTTTCCCCTCTGTGTTTCTATATTTGTCTCTTCTGCCATTGTTTTAGGCACTGTGGGTTTTATAATTTCTTGTTTTTTTTTAATCGATAAGCTAATTATTAAAGTAATCAGTAATCATTTGAACTTGTATGGTGATTAACTTTTCTCATTTGATCGAGTTTATAATCTGCTTTGTGTCTTTTCTTGTCTCCAGATGCAAGAATCTCTTTGAAATTTGGAATCTTCTTCCCCAAAACTCTTCTGGGAGTTTTCATCTTTCAGGCTGATTCATCTTACTTATATATATATATAGCTAATATGGATCAGATGTCACCTGATAACATAAATGGACTTATATTAGCAGTCTCTTCAAGCATTTTTATTGGTTCAAGCTTCATCATCAAGAAGAAAGGTCTCAAGAAAGCGGGAGCAAGCGGAGTCCGAGCAGGTAATTTTCCTACAATCATTGAAGCTCCTTTATATCAACATGTTCTTGATTCAAGACTTACACAATCTTGCAAGATTAGTTTTAAACAAGTGTTACTGCCATCATCAGGTGAAGGAGGACATGGATACTTGTATGAACCATGGTGGTGGGCTGGAATGATTACAAGTAAGTCTTATCAAAATGTTTTCGAACCTCAAGATTCTGTTGCAATGGACTAAAAAGTGTGTCTTTGGTTCTATTGATTAAGTGATTGTTGGGGAAGTAGCCAATTTCGCGGCCTATGCATTTGCACCGGCTATTCTAGTAACGCCTTTGGGAGCTCTAAGTATTATATTCAGGTATTCTTGTTGTTGTTGTAAACCTATTATCATATCAAAGAGATGATTATGGTTTTCTTGAAAACGAAAACAATCTGTTTTATGCAGCGCAGTGCTCGCGCATTTCATTTTGAAAGAGAAGTTGCATATATTCGGTGTTCTCGGTTGCGTTCTCTGTGTTGTCGGGTCTACAACGATAGTCTTACACGCCCCGCACGAGCAGAAAATCGAATCAGTCAAGCAAGTATGGAAGCTCGCTATTGAACCAGGTGATTTGTTCTTCCACAAGCCATCACAACTCACAAGTTTTTGTCCTGCATTTGATTCAAAGCTATGAAATTTTTCTGTTTGATCAGGTTTTCTTGTGTACTCTGCTGTGATCTTGATTGTGGTGCTTGTACTGATCTTCTATTATGAACCGCGTTATGGGAAGACTCATTTGCTTGTTTATGTTGGAATCTGCTCATTAATGGGATCTCTTACTGTAAGTTTTTCATCTTTTTTCTTCTTGATCTTCATTCTCTCTTTGTTAAGTAATGTTTCCTCAAAAATTTGTTTTGTGTTCTTAGGTTATGAGTGTGAAAGCTGTGGCCATTGCCATAAAGCTGACATTTTCAGGGATGAATCAGTTCAAATACTTCCACGCTTGGATTTTCATTCTAGTAGTCACCGTTTGTTGCATTTTGCAAATCAACTACTTAAACAAGGTAATCAAAAACTTCTTAATTTCACTGATTATCACCTTCATGTTCATTTTCTTTGGCTCATCTGTTTCTGAGTTTCTTCTTAGGCATTGGATACATTCAACACAGCGGTTATTTCTCCGGTTTACTACGTTATGTTCACAACTTTCACCATCATAGCTAGTATGATCATGTTCAAGGTCAATTTCTCTCTAATCCCCTTTTCCTTCTCTCTCAAGCAAACTCCATCGGCCTTCTCAACGATTCACTCCTCTATGTGTGTTTTTACAGGATTGGGCTTCGCAGAGCGGGTTGAAGATTGCGACAGAGTTGTGCGGTTTTGTGACGATTTTGTCAGGAACGTTTCTGCTTCACAAGACGAAAGATATGGGAAACAGTGGAAGTGTAAGTGGTCGTGGATCTCCTTCTATGCCTAGAGACACTCCTGTCTTCACCAATTCAGGATCAGGTCGGAGCTCCTCCAGCTCGGAAAAAACAGCCTCCTGAGAATTTTTGGTTTGATCTAACGGTCCAGATTCTTCTTCCCTGTACGTAACACCACGAGCGAGACAAAGCCACAAAAGCACAAGGATGTGTTGTTATGGTATGGTGAGGATTTTGTTAGGAATATTTGATTGATTTGCTTTTTATTATTTTGTTTCTCATATGAGAATGTAATTTTACAATTAAAGATAATTAAGAAGAAAAAAAACGATTTTTAACTGAACCAAATCCGAATTATATAAATCTGATTGGTACCCCAAGGTCAAAGATCATCACTTGGAGAAACCAATGTCTTGGCATAAACTTTGGCGTCGCGACAACTACTTAAGCTGTCTGAAACTGGATACTGAAACTTTCCATTGGCACAGTTATAGAGAGCTAAACCGGATCTAAACTCCAACAAAACTACCGAACCGCTTGAGATCCATAACGGTCTAACAAATTCAGTCAAACCGGGAATGCTCAAGAGTTTATACCAAGATTCTCCTCCATCTCCAAACTCCTTCTTCACCCAAACATCTGCATTTGCACCTTTGCATTAACACACCATCGATAGACATCCTCTTAAATCTCCAAGCGTCATTGTAAAACATCCTCTGCTGCATCAAACTGGTCCATGAAGCTCCTTGAACACATCTCTTGACATATCATATGATATGATGGTCGAAACTGATGATGATGGGTTAGTGACCGCCCAGTTAAGTGTTCCATTGATGTAGATTCCGGATCTTGATTTGTCAGCAACAACAACTCCAGATGGAAAACAAGTGTTGCTCCAGAGCTTTTGTCTCGTTGAGTAGATCATTGCTTCTGTTTTCGATTGGTGTCTTTGTTGCAACAATGCAACCACTTTATAGTCATTTTCAGATTCATCATAACCAAACCCATACGTTACAACAACCTCATCGCTCGTTTCGAGATCCGAACCAGACAATCTTTGTTGAAGCTTGAGGGTCGGGTTCCATAAGTAGAAGCTTTTGTTGTAATCTACATGGAAACAGATCAATCCATGGCAAGTCCCCACGACTTGATAGTAATCTCTGCCTAAAAGCTCACCATCATGCTCAGAAACGTTGGCCGTTGACTCATTGTACAGCGAATGGACGCAGCACGACTTGAGATGGTACTGTGACGTTGTGATGACTCCGTATGGCATCTTCTCAAGAGTGGTTGCCTTGGACGCCTCCAAGATCAAAGCGTGTTTCAGAGTAAACAGAGTCTCTGAGATCAAAGATCTCCACGAGATACAAACACATTTGAATCGTGTCAATGACTTTACGGGTAGTCTTAAGAGAATCTCTTCCATCATATCAAGAGGAAGATTAGGTGGAGAGAAGAAGCTCTCTGTTATGGTTTCCTCCATGAGCACTGAGCAGAGGAACATAGAGCTTCTTGGCTTCAACCAAATAGCCTTGCGACGTTATTAAATAGAAAAGAATGTGGAGATTCTTTCTTTAGTTACTTGCTTGCACAAGTGGGTGTGGAAAAAAGAGGAGATGCGTGTATGATGATAATGTAAAATATAAATAATAATGGAGGTACGATTATAAATATATATGCGGATGATAAGATAAAGTGGTAAAGATGTTGACATTCAAAGGCAACTTGAGGGCATAAGCTATTGGGTAGGACCAGAAGAAGTTATAGGACAATAAAGTTTGGCTTTTTATGTCTAATCTATTATAATATTTGTTCTTTCCTAAGCATTAAGCACAAGCTCCATCATTAGATATGATGAACTGTGGCAGAAATAATTTCAAAGTATTACAACAAAGAGTTGCAGACAACAAGCTAATACAACGTTATGGAGATCTAAACTGAAGACAAACTTCTCGAGAAACGCTAAGTTAAGGAGTCGAGGAGGTTCTTGGTACTCACTTTTGGAACGTTTCATTGGAATGGAGTTCCTCACGAGTTTGCTGTACAAGTATTTTCTCAATAGCATCCATGAAGCCTGATAAGTTTTGTCGGGTCTGTAAATCCAACGAATTCGCTAGTTCCTGACAAAATATTAGATCAAGAGATAAATCGTTAAGCTTAGCAAAACCCAGAAAACATGTGATTATATCTTAGATGTTCGATTTGAGAGATTAAATGCGACTGACACTCCTATCATTATTTTTAGCAAACAAAAGATTTTCTTATGGTGAAATTATAAAAGCGAGAAGTATTGAATTCGAAGACAAACGGTCTTACTTCAACTTTGCAGATTAGGCTCAGCGAAATTCCATTCGACTGATTGTCAGAGTTCTTGAGAGACGCAAGCTTCAATGGAGTACTCAGCAGTGGCCAACCAGCAGAGACTTTTAAAAAAGCATCAATACCTCCGGCTATATGAGCCACGATTGTTTCATCCTTGTCATAGTATTCGAACGTGTGCCTGTCATAGGATCATAGATCATGGAGTGCATTGGCTTGCTCAGACAACTCAAAAACATGAGTTTCTTAGGAAAATTATTCAGCTCTCAAGCTACTGGAAAGGAAAGGCTCACCTGATTGTTTTCGAACTTTCCACAATATACTTTCTTAAAGTGGTCGAAATAATTCTTTCTTCCACCTTGGCGACAAGCCACTGGAGTGAAGATCTTGTGTCTAGCAATGCAGAGTGTAACCTTACCTGCCTGCAGTTTTAAGATATGTTATGGCACAATCCTTAAGATTGAAAAAAATATATATATAACTTTGATAATTGACGCTGATGTGACTCATCATTAAAGGATACCATTTTTTGCTCAGACATTAACTCAAATAATTGAAAAATGAAAGTTAGATCTAGAGGTTGGATGCAGATACATATCTTACGGCTTCTTAAGTAGTTATGTTAGCCAGAAGAAATTTAAATAATTTCAGATGCAGCAAAAGGGGCTATAGAGCCAAAAGGGCTACTGAATCACAAGACCTAGATGGTAGGGAACAGTCATCCAGGCTTTTCTTGCCATGTGGTTGCATGAGCTAGTTTAGGCTAAAAAGATACATACATACAACTGGGAACACTAACGCCAGAATAAATCAAAGGCTTTTGGTAGCAAGAATAAATAGAAAGGTATCATCTTATCGTCTATGATTCCTCATAAGTTTGATAATGTGAGTAGCCATACAATTCCATATTGATAAGTAATAAAAATTTCTGGATAATACAAAGAAGCTAGAGCACAAACCTGTAAGAGTCAGCAGCGTCGATGATGTCTCCTATGTGTACATCATTTGGAAGAATCTGAGGCATAAAAGTAGATGTTGATATTAGTCATGAAAAGGAACTGGAAGCAACAAACAGATACATTTTTTCTAGATTCATGCAAAACTACAAGATAAACAAGTCAGCAGTGAAACTTGTAGGCGCGTTCTAACCTCAAGTTTTGTTATCTCTGTAGTTTTCTCCTTAAGATGAATAACCAATTCATGGAGCAGTTCAGATGGCTCAGTAGTGTGTACAAGTTTGTGTTGTCCAAGAAAGCCATCTAGCTTTGGAATACATGTTCGCAGTTGGAGCCTAGTGAAATTTCCATCAAACTCGAGTACCTTCAAGCCTGTCAATGCGTCCTCAACCTGTTCTGCAGCATCAAACCTGAAGGTAGAAAAGTGAAGAACCCAAATAAAGACAGTGTAAGGATGTAAATCTGAAAGCAAGTTCAAATTACCTTTTACATACAGAATCCAGATCTTCCAGTGACTTGAGAATCGTCCTTTTCTCCTCAATCTGATTCTCAAGTTCGAACATCTGAGAATCATGCGAAAAAGGGTGTATAAAAACTATGAAGATGGTGGATTTTCTTTTGATTAGTACTTTCTGCCACATTATGCCTAAATTAATCAGGCCAAGCAAGATTTGGAATAACATTGAGATAATTATATGGCAACACACACACAAACTTCTTCTCCTAGAAACAAAACTTAAAAACCTCGCACCTTAAATTTCTCATCATTCACATCAATCCAAGTTGACGCATCACATTCTTCCATTGAGCTGCTAGATGGTGGATTCTCTTTTGATTTCTCCACTTCCTAAAATGAGAATCACATAACCCTCAAAATACGGCCTTTTGAGTCCACAAGATAAACTTTTACTGGGGAGTTACAAGAAAATCATGCATTCAACTCAGTAAATATATTGTCAAAGTGCTGAGCTAATGGCAATGAGCAGTAAGTAACCTGGGATGACAGAAAATCCAGTGACAACAGAAGACCTTCAAGATCCGAATCCAGCCTACTAGAATCTAAACAAATTCACAAAAAGAAAACTCATATTATTAAATAAAGATAATAGGACTTAGGAAAACTATTATCTTCAAGATCCGATTCCAGCCATACTTGTATTATGAAATCAGCACAAGAAAACTAGTATCGAACCTTGGGCATGAGACCTAGAAAGACGTTCGATTTCTTCAGAAACCTTGGCACTTTCAGCCTCCACAGAATGAAGCTCCTTTCTCAAATACTCCAAGTAAGCATCTGTGAAGATTCACATCTTTTGCATCAGTTAATTTCATTATCGGCTCAAAGAAATCTTTATATCATTCAAATCAATAGCACAGAGTATACCTGAATCTTCGACATCCAATAAATCAACATCGCAGTAATCTTCAACAATCTCTTTCACCTTCGTCTACGCAAATTCCATAGCATAGAGAAGAAACCCGAAACATAAAATTAACCTATCTAATCGAAATCATGTATATACAAATTCACTGCACAACGACGACGAGGGCGAAAAGTAGTCAAATGCGAAAACGGAAGTACCTCAAGCTGAAGAGCAAAATCTTGGACCAGAGTCTCGGATTCCGATGAAGGAGACGATTCCCCAGGTTCGTCTCTGCAATTCCGGTGAAGGAACTCGAGCTCTTTCACGCGGCTGGAAAAAAAATTGCGGACAAATAAATGAAAAAAGCAGCACACGATCGAGGAATGAAACAGACGAGAGAGAGAAATAGAGAACCTGCGAATCTCTTGGAGATCGAGAGATTCGTCGTGTGTATCTTCCATGGCGACGAGCTTCTGCTTGAGGATGAATTTTCGCGCTACTGTTAGAAGTTGAGAGAGTAAGAGGTGAAGTTGAAACTTTGAGTGCAGATGATTTCAATTTTCAATTTCCAAATGGGAAAAGGCAAAAGAGAAACAAAAGTAACCTTGAAAATCGCCACTAGGTTATACTTCTCTTAACATTAAGCCTCTTAATTATTTTTTTGAGTCAATTAGACCATATAATTAGAATTATTGCAATTCCGGTTCAGTTTAACCGGATTTTAAAACAATTTTTAAGGTTAGTTAATTTGTTCAGTTTATGGGAAAGATTCTGTAGATTTAGCTTCCCTTTTTTTTTTTTGCAATTTGTTAAAGGGTGTGGAAGAATATATATGGCTCTTTTAAATTTTAATAAGAGTATAAATTGTCACACCCATATTCATAATTTAGCTAAAATTTTCGTATATTTTTATCTTTCAAAGAAAATAAAAATGTCGCACATGTCTAAAAAAGTCAAAATTTGTATTACTGTACCACCAGTGTTAATCAGAATTCCACCTGTGTTAGGAATTAGGAGAAAAAGCCGACATTTTTTTTAATTTAGAATTTATTAATAACATTTTAAGGTACACGCGCCTTAAGAAAAAGGAAAGAATAGGATTAGCCCTAAATCTTCCTTTTTTGCTTATATTATATATATACAGGAAGAGAGAGTCTCAAGCTTTTTCTACGTAAGTAACAAGGAATCACAAACAAAACAAAAAACAAAAAGAAAAGCGAGAGAAAGGGTGTGTGTGTAGAAGGCGATTGAGAAAGCGATGGGGTACGACGAGAAAGAAGAGTTATGCAAGATCTTCACCGTCAGTAAGATCATGGGTGAGAAACTGAGTCCGTCGGAGATGGCAAAGTTAATTTCTTTGATTCAAGACTTTGATAAGCACCGAATCAGCCACGGCGAATTCGGCAAGTCTTTGCAACTCTTGTTCGCGCAAAAAGATCAAGAAGCTGAAGATACTGAACTTGAAGAAGGTGAAATCCGACAATACCATCCTCGTAAGGTTTATGATGATCAAGCCGAGTCGAACCATCTTGCGATTATTAGGGCTAAAGGAGAAGGTAACTCGAAAAAGTATGGTCATTCAAAGATTGGGGCCGATCTTCAGGTTAGGGTTAAAGAAGACGTTACCAATGTGTTCAATTTAGAGGGAAAGAAGAGAAGGATCTTGCAATCGGACACGAGTGATGATGAGAGGTCCCTGAAGAAAGCGAGAACGTCTAAGAGGTTAGAGGGAGTGTCACCAAGCTATGAGCTTATACCCGAGGAAGCACAGTGTCCGGTCAAAGACACGGTACTGAACAACAAGTGCTGTCTCAAGAGCATTGATAACGCTTCGGGACATAGTAGACTAACCAAATACCAAGTAAAAATGGCGATTTGCGAGGATGAGATGTTTGAGACAGATATGTTGATGGCAGCTCTGAGGAGTGCGATGGAGACTGCAGAGAAAGTTATAAGGGGAGAGATGAGATTGGGAGATGTTGGTGTAAAGTTCTACAGATGCATCGACCAGTTATATGGTGGCAGAGATATGGCTGAAATGGTGAGAGAATACCCCAAGAAGGCTTTACCTCTGTTCTTAGGTCGGTTGAAGCAGAAACTCGATGAGCTCACATCTGCTAAGGGAGCGTGGAAATCTGGCTGGAAGAAAGTCTTTGAAGAAAACACTGCAAAGCAAAGAAAGCTCGACTGCAAAAGGCCAAAGGAAAACAACAAATTTTAATCAGATTTTAGATGGTCAGTAATGTAAACAGGTTCATTTTTCTTTTGTTTTTTCTAGTTCCACTATATGAAACTATGTATAACAAGAAAGTTTTAGATTATAAATGTTCATTACACAAAAATACGTGTATGGTGCTTAAGATATCAAGATTTATATGAAGATTCGGTATCAAATTTGAGGTTTCAGACAACTATTTCTGGTCATTGCAGCAGAAGCAAAGTTTTAGCTATCTTTAAATAATAAAATTATATATTTAAAACTATTAATCGTGGTGATAAAATGATCGTGTTGATAATGTATTGTAAATTTGTAATTATGATGTAATCGTATATAAAAGAATTTAAATAACGTGAGGGAATAATAATGACATAAGAGAGAAATAATAGTAGAGTGAAAGACTTTATTTGGTTTTCGTTGAAATAGAATGTATATACAATGAATCAAATACGTTCACATTTATTTGAGTAAATTTAGACAATTTGTTATTGTGGAGCATAGCGAGTTAGTGACATGAGCTCAGTTCTTGCTCTCACACTCCAATGTGGAAAAAAAACTATTTTTCTCCACAAATAAATTTAAATTAGTTTTCATTAATGCAAAATATATCTATATTATATAATTTGCATTAATGGAAACTAATTTAAATTTATTTGTGGAGAAAAGTTCTACGGTTGCATCCAACAGTTTAATCGTGGAGCTACTATATATGGTTAGGAAACTGAGACAAAACTACCAAGAGGCTTTACCTGAGATCTTACCTCGACTGAGGCAGAAGCTGGATGACCTCAAATTTAATCGGAAGAGACTCCACTGCAAAAAGCCGCAGGAAAAAAAAGTGAAGGAAAACAACAATCTGAATCAGATTTAACTTTCGTTTTGGTTTTATTTTCCAAGATTGGGTGACTGTTCTATAGACCCAAGAAAGTTTTGTAAATCCAGATCCTAACACAAGTAAGTAGCTCAAAGTTTTCCACCGGAATCTCATTCTCACTATAACTGTATGACACCATATTCAGGCAGCTAATATTTACACAGTCGAGTACCATAGTTAGAAGTTTTATGAATTAACCTGTAGACATGAAGAATAGAGCACAGACAGATTAGTGCATAGAGTACCGTAGTTAGGATGTTTATGACTGATGTTTGTGCAGGAAAGTTCTCAAGTAGTTTTGAGGTTTGATGATGTGAAGTCTCTAACAAGCAGACGCCTTTGGCTTTGAGCTAGATCCTCCTGACATTCAACATTCAGATCTTTAAGTTAGCTTATTATCTTCGCTGGAATTACAAGACAGTACACATAAAATTCATTCTTGAATTGATTGGGTCATATCTATAACAAGACACAAAAATATATTCAGTGTTTAGGATTATAAGACATAATTAGTTGGTTTGTGTTAGCCATTGTTGCACAACACCTTATAGATTAAGCAACAAGAATCAGAACATCCATTTGATGACATTGCTAATTTTTTTCCCAAATGCATATGGTGTCTCTTAACACTGTAACAGAGATAGGACATCATTGTTCTCAGGAACCAAGGTATCACGCTAAGCAATCACAAGGCCAAGTCAATGGTGTAGCTAAAATATCATAATTATATTATCATTCCTCACTCTACTGGCTAGACAAAAGTTAGAACCCAAAGAAGCAAGAGCACAAACCTGAAAGAATCAGGCAGCTTGGATGATGTCTCCTATGTAACACAAATTTCATTTGGAAGCATCTGAGGGAGAAAAGCAGATTTTTGATATTATTATTCAGAGGAAAGGTATGGGGAAGCAACAATAAAGACAGGGTAAGGATGTAAATCTGAAAGCAAGTTTTAATAACCTTTTACATACAGAATCCAGAACTTCCAATGACTTGAGAGAATCATCCTTTTCTCCTCAATCTTACTCTCAAGTTCGAACATCTGAGAATCATGTGAAAAAGGGTGTATAAAAACTATGAAGAACAGCTCTATCTTTTTCTATTCAAACCGAAAATGAACAAATCTCTGCACAACATTAAAATGAACAAGCAGAGAAAGTAAGCACCAAAAAAAAACTTCTGGAAATTTTAGGGTGCAATAGATGTCTTTTTGTTGTTAAGTCTTAACCACTACGAAATTATTCAGAAAAGGGGAAACCAATAAATCAACATCGCAGTAATCTTCAACAATCTCTTTCAAATTCCGTAATACAGAGTAGAAACCCGAAACATAAATTATCCTATCTATTGCAATCATGTGTATATACATAAATTCACTGCACAACCACGACGAAGGCGAAGGCAAATGTGAAAACTGAAACTCGCAATTACCGAATCAAGCTGAAGAGCAAAATCTTGGACCAGAGTCCCGGAATCCGATGAAGGATACGATTCCCCAGGTTCGTCTCTGCAATTCCGGCGAAGGAACTCGAGCTCTTTCACGCGGCTGAAAACTTTGCGGACAAATAAATGAACAAGCAGCACAAAATCAAGGAATGAACAGACGAGAGAGAGAGAGAGAGAGATAGAAAACCTGCGAATCTGTTGGAGATCGATAGATTCTTCGTGTGTATCTTCCATGGCAACGAGCTTCTGCTTGAGGATGAATTCTCGCGCTACTGTTAGAAGTGAGACTGAAACTTGAGAGCAGTGATTTCAATTTTCAATTTTCAATTTTCAAATGGGAAAAGGCGAAAGAGAAACAAAAGTAAACTTGAAAAGTCGCCCACTAGGTTATACTTCTCTTAACATTAAACCCTTTTAACTATTTTTTGTATCAATTAGACCCCTAAAGTTAGAGCTATTGCAATTCCGGTTCAGTTTTTCACCAATCGGCGCTAGTGGTTTAGTTTAGTTATTGAACCGGATTTGAAAACAATTTTCCGTTTATGGGAAAGATACCGTAGAATTAGCTTCTTTTTTTGTCAATTTGTTAAAGATTGTGAAAGGATATATCATATATGTGACTCTTATAATCGTTTACCGTCGGCTTAGTTTCAAGAGATTTATCTATCTTTTGCTGGTTTATCCTAAAAACCTATCGTGCAAATATATGGCTCTTTTAACAAATTGACAAAAAAAGACGAAGCTAAATCTACGGTAACGGTAGTATTACACCCATCTCCATAATTTAGCTTAAATTTTCGTATATTCTATCTTTGTAAAGAAAGAAAAAAACTCGCAAATGTCTAAAAAAGTCAATATTATTATGAACTATTATGTGATGTCCATTATAAGCACATAAGTCTATTAGGTTTTACTTTGTCCTCAATTAAAACCTCCCTTGTACTCCTATATAAAGGATCCTTTACTCATTGGAATAATACAACAACATCAATTCCTTCTATCTCTTCTCTTGTTTCTTCTCTTATTCACAACACGTTATCAGCACGAAATCCTAGCCGTCTGAGCTAAGAGGTACAATTTTTTTTTTGTTTATTACTCATAATTTCGAATCATGTTTATTATCAACTCATGGTTCGAAAATATGGATATTTTATCCATATTATAATAGTCTTCTGTAGAGATTCAAAGCACAAGCTTATTTGTATGATTAATATCATGATGAATTCTCCTGCAGAGATTCATGTCACATATTTATTATTTCTCCTGTAGAGAACACATGTTTATTTTTTTAAATTTATGTTCTATTTATGCACGTATTTTATTTTTACTTTATTTATGCGCAGATTTTATTTTTACTTTATTTATGCACAGATTTTATTTATGATCTATTTTTGCACGGATTTTGCACAAAAAAAAAAAAATTAATTCATGGTTCATAATCTCAATCCACACAGTCACATATGATATATCGATCCAAGTTATCGAGTTAGGCACATGTTGCGCTTAATCATGAATGTGACTTGTCGATTTTTGTGTGCTTTATTTAAGTTTCTGTGATGTTTTTATTCTGCACGGATTCTGCACAAAATAATTTTCATCCGAACTTTGCACGGATTTATAATATCAGATCTGCACTATTCGAATATTGTTCATACTGTTTATGCACATAGTTTACACGAAATTTCTTCAATTGAATTTGATCTCCTATATCGTATACTGTTTCTGAAAAAAAAAAAAAATTCGTTTTTCATATAATATCCGAATTTTGCACGGTTCAATTGTTAATTATGAACTTGATTAGAACTCCCGAATTTTGTTCATTCGTACTGTTTTTGCACGAAGTCGTTTTCACACAAACTTTGCACGGTTGTAATTATCAAGTTTTTTTGTTTAGATCTGCATCAGTTTTTGTTAAACCCGAATTTTGCACACACATATTTATGATCCGAATTTTGCACGGAACATATAAACTTGGATTTCTGTTTTAGACATGGACTGGTTTCCGTCATCAATACTGTTAAAAACGAATTTTGCACTGAACAATTTATCTTGAAACCCTGATTTTGCACAGAACTATTGCATCATGATTGTCTGTTCTCTTTATCACGAAATTTGCACATGTTTATCAATCTGATCTATTTTTGGTGAGTTAATTATTGAGAACCTAGTTTAATGGTATGATAGAATTAAACTAATGAATGATAATGATTGATTGAGTTATTTTATATGATCTTATTATCTTTGTTTAGATTATGTGTTGATCATACTTATCTATCATCACATCTTTGATATCTTAAGATCAAATACTTGACCATAGAGCAATCTAAAGAAAACGCATGATCACCAGAAGTGATATGACTTAACTTATTATGGAAGATTGCTTCTAAGGCCACATGACTTGAAGTCGTGAATATAACTTGGTTATATTTAATTGCAAGTTGATATTACTTGAAGATAATATCACTAATACAAAGATGTTAGAATACATCACGCAAATATTGTTGTCTTGCAGACACAATAACATAAAGATATTTAAGAAATACTTTGAAATTATATCACATGAAGTGATAATAAAAATGGTACATGTCATTTATATCAATTGTTTTAATTATGCTTTTATTTATATTTTATTTATACATATGTAGTTTGATAATATTTATTTTTCTACCATCATCTATATGTTGACATCTAAGATTACAAGACTTGAAGTCTGTATCATAAAGCTCATTACAAGTTCTTTACATCTAAAATTACAAGACTTGAAGTCTGTATCATAAAGCTCATTATGAGACTTTGCATCTAAGATTACAAGACTTGAAGTCTGTAAATAATCATTAATTATGTTAAAGATTATGTGAAGAGAATATAAATGATGCAGAGATGCTAGAAGTCATACTCTATTCTTTAGCCAAATAATGTTGTCTTGAAGACACAATACTATGAAATAAGTTTAGAATTATTTTGAGAAAATAATGATCTATTAAAAGTAATGAATCATGTCCAATTAGTTATGATCCATTCCTTGAAGCGAATGTGACATCATATAGTGGGATAGAAAACAATTGTGTGAATAACAATAGCCAAGGAAGTGGCTCAAGAAATGGTCGTAAATGTGAATATAGATATGGTTAAGGTCAATGTCAAGATCAAAGAGTTTCTTTCAAGAACTCAAATTCTCATCAGAAGTGAGAAAATAAAGATGGTAACAAAGAAAAGATATATCTCATATATGAAAATAAAATAATCGAGGTTAAAGATCAAAGAGTTTACTTGAAAAACTCAAATTCTCACAAGAAGTGAGAAAATAAAGATGATCCAAACAAGAGATATTTATCTTATCTAATGATAAAAGAAACTTGTGTGTGTACAAGATCTAGTAATATAAAGATTATTGAAAGCTCTGGAAGAGCATATTTTTTTTGCCTATGAAAATAGAATTTGAAATTTGTCTCAAAGGTTAAAAGAATCAAGATATAATACATGATCCAAGTTATTGATTCTATACTAGGATTCAATTCGAGATGGATGAACCTGAAGTGTCATCATCTCGAGGGGAAGAATCGATGAATCCCACAATCAATAGTAAGTAGAACATCTAGAAGATTATGTTCACACTCAAGATAGACTTGATGAATCATTGATAAAGGAGAGGCGAAGAATCTCACAATTCATATAAGTGGAACATCTAGAAGATTAAGTTCACAATCAAAATGATCTTGATGAATCATTTATAAAGTAACTCCAAGGGATTTTAAAGTTAATCAAGTTGAGACAATAAAGAAAGAAAAGTTTAGTACCTTCAAATCATGAGTATTACCCACGGCAGTAAAAGTATTTTGGAGATAAATATTTAACCAGAAGTTTAATTTATATCATTGTTTGGCATGAGCCGGTTAGACCATAACGGTTCAAGAATGATGCGAAAAATAAATGTAGACATTCATTGAAGGACCTGAAGATTATTCCTAATGATGTTTCATGTAATGTTTACTCACAAGGCAAATATGATAATATGATTATCATTAGCCAAATTAGATTTGGATTTAACAAGATGGTTGTTAAATTCACATCTTAAGCCTTTGATGATAAAAGCATGTTCGTAAGGATAAATGTTGAACATCTTATGCAGTAGCATTAATTCGCATAAAGCCAACGAGTAATTAAAAGTTTTCCCCATCAAAATTGGTTTTGGGTCAGAAACCAAATATTGTCCATCTAAAATATTTGGATGTGCAGTATACATCCATATTGCTCCACCACAGCGATATAAGATGGATCCTCAAATGAGGCTGGAAATATGTTGGATATGAATCTCCATTGATAATTAAATATGTAGAGCCATCCATGAAGGATTTATTTAAGGCTCGATTTGTAAACTGTCATTTTAATATTTCAGTTTTCCAACATTAGGGGGAGAAAAGAAACAGCTGGAAAAGATAAGCTGGAATGAATTATCATTGATCCTCAGACTAAAGAAAGGGAATTGAAATTCCAAAAGATAATTCATTTACAAAGCTTAGTAAATCAAGTTGCCAGACGTATTTACAGACCCAAATAAAGTGACAAAGTCACATATACCAGCTGTAAATGCTCCAAGAAAAATTAGTCTCAGAAGGACAATATCAAGCTGCTAGTGAGTCTAAAGAACGCATGAAGCGTGATAGACTTGTTCCAAATAAAAGAATCCTCGAAAATAAAAAGGAGCAGAATTTGACAATGGTCAGATCGAGGAAACAAAGATTTTTGAATGATCTCAAGAAGAGACATTAAACATGACAAGAAATAAATTCAGGTACCTGAGATAATGAAGAGATCGATCTCAACAAGTTATGTCATGTGTAGATTAAAATGGAACCGAAAAGCAAATCGACGTCGATAATATTTTTGCATGCAATGTAGCAGTTGATATGATGAATGAGAAAGAGGATCAGAAAATCTATTGCAGAGTGTACACGAAAGAAATGATTGGCCAAATTATAAAGAAGCAATAGTCATATAGTTAAAATCTCTTGGAAAGAGATGAGTATTTGGACCAGTTGTCCATACACCTAAGAGTGTAAAACCAGTGGAAGATAAATGAGATTTTATGATGAATATGAAATTGATTATGAAGAGACATACTCTTCTGTGGTGGATGCAACTACTTTCAAGTTCCTTATCAGTCTGGCAATAAGAGAAGAACTTGACTTATTCGACCCACTGGAAAATGATACTTAAAGTAAAAATCCTTGAAGGATATAATTCATGAAGGATACAATACCCGAAGGATTAAAGATGTCAAATTGATACAATCTCCGAAGGATTGATATGTCAAAATTATATTCCCGGGAACTTAAGATATTTGATCGAATTATGACATATATATTTCATGAGGTATAAGTGAATATTATAAAGTTAACCAATATACCCATGTGTATTTATCAAAAGATTATGGATCATTGAGATCTTTAATTTGAATATAGTTGAAACTCTTGAAGAGTTAATATAAGAAAAGATTTTGGAAAGACAACATTGTCTTTAAGTATTCCAAATTAAAACATTTAGCGAAAGAGATGTTATCTCAAAAGATCCTTGCAGGATTACATAATGAATGCTCACATATACTTGGTCTCGAAGGACCATACTTAAAATGATAGTTAAGCAATGTATTGATCTCTTTCATGATTGAAAGATGTGTTTTCACATAACAAGAAAGAAAGGTAAAACAATAAAGAAGAGCATGAATAAAATGTTATATACAAGTATGTACAATACAAGTTTAGAAAAATGTATGTAAATAGAAATTTGGCTTGAAGTCCAAATAGAGTTAAGAAATTAACTTTTATGTAAAAATGTTGTTATGGATAAGAAGTCCAGTAATCTAAGAGATTACAAGATAATCATACGATTTTGTTAATTAAGCTTATGCTTATAACAATTCCCAAAAGATGGTATATGATTGGAATGCATCTCTTGAAGAAGATGATTCCAAGGGGAGAAATATAATGATGTGTGTGGTTGTACTCTTTTTCCTTATCATGGTTTTTATCCCACTGGGTTTTCCATGAAAGGTTTTAACGAGGCAACAAAGAACACGCAAATGATAGACATCTAAAGGGAAATGTAAAGATGAAAGTCTATCACCCTTCCAAAGTATTTGTCATACTTTAATGAGAACAAGTGAAACAAAGAGAATGATCAAGACGAATCATTAGCAAGACTCATGCACTACAGAAGAATAGCGATGTAAGAATTCTACAAATTTATTCAAGTGAAGATTCGACAGACAGATTTGCCACGGCGTTACTTTCAAGAAGTTATTTCATCATTTGGATTGCGTCATCTCAAAGATCTCAAGTGATGTACTCATGAGGGAGAGTTAATGCGCGCTGCACTCTTTTTCCCTTAGCTATGGTTTTTTCCATTGGGTTTTCCTAGTAATGTTTTTAACGAGGCAGCATCATACGCGCTTTAGGAAATATTTTTGTATAATGAACATCAAGGGAGAGTGTTATGAACTATTATGTGATGTCCATTATAAGCGCATAAGCCCATTAGATTTTACTTTGTCCCTAAATAAAACCTCCCTTATACTCCTATATAAAGGACCCTCTACTCATTAGAATAATACAACAACATCAATTCCTTCTATCTCTTCTCTTGTTTCTTCTCTTATTCATAACAAATATGTGTATTAGTAGTAGTCATCAAAACCCCACCTGTGGAATTAGGAGACAGCCGACTTTGTTTGATTTAGAATACACGCGCTTAAGAAAAAGGAAAGAATAGGATTAACCTACCATAATTTTCCTTTTTTACTTATATTATATATATACATAGAATTAGGGGTCTCAAGCATTTTCTACGTAAGTAACAAGGAATCACAAACAAAACAAAACAAAACAAAAGAGTGAGAGAAAGGTAGAGGAGGCGATTGAGAAAGCGATGGATTACGACAAGGACGAGTTATGCAAGATCATCACTGTCTGTAAGATCATGGATGAGAAACTGAGTCCGTCGGAGATGGCAAAGTTAATCTCTTTGATACAAGACTTTGATAAACACCGAATCAGTCACATCGAATTTAGCAAGTCTTTTAAACTCCTGTTCGCGCAAAGAGATCAAAAAGATGGAAAGACCCAACAAGAAGTTGAAGATACCGAACCTGAAGAAGGTGAAATCCGACAATACCATCTTCGTAATGATCAAACCGAGTCGAATCATCTTGCGATTAGGGCTAGAATATCTGGTAACTCGAAAAAACATGGTCATCCAAAGATTGGGGCCGATCTTCAGGCTAGGGTTAAAGCGGATGGGCACTAGAAAACTTCTATTCATGGTAAACCAAAGTTTAGGGTTAAAGCATTTGTTTCCGACAAGCGAGAGTCGGAGAAATACGTTACCAATGTGTTCCATTTAGAGGGAAAGAAGAGAAGGATCTTGCAATCGGACACGAGCGATGATGAGAGGTCCCTGAAGAAAGCGAGAACGACGTCTAAGAGGTTAGAGGAAGTGTCACCAAGCTATGAGCTTATACCCGAGGAAGCACAATGTCCTGTCAAAGACACGGTACTGAACAACAAGTGCCGTCTCAAGGGGTTTGATAACGCTTCGGGACATAGTAGACTAACCAAATACCAAGTAAAAATGGCGATTTGCGAGGATGAGATGTTTGAGACAGATATGTTGATGGCAGCTGTGAGGAGTGCGATGGAGACTGCAGAGAAAGTTATAAGGGGAGAGATGAGATTAGAAGAGGTTGGAGTGAAGTTCTACAGATGCATCGACCAGTTATATGGTGGCAGAGATATGTCTGAAATAGTGAGAGAAGACCCCAAGAAGGCTTTACCTCTGTTCTTACGTCGGTTGAAACAGAAACTCGATGAGCTCACATCTGCTAAGGAAGTATGGAAATCTGGCTGGAAGAAAGTCTTTGAAGTAAACACTGCAAAGCAAAGAAAGCTCGACTGCAAAAGGCCAAAGGAAAACAACAAATTTTAATCAGATTTTAGATGGTCAGGAATGTAAACACCGTTAAATTTTTCTTTTGTTTTTTTTTAGTTCCACTATATGAAACTATGTATAACAAGAGAGTTTTATGAATCAATGAAAGGCAGATTTTAACACTAGCATGTCAAATTTTCCAAACCCAAATCTCTGTCTCGCTATATCTGTATTAACACCATTATAATAGATCTAAACACTCAGACTAGTCTTGATCCAAGACCCTGAGATTTTACGGTATGATCATCTTTCATCCCCCAAACTAGTCTTGATGAATACGGTATGATCATCTTTCAGTCAGTTGTGATTGTTTCTCTGAGAACATTTTTACTTAAACTCAGTGATGATGCAGGGTTGGTCCAAGAGCCCAAGTACAGCCATCTTAAGCAGCTTCACCAAGCAATTAAGCAATGTGAACCTGCCTTAGTTTCCTCTGATCCAACCATTACTAAACTAGGAAACTACGAGAACGCTCATGTATTCTCTGCTGGTAAAGGAAGTTGTGTAGCATTCCTATCGAACTATCACATGAATGAACCTGCGAAAGTAGTGTTCCAGAAACGCCACTATACTCTACCTGCTTGGTCCATCAGCATTCTTCCAGATTGCAGAAACGTTGTTTTCAACACTGCAACGGTATGTAAAAAGAGTTTAAAGCCCTTTTTAGTTGCATCATTAAGAAGCTAATATGAAGTTTGGTTTAAGACAGGTTGGTGCAAAGACATCACATGTGCAAATGGTTCCATCTGGCTCAATCTTGTACGTTTCGAATCTCCTTTAACCTCTTATCTTTGCTTATCAAAACATGATCTGTTCTTGGAAAATGAACCTGTTTTTTCCTTGGGGTTTACACTTTATACAGTGTTGATGTTAAGGCATCGGAATCGTTCTTGCGTGGAGGAAAATGGCCGACTCTTACGGTGGATTCTGCAGGGCATGCTGTTCATGTGTTTGTTAATGGACATTTCTATGGTAAAGAGTCATTCTTTTGGTAAACTCACTCCTAAGAAAGAACCTGTTTCATTTCATCAATGGGTTTTCGCTTTGGATCGATGCAGGATCCGCCTTTGGGACAAGGGAAAACAGAAGGTTTTCGTTTAGCGCACCGGTCAATCTTCACGGTGGAGCTAACAGAATAGCTCTACTGAGCGTAGCAGTTGGTTTGCCGGTCAGTTTAAAGACACTGCACTTTTGTGTTTAAGTTTTTCTTGTTGCAGACTGATAAAGAAAGCTTCCTTTTTTTTGTATGGTTTTGAAGAATGTTGGACCACATTTTGAGACGTGGGCAACCGGAATTGTCGGGTCAGTCGCGGTTCACGGCCTTGACGAGGGTAATAAAGACTTGAGCCGGCAGAGATGGACATATCAGGTAAAGATAAAAGAAGTCATACAAGAAGAAGGAAGTGTCATTGATTCACCCATTTAACTGATGTAACTAAGTAACATTTTCGCCTTTTCGGGTAATTAAACAGGTTGGTCTGCGAGGTGAAGCATTGAACTTGATCTCTCCTACAGAAGCTTCCTCTGTTGATTGGATCAAAGGCTCATTGGCTAAGCAAAACAAACAACCTTTGACATGGTA
>JAHZTW010000001.1:203746500-203759634 GCA_020283515.1 Alliaria petiolata
TTTAGAAAAATGTATGTAAATAGAAATTTGGCTTGAAGTCCAAATAGAGTTAAGAAATTAACTTTTATGTAAAAATGTTGTTATGGATAAGAAGTCCAGTAATCTAAGAGATTACAAGATAATCATACGATTTTGTTAATTAAGCTTATGCTTATAACAATTCCCAAAAGATGGTATATGATTGGAATGCATCTCTTGAAGAAGATGATTCCAAGGGGAGAAATATAATGATGTGCGTGGTTGTACTCTTTTTCCTTATCATGGTTTTTATCCCACTGGGTTTTCCATGAAAGGTTTTAACGAGGCAACAAAGAACACGCAAATGATAGACATCTAAAGGGAAATGTAAAGATGAAAGTCTATCACCCTTCCAAAGTATTTGTCATACTTTAATGAGAACAAGTGAAACAAAGAGAATGATCAAGACGAATCATTAGCAAGACTCATGCACTACAGAAGAATAGCGATGTAAGAATTCTACAAATTTATTCAAGTGAAGATTCGACAGACAGATTTGCCACGGCGTTACTTTCAAGAAGTTATTTCATCATTTGGATTGCGTCATCTCAAAGATCTCAAGTGATGTACTCATGAGGGAGAGTTAATGCGCGCTGCACTCTTTTTCCCTTAGCTATGGTTTTTTCCATTGGGTTTTCCTAGTAATGTTTTTAACGAGGCAGCATCATACGCGCTTTAGGAAATATTTTTGTATAATGAACATCAAGGGAGAGTGTTATGAACTATTATGTGATGTCCATTATAAGCGCATAAGCCCATTAGATTTTACTTTGTCCCTAAATAAAACCTCCCTTATACTCCTATATAAAGGACCCTCTACTCATTAGAATAATACAACAACATCAATTCCTTCTATCTCTTCTCTTGTTTCTTCTCTTATTCATAACAAATATGTGTATTAGTAGTAGTCATCAAAACCCCACCTGTGGAATTAGGAGACAGCCGACTTTGTTTGATTTAGAATACACGCGCTTAAGAAAAAGGAAAGAATAGGATTAACCTACCATAATTTTCCTTTTTTACTTATATTATATATATACATAGAATTAGGGGTCTCAAGCATTTTCTACGTAAGTAACAAGGAATCACAAACAAAACAAAACAAAACAAAAGAGTGAGAGAAAGGTAGAGGAGGCGATTGAGAAAGCGATGGATTACGACAAGGACGAGTTATGCAAGATCATCACTGTCTGTAAGATCATGGATGAGAAACTGAGTCCGTCGGAGATGGCAAAGTTAATCTCTTTGATACAAGACTTTGATAAACACCGAATCAGTCACATCGAATTTAGCAAGTCTTTTAAACTCCTGTTCGCGCAAAGAGATCAAAAAGATGGAAAGACCCAACAAGAAGTTGAAGATACCGAACCTGAAGAAGGTGAAATCCGACAATACCATCTTCGTAATGATCAAACCGAGTCGAATCATCTTGCGATTAGGGCTAGAATATCTGGTAACTCGAAAAAACATGGTCATCCAAAGATTGGGGCCGATCTTCAGGCTAGGGTTAAAGCGGATGGGCACTAGAAAACTTCTATTCATGGTAAACCAAAGTTTAGGGTTAAAGCATTTGTTTCCGACAAGCGAGAGTCGGAGAAATACGTTACCAATGTGTTCCATTTAGAGGGAAAGAAGAGAAGGATCTTGCAATCGGACACGAGTGATGATGAGAGGTCCCTGAAGAAAGCGAGAACGTCTAAGAGGTTAGAGGAAGTGTCACCAAGCTATGAGCTTATACCCGAGGAAGAACAGTGTCCTGTCAAAGACAAGGTACTGAACAACAAGTACCGTCTCAAGAGCATTGATAACGCTTCGGGACATAGTAGACTAACCAAATACCAAGTAGAAATGGCGATTTGCGAGGATGAGATGTTTGAGACGGATATGTTGATGGCAGCTCTGAGGAGTGCGATGGAGACTGCAGAGAAAGTTATAAGGGGAGAGATGAGATTAGAAGAGGTTGGTGTAAAGTTCTACAGATGCATCGACCAGTTATATGGTGGCAGAGATATGTCTGAAATAGTGAGAGAATACCCCAAGAAGGCTTTACCTCTGTTCTTAGGTCGGTTGAAGCAGAAACTCGATGAGCTCACATCTGCTAAGGAAGTATGGAAATCTGGCTGGAAGAACGTCTTTGAAGAAAACACTGCAGAGCAAAGAAAGCTCGACTGCAAAAGGCCAAAGGAAAACAACAAATTTTAATCAGATTTTAGATGGTCAGGAATGCAAACACGTTAATTTTCTTTTGTTTTTTTTTAGTTCCAATATGTATGAAACTATGTATAACAAGAAAGTTTTATCAATCAATGAAAGGCAGATTTAAACACTAGCATGTCAAAGTTTTCAACCCAGATCTCTTTGTCGCTATATCTGTATTAACACCATTATAATAGACCTAAACACTCAGGCTAGTCTTGATCCAATTAAGACCCTGAGATATTATATTTCTCAAGCCCTTTGTATGTTTTAATTTCTGGTCATTGCAGAAGCAAAGTTTAAGTTATCTTTAAATAATAAAATGTTATATTTAAAACAATTAATCGCGTGGTGATAAAATGATCGTGTTGATAATATATTGTAAATTTGTAATTATGTTGTAATGCAGCGTATATTCGTATATAAAAGAATTTAAATAACATGAGGGAATAATAATGATATAAGAGAGAAATAATAGTAGAGTTAAAGAAGAAGATCAGAACCGAGAGAAGATGTTACCAGACGAGCGAGAGTCGGAGAAAGGAATCTTGCTCCACTCGGACGGTTCGAATGAGAGATCTCTTAATAAAACAAAAACGTCTAAGGGGACAGAACAAGTGATGATCTCACCTAGCTATACGCTTATCCCCGAGGAAAAACGGTCTCCGGTCTCCGGTCTCAGACACGGTATTGAACAACGAGTTTCTTCAGGTGAAAGTTGATACATCGAAACCTAAGAAACTAAGATGATATGTATAAAACAGATATGTTGATCGAATTGGTGAAAAATGCAGTGGAGCGTGCGGAGAAAGTCATGAGGAGAGAGATGAGAATGGAAGATGTTGGAGAAAAGTTCTACAGTTGCATCCAACAATTTAATCGTGGAGCTACTATGGTTAGGAAACTGAGACAAAACTACCAAAAGGCATTACTTGAGATCTTACCAAGACTGAGGCAAAAGCTGGATGACCTCAAAGTTACTCGGCAGAGATTCCACTGCAAAAGGCCGCAGGAAAAAAAGTGAAGGAAAACAACAATCTGAATCAGGTTTTAGACTGCGAGAAATCTAAAAAAAAAATTAACTTTCGTTTTGGTTTTATTTTCCAAGATTGTGTGACTGTTCTATAGACCCAAGGAAGTTTTGTAAATCCAGATCCTAACACAAGTAGCTTAAAGTTTTCCACCGGAATCTCATTCTATCACTATAACTGTATATCACCATATTATAATATATTCTCAGGCAGCTAATATTTACACAGTCGAGTACGGTAGTTAGAAATTTTATGAATAAACCAGAAGACATGAAGAATAGAGCACGGATGATTAGTGCATAGAGTACCGTAGTTAGGATGTTTATGACTGATGTTTGTGCAGGAAAGTTCTCAAGTAGTAGTTTAACAAGCAGACGCCTTTGGCTTTGAGCTAGATCCTCCTGCCATATCCACATTCAGATCTTTATGTTAGCTTATCTTCGCTGGAATTACAAGACAAGTACACATAAAATTCATTCTTGAATTGATTGGGTCATATATAGCAAGACACAAAAAAATATTCAGTGTTTAGGATTATAAGACATAATAAGCTGGTTTGTGTTAGCCATTGTTGCACAACACCTTATAGATTAAGCAACAAGAACCAGAACATCCATTTGATGACATTGCTATTTTTTTCCCCAAATGCATATAACACTGTAACAGACATAGGACATCATTATTCTCGGGAACCAAGGTATCACGATGCTAAGCAATCACAAGGCCAAGTCAATGGGTGTAGCTTCAGATTAGCTAATAGATCATAATTATATTATCATTCCTCACTCTACTGGCTAGACAAAAGTTAGAACCCAAAGAAGCAAGAGCACAAACCTGAAAGAATCAGGCAGCTTGGATGATGTCTCCTATGTAACACAAATTTCATTTGGAAGCATCTGAGGGAGAAAAGCAGATTTTTGATATTATTATTCAGAGGAAAGGTATGGGGAAGCAACAATAAAGACAGGGTAAGGATGTAAATCTGAAAGCAAGTTTTAATAACCTTTTACATACAGAATCCAGAACTTCCAATGACTTGAGAGAATCATCCTTTTCTCCTCAATCTTACTCTCAAGTTCGAACATCTGAGAATCATGTGAAAAAGGGTGTATAAAAACTATGAAGAACAGCTCTATCTTTTTCTATTCAAACCGAAAATGAACAAATCTCTGCACAACATTAAAATGAACAAGCAGAGAAAGTAAGCACCAAAAAAAAACTTCTGGAAATTTTAGGGTGCAATAGATGTCTTTTTGTTGTTAAGTCTTAACCACTACGAAATTATTCAGAAAAGGGGAAACCAATAAATCAACATCGCAGTAATCTTCAACAATCTCTTTCAAATTCCGTAATACAGAGTAGAAACCCGAAACATAAATTATCCTATCTATTGCAATCATGTGTATATACATAAATTCACTGCACAACCACGACGAAGGCGAAGGCAAATGTGAAAACTGAAACTCGCAATTACCGAATCAAGCTGAAGAGCAAAATCTTGGACCAGAGTCCCGGAATCCGATGAAGGATACGATTCCCCAGGTTCGTCTCTGCAATTCCGGCGAAGGAACTCGAGCTCTTTCACGCGGCTGAAAACTTTGCGGACAAATAAATGAACAAGCAGCACAAAATCAAGGAATGAACAGACGAGAGAGAGAGAGAGAGAGATAGAAAACCTGCGAATCTGTTGGAGATCGATAGATTCTTCGTGTGTATCTTCCATGGCAACGAGCTTCTGCTTGAGGATGAATTCTCGCGCTACTGTTAGAAGTGAGACTGAAACTTGAGAGCAGTGATTTCAATTTTCAATTTTCAATTTTCAAATGGGAAAAGGCGAAAGAGAAACAAAAGTAAACTTGAAAAGTCGCCCACTAGGTTATACTTCTCTTAACATTAAACCCTTTAATTATTTTTTGTGTCAATCAGACCCATAAAAGTAGGGCTATTGCAATTCCGGTTCAGTTTATCACCAATCGGAAATTAGGACTAATTTAATCGGCTATTGCAATACCTGAACTAAACCACTTCCAATATTAAAATTAGGACTTAATGTATCATATTCGATTTCCCTGAGAGTATTAAAAAAACACAAGACATAAACCAAACTATTATTTTCCTAATCTATTTTCAGCCATATTTTTGGCTTATTTTATCATATTTAAAACCAATAGCTTATAAAAAAGGTCGATTTTCCTGCTTTCTCTGTATCTCAAAAAACACAAGAAATAAACCAAACAATCGAAAAAGAACAAAAAAAACAACATTTTAAGTCGATATCAACATTAGCGTTGTGCTTCAACATACGATCCCCGTTGCTAACATGTTATGCATGACAATCCAAGTGAGAAACGAGTACTTTGGTGTGGCATGAGTGAACCAAACAACGTTGTCCCAATCATATTTTGGATGGACATTGACTTAAAATGTTGTTTTTTTTTGTTTTTTTCGATTGTTTGGTTTATGTCTTGTGTTTTTTTTAGATACAGAGAGGGCAGAGAAATCGACCTCTTTTATAAGCCATTGGTTTTAAATATGATAAAATAAGCCAAAAATATGGCTGAAAATAGATTAGGAAAATAATAGTTTTTTTTCAAATTCTATACAAAATCCATTGTTATTCAAAAAAGTTTGGTTTTAAATGATTTTATCAATCTATTAGAATCTTTGTTATTTGGACATAGATTGTTAAAAATTTAACTCATAAAATAAAACTTTCAAAAATACTATGTATATCCCTTATATTTTTAAAATCATTATAAAAGATTTTGATATATTTTCTAAATACACACAACTCTCTCAATCTAACAAACTCTTTACAAATTTAACAAATCTCTTAACTTTTAAAATCAACACAACTCTATAAATTCTACTCCCACTAACTAGAGTCTAGAAAGTTCATTTTCTTCTGAAACCACAGAATGAAGCTCTTTTCTCAACTATTCCAACAAAGCATCTATGAGATTCATATATTTTTGCATCAATTCATTTTATCATTGGTTTCGATGAATCCTTCTAACGTTCCCCAGAAGAAGCATTTGTCAAAACACTAAAAAAAAAAAGTTGTGAGAGGGTTCAGAGCAATAGAGGATCTAATCATCCCATCTTGAAACTTCTACATTTTGAGAGCATAGTTCAAAACCACACTACTCTTCTTCAACAGTCTCTTACACCTTAATCTACTAAAATCCCACAACATAAGAGCATAAATCAGCCATATATCGAGATCAGATACTCATAAATCAGCCATTCATTGCGCAAACTAAAATGGGAAAATCATACAAACGTGAAAACGGAAAAATTAGTTCTCAAACTCGTAATTACCTCAAGCTGACAATCGTGGATCAGAGTCACAGAATTCGACGAAGAACACGATTCTCCAGGTTCGTCTCTACAATTCCGGTGAAGGAACTCGAGCTCTTTCACGCGACTAAGAATTCTGACAAATAAATGAAGAACCGGCACAGAAATCGAGGAATGAACAGACGAGAGAGAGAGACTAGGGCCATCTTTTGGCATGGGCAAGTGGAGCAATCGGTCCAAAATTTTGAAGAGTCTATTAAATATATTTTTAGTAAATAGATTATGATTAAAAAAATATAATAATTTTTTTGGAACCTTACAAAAAATATAATAAGTTTTGATACAAAAATTCAATATAAATACATCTATATTTTGTTTTTCGTATCTATTAATAAGTAAATATCAACATAATTTTTAAAATATCTTTTAATTTTTTTACATCACCAAATAAGAATGAAATAAATGAAAGGATAATTAGCTTGATATTAATTATAAATTTTGGAAAGTGCACATAAAGGCTTTAATATTTAATATAATTTGGGAAGGTTGACATTTTAACTTGATTACTGATATATCATGGTTTTTACCCATTTTTGGACCATGATATAAGTTTTTTTATAGAGTCTTTTGATATTTTTAGAGTCCTATTAGAGTCTTTGCAGGTTAGACTACGTTTGGAGCAAAGTTGGAGATTCTGGAACTTTTTGGAGCATTCTACAAGAAGATGCGAAGTGATGAAGTCAAAGAGTGTCGATCGACACCAAAAACTTGATAGGGCTCAGGTTTTACCCTAATAAAACTACTGCAAGTGCACAGCAAATGCAATCGTAGTATAAGGGGTATCAAAATCCCAAGGGAAGTAGATGCTACACTAAGGTTTCTAAGTTCGAATTATGCTAGGTCAAATAATAAGAAAGTAAACTAAAGCAAGAAATAAACTAGTAATCACGAAATAGGTTCTTAAAATCAGGAGACTAAGGCGCTAGGTTCAGGGAAATTCTCAGGTGATCTAAATTGCAGGTCTAGACAGGATGTTAGGAATTATTAAGATCTGTTCTCGAACTCGAATCACTAATGTAAAATCAACCAACTCTCGCTGCGAAGATTATCTATGTCTAAACCCTAGAATTCCAAATCTCTTTGCAAATTCTAACAATTCAAACAAGCATTAAAGTTCAGGTTCGATTGTTCACAAAACCCTAAACCAAATCTCTTTGCGAATAGGTATTTTGCTCATCTAACATTAGTTCAGGCAATCAATAATATTCTCGCATCTATTAATTAACCTAAGATCAGATTCTAGGTCGCGAAGATAGAATAAGCATTAAACACAAATCCAGATGAAGAACTCTAATGATTTTATCTTAACA
Source organism: Alliaria petiolata (assembly GCA_020283515.1). Lineage (NCBI taxonomy): Eukaryota > Viridiplantae > Streptophyta > Magnoliopsida > Brassicales > Brassicaceae > Alliaria > Alliaria petiolata. The sequence goes on from JAHZTW010000001.1 coordinate 203,754,416, forward strand.
ATTTAATTCGACCTAACAATTCATTAATCACCCTTGAAAAACTCTAAACCTAAATAGCATACTACTCAGACATGGTGAATGAAGAAAACATCATGAATAAATAAGATTGCATAAAAGAAATCAATAGAAACAAAGGAGTTCCAAATCTGCTCTTAAGGAGCCTAATTCTTCTCTCCAAAATCTCTTTAAAAATTTCTCTCTAAGTCTCAAAACAGAAAATAAGAATAATAGTTGGTGGCTAAACAATGCCTTGAAAATCTATATTTATAGGCAAACTCGCGTCAGAGGCAAACTTGTAAATAAGGAGAACTTCAGCTGATTTCCTTTTTCTGATGGAAGTCCGATTTCTTTGGCGGTCTTCATTGGTGTCTATCGACACCAATGGTGTCGATCGACACTCCTTGACTTCATCACTTCGCATCTTCTTGTAAAATGCTCCAAAAAGTTCCAGAATCTCCAACTTTGCTCCAAACGTAGTCTAACCTGCAAAGACTCTAATAGAACTCTAAAAATACCAAAAGACTCTATAAAAAGACTTATATCATGGTCCAAAAATGGGTAAAAACCATGATATATCAACTCCCTCAGACTTAGCTTTTGCTTGCCCTAAAGCAAAACATAAACTTAGAATGAAGTAGAAGTTTGAAAACAGAAACTTTCGAGTACCTCTTCAGAACGCCACATTGATTAACACTTCTTGAATCCACATGATATAGAGCCAACCTTAGGAAATATTTCAGTGTACTTACCACAAGCTTAGCAATCTCCCAGTTTGAATCCAGATCCTTTCCTTGGTAAAAATTTCGAACTCTAACAGTGGTAATGCCATAGAACCTTACAGATTCTTTTCCCTTCCTTAGTGCCTGAACAAGACATTCTCATACAGCTCTCCTATTTTCTCTTCCCTTAGTCAACTGCTGCCCATTTTCAGGGTGTTCTAAGATCTTTTCATTGACTCTTCTTTTCTTTTGAAGTCTCGGGAAATAGTGCTACTCTCTACTTGTGTTCCTTGTGAGGAGACGGGTTCAAGAGCACTCACTAATATTGTTCCTTGTTAGGAGACATGCTCATGAGGTTCTTTGCACTATTCCCAGACTTAGACTCTTTTTTCTTTCTTTTTCTTTTCTCAGGGGAAGATCAAGGAGAGACTGCAATTGCCTATCTGTTCAGACTGAAAGAGGAATCAAGTTCTGCGCATACCTAGTTCTTATAAGGGGATCTGAACTCGCCCTGTTAGATTGATTCCACTTGCAGCTTTCTACTTAGTAAGATTTGCAGCCAACTACTATAACAATGGTTCTTTCAAGTGTCAATTTCCTATGGTTAGTTCTTCTGAAAACTGAAAATTTCAACTGATTTTGACTCAATAAAACAAAGTTTTTCTACTCTCAAAACAAAACACAAAGTCAGTAATTACCTCCCCCAGACTTAAACAACACTGTCCCCAGTGTTATCAAGCCGAAGTTGGCTAAAAGAAAGATTAGAAACAACTTAAAAGACCAGATAGAAGACTTACCTTTGTCTACGCATGGTGTCGATCGCCACTATAGTGGTGTCGATCGACACTGGTCTATGTCGAGTCCAATGTCTCCTTTTTTCAACTGACTGAAACTAGGACTTAGTAAAACCAAAACAAAATAAAAAGAAAAACGTACCTAACAGTGGGTTGCCTCCCACTCAGCGCTTGTTTTCAGTTATTAGCTTGACTGTGTCGAGGTTCAGACGTCTGGTGGATCAGAGGGTGGCATCGAATGCTTCCCAGACGAATGTCTTCTCATCCATGGCGGTGTAGAGGCAGTAGGTGCACGAGGGCGACCAAGGAAGTGAGGAACAGCAGCAGGGTGGGATTTTAGTTCGGGTGGGACACTTCATTTTCCTGCAGAATCATCAAAAGAAACACCAAGCTCTCTACGAGAATCTCGTTGCTTGCATAAGTGTGAAGCAGCTTTTGAACTTTTGGTATTCTTATTGACAAGATCAAGAGGTTTGGAATTGATTTCAGGAAATGCGTACCTTTGCTTTCTTCTAGGTTTATGGCATGTGGGATGTGGATGCATCTGTTTGACCACTGGTGATGGATTTGCAGTTTTAGAAGCAGCTTCTGTAGCGATCCGCAAAGGGTGTCGATCGACACCATCTGTGTCGATCGACACCAACTCTGCAGCTCGAATCTCTGCACTCCTTCTGCAATTCAGCTCCGCAATCTTTGTCTCCATGATGAACACGTCTTCCTCCATCAGTTTGGCAATGTTTAGACCTTCATCCTCGCCCAAAGTCCTGAAGAGATGATTGTTTCCACCCCAATCTTCTAGCTCAACAACTTTCTCAGAATTCTCAGCCAATGTCTTTTGAACAACCACCTTGTTCACTTGCTCTTTAGAAACAGGTTCCTTGACATTCCCAGCAGTAGTGTCATCTGAATGTTCCAGGTTTGGATCTTTATCCATTGAAATTTCTACTTAAAAAGATTGACCATTGATGGTGGAAGATCCCCTTAACTTGTCCATGTCAAAATTCATGACAACATCACCCAAGTCAAGCTCTATTTTCCCTTTCCTCACATCAATGATGGCACCAACTGAAGGCAAAAATGATCTTCCCAAAATAAGAGGATATGCAGGTTCTTCATCATATTTCAAAACCAAAAAGTCTGTGGGAATCATGCAGCCTTCAATCTTCAAGGGAACATCTTCTAAGACACCTTCTGGAATTCTCTTTGATCGATCAGCTAGGACAAGGGAGATTCTGGTTGGCTTGAAATCAGTCATTCCAAGTAGAACAACAACTGAGTATGGTATCAAGTTGATACTTGAACCTAGATCGCAGAGAGAACGATGAAACCTTCCTGTTGAGATTGAGCAATCTAGCACAAAGTTCCCTGAATCAGGTAACTTCTCTGGAATCCTTCTCTGAATCACAGCACTGACTTGTTCAGAAACCCACACCTTCTTCTTCTTTCTTGGAACTATGTTCAAGAGAATTGCATTCATGTCTCTGGTAAGCAATGCTCCTTCCTCGGGACTCACACCATTGACAACCATTCTCTTGACATATCTTCTTAATGCAAGTGAAAGTCTGACTGCATCAACTAGGGGTAGCTCAACCATCAGCTTATCCATCATTTCCTTGCATCTGGCTTCTTTTCTCTCCTTTTTAGACTTTCTAGGAGGTCTGGGATATGGTATTTTAGGTTTGTAGACCCTTTCTTCTGCAACCTTTGTTGTTGTGAGCTGTTCTGGTGTAGTCCGTGTAGAGCGTCGATCGACACCCTCCTGGTGTCGATCGACACTCGCCTTTGGTGTCGAGTCCTCCGTGTCGAGCTTGCTCGTTTCGTCTGGTTTCTCCTTGGGTGTCGATCGACACTGGCTCCACAGCATCTTCCACATCTTCAAGCTCCTCGAATTCTTCAACCTCCATGAATTTTTCTGCACTTCCTACCATGATGGCATTGACATGATGTCTGGGGTTTGTATCAGTCTTTCCAGGAAGAAACCCATCTTGTCTCTTCAAAGCTCCAGCAGTTTGAGCAACTTGAACATCCAATTGCTTCATATGAGAGTTCAAGCAATCGATCTTCCCATTCAAGTCTTGGTACAGTGAATCAATCTTCCCATTGAAATCCACTGTCATCTTCTCCTGTCCCTCCAGAATTTTCTCTAGCATAGACTCCATCTTATTGTCTTGTGCAGGAGGCTTTTAGTAAGAAGAAGAACCATAAGTTCTCTGGAAGTTGTTGTTCTGAAAAGGCTTCTGATAAGAAGAACCATAGCCTTGTTGATTGTTGAACCTCTGTCCTTGAAAACCAGCACCATTGATGTAGTTAACTTCTTCTTGTTCTGGCTCAAAGGTCTCCACTTCTGCAGCAAACTGAACTTGCTTTTTGCCCACCAAGATATCGAGCTTCCTGTTCACCTCAACTATTTGGCTTCCTCCAGTTACCCCAGCCTTTTGTCTTCTCTCAAAGTCTGCATTTTTGGTGCTGTTACAGGAGGCCAAATTCTCTATAAGCACCATCGCGTCGTCTGGGTACCTGGTGTTGAAGTTGTCATTGCTCGCAGCGTCTAGAGCCATCTAGTACCTCCAATCGATCCCGCGGTAGAAGATTCCGATAATCTGCGGTTCACTAAAACCGTGATGTGGGCAATCCCTCTGGTATGATCTGAATCTCACCCAAGAAGCCTTGAATGCTTCAGTAGGTCCTTGTGAAAATGTGGTGATCTTTGTCCTCAGCTCTTTGGACCTTGCGTCATCAAAGAAGTTGCATAAGAATGCATTCTTTGTTTCTTCCCAAGTAGTCAAGGATCCTGGATCAAGCTGCTTCAGCCAATATGATGCATCTCCAGCAAGCGAGTAAGGAAACAACTTGCAGAAGAGATAATCATAAGTCACTCCATTAGCCTTGATGCTTGATGCGAGGTCCTCGAATCTCTCAATATGGTCCATGGGATGCTCATTAGGAAGTCCATGGAAGGGATGCTGGCCACCAGCGTGTAGTAGGCAGGTTTCAGCTCGAAGTCGTTCCTCTGGAATGCAGGAGGACGGATCGCAGCTCTATTAGCATAGAACTGGTCTGGGCGGTTGTACTCTCCTAGTGTCCTCCCATGTTCAGCATTTGCAGGGGCGATTTGTATTGCGGGATCGACGATGACTGCGCCAGCCTCATCAAGTCTTTGTCCACAATTGTTTCTTCTATTGTCGTCCAATTCCGTGAAGTTGCCAGCCTCGTCACGAATCAAAATCACATGTTCTGCCATCTCGGTCTGCGCAGGGTGTCGATCGATGCTCTTGGTGTCGATCGACACTCGGGTAGATGCTCGGTTCTTGCGTTCGAGACAGCCTAGTTCTTGGTTTAACGCGATTAGTTCCTTGTCCTTCTTGCTTCTGGTACTGTGCATGCACCTGAAACCAAAGATAAGAAACTAAATTAGTAACAAAAATAAAAACAAAACCTAGTCAAAATCCTAGTACTAGATTTCATAGGAAGCTATTACTTCCCCGGCAACGGCGCCAAAAACTTGATAGGACTCAGGTTTTATCCTAATAAAACTACTGCAAGTGCACAGCAAATGCAATCGTAGTACAAGGAGTATCGAAATCCCAAGGGAAGTAGATGCTACACTAAGGTTTCTAAGTTCGAATTATGCTAGGTCAAATAATAAGAAAGTAAACTAAAGCAAGAAATAAACTAGTAATCACGAAATAGGTTCTTAAAATCAGGA
>JAHZTW010000001.1:203760242-203777778 GCA_020283515.1 Alliaria petiolata
GACACTCCTTGACTTCATCACTTCGCATCTTCTTGTAGAATGCTCCAAAAAGTTTCAGAATCTCCAACTTTGCTCCAAACGTAGTCTAACCTGCAAAGACTCTAATAGAACTCTAAAAATACCAAAAGACTCTATAAAAAGACTTATATCATGGTCCAAAAATGGATAAAAACCATGATATATCAATTACACTGTTACTAATTAATCTTGTTATAAATATTGAAAGAACAAAACGGTTTCTTCAAAAATTCTCTAGAAAATCATTGTAAGATGCTTTTACTAAAAAGATTTGAATTAGTGGAAGAATTTACTTTAAAAAGAAACTAGAAGAATAACATTATAAATAAAAGTTATTAAATTATATCAATGTATTTTTTAATTTGATAAAAACATTTTATGAAAGAAAATCATGGAATGATATTTAAAATTTTAAATTATCTTTTTCATTCGACAAAAAAAAAATCTTTTCAATAAATTTATAATTAAAATAAATTTTATTATAATTATAAACAAAAGATTTTATTTTTAAAAGGTCTAATTTTAATTTCCGAACAAGGTCTTTATAAAGTTTAAGACGGCTCTGAGAGAGAGAGAAATAGAAAACCTGTAAATCTCTTGGAGGTCGAGAGATCCGTCGAGTGGATCTTCCATGGGAAGAAGCTTCTGCCTGAAGTTGAATTTTCGCGCTACTGATAGAGGTGAAGTTGAGACTTGAAACCACAAATGATTTCAATTTTCAAAATGGCGAAAGCGAGAGAGAAACAAAACCGTGAAAAATCGCTACCAATCGCTAGCGTTTGGTTCATTGAACCGGGCTTTAAACAATTTAAAGTTGTTTTATTTTAAAGATTGACATAATTCTTTTTTATTTTATATTTTTACATATGTATTTTTAGCCATAAAACATTAATGACATTACATATTTGAAAAAAAAATGGTGAAATTTCCGCTGAGTCGCAGATTGATTCAAAATTCAGGAGATTTTTCTATCAAAATTCTTATTTTTGTCAACAATATATCGGATTGTGACGTCATATTCAAATAATTACATCAATTTTTTATGTATTTATCTATTAATAATAACAATCTGAATAAATGTCAATTGCATTTCAATAAGTTGCATCTTTTCATTATTGTTATTTGTGTCTTTTTATAAAACCAAATTTTAATTCAATAAATACTCATTATGGTTACATCTTTTCATCATAACTGTTATTTGAGTATGTGTTTTTCATTATACATTAGGTATCTTTTCGTTTATAACCGCTTATTTTATGAAAAGTTGCATCTTTTAATATTCATATCCTTTCAACTCTATAAAAAGACACAAAAATTCTGAGCATCTTCATTGTTTTTTTTTTTGAGATGCATGTTTGACAAAAAAAAATTATTAAACTAAAACGAGCAGTGGCATGAAGCAATGAAAGAAATATTATTTTGTACTGCACCAAATCAATTACGTAATTTTTTCCCTTTCATATTGTTAGTTTAGAAATCAATTAAAATTATAAAATTCACATTGGATATTGCAAAGATTAATCATGCAAACGATCTTGATATTCATACACTTTAGAGATTTGAATAACATGTTCTCGGTAAGATTAAATTAACTTTAATCTCCAAAGTTCTAAAAAATAGAAACAAAAATCAAAAATTATGAAGATAACATATATTAATAATTTACAAATTTCATAAATGTCTATTATGCTTCAGTAAACTGAATAAATATCATTAGTGATTGTGTCTTTTCGTTATAACTTTTTCATAACCGATATTAGAGTTTGTGTTTTTTCATTATTCATTATATACATTTTCGTTTAACCGCTTATTTAATAAAAAAATTTATATTTTAATATTTATATCTTTTCAACTCTAAAAAAATACAAAACAAATTCTGAAGATCTTCATTATTTCTTTTTTAGATGCATGTTTAGCAAAACTGCTTATTAAACTAAAATGAGGAGTGACATAAGGCAATGAAAGCAATATTACATTGGGCACGTAGGTGAATTTCCATTAAAAAATTTAGTTATACACGTAGAGTTACCTCTTTATGTATCTTTTTGTTACACACCTTTTCGTTTATAACTGTATCTCCTACAATGAGTCGAAGCTTTTCGTTTATATTTTCAACATTACTTACACTAACAGCGCTTTTCTTAGTTTTTTTTGTGTCTCTTTGAAATATATTTGCATATACATTCTACTGAATTGTTGATTTCTTTTCAAGATATTATCGCCATCATTATTTTCCATGTCTGTTTATTCATTATTGTCAACTTGTCGTACATGTTTCGACATATTTTCGTTTGCATTTTATAGTAAGTAAAAATAATAATTATGTTTTATTAAATATTTATATTTTTGTAAATCAATTAAATTCGTTCAATATTTTTACCCATCAGATTTCTCATTTTCTGGCATGCTAACTTTGTAAACTCATATTCATTTTTAATGATCTATGTTGTTATTTCAATTGATTTTTTTATATTAGTATCCATTAAATTATTATTATGTATGGTGCTTATTCATGAGTATTATAGTTAGTTTGCATGTCTGTTACTAGATTTGAAATGTTGTCAACAACAATGACAAGTTTTTACATCATCAACATGGTCAATATCTTTTGTCGTCATATTATGGTAAAATGTTCTTACTTTAATAAAAAAAATTATGATCGTGTTCTCGTATTGTTTCATCTTCCAATTTGTTTTGTTTGCAATTGTTGAACATCATTGAGATGTAAATTTTATTTGGTATGAACCACATTGAGTTCAATACATACCTTTATCTCCAGTAAAATATAAAATTTAAGTGTCATTTTTAAAAAAATGTTTTTTATGTTTTTATAGTATACATAAATAGAGTTATGTTTAACATTGAATTCACCAAAAATGTTTTTTTAATAGATATCATGGGATGATAGTCATAAACTTCAATGGTCTTTCAAATTTGATCAAAAATTAAATCAAATTGGTGGTAAAATTAATAAAAATTGAATTGAGCATATATGTACTCAAAAATAAATTGACATGATAGAATATATTAATATATAATATAAATTTTGAAATACTAATAATAAAAAATTACATATAACCCCACGAAAATAGGGCGTTCGATTATTTGTCTATATTTTTAGAATCATTGCATATATCTTATTGTATTGTAATATTTTGACTGGTCAATAAAAAACGTAGTCGAACTTAATTTTTTTCTCTTAATTGAGCAGCCAATTGTTTTTGGTTAAATTTATTTAAATACATTTTATATTTGCATTTTAAGGTATTTTTCCTTATTAACTATAGTATTTATTATGTATATTTCAAATAATATAAAAATATTCTGGAAAATCAAATTATTTTTTATTTTTGTACTTGTGAGTTATAAGTTTTAACCATAACAATCTTAGAAAATGCATCCGATGATCACATTTATTTAACGTCATTTTTTGTTCAATACACTTTCACTTATAACCATTTTTAATAATTCTATAACATCTTTTGAATAATCGTATGTTTTCCATATAATTTTGATTTTGTAATTTACATTTATAATCATAATAATTCTATAAAATATTTTAGATTTGATATATATATATATATATATATTACAAATATTAGAGATAAAAATATTTATTAAAAATGAGTTTCCGCGCATTCGATAAGATTTCTTTTTGTTCGAAAGGGTTTAATAATAAGATATGTACATGATTTCTGACCGCATAATAACGTTAAGAGTAAAAAGGAGTATAAATAAGAGTAGTCGCGTGTGTAACAAGAAAGAAAACAAAAAAAAAAATTGAAAGAAAGCTTGAAGGCGATTGAGAAGCGATGCCGATGTTTCAGCGGAACGTGGTTGAGTTATGGAGTACGATCAACGAGAGACTAACTCCGCCGGATTTGGAAACGATCACCTCCTTGCTGAAAGACTTTACGAACCACAGAATCGAGAAGAGCCAACTCATTACATCTGCTCTGCTTCTCTTCAAGAAAGACGAGTTTCTTCATCGACGCTTCACGGACTTTCTCCACGGGAACAGGTCTCAAGAAGAAGAACAAGAAGTTGAAGACAGAGAGTCCCGAAACGATGAAGTTGCCGATACCGATGAAGAAGAAGACCAGATTCGTGATCCAGAGATTGAAGACGACGCGAATCATCTTGAGATTGGGGTTGAGTTAGATCAGAAACCGAGAGAAGAACCTCTTCATGGTGATCAAAAGATTCAAGAGATCGATTCGGTGGGAAAGAAGAGGAAGAGAGGAATCTTGAACGGGGTTCTTGTAGAGGACGACTCGGAGAACAAGATTGAGAGATCTCTGAAGAAAACGAAGCGGTTAGAGCGGGTGACTCCAAGCTACAGGCGTATCCTCAAGGAAGAACAGTCTCCGGTCTCATACGATGTACTGAACAACGAGTGCGTATCAGTAGGTCAAAATAAAGGAGGTGATGTGTGGGGCGGTAATAAACTAACCGAGCGCGAGAAAGTAATGGCGAGATGCGAAGAGGATATGTATGAGGCTGATATGTTGATGGAAGCTCTGAAGAGTGCAAAGGAGATTGCAGAGAAAGTCATGAGGGAAGAGATGAGACTGGAAGATGTTGGAGTAAAGTTCTACAGATGCATCGACCAGTTATATGGTGGCAGAGATATGGCTGAAGTGGTGAGAGAAGACCACCCAAAGGCTTTAACTGTGATCATTCCTCGGTTGAAGCAGAAGATCGATGAGCTCAAACTTGCTAAAGAAAGATGGACCCTTGTCTGGAAGAAAGTCTTGAAAGAGAACTCTGCAAAGCAAAGAGATTCTTCTACTGCAGAAAGCAGCAGGGAAAAGTGAAGGAAAGCAGCAAATCTGAATCAGATAATTTCGTTTTGGTTCTATGTTCCAACATTGTGTGATGAAACTATTGACCCTAGAGAGTTTTGTAAATACAGGTTATGTGGAATTTCAAATACACCATTATCAGGTAATAAGAGTAGTGTTGATCCAAGACCCTGAGAATTTATATTTCTTAAGCAGTTAATGTTTACAGAGTCATGCACCAAAGTTAGGAGTTTTGTGAATCAAACAACAGAAGACAGAAGAGACATGAAGAAGAGAGAACGGTTTATTAGTGCATATGATTGGATGTTTGTGGGAGTTTTAGTCCTGAGGTAGTTTAAGGTTCGAATGTGAAATCTCTGAAACAAGCAGAGAGTGCCTTTGAGTTTGAAGTAGAATCAACATTGCACAACAAATCCTTCATAGAGTCTCCTGCAATTTCATTTTTAAGTTCTTAGTTTAGCTTATCTTTGCTGGAATATAAATTCATTCTTGACAGGGTTACATCTACATAGAAAATCCGTATCTTTGCACAAAGAACATATAGATTAAGCAACAGGAATCAGAATATCAATTTGGTGAATGAGAGTGAGAGTGGAAGCCATTGGTTTAAATATGATAAAATGAGCCAAAAATATCGCTAAGAAGAGAGAGGGAATAATCACTAGATCAACTCCATGTTCCAACCTCACATCGTTCAGGCACGGTTTCTTTAAAAGTGCAAACACAAATTTCTAAACTATATAAATTGTCATATAACTTAAATTATATAATCCACACACAGATACACTCATGCCATCAAATCTCAGCCACAAAAGAAAAAACAAACTGATAGAAGAGAAGGAGAAAGAAAAATTAGATGAAATGGATGTTGCATTTTGATGAGACTCTGAGGAGAGCCATTAGATTATCTCGCAAGTAGTTAGTGTTGTTGGTGTCGTCTTCCACACTGACTTTCACAGTTTCAAGACATTCCAACTTCCCCAAGAAATGCCCCATCTGTTTCAGCTCTCCAAGACTTCCTCCGTACTCTGAAATCTCAAGCACCTTCACTCGACACCTCGACAAACAACATTCCATCTCCATGTCCTCTGTACAGCATTCCATCTCCATGTCCTCGGTACAGATACAAGGGCACGCGTCCCCGCAGCAATCTGTAACTCTGTGCACAAGACCCTGAAACCGCAACAAACCACACCTTTTGATGACGTGCGTAGTGGCAACAAATAAAAGAAATCTGACAAACAAACAAAAAAAAATTGATACCTTGATGGCTAAAGTTTGTAGATTTGGGGAGTTGTTGAGCAGGTTTGGGATTCCTTGCCAGCCTTTTTCCTTGTTACTTTCGATAGATAAACTAAGGAGGTTGTTGAGCACCGGCATGTAAAGACAACAAAAGTAAAACACCTATATATATATATGTAATGTAAGCCATTATCAGAATATGAGAGACCTTGCTAGCATTAGATTGACTATCAAGAAGAAGAAGCAAAACTGACCTCAAGAGAACTTGGAGACAAGTGAAGGCTCTTAATGCTGCTCATCCCCTCAATCAGACTCGTAATGTCGCCATAATTTTCAATATCATTTCCCGGCTCATATAATCGAAGATCCAGTCTAGCTTCGACAAGCGAATCCAAAGAAACACGGTACCTTTCCGCGACATAACTAGAATAGTCAAGGTACAAAAGACTCTGTGTCTTAAGCCTAATGCAATGTTGATAGGAAATAAATTCAAAAGAACTAGCGAGGGTTAGTCGCTTGACGTATGGACTCGACAAGAACAACATCCAATCATATATGAATAACTCCTCTAGCGCGGGGCAGCCATGGATGAAGAGCTCAATCATTTCACAAGATTGAAACGAAACTGAAACGAGATTAAGTGTTTTGAGCGCAGGAAAAAACACACCCCCACAAGGATGACTACAACATGCAGGATATAATCCGTCCGATATTGTGAGCTTAACCAGTGTTTTGCTCGTGAAGAACTCAGAATCTATACAGATGTCACACCCTGACTCTAAGTCTAGCTCCAAGCAGCCACGTTCCAGAGCAGTGCGAATCCAACGATTGACACGAGATTTGTCATCCTCATAATAACATTTCAGAGAGAGTTTCTTGATGAGAGGACAAGTGCTTAACAGAGCAAGTGTTTTGTCCACGAATTCGGAGAAGAGATGTTGTCTTCGGATACAACTTTCATGAACTGTTGCTTCTTCTTGCCCGTCTCTTCTGTCGGGATAAAGAAGCATCGATTCATCAAAATCAAGGCTGTCTACAAGAGGGAGCAGATTCCTCCACCTCTTGGACAGAACCGAGGTCGAAGCGGCAAGTTTTGTCGGAACCAAAGACAGGATTTTTCCAAGAAGATCATCTGGCAGATTGCTTATCCGATCTGTAGCCATTAGAGACAGAGCACCTTTCTTACGCCTGCAAAAATACATATAAAATTCAAACCTTGGCATACAACTCGAGAGGCTTATAGAAACTATAAGATTCTCAAAATTATCAAACAGATTCACAACGGAAAAACACTAAACTTTGAGATGGGAATCATAGATATGAATTATTAACCAGGCGAGATCCCGAGTCTAGATCATGCCTCAAAATAGCCAATTTCGATTTCTTGTAGAGAAACTTACTTCTAAATTGAATTTGAAAGAGAGAAGAAGTTCTACTTGATTCTGATCTAAAGAGACCTCTCTCCGAGAAAATAAAAGAGAAGAAGTTTTTAGTGGAGAGAGAGACAGAGAGATCTAAAAGCATCTCCATCAGTGTTTTTAAAGGGTTTGTTAAGAAGTTTCTTAAGTTAAAATAATAAACAAATGATTAAATGTTTCTTACCTTAGAGAAATTAAGAAACCCTCACGTGTCACTTATTTGTTGGATGGGTCTAATTTTAACAAAGATAAATTTTTTCTTTCTTTTGAATCAGAGACCCCATCGTTCGTGATGAATCTGCTGATGTCGGTGCCGGAATCGAAGCAGGCGGTTGTGGAGGAAGGATTACGCCATGAACGGTGATCCCATGCCGGAGATGATGGATACCGACTCCGGTGAGACCTTCGTTCTTGACAATCCCACCGGCACCGCCAGAGATTTCCTCTCCGCCGCTTGGAGGCTTGTCGATCAAGGCGAGCCATCTCAAGCTCTTCAGGCTTTATCTCGATTTCTTCTTCTTTTCTCTTCCATTTCTGTTTTTTTCGCTTTCAACATTCTTCTTCCGATTGTTCGATGTGTTTACGGTTTTTTTATTGGGGCTCTCCTTTGGTGCTTTGCTACTTGTTTTAGAAGATAACAAATTGTTTAGATACTTAAACTTGGGACTTTGGTTAGGGTTCGTTGATTGTTACTCTTCGGAATTCCTCAAGATTTTTAGCTCTTTCAATGGTTTTCGTTGCTGAAGATCCAATTAGATGCGACCAGCTGATAAATTGTTATCCAGTGAAGAATTTAGTGTTGTGAAGATTAATTACTCCAATGTATTGTAGATTAAGCCATTTGAATGTTGCATAAGGATGAAACATTTTATTTTTGCTTTGTTTGTTGAATCATATAGACAGATTGTTTTCTTAGCTGCTTGTTTTTATCCCTATGATACATTAGAAAACTACAGATTGTAAAGTCCGAATGTGCGTCTTAAGTTTGATCCATTACATTCTTCTCCTTCAACTACTTGCCCACAGATCACAACAGCATCGCCTTCATCCCTTGGTTAAGTCTCTTATATGGTGACATGAATAAAGAAGTAGTTACAGAATGCTAAAGTATCATCCTTGTTGAATTGGGATTGGTTGTGAGTAGAAATCATGATTCGATCGATTTCCTCTAGTCATGAGACTTATATAGTGGAAAGATCGTTTAATTTATGTATATGGGGCTGCATTGACCTATTTTTTCCCGTATATCTCCCCTTTCCTGAGTCAGTCTATCTTGTTCTGAACAGGTAGTGATGGCGATGAGAACCCAAGGAGCAGATGAGGCGGTACTTCAGATACTGAACCGTACCCGTGAAAACAAAGATTGTCGTCAGATTCCCATTTCCTGTTGATGTATGTTAAAAGATGATACCTTTTGAACTCTAGCATTCGACAGTGTGACTGGTGTTCTGCACATTTTTAAAAGCTTGGTTCTCTCCAATCTGTGTTTGTAGGGGAGCTGCAGTCACCATGAAGAAGATGTTAGAGACGGCTTTTCCCGGTTTGGATGTGATTCTCGCAAACTACCCGGCACCAGAACCAAAGCGCCTTCTAGCTAAGGTTGTGCCGGTTGCTCAGATGGGAGTTATTGGTATGATAGTTGCAGGTGATATGATAGTTATTGGTATGATAGCTCCATGGCTTCCACTTGGCTTGTCGGAAACTTTCTGCAGTCTTTCCTTCAAAGCTCAGGAGCGTTTGAAGTTCTCTGCAACGGGGAACTGGTATGCAATGTTTTAGTCTTATTCCCAATGGTTTTTAGAGGGATTATCGAAGAATTTGTAGTCCTGAGATGTTAATTAGATTGGTTTGTTGTCGATGTTGATTCAATTCCTCTCTTACCTGGTCTCGGTCAGGAACGAGTTTGTTTTACTAAAAGCAACCTGTGGTTTTGCCGTCTGCTATACTCGGTATGCACTCGATTGTGTCACGTTCAATGGTAGTAGGGGGGAGCGTAGTGCCAAGACCAATGATGTACGCTGCACTTACCTATGATCACATCAGGCTGATTGATGGGAGAGAGGCTCTGTGTACTTCCTGCGCCGTGTCAAGGATGTTGTGGAGGATCCGCAAAGGCTATTCTCCTTGACATATGAAAGAATCGGATTCAAGGAGTAAAAAAAAAAAGTGTCTGGCTTTGGGTCAACAACAATTTTTCTCTTTGCAATTCCGGAGTATTGCCGAGTGGGAAGAAAAAGGCCAAGTTCTTACTTGTTTGATAAAGAGATTGTTCGATGTTGACTGAATAAAAGACCCTTTTGATGTTGGTTTCTTCACCTTGAAATGATGTTCCATGAATTTCTTCTTTTTCTCAGGCCTTGTCATGATCATCAGATGGATGGTTCACATGCTTTCTTACTAACATCTAGTAGACGAGTCATATTTCTTGAACTTCTATGTTTTATATTAAATAAAACTCAACCATTTTGGATGAGAGAACTGAAAAGTTAATTTTGAAAACATATTATGCTTTCTTACTGTGAAAAGAAAAAAAATAACATAAAATTTATCTAATTTCATGCAAAGAAATGATGAGGAATCGAAAAAGATCTCTCTGAGCTCCGATGGTTCCCAACTTTGGATCAGTTGTTGAAGATAAAGAATCGATCTTCCAAACATCAAAATTTTAATTATTGATGCACGAACAATTCAAAAATGTATGCAATTATTAATTTCCGTACCTTTTCATGGACCTCATGGTAGGGAATTATATAGTATATGTCAAGTATTTTAGTAAATTTATTAATTTTTTCTCCAAATTTTACTGTTAAGTTTCAGTTCCGTTTAAATATTACTAGAGGATTGTGCAGTTTCAAGAACTACCATTTGTTTTTTTCACCCATCATAGTTTTTTCCCGTAAAGTGGGAAATTAGTTCATGAATGAGTAAAATCACGAATTATAGGAAAAATTGCTCAAGGCCGTTATATATGAACATATACTGTATACGGATTTATATATCTCTTGTTGATTTTCCAATTTGATATTGAAATCCACTGGTGAATCATTAGCTTCCACGTGTTCCATGATCGGAGGCGTCTTCGCCGGGCTAGAAAGTTTTGGTTCTATGTTCCAATATTGTGTGATGAAACTTTAGACCCTAGAAAGTTTTGTAAATCCAGGTTATGGAATTTCAAATACACCATTATCAGGTAATAAGAGTAGTGTTGATCCAAGACCCTGAGTTTTTTTTTATTTCTTAAGCAGCTAATGTTTACAGTCATGCACCACCAAAGTTAGGAGTTTTGTGAATCAAACAACAAAAGACAGAAGAGACATGAAGAAGAGAGAACGGTTTATTAGTGCATATGATTGGATGTTTGTGGGAGTTTTAGTCCTGAGGTAGTTTAAGGTTCGAATGTGAAATCTCTGAAACAAGCAGAGAGTGCCTTTGAGTTTGAAGTAGAATCAACATTGCACAACAAATCCTTCATAGAGTCTCCTGCAATTTCATTTTTAAGTTCGTAGGTTAGCTCATCTTTGCTGGAATATAAATTCATTCTTGACAGGGTTGCATCTACAATAAGATACAAAAAGTTAGTAACCAATGTTTAGGATTAGAATGCATAGAAAATTCATTTCTGGGAAACTTTTAGTTATCTTTGCACAAAGAACATATAGATTAAGCAACAGGAATCAGAATATCAATTTGTTGACTTATGCTACCATATATATCTTTGATGTCTTATAACACTGTAACAAAGATATATATGACATAGTTGTTCTCAAGAATCGTGGGATGATCCGAGGATGGTTGCCTCATGCTAAGCAATCACAAGGCCAAGTCAATAGTATAGCTTGAGACTAGCATAATATATCCTATGTTCTTCAGTCCTCCTCAATCTACTCATCCTATTGAAACCTTTTCTGACTCGAATACAAGCACCTCTATAGCGACACTGTGCTTACTATCATTATCTTCCCACTGTACCTTTATACAGTAATTGAAGTGTGATGATGAAACTGATTTCTACTGCTAAGTTTCTTACAAAGTTGGCTATCAATTTTTTTTTTTTTTTTTTACAAAATTTAAATGTTTAGGCGCCAGTCCAAATACGATGGCCGGCCTTTGGACCCGTTATCAGTTTTTCTTTAAAAATGCCTTAAAATGCCTTAACAATTACACTGTCATAAAAAGGAATCAGTTTTTCTTTAAAATGCCTTAAAAAAAAATTTGATCAGACACAAACAATTAAAAAAAAAATTGGCCCTAAAACTTTTATTTTTGTTGGGACGAGGCTGTAAATTTTAAAGTTTTATAGTATATAAGATTTACTATAGCAGAATTTAAAAAAATATTGTAAAAATTGACAAAAAAAAATATTGTAAAATAGATTTGCATGAGTCTCATGAAAATGGTAGTAGATAGCGTTAGGTATCATTCCTAAAACTAATGAAATTGATTATTAACAATATCCTGTTCTTAGTTATTTATTGGTCTCCTCTTCTATGCCCTAAAAACTTTTTAATTTACTTTTTCAAAACTTGAAATTTTAAGATATTGCCATATCCGATGATTTGGTTGTGCACATCGATTGGACTTCTTTGGTGGTGGCTAGAATCGAAAAGTTCTCGGCGGTCGAAGAAGTTAAAGACCACTACTAGATAATTTTTCAGTCGATTTTTATGAATTTTCATATATGTGCCGCGAACACAGATTTCTTCTGAAGTCTACTTATGGTCCTAGACTTCTGAAGAAATCTGCTGGTCAATGCACATGTTAGTTTTACAATTGACAATGTATACTAATTTATGACAGTGTAATTGTTAAGTATTGTTTCTTCTGGTATTGTTTGAAAATTGAAATTGATAAGGGTTCAAAGTGATTAATATAATTCACTGTGATTTACATATTTTGATTGCAATTGCTGCTTTGGTTTTCTCTGAAAGTTAAGAATGGGCATTATTTTTTACATGGAGATTGGTCACAAGATTCCCTCTGAGGTTTTCGTTTCATCTTGGATATTATATGTTTGGATGTTTTTTGACAGTGCAAAAATCTACTTCAAGATATTGCTGCGAGAGCCACCGAGATCTGGCTGCTGTGATGGATACTTTGAACGTCCCTCCCAAGACTGTGCATTGCGGTTCTCAACAGGAGCGTTGAGGGTTTAGCCGTTGGTATCCCAACGGTTACCACAAAATTCTTCTCAATTCGACCTTGGAAGTTGGATCCAAAACCTCTTATTGGTAAGAGGACTCGGGCCTTTGTGTTTTTTTTTTTGTAAAAGATGCTCCTCAGCCGCCAAACTTTTACCCTGTCATAGGAGACACAACATGCTCATGGAAACGCAAATTTTACGATAAGGTTGTTGTATATGATAAGATTATTGAACTGATTATGCACGGTCTCAGAAGAACGTTCAAAGTAAAGGCTGAAGATAAGGCTGTCTGGAGAGGATGGGGCCTCACTAGATACCGACATGAAGGAACATATTTCTTCTGCCTCACTTATATAGCAACCGAATCAACCATCATGAGGAGGACAGTGACACCTAAGAAGCAGCCACCATCCTTATCAGAATTTTAATTCGGCGATTCAGCGGAAATTTCACCAATTTTTATTTTTCCAAATATTGAAGTTAAAATGTGTATAAATGTCATGATGTTTTTAATAGCTAAACATATATGTAAAAATATAGAAAAAGAAGAAAGAATTCTGTCAAAATCGTTAAAATTCAACATCTTTAAATTGTTCAAAGTCCGGTTTAATACCTGAACCGAACGCTAGCGATTGGTAAATAAACTGAACCGGAATTGCAATAACTCTAATTATGTGGGTCTGATTGACTCCGAGTATAATTAGGGGGTTCAATGTTAAAAGAGAAATAAACCATAGGGGCTTTTATCAAGGTTTTGTTTCTCTTTTCACCTTTCCTCTGTATTTGAAAATTGAAATCGTCTCTGCTTTCGAAATTCAACCTTACCTCTCTGCTCTATCACTTCAAACAGTAGCGGGAAAATTCATCACACGACGGATCTATCGATCTCGAAGAGATTCACATTCATAATCATCTGTTCTTCCTTGATTTTTAACGAGCTCAAGCTCCTTCACACCGGAACTGCAGAGACGAACCTGGAGAATCGTGTCCTTCATCGATTTCCGAGATTCCGATCCAAGATTTTGCTCTTCAGCTTGAGGTGATTGCGAGTTTGAGAAGTAATTTTTTTATGTTTTTAGATTTGTATGATTTTCGCCTTTTTGAAGTTTGAAGCTGGGATGATTACATCCGATCATCTATTGTTTTTAATGTTTTGACAAATGCTTCTTCTTGGGGGAATGTTTACAAGGATTCATCTGATGAAACAATAATGAAATGAAGTGATGCAAAAAATCTATGAATCTCACAGATGCTTAGTTGAATTTGCTAGACTCTAGTGGGGATATTGGAATGGGATCTTGAAGGTCTTCTTCTATTGTCACTGGATTCTTATTTCATCTCAGGTAACTGCTTCATTGCTCTTTGCTTATACAAGAATTTACTGTGTTGAATTCATGATTTCCTTGTAACTGAAGTTTCTAGGTAAAAGTTTTGTTTTCTGGAATCAAAAAGTTTGTTTTGAGGGATATGTAATTTCTCTCAAAAAGAGAATAATACACCATGTAGTATTAGCTCAATTGGAAAAAATGTGATGTGTTCTGTGCCGCAGACAAGTTAAGGACAGTGGACAGTGCAATAGTATAGCTTGATAAAACTCTCTTGTTATACATAGTTTCATATAGTGGGAACAAATAAAAAAAACAAAAGAGAAAGTACCCTGTCTACATTCCTTGCAAATAATTTGTTGTTTTCCTTTCCTGTTGCTATAATCTTCTATGTAATCTCAAGCAATAGTATAGCTTGAGACTTGCATAATATATTTTATGTTTAAAAAAGTTCATGTTTTTACACAGAAAGAACAACATTTGCAACCTTCCGGTTCTAAAATAAACTAAAGAACATACACTTCCTCATTGGCGGTACATATGTAATCCCATCATTTTCTACCTAATCTCAATTAAGCTCTTATTGATCAAATATCCCCTAATGTCTTTCTCAATTGAAAGATTGTAAGAATGTCATTACAATAATTTTGGAAGCTAGAAGGGAGAATAATAGGTAACTAATATAATAGGTAGTTAATTTCGTGTTGAGCCAAACAGGATCTCTTTCTCACTATCTTTTTATTGCAACAATTAAACAGATTGCGATAATTTTGCAATAATCTCACTTTTTGAGTTATATTAATACATCTCTGCTTTCGTAGATGCCAAGATGCTGGAAGTTCAACGTGATGATTTACTACTAAAAGGCGTAGAGACCAAGCCTTGGTGAAAGAGCAAGTTTCGAGAGAGCATGAATCTGCAAAGGCCGTAAAGATCGTGGCGAAATCTCTGCCGAAACCTGCTCTTGCGCCAAGGCTTAGTCTTTAACGCCTTTAAAAATCATCATCACGTTGAACTTCCACGAGGTTTGTGGCTCTGAGAAACTATATATATGTATATACTACATCGTATTAGGTTAGATCTAGGGTTAATTTGTGTTAAAATCCCGAATATTACCGAATATTACTTTAAAGACCCACACATTTTAAATAGTAAGATTACACACTAATTTTGTGTGCGGAGCCACGTCATATTTTGTGTGGGTCGTCTTTGCGTTTTATGCCTTTATAAAGCAAAAATTAGAAATAGGAAGAGAACCTTTAAAAATCCAAGGACGACCCACTAATTTTAAGTAGTAAAAGATTACACAATTTTTTTTTATCACTTTTTGCGTCCTTTCTTTCGCCATTAATCGATTTTTTTTAAAACATTTCCCGGACAAATATTGATTTTAAATAAATTAAGTTTAATTTGACCAAAAAATAAATAAATTAAGTTTAAAAGTATTGAACTAATTTCATTGTATTGTTTCTGTTGAGATGAATTACATGAACTTTTGGGTCAAAATAGAAATATCTTATTACATCAACAACGGCACTAGCAGGAAGGAAGGTAATCTTCAAGGTTAGGGTGAACAAATCGATCTCGGATCTTCAATTACACAGTACTAGCTATATTTTTTTCGATTTTCATATTATATATATATATAAATAATACGCTTGATCATCATATCGTCACGTTAGTAGACTATGCCATAGAAGAAGCCACACGATTCAAATAAGAACGAAAATCACTAAAGAAAACGAACAAGGAAACACACAAACACAACACAACATTCAACCGGTGATGATAAAATCAACCAAAGACGAGAACAAACAGAAGCAACAAGAACAATAATCAAATTCATTTGACGTAAATTGAGAAATTGTGTTTGAGTTTCGATCAAATTTTAGGGCCCAGTTTTAAGAAGAAGAGATCAACAAAATTGATATGCAAGATAACGTTACCTCTTGAATGGTCCAGTTTTGTCATTGGATGTATGGGTTGTTGATCCAGAGAGATGATAAAATACTTTCGTTCATCAAATTTCAATCTGTATATATAGTTCATGCGTGAAGACTATATTCTAGCTTTTGCTAGTATAATTACTATACCGTTCGGGGAGCAATAATATAGAACTAGATTCAATTTTATTTCGGTCCTTACACCTTTCTAAACCAAAAATGAACGCCACGCTTGGAGAGAAAACTATAGAAATTACTGATTTCAAACCGCCCAAAAGGTACAATTTCATGTCACCCTTTGCTAATCACAATTACATAATATTACTGACTCACCTTTTCTCATTATATATTCTTCTTCTTTGTTACATCACGCACGTATCTAAATAATTAAAATGATAACGAAAAATGAAAAACAAAACCCATTTCTCAAACAACACATAAAAGCTTTCCTCTCACGTATATGTATAACCTTCAGACCATATAACTCAATCGCAGAAGAAGCAGAGAAACTCATGTTGTTACTCTTTACTAATATCTCTTCTCGTCTCATATTTTTAGAAGACGAAGCTTTCTCCATCTTCTCATTCTTGCGACCTTCCTCATGCGTCGTTGTTGGTGGCAGAGGAGATTTCTTGAGTAGCAAGTCGACTTTCGCTCACTCTTCAAGCTCTTGCTTGATCTCTTTTAGCATAGCGACAACGTTTTTCATGGTCGGCACTCGGCAGGAGACGCGTTCACACACAGAAGATCACTGACTGATATATCATGGTTTTTACCCACTTTTAGGCCATGATATAAGTGTTTTTATAGAGTCTTTTGTTAGTTTTCCAGTCCTTTCTGAGTCTTTATAGGTTGGATTACGTTTGGAGCATAATTGGAGATTTTGAAGCTTTTTGGAGCATTCTGCAAGAAGCTGCGAAGTGATGAAGTCAGAAGAGTGGAATTACGCATAGGGTGTCGATCGACACCATCTGTGTCGATCGACACCAAGGAAGGACGGCCAAAGTTTCCCAATTCCATCAGAAAAAGAAAATCACTCAAGCTTTGAAGAATTATAAGATTGCCCCTGGACGAAAATCCTCTCCTATAAATATAGTTTTTTCAGCCATTGTTTAGGACACACTTTATTTTACAATTATTTAGAGAGAGATTTATAGAGAATTTTTGGAGAGAAGAATTTGTCTCCTTTAGAGCAAATTTGGAACTCCCTTATTTATCTATTGATTTCTTTTATGCATTCTTCTTTATTCATGATGTTTGCTTCATTCATCATGTCTGAATAGTTTGCTTGTTAGGTTTAGAGTTTTTTCAAAGGTGATTAATGAATTGTTAGGTCGAATTAAATTGTTAGAATAAAATCATTAGAGTTCTTCATCTGGATTTGTGTTTAATGCTTATTCTAGCTTCATGACCTAGAATCTGATCTTAGGTTAATTAATAGATGCAAGAGTATTATTAATTGCCTGAACTAATGTTAGATGAGCAAAATACCTATTCGCAAAGAGATTTGGTTTAGAGTTTTGTGAACAATTGAACCTGATATTAATGCTTGTCTGAATTGTTTGAATTCGCAAAGAGATTTGGTTTTCTGGAATTTAGGCATAGATAATCTTCGCAGCGAGAGTTGGTTGATTTTACATTAGTG
>JAHZTW010000001.1:203786643-203952534 GCA_020283515.1 Alliaria petiolata
TGATGTTAATTATTTGCATCACCACAAACAGAGTCACTTTTCTAAGTGATGTAAGATTCATTTGCATCAATTATAAGTAATGCAAAAACATATAATAAATGATACAATTCACCTTTTTTTTGTAGTGAACCTACGAACAAGACTAAAAACAGACAAAAATATTTAAAAAAAAATCTTTCTAAAATATATGAAAAAGAATACAAAGACATCAAAAATTATCAATAATCTTTATATATAAAAAATAAAATGCAGATACTCCAACGAAAAAGAATCTACACTCGAATGATTTTAAACTACACTGAAGAAAGATTATAAATTGGACCTCCACATGATATTAGTTTAAAAGTAAAAAACAAATACTAATACAAACCACAAAACTGAAATTTATCTACGAAAAAAAAACAGAACAATAAAAAATAAAGAAAATGAATGGGATCGATGGTGAATACACTTTGTTGATCTTCCACAAAATAAGCAACAAAAAAGATGCTAATTGAATAAAAAATATTCAGTGGGATACATAAATACTTACGGCGGCGTATAAGTATAAAATAAAATTTTTTTTTAACAATTAACAGATCTCAATTTATATTAAGTAAAATATTTCACAATAGATTTACATATTTAACAATAATAAAACACTAAAATGCTATTTAAATTTTAAAAGAAAACAGAAAAAATAAACATAATAATAATAAAATATATATAAAATTATAAACTAAAAACAATTAATAGATAACTCCGCGTAATTGATTTCTAGTATATATAATTATGTATTGATGACTCGATACAACATATCTAACATACAAAAAATAATGACGTCTATATAAAGGTTAAAAACAAATAAAACAAAAAGACATCCAACATGCATCCAACATAAACTTTTGTTTTTAAGGTCGCCAACACGTCTGACCAAAAAACAAAAAAGATCTCCGACATAAACTTATTAAAAGTATCTTTAATCGAAATAATATGAAAGTACGACAAATATATAAATCCTTTTTTTTAACTTAATATATAAATCCTTACATTATAGTATTACAGTATTTTCATGAATAAAACTAAATATTTGTTGGATGGAACTTGCTATGTCTTCTGCCGTAAGCCTTGGCTCACTTGTAATCTGCACAAACAGCACATCATGTTAGCCTCTTTTAACATTAATGCCCAAAAAAAAAATGTTAGCCTCTTTAATCAGTTGCTACATATATTTTCTGTATATTGTAAAATTAAAAGTGTTTAACCAAATCTGAGAACAAGAATTTACATTAAAAAAAAAATCACCAAAGCGAGATATACTGACACGATTAATGAACAAAGAAAATATATTTGTGTTTTTTTTTAAAGAAAAGATATTTAATTAGTACTCCATTATTTAGGAAAGCAGAGTACCATAGTTCAGATTAATTATAGAACATGTAATCGCCATAAGCAATCATCCACCAAGTGAAATATCTTCTACCCTTTCTTGTTTACTAAAACGTATTTAGGTAAGTATGCGCTCAAGAAACTTTACATGTATTATATTGAAACGCCTATATTATTACTTGTAAGCAAGTGAAACTTGCCTTGACATTGAAGGAGTAGAGGACGGTTTGTTCCATGGTAGTGATGTTAGTGTGAAGGATAGAGAGATGAAGATCCTCCAAAGCAGCTATAGTCATAGTTAATTGTCCTGGTCTTCTTCTTGAAAGTATCTTGATCATGGCGTCAAACCCTAGCAGCTTCACCTCCACGTCAGCCAAACACGACTTGCTCTCCGCCGTCTCCTCCACAAGCCCTCCTCCGCCCTCTAGTTCGGTTACATTTTCGGTAACAATGAGCGGTTGAGTTTGGTTAGCTACCACAGTTATGGGGGAAGAAGAAGAACTGGTTTCTCCCAGGATTCTTAGACGCTTCTGTGATTCCAGACATTTTAAGAGTTGCTCGAGCTCTCTTACAAACTTTATTACTCCTCCTATGATCGACGCTTGGTCTCCCTATCATATACATTAAATATAGTTTGATTTACATATAGTTTGAGATGTATATATTATACGATATAATTTGATTCGTACCCTTTGGACGTAGGAGCCAGGCATGAGGGACCTGAGAACACGTAGATGCTCGTTCATTTGCTTCCTACGGTTCCTCTCGACCGCGATATGAGTCATTCGTTGGCTTTCCACTTCTTCGCTTGTCTTGCTTGTTCTAGCTCTTTTCCTCTTGCTCTTCACTTTCATGTTCTCCCTATCTTCTTCTCCTTCTCCATTAAAATAGAGTTTCACGGCGTTATTGTCGTTGTTTTCAAGAAAAACGTTGCGTATGTTTCCTCCATACCCACCTCCTTGAGACGTCATATGAGAAGGCATGAGATGTTGAGTTTGGTTTTGGTTTATACTTTCGTTCAAGACTTGGAACTTCAAGAAGTAAGCCGGGTCAATCCCAGTTTCTTGATCGTCTTGGTTCCTGGTCTGGCTCAACGCCAGTTTCGGACCGAAGTCCGCAAAGTGCACCATGTCTGCAAAGCTCATTTTATCAAAAGAAGGGGACAGTTGATGCAGCTGCTGTTGTGGTATCGATTGCTTTTGTTGTTGAAGGCTTCTATTGCTATCGTCACTACCGCCTAAGACTTGACCGAAGAAGTTCGGTGCCTGGTAGGAAGTGAATCATATATACATATATGTATAAACATATATAGGAGAAGAAATTAATAATTGAGATATGGGAAAACGTACGTACCGAGTAATCTTTATCCATTACTATTCGTACTTGATTATAAACGTCTTAAGTCTAATTAAGGGTTAACCTCTTGACCTAAAAAAAACAATCCATGAGCTTCAGAGTCAGTTGAAAACATATAGATGAAGAAAAAAACACACACACACACGTAGAACAAGTTATAAGATCAAACGTAGCCAATCCACCATGTGCTTATGTGCATATACATGCATCTCTGTGCATATACATGCATCTCTATACAAATATTTTCTCAAACTGAAATGTAAAATATAATATAACGATTAACACCAAACACACATTTTAGAACTTGTTTAGTATAGATATGATGATTAAATAAAGGGAAGCTGACCTTGTATGATTTGCTAGGGTTTACGAGACATACAAGAGTAGAAAAAGGCGAAGTGAGTGGGAGCTGTTTGTATTGAGAAGTCACAAATGAGCGCCTATATATAGAGAAGTCACAAATGAGCTCCCATATACATGTGTACACTAAGGACTCATTAAGCTTCATTAAAAAAAAACTATATATATATATAGGTCATATTTTAAAAATGTTTCAATATTTTCGTTCAATATAATTAAGGTATATCAATCTCAAAATTCTTTTGATTTGATTTTCTAAACTTTTATGCAAAATTTATGCAAATTTAGGTTTTGAGTGGTTACCAATAAAAAATAAAAGAATGAAGAGGAACATTGCAGTCCTCCTTAAAAATTACACTTTTTGGTATATTAATTTCTCTTCTTATATTCCCACCATTCTTTTTTTTTTAAATAGAAAATTATAAAACAAATGTATTCCTCATCACATTTGGAGAAGACCAATAAAGGGCAAACATATTTAAAAATTAAAAATATAAAAACTATAATTAATCTAGTTATATAATAAAAGTATTATTTCAATATTAAATTTGCATAAAATTTAAATGATACAATATTTGAAATTCATATTTGGAATAAATTTCAAAAGCAGGAATTCATATTTGTTTAAACGGGAATTCATATTTGCATAAAATCCATTGCACTTCCTTTTTTCAATTCCATAAAAAAAAATTTCAATTTTAGATAAATATTATGATTATATTTTTTTAATATTGATAACTAATTAAATTTTAACATATAATCCTACCTGAAATCAAAAATTTAAATAACTTCAATTTAAATCATTACAATGTATATGATAACAATTTAATATTGAAAATTATATTTTAAAGTTCTTTGATATTAATTTCATTGACAAAATATTTTTTCAGTGAAAATTATTTTAAATATTTAATTTAATAATATGATTTAATTGTCGATGATATTTATTTTTAAAAATTTATTTTTAAATTACCTAAAATTTTATTTATTATGATGGTTACTTATTCACAATATGTATTTCATTCATTTTCTGTGTGTTTATTACTATTCATTACTTATAAATTTGTTTCTCTTTTATTTTTTATTTGTTCTCTTTCATTTCTTTTTAGTGGTAAACAATCGGAGTTTTATTTTTTTTGATGTTTATTTGTCTTACTTAATGTCTTTTTTATTAGTTGAATTTTTTCGAGTAAGTATTTAAAATTGTTTTAATTTATAAATTGTTTTTTAATATTTATGATTTATTAGCCTACACCATTTTACAAAAATATCTTATAAATAAAAAACAATATAGAAAATATTATAATCTAGCTTTTTCTATTTTTGAAGTGAGAGACACAATACAATATTTGTAAACAATATAAATTGATATAAATAAAAGAGAACATATATATATAAAGTATTGTAACTTAGTTTCTTTTATCTATACGCTTTTGTGATTTTATTATATAGATTGTAAAGATTAATAGGAATATAGGATATGGTTTTTTTACAAATAGTTTTTCAATTGGAGATGTACGAAAAAAAAATGTTTGCTTTTTATGTCCAATTCGACAATTTCATCTGTATTTTTTATTTTTAAAGAATATTTTTTAACCCAATTAAATCGAATTAATTATCAAAATGGGTTTGTCTAATCAATGGTGCACCAATTTCAGCACCTCACTACAAATTCAAATGGAAATAAAAAAGATGGGACAGCAGATGATACTTTTGAAGAAAAAAAAGAAGAAAACAAAGAAAAATACAAGCCGACATGAAGAATATATTCCTTTGAAAGGAGTGGCAAATTATTTACCAAATGAACAACTTGCATTGAAAAAAAGATGGATCCACAACTAGAAAATGAATAATGTAAGTTCACCCGTAATTACTCTATAAAAGGAGAGAATATGTAAGGGGAGAGATATCGATTTTTAGAGTTCTCATAAAAACATAGATAAATTTATAAGAAGCGTCTCAACCCCAAATGTATGGAGTAGTACTTCGGGATCCAATACAAATCCGATATGGGAAGGTATGTGTAATAAATATATAATCTATAATGAATGAATAAAAGTATGTTGTTAAATATCCCTTCATTTCTTAATAAGTATCCATTTTTTTTACTTAAATTTAATTAATAGCAATCTATTGAGTAAACATCATAAAATTTTGGATTGTGCAACATCCCGATTGCCACCGTGTGTGGGCCCTCACGCCCCTTCTCGGTCTGTGGGCATTCACGTCATCTCTTAGTCTGTGAGATTCATCCTCGTTTGACGGTCGGTGCGTTGACCAGAAATATGTTGTAAGACGAACATGAAGTTTTTCATAAACATGTGGTTTATTTAAAAATCTAAAAATAATTAAATGAATACAATGCTTGAAATCATATATGATTAAGTGAATACAATGTTTGGAACGGAATTCAAATTCTCCCACATA
Organism: Alliaria petiolata; assembly: GCA_020283515.1. NCBI lineage: Eukaryota > Viridiplantae > Streptophyta > Magnoliopsida > Brassicales > Brassicaceae > Alliaria > Alliaria petiolata. Next base: position 203,792,155 of record JAHZTW010000001.1, read on the forward strand.
TTCAATTATGCCAATTGGAATACGTTCTGGTAAAATTTACTTAAATCATACTCCTTGGGATTGGGATAGATATGTTTGCATGCATATCATATAATAGATGGTACGTTAAATTCTTTTATGCACACGTAAAACGCAGATCAAACATATAAATATGCGTAACTTGATAAAAAAATATCTGATAAAATAGATATATGATATCGCATCAATGCACGTAAACAAAAGTATCTATGTATCACCAACAAATTTCTACAGCGAGTCTCATTTTGTTTTACTTTAAAATGGCTAGCTGTAGATAAAAAAGACAAACAAAACAAAAAGAAAAGCCAGCCCGTGTATCGCTCGCCCTTTTAATCTTCTTCTTCTTCTTGCCAACTTTTCTGTCGACTTTCCTTTGTTACTTTTACTTTCTTCCTTTACGGATGATAATGATATACATATATAAGTAAATTTTTTTTTTAAAAACAAGGTTTTTCTTGTTAACCAAAAAGTTCTGGATTTGAGCTTGTAGCTAGGTCCGGGACCAACATTTCAATAACTTTTTTTAGGCGTAACTGGTCTCTCTCAAACGAGATCGAACTAGAAATGCATGGTTTAACTTTCCACCACACGCTTGATAAAAAATATACATAATACAAAAACAAAGTTTTTCATTGTTGTACTGGTAAAAGAAAGGAAAATATCTAACACATATTTGTAATTTATTGGCGGTGAAGAAGTCCAAAACTTAATGGTTGTCAGAAACATATAATTGTACCAGGATAAAACAATTTAAGAAACACCAAAGAAAGTTGCTATTTGATTGTGATAGGTATTACGGTGAGATGAGTAGGATCTCCAAAAAGTCATGCACTTTTTCTTTTGGTTTTAAAGGTCATGCACTTTTATAAGCTCATTTTAGTTTTTATTGCATGTTCGCGACTCGTGAATCACTTGATTCATTCATTGATTTTTTCTAATTTCAAAAATTATATGCAAATTTTTTTTTTTGTAATCATTTGATTCATTCATTGATTTCAAATCGTATACAAATTTTTTTAAATGTGTAAACATCCACAATTACATAGTTTAACATTAAAAAAAACAATAAAAATATAAATTTTCATGATGGTTTAGATACCGAAGTTTTACTCTCCAACAAATTAATAAATCCTTTTTTTTAATTAATAAATCCTTTCTTTCTTCTACACGATCAATCTTAAAATGATAAAATTATTGGTTTTGGCTATCATTTTTAAATGCAGTATTTTCTATAGTGTTTTTATATATATATATATATATATATATATATATATATATTTTGTTTTTGGAATGAATGTTAAATTTATTATAAAAAAAAAACTGTTTTTCTTACTACAACATTGATAGCTTTTTAAAGCTTTTTATTTTGTTTAAACTAAAATTAGAATTTAGAATACATTGATCTTGGCATTGACTAGCTTATTGGCGCCGTGAAACTAACAGAGAGAGCTTTCTTCATATTTGTGGTCTCGTAAAACTCGAATGGAGGAGATTCGATTCCTTACGTGTTTATCAATCTGATTGATTATTCGATTCGGTGATGTAGGAATTTCGCCGTGACGTTGGGCATTGCGCTCTTTCCATAGGGTATATCGATCGTCACTATTATTTATATATATTAAAGTGGGTTTTTAAAATCAAACGGAATTCAGATGGGAGTATTAACAAACACAAGGCTCGCTTGGTTGCAAAAAGATACGTTCAGAAGCATGGCATCGACTATGATGAAGTCTTTGCACCTGTAGCTCGTATGGAAACAATCAGGTTCATCATCAGTCATTCGGCTTCATATGGTTGGAAAATACATCATTTAAATGTTAAGACGGCGTTTTTACATGGAGAACTGAAGGAGGAAGTGTATGTTTCTCAACTATAAGGGTTTGTGATCAAGGGAAGCGAAAGCAAAGTTTATAAACTAAACAAAGCTCTCTATGGTTTAAAACAAGCACTTAGAGCGTGGAATGCCAAGCTGAATATGACTCTTAGAGAGATGAAGTTTCAGAGATGTTCTAAGGAACCGTCATTGTATCGGAAAAGAGAAGGAGAAGAGCTCCTTATCGTGGCTGTGTATGTAGACGATTTGCTTGTTACCGGTTCATCTTTGGCAGCGATACTTGAGTTCAAGAAGATGATGGCGGTCAAATTTGAGATGAGTGACCTCGGGTTACTTACATATTATCTTGGGATTGAAGTGAGACAACTTGAGGGAGGTGTCATTCTAAAGCAAGAGAGATATGCTCAAAAGATATTGGAAGAGACTAGAATGGAAGGGTGTAATCCTACTCACATACCGATGGATATAAATTTGAAGCTGTCCAAGTCACAAGGAGAGAAAGGTATCGAAGAAGGAGAATATCGTAGAAGCATTGGATGTCTTCGGTACTTACTACACACTCGTCCAGACCTATCTTATAGCGTTGGAGTTTTGAGCAAGTACATGCAAGCACCGAAGGAATCTCATGGAGCAGGTTTGAAACAAGTTTTTCGGTATCTGCGGGGTACATGTTCTCTTGGTCTCTTCTTCAAACGCACGAGTAAGGTACATCTATTGGGGTATAGTGATAGCTCTTACAATGTTGATATTGATGATGGGAAAAGCACAACGGGACACATATTTTATCTCGGTGAATCTCCAATCACCTGGTGTTCGACAAAGCAAGAGATTGTGGCTTTGTCATCATGTGAGGCTGAGTTTATGGCTGCTACAGAAGCTGCCAAGCAAGCCATCTGGCTCTAGGAGCTTCTTGCCGAGGTAACTGGAAAGGAAAGTGAGAAGGTAACTATTCGGATCGACAACAAGTCAGCAATTGCACTCACCAAGAACCCTGTGTTCCATGGCCGTAGTAAACACATACACACTAGGTACCATTTTATCCGAGAATGCGTCGAGAATGAACAGATAAATGTTGAGCATGTTCCAGGTAACGAGCAAAAGGCAGACATTCTGACTAAGGCCTTAGGAAGAGTCAAATTTAAGGAAATGAGAAGGTTCATTGGAGTTCAAGATATAAATGAAGATGATTTCAAGTTTAAGAGGGAGAATGTTGTTGTAAGCTTGAAATAGTTTGGAACCAAAGTTACGTATATTTAGGAGTTATCTAAATATACATATAAGAGATTTAGGAATTATCTAAATTGTAAGTTTTCTAATTGGTTTAGGAAACTAGTCTTTGGTTTTTTCCTATATAAGGAGGTGCTAACTTGTAGCACAACTTATGAGTTTTGGGAGTTAAGGTTTTGAGAAATTTTTCTTAATATTAATAAGAGAGGTATTCTTGTTAAACCCTAAACTCTACAATCGGTTTCAACATTCATGCGTTGCAAATGTCATTTTCATAATTTTTTTAGGTTTATATGTCTTTTTTTTTTAGAATTCAACAAAGATTTATATGTCTATGCTCGATGTTTCGTTATATACTCTAAGTTTAGAATTCAACAAAGATTTTTTGGCGTTACTCATCTCTCTGAAACTGAATCGAACTAGAAATGCATGGTTCAACTTTCTTTGAAAAAACGAACCAACACCACTTGTTCACCACACACTTGATAAAAATATACATAATGTTCATTGGTGGGTGCAGATAGATATTCAACCACGATCCTCATTTTTTTTTTTTTTTTTTTGATGGTGTTTAGATTAATTATAAACCATGTTAAAACAACACATGTTTTCATGAACATCTATGTTTCTGATTAGAAAAGATTTGGCTGGTCTAAAAAGACATAGTGATAGTTGCAATAACTAGAATAAAAGGTTGGGTTATAATCAGGGCCAGCCCATATATTTTGAGGTCTCAAGAAAAATTATAAAAATTGGTCCACATAAAATAAAGTTTTCACTAATATATATGATTTGTATATATATATTCTGACTTTTTAAATAAAATATGACAATTTGAATTAAAATACATGAAGAAGTTTTTTTAGTTATCTAATTAGATATTCTTAATTTTTGTCATTTGGTTTAGCCATTATATTTAGAATTTTGTTGTTACAATTTAGTTTACCTCATCTTTACCACAAAAAAAGTTGAATTTAACTCACAAAGATGTTTATTAAAAGTCTATCACCAATTGAAAGTACTTTTTTAGAAGTCTATCGCCAACACGGTAAACAATGTTGTCAAAGTAGTTGCTGCTTCAACTTCGTTGACTTTTCACTTCCATCTTCCTCCGAAACAAACGGTGGCTCGTTTCAGACTTTCAGGTAAAATATTACGGAAGTTTTCTTATGGTCTCTTCGAAGGAAAAAAAAATCTTCAATTTTGTTGATACTTTATAGGAAAATTGTAAATGAATGGCTAATTCAATCTTAATTCGGTTCTTATGCCCTCTAAACCAAAACTAGATTCAATCTTACTTGGAGACAAAACTAGGGAACTTATTGATTTCAAATCGCCCTAGAAGGTACAATTTGATGTCACTCCTTTGCTAATCACAATTCCATAAGATTACTGACTCATTTAACACAAAAAGATGATTACTGACTCACCATATCNGGAATAAAATTAAATTTGATTTTGTTTCAGTTTGAGAAGGGATACCCAAGTTTTGTCCTAAAAAGATCTAAAATTTGAGAAAAAAAGTTTATTTTTGGACAAGAATAAAGGTTAGTGTACTACTCTGCGGTTACATTAAAGTTTTGGAAGCATGTCGGCGAAGTTGGAAGGATTCTTTCCGTAGTAGATAGGCCACAGGTGGTTTCAATCCTCCACAGGGAACGAGCCGAATTCCAAAAACTCAGCATTGCCAAATTATTGGGGTTTTGTTTTTTGCTCTAAACCGACAAAACTTCCCCTCTTTCAATCGATCAATGGCGTCGATTCAGATCAGCGGCTCGGTTAGGTTCGAGCCGCTCGTCGGGTTCAACCGGACCGGCTATTTCCGTCCGATCGGTAACCTCGGTTTTCCTCATTTCCGCCGGAGATTCAGTATCGGACGCCCGTTGTTGCTCCGCCGTTCTTCCTTCTCCGGCGACAAAATCGATGGCCCTGGAGAGTCTGCAGGTGGTGATGGCAAAGGTTTCATCACAGACGCAGAGAGAGATGGTTCTGGCTCTGTTCTTGGGTTTCAGCTCATTCCTCCTGGTAAGCTCGTGTTTCGAATTCTTCATAGCGTTTCTTTGAATTAGCAATCATTCATTTATTCACTCTTGTCTATAGTTTTAGGGATTTTGGATTTTCGTTGTGGTTTTCTCAGTGAAAGTCACTGGATTTTCTTTTCAAATGTGTTTATTTATATATATTATGATTGCAATTGTCAAAAGTGAATGATTCTCTTGAGTTTTGCTTGTGGTCCTCAGTTTCAAAGCTTCCCTTCTCACTAAACATAACGTTTCAAATCAAGAGTCTGTGATTTTCAAAATTATCTGAATCAATACTTTGAAGATAAACTCCATTTTTCTCCTACAGGTGATCAAGAAATCTTCAGCACTGGCACAGGAGAAACCACACATCAAGAAGAGAAGAAAGAGGCCACTGATGAAGCAGAGATGGCTGATTTTGGTGTACCTGGAAACAGAGCTGTTGAAGAAGAAGCTGCGAAAGTGGGATATACGAGAGAAATGGCCGAAGTGATCAACAACCTCGTATTCGTTACATCGGAGGCGGCTCCTTACTCGAAGACAGGAGGACTAGGAGATGTTTGTGGCTCTTTGCCGATAGCTCTAGCCGGACGTGGGCACCGTGTAATGGTCGTCTCTCCTCGGTACCAGAATGGAACCTCTGCAGACAAAAACTACGCCAGGGCCAAGGATTTGGGGGTCCGTATCACCGTTCATTGCTTTGGAGCCTCTCAAGAAGTTTCCTTCTATCATGAATATAGAGACGGTGTTGATTGGGTAACCGCTAATCTCTTCTTGCATAAATCTTTGTGAATGTTATTAAAACCACCGTTGCTTTATTTTTTTTTATTTTTTGTAACTGTTTTCAGGTTTTTGTTGATCACCAATCATACCATAGACCTGGTAATCCCTACGGAGACAGTAAAGGAGCATTTGGTGATAATCAGGTACTGTTTCTGTTCTCCAACTTTTGGAGCTCTTTCTTTTTTAATGTGTAAATGTTGTGTTGCTCACTTTCTTCTGTGATTACAGTTTCGGTTCACGCTGCTTTGCCACGCAGCGTGTGAAGCCCCTCTCCTGCTGCCTCTTGGAGGGTTCACTTACGGAGAGAAATCTCTCTTCCTTGTCAATGACTGGCATGCCGGACTTGTTCCCATGTAACCATTTCTTCTTCTCTTTACCTTTATACTTTAAGATAAAATTTGAAAAGAATCGTGCTTTGATTTGTGGATTTTAATCTTGTACATATTGTGGATCCCTTTGATTCCAGACTTTTGGCTGCAAAGTATCGCCCATACGGAGTTTATAAGGATGCAAGAAGCATTCTCATCATACATAACCTCGCCCATCAGGTAAAAAAGCATAAATCAATTCCTTGGACCTCGAACATCTCTCTTCTTGTAGTCTTTATCAGTCGCAAGTTCAGTGCAATGGCCCTTTGTTAGTTTACCGTAATTAGTTAATCGTTTGTGGTGTTGTGTTTGATTAAGTTGAAAGATTATTTTGCATTTCATAATTTTGGTGCTTTGACTAAAAGGGAGTGGAGCCAGCAGCTACTTACAGCAACTTGGGACTGCCTTCGGAATGGTATGGAGCGGTCGGGTGGGTGTTTCCAACATGGGCAAGAACTCATGCTCTTGACACCGGTGCGGTTAATGTCCTCAAGGGTGCTATCGTCACCCTCTGACCGTATCATTTCTGTGAGCCAGGTGATGAATCTTTTGTAAACATAATCTTTGTACTTCTTTTTAAATATGTTTTTATGTAATGTTTGTTTAAAATTTTGTGAAATGTAATAATTTTTAATTTTATAAAATATAAAATGTTTAATTTTTATAAAATATAAATTGTTTAATAATTTCAACAAAATAATTTCTACTTATAATATTAATTATAATTTTTAAAATAATATTGTTTTTATTTTTAAGAACCTCAATTGGGTTCTACCATTGGACCTTCCAATTTTAATTATACTTAATGAGGTTCTTAAAGGGAGGTAATAGTTTCATCAATATTAATATGTTGTCATTGTCACTCTTTGCTAATCACAATTTCACTAGATTACCGACTCCTTTAACATAAAAAAACAAAAAAGATGATTACTGACTCACACCATATCTCATTCTATTCTTCTTTTTTACATTACATATCTCAAGATTTAAAATGATCAAAAAAACAAAACATTTATTTCTCAAACAACACACAAAAGCTTTCTTCTGACGTAACCTTCAAGCCCTAAAATCACTCAATCGAAGAAGAAGAAGAGTAAAGCAGAGAAGAAGCAGAGAAACTCGTGTTGTTACTCTTCACTAATCTCTCTTCTCGTCTCATCTCTTTAGAAGACGAAGCTGCAGCCGCCGTCATCTCATCCTTACGATCTTCTTCCTGCGTTTTTGTTTTCGGCGGAGGAGATTTCTTGAGAAGCAAGTCAACTTTCGCATACTCCTCACGCTCTTGCTTGATCTCCTTGAGCATAGCCGCAACGTCTTTCATGGTCGGTCTCTCGTCTGGCGACGAGTTCACACAGAGAAGAGCAGTGCCCAACACTTGCATCATCTCATCGGCTTCAGACTCGGTTCTTGATCTCAAGCTCGAGTCAAGAACTTCAAGACTACCTCTGTTCTGCCTCACCCAATCCACTAAGTGTATCCCTTCTGGTACCGTCGGATCTATTGGCTGTTTCCCAGTTAACACTTCAAGAACCACCACGCCGTAGCTATATACATCACTCTTCTCTGTAATCTTCATGCTGTAACCGTACTCTGTAGTAACACAGAACAGGTTTATAAGAACTGGTTTAAGATAAAATCATAAAATGGAGAACAAAAATTTAGGGTTTCTATGAGACTTCTAAAGATCCAACATAATATATGAACATACCTGGAGCAATGTAACCATACGATCCAGCAACGGTATTAGAACACCTGCCAATGTCACCTTCATCAACAAGTTTGGCTAAACCGAAATCCGCGATGTAAGGCTCAAAATCAAGACCGATCAGAATGTTGTTGGCCTTGATATCGCGATGAACAATCGGTGGGAGACAATCATGGTGTAAATAAGCTAAACCTTGAGCTGCACCGAGCAAGATTCTGTATCTAAGATCCCAATCAAGCGACGAGACTCGTCTCTCGTGTAGCAAACTCCCTAAGCTCCCATTAGGCATGTATTCGTACATCAAAAGCCTCGTGTTTCTGTTCCAACAACATCCGAGAAACCGAACTATGTTCTTGTGTCTGATCGTCCCAAGTGTCTTAACTTCTGCTGAAAATGAATCTCTCACGTTTTTGTTGCTTTTCTCGTCGTTACCTCCGTTAACCATTGCCGGCCAAAGCTTCTTCACGGCTATAACCTCACCGTTGTCCACGTCAGCGCGGTAAACTACCCCTGAACATCCTTTACCAATCACATTTGGCTCAACTAAACATCTTATGATCTGATCTACTGAGAAATTCAGCTTCTGAAACGGTGTGAACTGCCATTTATATGTTTCTCCAAGCTCTGAATCTCTATCGTTTCCCATATTCCTCCTCGCTCGGATAACCGCAACCGCGCCAAGAATCATCAAAAAAACTGTTAACGTGATCAAAAGCGCGAGTGCTAACCTGAGGTTTCTTGTACGGGAAGAATCATTACCATCCGCAAGTCCATTGCCGTTTCCATAGGTGAGAAAACAAGAATCTTGAGTTGTAGAAGAACAGAGTCTTTTGTTTCCTTGGAGATCTTGAGGAGGTAACTGTCTGAAAAGCTTGTTGTCTGGAAGATAACCAGAGAAGCTGTTGTAAGAGATGTTAAGAGAGTCGAGATTCTCGATATTTGCGAGTGGAGTAAGATCTCCTTCGAGCATGTTGTGTGAGAGATCAAGAATTGAGAGCTTGTTGAGAGACGAGATCCTCTGAGGAATCTTCCCCGTGAGTCTATTACTACTCAGGTTCAACGCGATTTCAAGATTCTCGATATCTCCAAGCTCTGAAGGAATCTCACCAGAGAGCTCGTTGCTTCCGAGATCAAGAAGCTGAAGCCCTGAACACATCCCTAGAGAAGTAGGTATCGATCCAGAGAACAAATTCTTGCTCAAGATCAGCTTGTTCAGTGACACAAGCCTTCCTAAACTCGCCGGAATCTTGCCCGAAAACCGGTTAGCAGAAACATCAAGAACCTGTAAACCGGATAGAGAAGAAACCGGATTAGGCAATGAGCCTTCAAGAGAGTTGTTGCTAAGATCAATCATCTGTAACTCCGAGCAGCTTCCGATCTCGTCAGGAACCTTCCCGTGTAGCCTATTGCTCGAAAAATCAAGAAAGTTTAGCTTTTTGAGTGACCCAATACCCGAAGGTATCTCTCCTGTGATCCTGTTGTAACCTAGCCTCAATCTCACCAAAGAGCTGCAATTACCAATCTCTTGAGGTATAAAACCAGATAGAGAGTTTGAGAGTAAGAGGAGCTTCGTGAGGTTCCTTAGCATAAACAAACCGGAAGGGATTGTTCCGGTTAACGAATTACGCGATAAATCCAACGCTTGTAGATCGGTACAGTCTGCTAAACCGGGAGGAATGCTTCCTTCAAGCTGATTAGACCAAGCGAAGAACAGAGTAAGCTTTGTGAGTGTTCCAATCTCGGACGGAATCAAGCCAGAGATCTGATTCTTATCGAGCTGTAACTGAACAAGACTCGAGCAATTCGAGATCGTCGTTGGTATCGAGCCGGAGAATTTGTTGTCGCTGATCATAAACTCTTCAAGAAAAGACAAACGACCGATGGAGATCGGAATCGAGCCAGAGAGCAGATTTAGAGACAAGTCTATCATCTTGAGGTTGCTGCAGTTTCCGATTTCTTCAGGGATACCACCAACGAGACTGTTCTGCCATAGAAACAGCTGTTCGAGTTTACTGAGCTTTCCGATTTCTCGAGGGATCGAACCAGACAAGCTGTTCTCGTACAAGAAGATATCCACAAGCTCAGAGCAATTCCCTAAATCTGAAGGAATCTCTCCGCTTATCATTGTGGTGTAAATCGAGAGTGTCTGTAGCTTCTTGAGCTTACCTAAAGAGGAAGGTAAACTACCGGAGACGCTCGTTTCGGCTAAACCAAGAACTGTTAGATTGGAACAATCTCCGATCTCCGGTGGGATTTTGCCGGAGATTTCTTTGTTTCCACCGATTCTTATCACTTCGAGACCAGAGAGCTTCCCTAGCTCCGGCGGGATACTTCCGGTGAGAAGATTATCGAAGAGGATTAGGTTTTTGAGTCTCGAATATTTGCTGATTTCCGGTGGGATTTTCCCGGTGAGCTGGTTAGAGTTGAGGATTAGGGTTTCTAGGTTACGAAGCTTGCTTAGACTCCAAGGAATCTCGCCCACCAGACCGTTGGAGCTAAGGTCGAGAACCGTGAGACCGAGGCAGTCGCCGAGACTCTCCGGTAAAGTTCCGGTGATATTAGCGCCGGAGATGGTGAGTTTCTGGAGAGAAGGAAATTCCGGGAGATTCTTCGGCAAGGAGAGCTCGATTTGAACAGATTGAATGTTGATTTCGGTGACGAAACCTTGAGGAGAACATGTAATAAAGGTCCAGTTTTTGCAAGGAGTGTTGTCTACGGAGTTCCAGTTGAAGAGAGAAAGAGATAAAGGTGTAGGGGAAGAAGAGTGGAGCCATGAGTAGAGGATAGAAGCTTCCGTGTCTTGCTCTGCATCAGAGAGAGAGAAACAGAGAATGAAGAAGAAGAAAGAGAAGAGAAATGAAGAAGAAGAAGAAGAGGAAGAGATTAAGGAATGAAGAGACATTTGCCTCAAAATCCGAAAAGAAGTTTAAAATCTCGGGTTTAGTCCCATTTAGGGTTTGGTGCCTCTTCTCTCTATCTCTGTGCTCTCTCTCTCTCGAAATCTGTTTCTTGCTTGATTTAAACTCAAGCTTAGGAAGAGAACACAGAGGAGGGTTTAAGTTCTTCTAATACTTGTATTCGTTTTTTTTTGTTTATTTATTTATTAGGAAACAAAAAAATGGTATGGCGATTTAAGAGAGGGAGAAAGAGTACAAATTAGGAAAAATAGGGAAACACAATGCATTGAGATCAACAAAACTGCACCACCCCACCTCTTTGCCACCTCACCTATTATGCCCTATCTCTTCTTTACTATTTTAATACTATTCATTATTTTTATTTATTTGTATACAAAACTATTCATTATTATATCATTCATTTATACAGTTTTGTGTTATGAACTGAACCCCAAATCATGATTTGTTATATATTTATGGGTAGATAATTAGATGTAGTTTATTTTACTGTTGGAGTTTGTTTTTCTCTATCAAATTTTCAGTAAACGAGTGCGTTTGCTCAAACCCCAAGTAAGTGGTTGAATTGATTCATTTTTATTCTTTTTTTTAACTTGAGTATATTTTAATAATTAATACTACTGTATATGCTGACTACTTTGTTATTTGTTATCTTGTTGACTGCAAGTAATTAAAAAAAATTATCTTGTTGACTGCAAGTATAAAACTTCGGACAGATGTAATCTTAAGAGAAAAAGGTTATTCTAGAAATTAGATATTGAAAATAAAAGTGTGCTCTTCTACAAAGACTATATACTTATACAGAATATTACACACACAAACACATATAGTCGTCTAAAGATCAGTAGTTACTAGTTACTGTACAAAAATTACAAGTTTGGATTTGAGGTATAGTGTTATATATCTATATACTAAAATATAATATATTATTTTTCATTATTTAGATTGAAGAGATTAATCCAAAATATTTATCGAGTCACTCCGAGGCCAAAATGGAAAAAACTGATTATAACGTCATTCCATATTACGCACACGGCACACCTAAAATCAAGATTAGGTAATGACGTAATGTTTGAGTTTTTTAGTTGTTCTTGTTCGTGTGTTCACAACTAATTTCGTTTATGTAAATTAACATGAGAATCCTTTGAAATAAGGGGACTAGACTTGAACACTTTGCTAGATCCAATGCCTTTTTAACCATTTCTGAAAGTTAAATTGGTGGTTATTTATATAAGGCCATATAATTTATCCTGAATAGTATATGTATACAAATACAAATGAGAAATAAAATCCCCTCAAATATCGTGTTAATTATGTTTTCTTTCCGAATTTATATCATCTTATTTTTCTATTCATATTATAGGATGTATATTGACTTCTATTTCTTTTTATTACATTCTATTTATATATGTAAAGTAAATACTAGCAATTTTTAAAGCGTATAAATATATAATAGCATTGACCAAAAAAGGTATGCGAGGTATGTGATAGAACGTACTAAAAAAAGATTATAAAAACAATAAAGAAAATGTATGTAATAAAAACCAAAATAATTAAGAAGGATATACAAATCATATGAAGAGAATAGAAAGATTAACTTACTCTATCTAAGAAATTAAGAGTGGTTGTGGCATCACTTTTCATAAAATGGGGAAGATTAATAAGGGAGGTTAGCATCATTTCTCATTTTAAAAGATAATAGCATCTTTATTAACCCAATTAATAATAAGACTTGTGGCTTAATAAAGAAATGGAAAGGATGGGTGTGGTTTAGGTTTAGTGTGGAGAGGACAAAACAATAATCCCTGATTTTGAGGATGCCTCACGTGACCACAACGAGCCTCACTCATTCTCACCTACCCTAACTCTCCCTCTCATTATTATTACTTTTATTTTACTTTTAATCTTTTTTTAACTCCCATTTAATTTTATTATTAATTCCCTTATATTTTAACTCTTTTTTACTCTTATATTAGCATAAGCATAAAATCATCCGACTACTTTATTACACCCGATGAACCTTGCTTTCCTTCTATTATTATTTCTCAAAATTACTGGTCATATAACAAGTTTTATCCTATTTTGTTAATAGTTTAGTTATACTTGTATATATTTATTTTTGAAAAAATATGCAAGTGTATATGCGAAGTGTGAACTATAGCGTAGAGGAGTAACATATGGTTTATTAACCGGCACATGACTGACATTTAAGTCTTTTCTCTGTTAGTATACTTTTGAAAAGATTAAATAAATTAGGGGAAGTGCATAAATAATTAGCGCACCATGAGCCATTATTACAAGTAAACAAAGAAAATAAAGGAGAGAAAGACGGAAAGGAGAAAAAAAGGTTAAACGGCGCAGTTTTAGAAATAAAGAAATAAGAAGAAGTGTGGTGCCTTGTTTCAAGGGTCTTTGCCTCGGGAGACTCTTCTTCTGTGGAATCTCTCCATGTTTTTGTTTATTTTCCCAAAATGTTCTTTTCTTTTTAACGTTACCCACTTACTCCCTCAGTTTTTAAATTTAAGTTGAATAAAGTAGTTACAGATTATGCTTAACTTTCTGTTTAAGATTATATAAACTGTTTTAGCATTTTGAAAGCGACACGTACTGATTAACTTTTAAGGGAATCAATCAAACTTTGGATTCAATTGCGTGTATTTCTTCTATTGTAAAAGAAGATAAGATGTTGATTGTATTCTCATGGACCCTAAGTTCAGTCCAGACCAGACCAGGTTAGTGTGTGGGTGTACTTAGACCAATTATTAGTCTTCTGAGGACAAAATATAATGGGCTAATGATAGGCCCATATTAGAAGGGATCTAAGCCCACTAATTTGACAATTTGTGTTAGTGTGTGTTGTATACAACTATTTTGACAATTTGTATGTTTTTTTTTTTTGTAAATGGACAATTTGTATGTTTAGTGATATAGATGAAGGTTACTACAAACAGATAAATATTAGAACAAATCAAATATAGTATTTTTAGCCACGCACATTATAAGCATTCAACTGTCTTTCATAAAATGTATTCTCTCTACAATCACACTAACTAAAAAACCAAATTCAGAAGGGGAGTGATCGATTAAAAACACGACCACATAAACCTTAAAAACCGTAAGGGGAAAAAGTCAGAGGAGTGGCTAATGTGATCAACGCTTCTTGTCCTTGCTCCTCGATCTTTTCAAGGAGAAGCAAGCCGAGGTTAACCAAATTCTCTACCATTGAAAAAAAAAAAAAAAAAGCTTTGCACACTTGGTAAAAACGTGTGGAAGGGGTTAGGGATTTTTGAGAGAATGATATTACTAGCAAGGTTTGCCTCTTCTGCAGCCAAGTGCACCAGCAGTAGAAGTGATTGAGTCAACCATGGAGGCTGGTTTAGCCGCTAAGCTCGAGGCACGTGCGTAGCTTGCTGATGCTCCTTCCCCTGATGGTATGAAAACCGCTCCATTCACTAGCATGTCTCCTTCTGATCTCCAATTCCACTTCTTCCACTCACTTGTCTCTGTCTTCACCCTCTTTGTCACCTGTCCGGTTTCATCTTTCGAGATTAAAAACGCATTTTCTCTATTCAAGCAAAAGACAAGAAGAGGGCGTTAAAGAATTTGAACCTCCTTGGCCGAGCGGTTTTTGGGAGCAGCATATCTATTGCCTTGACTGTTTATAGTTGGGTTTGCGCTTCCTCCAATGGCATACATTTCCCAATGTGTGTAATCGTTGTTAACCACATGGAAATACCCATGCCTGCATCTGCAATATAACCACATTCAATCTCAGCTAATCTTATACATGCCTCACTCAACAGATTTTGTGACATTGTAGATTTTTTACCTTGGCATTCTCTGAATAAGTCCCTCTCCGAAATGGTTATACGCAATGGTCACTTGCATCAGCTTGTCTTGTGTGTGCGAGTCAGAGTGACCTAGCAACATAACCTGTTCATGACAAACAAAAATCAGAGCTTTATAACAACAGAACAAAAAGCAGAAGGCTTTAGCTTGTTTTGATTTTGACCTCGTTGTGGTGAGTGAAATGGTTGTTGGAAATGGTAATGGCAGTGGAACCCATGACAACGTCAACAAGACCATCAGCGCAGCTAGAGAGAGAGTTGTGGTCGATCCAGATATGACTCGACGCAAATATCGAAACGGCATCACCATCAGCCATCGTCCTCCACCCAGCGTAAGACGGCGCGCTTACCACCTTCGCGTTCCCGGTTCTCTTGCAATCGTGAATGTGAAGACCGTGAACGATGACGTTGGTTATACCCTGTATTGTTATGCAAGCGCCATTGGCTATGTGGACGTTAGCACCACGAGCGTCAATGGTCTTGAAACTGTTCATGAGCAGCTCTTGTTTCAGCTCTATCACCATGTCTCTTTCGAAGACGATCCACAGTGGCTCGTCCTGGATCACCGCGTGGCGTAAAGTCCCTGGCTTGGGGTTCACAACGTCTTCGTCGGTCGGATCGGTGACGACGTAGAAACGCCCGTCACGACCACCGATCGCGTTACGCCCGAAACCAATCCCACAATCAGCGAGGCGTTTACGGTTCTTGTGCCAGTTACGGTCGCAACGCCAACAGTCGTCTATTGGGTTGCCGTTGCCACAGGAGAAGAAACCAAGCTTCCTCCTTTTTGTCATGTTCTGTTCGCTCCTGTAAATTTCAAGTAGTTGAATCACATTACACATACATTGAATCAAGAATGAGTCCAAAATAGTTCCACTTTTAAAAGGGACTGATTCAAATGAAACAAAATACAAATGTGGGAGAGAAAGCAGAAACTCACATCTGAACAAGCACAGAGACTTCATGGGCAATTAGGTCTGGATCAGCAACTGCGTGTTCATTCAACTCTACACCTTCATTTCTGAAAAAAGCCACACAAAAGAAATGACGCAACCAACACATAATTAATTATACATTACACAAAACAAAAAACTATTTAACATTTTTAACCATTTTCACACGCAAGTAGTCAACAATTAATTGTCTCATGTCTGTGAATGCGCGTTGCTCAAGAACACAGAATCAGACTCCATAGATATTCAGAGAAAGTAAGAGATATGTAATTTGACTAAATTACCCTCATGTGGAACAAACTTTTTCGTCGTTTATGAAATATTTACTGACGTGGAATATAGTATTAATTATTTTAAGGGGGAAAAGTAAAGACAGAGCATGTGTGAGTAGCCAATGAAAAAGCAGAACGAGACGATTCCTATACGCGAACCGTTAACGGAAACAAACTATACGGATCCGAGGCATTACAGATCTCAACCGTTGGTAGAATTCGTTAATCCAACGGTTAAGACGCGTCTAATGCTAAAGAGAGCGTGTGAGTTTTTTTTTTTTTGGGTTACCTGATCGCCATTGTTGAACTGTTAAAGCTCTGCGAATCCTCTGTTTTCAGCTTTCTGGAAAAAAATAAGTTTCCGAGAAAGAACAAGTTAGCTTAGATCCAGCTAAAAGCTCGAGATTAATTTCAAAATCCGCAAAAAAGAGAAAAATAAAATAAAAAAAACAAGGAAAGAGAGAAGTTAATTAAGCGAACTGTTCATAATTTTCAAACAGAGCATGAGGATGCTAAAAAATTGAGGAATCATTGAAAATCGCAGCTCAAATGTGGATTCGAAAACAAGAGCAGAGATATTTAGGTACAGAGACGAGGAGCTGTCTCTTATACACATCTAGATGTGTATAAGAGACAGATATTTAGGTACAGAGACGAGGAGAGAGAGAGAGAGACCTGGATCGAGAGATTCCGTGATTCCGGAGATTCGTCGCCGTGAGAGCGCAGACGACGAAGATGAGGAGCAAGACGAAACAAGCACTGGTAAATTTCTGAGATGGAGACGCCATAGCAGAAGCTTCTTCGAAAATACGGGATGAGAGAGAGAGAGAGCAGAAGAAGAAGAAGGAGAGACGAGTGAGTGACAAGAGTGCACAAGCTCCAAGAAAACCGTCATCGTTATATATACGCGAAAACGGACGTAAACGTTAATTGACGCCGTTACTAAACGGAGACTCACTCTGGTTAGTGGTTACTAATCACACCATTGGTTACTGGTTAGGGTCACAATATTCAATTTTGCCGTCCCAACGCGATAAACCTGATTTTAACGCCGTTACTGTAACTTAACTCTCGTAACTGCTGCTAACCGCTCCCTTTATTAAAAAAGTAGAAACCATACTGATGATTTACTTTTCTACATCCTTAATACTCTCACTAATATATTTTTAAATACTAATATTCTCCCTTACTTTCGAACTTTCATGAATTTCTCCAATTGTGTTTTCTAATCGAATCATTTTTTATTTTTGGTCAATAGGAGAGAACAAACTATTAGAAAAGAGAATATATGAGGTTAATGCCAAAGAGAAAAAAATTAGGGGGGGTGGGGGGAAAGTCTTGATTTTTTTTTTTTTTGACAAAAAGCTTTAATATTAAAATGCAAAGAAATTAAACAATACAAAAATATGACTTTGTGGTCATATAGTTTGATAAAGTTGTTTAAGAAAGTAAATAGAACTCTAAAACAAAGTAGAAAGCTAAAGAGAAAAAAGAACTAGAGAAGGCTCTCTAGGAACTTCTAAGATGGGGATCCGCGGCCTCCTCGACCGCCTCGACCCCTGTTTTTTTTTCCTTTCCCTACCATGGTCCATTGCATCTCTTGAACTTTTTGTGTAGGTTGTATTGGTCTTTCTCCTCTTGTCCTTTGAGAGGGGTCACCCATCTCAAAACTCGTAGCTCCAAATTCTAAGACGGCAAAATAGTTGCTGCCAAAGACATTCCCTTGCACATCTTCATAATGAATCTGATAGAGGAGGAGTTGAGAAAGTTACCAAATCAGGAGGAGTACCAAATGAAGGAATAGTGTTGGCGTTTTCTAACGCATTCATATGAGCGAATTCAATTGGATTAGCAACATGAGTTGCTACTGGTTCTGCCTTTTCACATGATAAGGCTGAATTGGATATAGCTGCAACAGGTGCAGCACTAACGGCGCTTGAATCTTCATAGGCTGCTTCCATAATAGCAACAAAAGTAGCAAATGCTAAGGAAGATTCTTGTGATGTAGCGGGACTAAGAATAGTTGTAGCACTAACAGTTTCAGTAGCTATTTCAGCACTTGCATCCATAGTTTCCACTAATTTCGGAGGGTTAGCATTGGTCTCATGAAGGAGCAGACATCTCGATTTCTTGTGGCCTAATTGCCCACATCTCTCACACTTAGATGGAATCCAAGAGTACTCGACAGACACCATTGATACATTGCCTTTTTTATCTCCGACCGCAATTCTCTGCGGAAAAGCCTTATCTAATTCTACTTCCACCATAAGCTTAGCCTCACCCATTTGAGTCGGATCTAACCTTGGCTTATTAGTGAGCATAGGTTCCCCCAAACCTGATGCTATCCAACTGATTCCCCAATCTGAGTATAATAAGCTCGGGATGTTCTTCAAAGTAACCCAGACAGGAACTGAAGTGATTTCAGGTATCACTAAAGAAGCAGCAGGAGTCCAAGGAGCAACAAACATAATGCAATCATCAATATGCCATAGCCCTCTCTCTAATACCCAAGCTCTAGTAGAATCATCTGGGATATGAAACAAATAGGAAGAGTCTCCTAATTTACGAGTGAAGATTTTACACATCTTACCCAGAATCCGGTTAGTGACAGCATGGATGAGACCTCATGGTGGCAAGGAACAGCGATAGAACTGTCCAATCACATACTCTCTTTGATTTTCTAGTCCCTGCATCAAGACATGGTCTGGAATCACCACCATTGGTGTGCCATCCTCCAAATAAGTTGGCGATGTAGGTTGCGAATTTTTGGGTCCATCTTTGATGCCCAAGGAAAACGCAGATTGCCATCTTCTTTTAATTCTGGAGGAAGAATGTCAGATGGTCGAGCATGACCCTTGGAAATTGGAGGCTCAGATGAAGGAGGGTCTTGAGGAATTGGGTCCTTCAGCTCTGGGTTAATTTTCAAACGCTTTACCCACGCTCCTAGAGAAGGAACAAAGGGAGTCGCCGGTTTTTCCTCAAGAGATTACAGTTGCAGCTTCATTGACCAGGACTTGATTCAATCTGGTTGGCAGATTGTCGCTTCCAGTTACAGTCATCGTCGGATCCAAATCAACAACACCAACTTCGTTAGCTACTGGAATCGAGAAAGAAGTTTCGATGTTGGAATTGGAGTTGTCGCCAAATTCAGATCGGACTGGATTTTGAAATTGTGAAGGAGACGCCATGAACGAGGAGAGAATTAGGAGCGAGAAAGGCCCACCGGAGGAAGAACCACACCGGCGGAGTTAACGCGACGGCTGCGCCGCCGAGAAGGAAAGCGATGAAAAGCTAGGTTTTTGTTTTTGGGTAAATGTGCCTGAGAGATTTTTACGGTTGATATGTTGTTCAAAATTTCAGTTTTATTATTACAATATTCTTATTAATTTAAGTCTTGATTTTTAGCTGAATCACTTTGGATTACTGAAAATTTTATCTTACAATAAAATATGGCACGTCCACGCATATGACATGTGTATACTAAACTTTGGATAAGTGAAAATTTTCATCCACAAAATCTAAAAATTAAATACATTTAACTTTAGAGTTCATTTCAAAACATGATGTTGAATACTTCATGAAATAGTAAAACAACATTTCTATATATATTGTAACTAATTCATACAAAAAACATTGCCATTGTCTGTTCTAAGTTTAAATTCCTCCTGTAATTTTCAAGACGCATTTCCAAATAAGTTTACGCCTTACTATTTTGGTTGTATCAATCAAGTTTCGCTTTGGCTTCTTAATTACTAAATTTGGGAGAAATATTATATCAACCGAAAGCTTTTCACGTGACTAGAGCTGGCTTTTGAAGCGACTTTTTACTATATGTTAGTTGTTATTTCGTAAGCCACATTCATATAACTTGGTACATACGCAATATATAAGCTATGCCATTTGTAAACGTTGGCCCCACTAATCATAAATTTTGGCATTTATTTGACTTTAAGCATTTTTTCTCTCTTTTTCAACTGTCAATAAATTTTCGTTGAATGAGAGCGGGAAATGTTTTTTACATTCAAAACTGTCGATATCAGGTGATTGTCTCCGTGATCATTTTTGGAAAGAAAGACTGTATTTAGACTCGTCTAAAAATGGTGAGATATCACAAACCACAAAAAAAAGAAGCAAATGTTGATAGTAAGGAACAATGGTGAGATTATCACAAACCACGAAAAAAAAGAAGCAAATGTTTTCAAAATATCCTAAAGCCACAAAAAGAGTATATGTCAGATTACGTCGGTTAGATCAATAGTACTGATTCTGTTCTATCAAGAATGGATTCAAGAACGAGTGGTACGTAGATTTTCAGGCGGGAAATCAAAGCTAAAGAACACACAAATACTTTGACCAGTCATGTAAAAATGTCAAAGCTTACGTACGAATCTCTTAGATGATTCTCCGTATATAACAAGGAGGAATAAGGATATGGACCAATTATCTTCTTTTCTATCTTTGGATTATCTTGCGATCTCATATTGACCAATCTCTTTTTGTTGGATTTTCTTTTTATCATTCTATCTCACAGTTGAATGGTTTAGGTATTTGTGTCTTTAATCGGATTTATAAAAAAACAATCGTTCGGAACTTAGAAATGATATGGAGTAAAGTTCCATATAGCTCTTTGGTTAAGTAAAAGAGTAGAAACGTGACCAAGTATCACAGTTATCCAGTTCATGTTAGTGGCCCAACAGTTTTTTTCTTTTTGATAACTTGTGTAGAGGCCCAACGATTATTATTCCGATAAATAATTGGCTTAAAAACACGGGGACATATAAATTGATATCAATCGATTTGTTTGATGTTTTTTTTTGGTGCAATATTTTTTGGATGTTTCTATCTCTTTAATCATTTTTGTTGTGATAAATTCGTCACTTGTTTTAGTTTTGTTTGTTTTTAAAAGTTTGTAACCATTTAACTTAAAGTTTACATCTTAATTACTTGGTGGGCAAATCTTGTTGTTATTAATCCGTTAGCTTAATTTAGTTGATGGCCACCATTAAATTCAATATCATCGCCGATATGAATGTTTTACTGTTAGTTGAAACTTGAAAGTATTATTTTTGTTGTAGCTTTTAGTGTAGAATTAGTAAAAGTTCAACATAAAAACAATATATAAACATTGAGCCAAAACATTTGGCGACATAAATTTGTGCCTGTGGTTTGCGCCTATTATTCCACAAACCCCCTTAAGAATCTAAACCATGGTCCTAATTCATAAAAGGAGATTAGACTTAGTGGAAAACCTACTAAGGCCATAATGTACAGCAATTAATTTATATTTTGTGATTTGGATATTGTCCTAGTTTTCTTACAGTATTATGTATTGGATAATTAACACTGTCCGAATGAAAAACATTTGTCCCTTAAATTAGAAGTCGAAATCTTTGTTTTTAAAACTATTTTACTTTTAACATAAGAAAGAATGAACCAATTAGTTATTCGAAATGATGAAAAAGGTCTACTTGTTGTTAGCGATCTAACTTGTCCAATATTCAGGAATAATTTTGAGGGATGTTGGGCCAACTAAAAGTTTATAAAAACAAAAGAAAAATAAAGTAAGACGTGGTCGAATTTAGAGAGAGGAATCATATAAAGGATTAAAAATAGATAGGACTCCATGATTAAACTGAGTAAAAATCAAAACTTTTAAGGACAAAAACACATTAGGGTTTCTTACACAAGGAGTTTAGAAAGTGAAAGATAATCTAATTAAAGAATGTTGTTAGAGACAACAAAAACACTTGCAATATTTCCTTAATCCAATATTCGTAACAGAGAGAGAGAGGTAGACAAGATGGGAGTTGGGAGACACTAAGTATTAACTATAAAGTGAGTTTCTTCTGCCATATGTGAATTTAATTGCATTTTCAGAAACTTCTGCCCAAAAAAATATATATCCAACAGTCTATGCAGAATACATATTCACAAAATTAATTGAAATATCAGTCTCCTCCAAATTTCTATATTATCTTATTTAATTTCACAACCATGTATATATATATATATATATATATATATATATATATATTCAAATACGTATGTAATACATATGGCTCATCAACATGATCTCAATCAAAACTTAGTTCAAAAAAAAAAAAAAAAAAAACATGATCTCAATACTATGACCAAAATACCAACCATGCAATATACTTCATCCCTTTCATTGTAATTATATGGTGTTTTTTTTGGTTGAATGCGTATATAAAAAGAAAATTGTAGAGACAAATTTGAAAATGAGTTAAAATTTTACACTGAAGATATAACACATCAACAAATATGAAAAGGAAAAGATTTCACTAAAAACATCTTATTAAAATTACGGATGAAGTATTTAAAGATCGATCACTTATGAAGTTTGGAAAGAAGGGAACAAGGGAGACAATCACTTTCCACTTCTTTGCGTCCGAAGCTGGATTTCTAAATTCTTTCGTTTACTTAGCCAAACCATAGAGTATTTCTGGTTCCGGTTAGTGTCTCATGCAAAGATGTGTGAAAAGGCAAAGAATATCAAATAATTAAACTTAAGTAGAAAATTTCTTATATAGTAGTCATCATTGCATTACAGAAGAAGACAGATACTTATAACCAAAAAGGAAAGAAAGATGGACAGACATAACACATCTTGTTCTTGAATGATCAAAGTTACCTATTGTGAAGTGGATTTGGACCCGTGGGAATTATCCGTTTTGAGTCCAAAACTGTAGAGTTAGTGATCGTTTCAGTGGAGTTGTAGTTTAGAACTTGTGCTTCTTCTTTGTACGATCCATCATTCTTCATCAGCAAACTCCGCATTGAAGCGGATTCCGAATAATGAACGAAGGCAAGAATCAGGAGAGAAGAAGCCAATATCAAACCCTTGATCTTCATTTTCTATTTTGGTCAAAAGTTGTTTTTGTTTGTTTGATGAGGATATAATATGAAGGAAAGCAAAAGTTCGACTGTTAATAAATAGCGACGTTTGATAAAAGGGGCAAAAAGAATTAGAGTGGATATAATTTATATAGTGCATAATAAAATCAAGCATGTAACTAATTGAAATAATATTTTAGCTTAAAAAAAAAGGTAATAAAGTTCAAAAAAAAAAATGTAATTATGTGGAAATGATCATGTATGTTCCTCCTTGTCTCGTTTTGCTATGAAAAAAGGTTCTTCAATATTTTTGTCTTGATTTGAAGATTCATATGCCTCAGCCTCATTAAGTGAGCCTGTGGACACATTTATGGTAACAGTAAAGCGGACCAGTTATAATGGAAATACAATAAATAGTTTAATTCATAAATAAAACCCAAACATTCTGCTACAGTGCTACTATATGAATGAGGTAAGAAAAAGCATTTACGATTCACTACGGATGACGATTTGCAATGGATTTATGACCACTTACTGGTACATCGTAACTATAGGAGATAATTTGACAAATGACAAATCTATTGCAAATAGTCGTGGCGAAATTATGCAACATTTACAAATCATTGATAAATCAGATATATAAAATATATATTTACAATACAATTTTATTACATTTTTTGTTGTCTTCTAGTTCTTAACTTTTTTTTTTTGAGTAGCAATAGAAATTAAAATTCTTCCACTAAAATTTTTTTTTGTAAATTTTTTTTTCAATAACATATATAAATCAAGATTTTTTTTTAAAGACGGTAACAGATTTTAGTATTTTAAAAGACGAAAAATCTCCAAAATATTCTACATGGCATATTAGATTTATATTTTTTTTATGAACCAAAAATTAATAGATCATATTACCCATCCTATTAAAATCAGTCGAGAGTGGGTTTTCAGATTTTGGACTTCAGTTAAATTAAATCCATTTCGTCGATCCATATGGTACTAAATTTTACAAAATCAGGCAAAATTTAGCCAATCCATTGAACATGCTCTTTTGCATTGTATTTTGCTACTAATTACATACTAATCTTTAGAACTACATGATCAGTTCAGACCAGTGACGGATGCAGGTAAAAAAATTGTGGCATGTGCTACATACTTATTTTAGATATTTCTTTAAATAATTAGTATAAATTTTAAAAAGTGCCCCTAATCAAAATACTTTTTCTAAAAGATACCCCATACTAAATAACTTCCTAAATCCGCCATTGGTTAAGATCAGACCAATCCGATCATAATATATCTAGCTAATTAAGTCATGTCCATTCCATAAGAACCTTCATTATAAACGAAAAAAACTTAATTTACTAAGAAAATGGATATATTCAGTTTGTCCCAATCAATTTTAATCCCTTAAGAGTTCTCATATATACAATACATGTGTTTTACTATGTGAAGAAGAAAATCTTTGAAACAAAGCACATGAAAAGTGTAATTATTTTGGAAGTGTGGCTTTAAAAGTAAGTGAAAAGGTGAGAAATGGAACCCATGCTTGCTTGCTTTCATCTAGTACTACTACTACATAGCCACTTTCAATATCAATCAAACGCATTTTTTTTTTTTCCAAAAAAGGATTCTCCTCAATTTTAACTTCACACCATCCCTCTTTTCTTTCAATTTCTCCACTTTCCAATAATGTTATTCGTGAAACTAAGCAATCACATATTATCTCACATGTTTATTTTCATCATCTAATCATTTCATTAAAACAAAACAAACCACGTGAGAATGTAAATGCGGACATGTTAAATCAAATGTCAAACTATTTTATTCATATTAATAAATAAAAAATATCTAAAATATGTGTATAACCCTAAACTTTTCAATTTGTACAAAAAAGCGTAAGTCGGCCAACCAATATCAGTGTCAATACCAATCAAAATTTTAGGATTAGCCCTTTCTTAATTCTATGAATGGACTTCCCTTACCAACCACACTCACAGTCTCTCACGAATAGATATTCGTACGTATTCGTTAAGGTAGAAAAAATTGCAAAACAAATAGAATGATAAGAACAGAGAGACACATAATCTAAAGAATTAACATTCTAATGTGGAAAGCTAATCTTTACTCTCAAGTCTTGAATCCTCCAACATTTTTGTTAGTTTTCTTTTCTTTGTACACGCTTTGGTGTTTTATCAATAGAACCCAACCGCACAAAGCAAAAAAACCGCAAATTAATTTTTTAAGCTTGTTTATCGTGAACTGCATGGATTTTTTGAAAATGCTAGTATTGTCTTTGAAGGTAAGGTAACAATAAATGTCAAATATTTTTGGCATAATCGATATTGTATATATATTTAACATTGATTATAAGCGTTAAAAAAAATACTTTATCCGTTTTATAAATAGCGTCATTCTAATATTTTCACATTTATTAAAGAGTGTTATCTTAACATTTTTCACATATATTAAAAAATTATTAAAAGTTTTACTACACCATTTATCAATTCACTGAATAAAATTTTCTTTCTATTATAAAATCGATACAACTAGTTTTCCAAATAAATGTTGTTTTAATAAGAAAATTAAAAAACATGTTGAATGTTTTTTTTTAAATAAAAGATTATCAATCGTTTCCCTATATTCGAGAGTAATTATTAATGAAACCTAGGTTTAGGTATTCATATCTCAATTATTTATGAAAGTTCTCACGATTAGATAGATATCCTGTTCAGGTCAACATATAGACTAGTTAAATAGAGAGTTTTATCCCCATTATTTCAATAACTTGTTTGGTACTTTATTTCGCCGTTTGTCGACGATCATTAAGTTAACTGAATCTAATTTTGAAGTCGAATTATTTCTGAAGAATTGACGAAACTAGTGTGGAAGCACATGTAAGGCAGATGACAAAAGATACAAGAGTTAATTTAAACGAAGCAAATTCTACCTAGTCTAAGGGGCTATATATACAACCAAAAGCTGACAAATACAGTTAGGCAGTAAAAACATTATTGTTAGATTTTGTGCAAACGATTAATGTTGTGTTGCATTTTGCATGTGTAATGTATATGTTTGATTTGAGCATTTCGTAGCATGTGTCTAGGTGACAATTGTACAGAGTTTTAAGTTTACTAACATGTAACGTTAAAAATGGCTACCTCTCTCTTTTTCCTTTTGGAACAAGGAATTAAATAAGTCATGTCAAATTCATAATCATTAGAGAGATTTATTTAGATATAAGTGAGAAAGTAAGATACATTATATGTTTTAAACAAACTTGAAACACAAGATTATATATAGATGATTCTTCTGTTCAAAAAAAAAGAAAGATTATAGATGATTCATTTATAAAGATTAGTTGTAAATGGTTGATCCATTTATAAATAAAAGCGTTTTTGAAACACAAGATTATATATAGATGATTCTTCTGTTAAAAAAAAAGAAAGATTATAGATGATTCATTTATAAAGATTACTAACTAAATGGTTGATCCATTTATAAATAAAAGCGTTTTTGAAACACAAGATTATATATAGATGATTCTTCTGTTCAAAAAAAAAGAAAGATTATAGATGATTCATTTATAAAGATTACTAACTAAATGGTTGATCCAGTTATAAGTAAAAGCGTTTTTGAAACACATGATTATATATAGATGATTCTTCTGTTCAAAAAAAAGAAAGATTATAGATGATTCATTTATAAAGATTACTAACTAAGGCTCTAACTGGTATATGTGGAATTGTGGAATTGTGAGGAATTGTGGAATTTTATTGGCTGAAAATTTAAAAATACACCATTTGAGTTTGTGGAATGGGATTGAAATAACACTATTCAATAAAGTAAATCTTTTATCTTTTCAATGTTTCTAATCTTTTGGTTTATTAGCTGATACAATATATATTATAGTTTTGAATAAAATTCTCTTCAAATTTTATTTTAAAATTATCTTTCCAATTATTACATAACTATTTTAGTTATTAATTAGATTTTTCATGTTAATTTTAAATATTCAATATATTACTTTTAATTATTATATAAAATAGTTTTTTATTATTCCACAAACTATTTTTCAGTTTTTTGTTGGGTGAAATAAATATTGGATCCTAGACAAAATACTAGATCCGATCCGAACTCGATTGGAATCGATCCAAATCCGAGCCAAAAAATAAAATAAAAATACTAAAAGGATCTTATACGAAAGATCTGACCCGAATCCAAATAGATACCCGGATTTTTAGAGCTATTATTTCTTAAGAAAAAATGATATATTCTCATTATTTCTTAAGAAAAAATGATATATTCTCATTATTTCTTAAAAATAGAGAAAATATTAAATCAAGTTTCTTACAAGAACAAGAAGGAATAACATATGAAGCAAATATGCATACGATACGAAAAAGAATCAAACATATATTATGGGTTATATATCATTAGTGTATTAATATATCTATGAATAAATATATTTTTAGTTTGTTAACTTTTGTAGTTTTTTTTTTGTTTTTTGTTTTGCATTTTTATGTTGTTTAATACATTAATAATATATTAAAACAATTTTATTTTTTCATCTATTTATACACTTAATTCATATTTTTTAATTATTTTAAAAATTATTTTTCAGCAATTCCGCAATTCTGCAATTTGTTACCATTTACATTACTAGTTATTCCGCAAGATTCAGCTAAAAATCAAAAAAAAATTCCGCCAGATTCCGCATTCAGCCAGATTCCACGGTTACCATTCACACCCTAAATGGTTGATCCATTTATAAATAAAAGCGTTTTTGTACATAGCTTGCGAGCTCTTTCTATCATCAACCAATATTTTGGAGTTCTACTATGAACATGTCCAAAGACCTATGCGACCATGTCGGCTTCCTGTGAATCAGGAACGATGATGTCAAGCCTCATCATCGCCTTGTAGCTTTGAGGAACACGAGCTCCTCTATGCATACAAATCTCTACCATAGCAGGGGCTTTACCATAAAACCTCTTGAGACTTCCACTAAGCGGATCTCCCTTGAGGTCTCTCACATGCCACACATAGTTCGGAGGAAAGATCTCGTCCACAAGAGCATCTTGCCACCCGTGCTTCCCGTCTCTCCACTGGTGTTTGAACTCTCCGCACAGCTTCACATTGTGTCCCCATGGTCCTACATGCACCTCAGAGCAATACCCGCACGCTTTCACCGTGTATTCCCTCATCAGTTTCGTCACTCCCCACCTCACTTTCTCGTAAGCATCCATTGTTTCTTGCGCTATCTTTGGTATCTCCTGTGGTGTGGGAGGTGGATACCTTCCATAAGCACCAAGTGTGTCAAGATCGGCTAGTGGAGATGATGATGTTGAACTGCAAGGCTTGTTAGGCTCTTTAACATATCCACCTCGATCAATCACTCTCTTACCGATCATTCGGATTGGTTGTGTCCTCCTGCGAGAAGGATACTCTGGGATCTCAACTCCAGCTTGGACGCATAGCTCAACAACCGCTGGGATTCTTTCAAAGTCAAACCGGGTTTCGTGCTTTATTCGCCTCCCGAAAGGGTCATACATGTGGTAAGACTCAACAGGAAGCAGAACATCGTTGATGGTGCCTTTGACCCATAGATGAGAACCACGTCTCCGTGAGCTTGTTGGACCAGTACATTCCTTAATATTGTGACCAGCATTAGCCACGTGAACCGCCGCGCATTCACTGCAACAATACTATACTAAAGTGAAAACTTCGTTTGCTTTATTATATCTCTCAAAGCTCACAAAGGTCACTGGAAATAGACAAAAAAATTGACATTACAGAGAAAAAGGAGAGTTTGGTTTTACCTGCAAGCAAAGACGGGAACAACATGGAGAAGCTGTGCTAAACCATTGATCAGCAACTTCCAGTTATCTATCACTTCATAGGCCACAGGAACAAGATTGGGGACAAGCAACCCATTTTTGGGAGGGTCCAAGCGTTTCTCTATGCCCATCTGAGCAAGTTTCTTATCTTTCCTAGCTTCTTCCTGGATTTGCTTGAAAGGGACAGGGTAAGGTTTTTTCTTGTTCTTTGGTAAAATAGGGGGAAGGTCCACATTCTGTGTAAACACATGCCGTTTCTTGAAAGTTGTGTGCTGTGTAGGCTTCTTACTGAAACAGACGAAGGTTCCTAACCTCACCGAACACTCCCTTTTAGGAATCACACGAGGAATCTGCATATACAAGAAAAAAATGAAAATCCTAAATAAAGTATAGGTGAAAAAGCATGTTTTACAACCTCAGGGGGTCATCGCCAAGATCAAAGTTACAGGAGATGTAAATGGGAACCTGAAAGCAATGTGCATAAGAGCCTCTGGCAGAAAAATCAACTGGCTTGGGATCTATGGTCTGAGGATAAACACCTAAAGCGAGAGAATAACGATTAGCCAGAATGAGACACTGTGTACGATCATGGATTATCAAAGAAAGCAAGTTACAGAGCTTAAAGGGAAGAGATGTGAACTACCTCTACAGGGAGGCGAAATTACAAGCATGGTGGCTTGCGTAAGAGTCCAAATCAGAAACTAAGGAAAAAAAAGAAAACTTTCACCGAGCCCTGAAACATTTAAGGGAACATGTGAGGATTTGAAAAGAAGAAGCGACGACGAGTACATCGTTTAGTCATTTCGTCGAACATGTGGTGTGCAATAAAACAGAGAGAGAGACAGCAAAAAAAAAATCTCTAAGACCTTAAACTCCGAAAAGAACGATGAGCTCAGACGATGAGAAATTAACGGAAGAAGGCGAAGAGAAACGAAGAGCTTGTTTCTTGTCGAATCTGTTCAGAAAGGGAAAAATCGAGAAGATTCAAGTGGAGTTTTTTTAGCTGTCGATTTCTTGGGATTAATAAAATATAAAATCGATGAAAGAAGAATTCGTAGTTTTGGCTAATACGACGACGTTTATATCGGAGTTGATATTTCAGCGGGACGGGTAATAACTAAACGACGTCGTAAATCAGGCTGTCACAAGACTGTATTTTAATCATGTCAATGTTAAATCGGACCAATAATTAAAAGCCCAAGTTCAGTCCAATGAAGCCCAGGTCCAATTAACTCCACCTAAACACACCCACGTAAAGCGCGCGAGAACATCAAAAGACCAAGCAACATCATTTGTTTCATGCACGAGCTCCGTATATCATCGAACTAGGGTTAAAGAAAGAACTGCGATGCCGTCAGCGAAAGCACCTATACCACACCAAGCAGCTATACCGCACCGTCAACAGATCTGCGACCTGTACATTTGGCACCAGACTCACCACCTATCCAAACTCTTAACTGAAACTTCACCTGAACGGCTGAACAAGGACCAAAAGAAACTCCATCCAACCTTCAAGCCATAGAGAAGGGCAGAGATCTGAGGAAAGAGCAACCCAACTAAGGCCACCGACGAACCAAGCCAACGAGAAACTCTGCTCAGAAACCAGACCACACCTCCAAGCTACGTACACACGAGAAGCACCAACCGGACTTGATTATTTTTCAAGATATCTGGTTATTTTTTAATTGAAACGTTTAATAAATATTCCAATATCCTAAAAGCTTTTAGAGAAAATAGTAAACAAAAAAAAAAACAATTATGTATTGAGTCATAAATTTCTTCTTACATTATTACAAATTTACAATTGTGAAATTTATATTTGTATATGTAGAGCGAGATAAGTCATGAGGCTTACTCCTCTCAATGAGAAATCGACATCTCTGTGAAAGACATATTTCTGCCTTGAACGTTGTAACAAGTTCGTGTCAACTTGGATTTCGGTTGTTCGTGGCAACTTTGACGTTACTTTGCATCGTATTTTTTTTTGCAATTGTTCCAACGGGCTGCTTCTTCGTGGTTGGTGGCTCCCTAGCTTTTCTAGCTTCTACTGTTTAATTTCTTTATTGTGGTTTTATGATTCTTAGTTTTAGTTATGATTGTTCTTAGTAGATTTTTGATTTTTTTTTTCCGCTACTTGTTTTTTTTTTGCAATTTTCTATCAAAAACAAAAAATTGTATAAAATTTAATATTTTACAAGAAAAAGAAAAAAAAGTTGTGTGCCTATGATTTCAGAGGTCTAAAATAATGGAAAACTGTACAGTTACCTTTTGGGTGTAATCGATACATATACCCATTATTATTCAAATCGATGTTCTTTAAAATTTCTTAATTCGTGTTGAATATTTTTGAGCATCGGTTCGTAAAATTATCTAAACGAAAATATGTTAAATTTGACTAATAAAAGATTTAAAAATATTGTAATTTTGACTAAGTCGAGATATATATTTTTTTTTTTGCTAAAGAGATATTTTATTTATGTATTTTGTACTTGGCAATTAATTATATGCAACATAAACACTCAAAAATCAACATCATAATCATGACTTTAACAATTAAATTAACTAATTCAATGTGGAAAAGGTAATGAAAACAATTTTTTTTTAAAAGCCATCCAAAGAGTTGACTTATTTAGGAGGTATGGATATGGAGAGCACCATATTAAAGTGTAAAATTTTTTTTTTTTTTTTTTTTTGCCTAAAACTTTTTCATCTGATCGACCAAAAGTATTTCAGATACGTGTGTAGTGTACGGACGACTTAGGTATGGCGGGATAGTCACGTCAATGTATTATTTAATTTTTTATCCAATGTATTACTTTATTTTCTATTCTAAAACTAATATTTATTAATTTTAATATTAATATTACTTTAAAATAGAGTGTAAAATAGGGTAATTCTATTTGAAGTAAAAAATAGAATTACCCTATTTTAGAGTTGAGATTTAACTCCAAAATAGAATTTGTATCAAATTTGGAGTAGAGTTAGAGATATTCTTACACAACAACTCACAAATTTGCTCTTTTTATAATTCAGATAAAAAATAAAAATTAAGTTTTAAAACGTTTAATATAGATGCAAAACTTTAGCTAATTGAGATATTAAAGGTCACAAGAAAATATATAGTTTTTAGTTTGAATAATAAAATACTGCTACTAACTAGTATAGCAAATGTTTTCACAATATAGTTATACGCATTACTAATTCATTTTTATTTACATTTCATCGAGTTTTTAAAAAATGACAATACAGTCTAAAATCTACTCAAAAATATCGGCGATGGTTCATTGTCGTTTACAAAAAAATCATACACACTAGCTAAAAATTGCGTATAACTAATGTTTTAAATAAATATTTTTTTGATGATAAGTCTTGAAATTTAAGTGGATAACGTATTCAATTATACATTGGCTAAGATTACGAAGAACAGACTTTGTAAATAACTTTTTTTTAAAGAGACTTTGTAAATAATTTTTTTTTAAAAATTCAGGATAAATCTTAGGCCTATACAAGGATCCAAACTAATCCTTGGGGAATGTGCATTCTATGAATAGATCTTCTTCCTGGGTATGCAAATATGTCGAAAACAAGGATCGATATCCGTGTGGGTGTCCAAAGTAATGTTTAGTTTCTCGTAGCAGGTGGATCGAACTTGAAGCATGTTGGTACCCCAATCTCGTCTCCCAACAACTAGACTATAAGAGCATCTACAATGGAGACCCTTTGGGATCTTAACTCAAAAAAAAAAAAAATTTAATGACATGGGAATGAACAGTCGAAGAATCGAATCTTATTTAAGATCCGATTTTATCGGTTCTTATGACACGTGTCACGACGCGATTCGTCATAATTTTTTTTTTCCAAATTTTTTTATTATTATTATAAAATGTTTAAGACCTCCAAGTGGAGGGTCTGCATTGGTGATGGTCTAAGGCCCTATAACTTTTTTATTTTTATTTTTTTAACGATAATTGCCAAGTCATCAATCATATGAAACAAACAAAAATCACATGTTGAAAGGACAAAGTTCAAGGGAAGAAAGGTTGACCAAGAATCTCCCACCTAAAAAGAAACGGTAAACCTACAGAAATTTCATCAAGGAAGTTAGCTTTTCTCCTTCACACTTTGAGTTTTCAGGTACATCACTAGAAGCGTTTGGTCATTTACTAGAGCTGCTCCCTGTTCTCAAACCATTCCTTCCAATACGCAAGTTCCATTTCAAGAGCCAGAACTATCTGCAGGAACTGCAAGAGCTGCAGGAGCTGCAGGAGATGCTAGAATCCAGGCGGGAGCTGCTGGAGCTGAATAGCCGGATTATTAGCTCGAACATCTATGACTAAATCAACCCCTCAAATTCTAATTAGTCGAAGGTGGATAGCCATCAGCAGCTTCAGAATAGAGGCTCTTGCAACAGCCCAAGGAACAAGAAGATCACCGCACACTGGATAGGGCCACTTAATCTGGGAATCGTGGGTCACGACTGACTGCACTTCCCTCCAAACAAGACATAAATCTTGGAAGGCCACATCATAAAGAGACCGATTCACCTTGCTACTCACCTTGCCATTCCACACATAAGACCACTTAGGGGCCCTAGCCTTACGTATGAAGCGAAAGGCTAATTGGGCCCACCGGAGAACAACCATGAACATTTCTAAAATGTAAAGCAAGCTTAAGTTATTATGTTCATTATATTTTCTGTTTTCCATGTATGTAATATGTACATAAGAATTTATAAAGATTTTTTTATATAAAAAAAAAAATTTGTAAATATTATGAAAAGATATTTACAGACTTGTACATATTATTATATGATTATATTAGTTAGTAATAAGATTAAACATTAGTTCTATATAAGTAGATGTATCAAAAATCTTTACGAGAATTAACTTTGTATTCTCCACGAGCTTCATGTTATTATTTGTTTCCTTTGTATCTTTCTACTTGGACATTCCAGTTTCAAAGATGTTTCGTGTATATATTGTACACTTCTCTGATAAATCATATAATCTATTCGCTCATTACCTAAGCTCTGCATCAAATCCCCAAAGCAGCAACAACAACAACAATAGGCGGAACAAGTCATTGATATCGAGGAAAATGCCCTTGCTAATGCCAATGAGGATCTTGGTTGTTATGAGGAGGATATGCAGCAAGAACTCTTTCAAGAACATGCCCTTGATTTTGCTGATATGGATTTTGGTTGTTACAAGGAGAATATGCAGAAACAATTCTTCCTTCAACATCATCATGATGAGGAAGTTGGTGATGATCATGTCGATGGCTTTATTAAAATGCCTCTTAGTAAGTAGTTGCCAACTATTGATATCACCAATGTGGAGGCAAACACCAGAGCTAACACCATAGACACAATGTTATCTTCTAAAAAAGCTACTCAATACCCTACTACCATTCATTTGGCATTTGATATTTTTGACCGTTATTTTGAATCATGTCCATAGAATGAATTGATGCATTCTTTGCTAAACCCTCTAATCTTCATTTCACCGGCACTTTTCATAGCAGTCAGTATTGATGTGCTCAGAGTTTTAAAACTAAAATAAAAACATAAATAAAAACATAAATAAAAACTGCAAATGCATAACGATCAGTTGTAGTATTTTAAGATTAAATCCACATAGATTTGAGTTCACAATGATCTTTAAATCAAAACTAAAGTTAAATCAAAATATGAGTTTGTTTAGTGAAATCAATGCAAGCAATGAACGAGTAAAAATCGATGTAAATAATATGTCTAAAATGTTGGGCATTCAAAGAATCTAAGAATCTTTGGGGATTCATGGGTTAGACTATTTAGAATTCAATTCCTACAGACAATCAAAGATCTTTTTATCCTATAACTCAAAAAATAATTATTTGATACCCACTCTCGTGGCGAAAATCAACTTAATCTAGCAATTCTAAATCATACTCTTGCTGCAAATATAATAACTAAGAAAGTGATAAAACGAACAAGTTAAGATAGGTTCACTAAAATTTATGAAATCAGCTCTCTTATTTCATAGATATAGATTATAAAATTCAATTTCGGCCAATCAATCAAATTTTGCGAGCAATAATCTTCCTAAATCAACGCTAAGTGATGAATTCAATGACATGCAATAAGACCAGAGTTAGATAAAGAATTACGTCAACCTACTGAAAGTTCCACTCTAGTAATGAAATCTATCTACCAAATCATTAATGATTCTCTCTTACAAACCCTTATTTCCAACAATGAAACTACTTAACCATGACAAGAGCGATCATAGCAAATGCAATACAAGTCATCTTATTATAAATTGAAGTAACAAAGGGTTTTGAAAACTTGCAAAGAGGATGAAATCTTCTCCTAAACGAACAAAGTATCAAAACTAAGAAAATAGAATAATGAAACAAAAAGACTTTTGGTGGATGTGTAACTATTGAGACTTGTCAATTTTGTGGCTACTTTGTGTCTTTTATAGTGTTTATAGCCGGCTAGGAAAACTCTCAAAAATATTTGGACGATTTTTGAAAACTTTTCATTTTTCTTGAAGGGCTATTCGATCAAATAGCAGGGGTGTTCGGTCGAACAACCCCCTGTTCGATCAAGCAGGCGGTCGATCACTGATCCCTAGAATTTTCGGATGTATAATGTTCTCTTAGGTTGGGTCGAATTGGTGCTCGAACAAGCGGTCGATCAGTCTCCATGGAATTCTCCGGATGTGTGTGTTCAACTGGGTGTTTGACCAGGTTAGGTCGAACATGAGGTCGAACAATCTTCAGTTTGTTCTTTTTTGATGCTAGAAAAATCAGTTTTCAGTATTTTGAGCATATCTTCTGATCTAACTGTTGTATCGACTTTAAACTATTTGCACATGAAAGGTAATATCATTTTCTATCATGAGGTAGAAAATAAGTAAGATTGTATCGTGGAAAGTCTTCCATCTGATGTAAAAAATTGGCGTCAGAAAGCTGTTTAATATTTAAAATGCTTGTTTTAGTTTTTTATTTTCCTAAACATTTAAATTAATTACTTGTAAAAAATTAAAAAATCTAAAACAAAAACTCCAAAACAGTAAAAACATCAATAATAAATCAAAATCTCATTATTTTATTTATTAAAAACCTATAAAACCATATTAAAAATGGTAAAATATAAAGTATATCAAATATGATTACGATATTGAAACAATTATCAATGTCTATTGTGGATTGTGGATAAATTAGTTGGTTCCAAACCCCACGGACCACGGATAAATATTTTAATTTCCTGAAAGAACATATTGGTCTACTATTTATTTGTAAAAGAAAGTTGTGAATATGTTTTGTGGGCACAATTCAAGTTCACGTGTCGAGGGCAGAGTCGATGTTGGTCCGTGGCTATCAAATGATTCGTTAGAAGTTGTAGAATCATTGGATTTTTTCTAGGGGATGATGTTATGCTTATGTATTATCACATAGATTAAGCTTTTTCTTCTCTACACACTTGATTTTTTTTTGTTTTTTCTGCTTTTTAGTAGATATTTTAAAACTAACACATAACAAGTTGTTGGGTGAGTAAACTATCAATAGCAATGTTCTAAAATGGGAATTATCTTTAATATAACTACGTCCTCATTATCCTAATTGCTCATCGATTTAGCTAAATCCAAAATTAAATTGCATCTTATCCAAATCTATAATTGCTCATAACAAGTTGTTGCGTGAGTAAACTATCAATAGCAATGTTTTTTAGAGAAGTATTTTTATCAAGAAATTGTTTTGTGAATAATAATATTTTTCATTTCCATTTCCAAATATAGATAACTCTACTGCATGCCTATTAGTCATTGACTGATCTCCAACTAAAAACAACTAGAATTTTGGTTCATTATTCTTTAATATTTTTTTTTTAATATTTTTTTATAACTAAAAAGTGATCCGAACTTTTAATATCGGACTAATTTTTTAAGGGTGAATGTAGCTGTCGGGTAGTCCACTCACTGTGTTTTCTAATGGGCTTTAAGAATGACATCATTTCAACTAGTCAAATGAGAATGATTAGATAATTTCACGGTTAAGGGATCTCAACCGGATTTTCTGCAAAACAAATAAAGCAAGTTGTAAGGATCTCAACCGGATTCTTAAACGTTACGAGGAAAGTTCAGGGCAATGCATAAACCTCAACAAGTCAACAATCACCTTCTCCTACAAAACGTCCCAAGAAATCAGAGAGAGAGTCAGAGTTTCCTTGGGCATAACAAAAGAAGGTGGAGTAGGAAAGTACATAGGTTTACCTGAGACGTTCGGCAGGAGGAAAAATGATGTTTTCACAGGGCTAGTGGACCGAATTAGACAAAGATCCCAGAGCTGGCCGACGAAATTTCTATCAGGGGCGGGAAAGCAAGTCCTACTTCAGTCGGTGTTATCCTCCCTCCCTACTTATACGATGTTTTGCTTTAAGATCCCTATATCGTTATGCAAGCGTATCCAATCTATCCTCACAAGGTTCTGGTGGGATAGTTCCCCGGATAAACATTAGATGGCTTGGGTGGCTTGGTCCACCATTACAAAGCCAAAACAAGAAGGAGGACTAGGCTTTCGAGAGCTGGAAACTTTCAATGACAATCTATTAGCCAAATTGAGTTGGCGGATTTACAAGAACCCGGAATCTCTACTAGCA
Source organism: Alliaria petiolata (assembly GCA_020283515.1). NCBI lineage: Eukaryota > Viridiplantae > Streptophyta > Magnoliopsida > Brassicales > Brassicaceae > Alliaria > Alliaria petiolata. Next base: position 203,829,435 of record JAHZTW010000001.1, read on the forward strand.
CAAGTGCTCAAAGGGAAATACTTCCATAACTGCTCCTTCATGGAGAGCTCTTTGTCGCAAAGTGCATCGCATGGCTGGCAAGGAATTTTAGCTGGTAAGAAGGTCTTAGAGAAAGGGTTAGGCTATCTGGTGGGAAATGGCGAAGAGATCATGGNGAGCTCTTTGTCGCAAAGTGCATCGCATGGCTGGCAAGGAATTTTAGCTGGTAAGAAGGTCTTAGAGAAAGGGTTAGGCTATCTGGTGGGAAATGGCGAAGAGATCATGGTCTGGACAGATCCGTAGATCTCTACTTCAAGCCTTCTGACACCAATTGGCCCCCCTAATCGTAATTCCACTCAACTAAAAGTCTCTGACCTCCTGGACCAAGACTCAAATGAATGGAACCTTCAAGCAATTCAACATCACTTACCTCAGTATGAGGACGCTATTCGCCTGTTAATTCCAAGCTCCCTTAGACCAGCAGATGCTAAAGTGTGGCTATCGGAAAAATCATGTCTCTACTCTACAAAATTAGGATATAGAATGATGGCTCAGTCAAAGGCTCAAAGGATGTATCAACCGTTCAACTGGATGATCCATGTCTGGAACGTGCAAACTTCTCCAAAATTGAAACATTTCCTACGGAGGGCGCTAAATAAAGCATTACCGGTGGGAGACCTACTAGCTATCCGGGGACTCGCAACTGATTTGCAGTGCAAGAGATGTGGAGATGCAGAAAGCATAAGTCATATTCTAATGGGATGTGCTTTTGCAAAGAAAGTCTGGAGGAATGCACCGCTTAAAAATGGACCAAACCTTGACCAAGTGTCGGCTGATATTAAACAATTGATAATCATGGTGGGAAAAGATGGCAATGATCCCTCCTCCGGCCTAACGAGTACTCCACTGTTTCCCTGGGTGTTTTGGAACCTGTGGACATCCAGGAATCAATTACTGTTTGAGAATAAGAGCTTCTCTGAAGGAGAAGTCCTATCTAAAGCAATATTGGATGCAAAAAACTGGGAAGCGGTTGTACCTGTTCCCATAAAGAATCGGGTAAACTCTCTTTGTCTGCTTCGGGAGGAAAAGACCCCGATCTGTTTTACCGATGGAGCCTGGCAGGAAGAATCAAAAAGCGGAGGAATGGGCTGGATCATTGTCTCAGAAGAAGGATCGAGCCTAGTTCAAGGATCTGTACACAGAGACTTCGTCAGATCAGCTCTAATGGCAGAAACTCTGGCCATCTTTCTGGTGATTTTGTGTGCCCGAAATGGAGGCCACACCCATCTTCAAGTATTTTCGGATTCTAAGGTCCTCGTAAATGCCCTGTGTTCAGGGACAGATTTGAATGAGATTGCAGGGCTTCTCCACGATATTAGAAACGTTGCTAATCTCTTCTTGTCACTTTCGTTTAAGTTTATTTCTAGATCTGCAAATGCTGTTGCAGACGGTTTAGCTAAATTGGGCCTAACAAAACCTTGCCCTTTGGGCCGGATTGTGTAATCTCTTATTTGGATTTTAATGAAAAATTCCTTGACCAAAAAAAAAGGAAAATCGATTTATGGTCTACATCAATATGGCAATTCTTCTCAAATGAGAAATAATAATGAACTACCACTTGATTTTTTTTTTTCATTAATATTGAAAAACGATATGTGCATTTCAAAACTGATTAAAATTTTTACTATCTGAAAAACAAAATTTATAATAAATTTGACATATAAACATATAACTGGATTATTTTTAACAATATCCTCTCATAACGTTTGTCTTAACTTAATAGTATTAAAATTGAAATTGATTTGTTGCATCAATCAGTTTTATCAACACCTATATTGAGACCTGTTCTACTTTGTAGCTCCTCCAAACAAACAATTTGATTTTTATACAAAAAATGGTCATAGATTCCATCGATCCAATTATGGATAAATTTTTATTGGAATTATGAGGATGGCTGAACAACCTTTTCAGTGATAAACAACTGTACAATATTCCATCCCAAACAAAACAAATAACCATGGCCCATGGTTAATTTATGGATACTATATATAGTCACTAACTAAGTGTAGGTTATCATTCATCGCTCTTCTTACAATTCTTATTGGCTGCACGTTACACAACTGCTCATCCTACATAAATAGTTAAACGTTTGATGAAAGTGAAAGTGGACCACTTCTACCTTATTGCTAATGGTTACTAAAACTTACCATTATCAAAAGTTAATATACACATTAATTTAGTGGGATCTATCTTGCTTCTGGTCACGTGGGAGTTGTGACATTGATTTGTGTGTCGGATTTAAGTTCTAACTAATCATTCTAAGGGACCGATTGGTAAGGACTGTGACTGTAGGCTGTGACCGTAGACTTTTAGCTGTAGAGATTTTGGCTTTTAAAACTGTGACTGTTACTTTTTTTTTTTTTAAAATCTGATTGTTAACCAAAGCTGTAGAAGCTGTGACTTATTTAATTATTAGCATAAAGAATTAATACAAAGTCTATAAAACTTATTTAAAACGAAATACAAAAACTCATAAATAAAATATGGTTTGGCTATCAATAATAAAAAAAAATGTACATGAGTTAATATAACATATTAAACATATAAAATTGGAAAAGAAAATTATACATTACCTTACGAGAGGAAGATGATGTTGCCATCTGTGTAAAGACAAAATGTTTCAATTAATAAAATATAATACAAACAAAAATAATAACTAGAAATAAAAACTATCCAAAGCGCAAGATGATGAGAAACATATGTAAGTTATTGTACCTTTTGGATTTGCAAGTTTTAAGAAAATTCACTTTCGATCTCAATGTATTTATAATGTTTAGTGATCTTCTTAAAATAGTATTTGGTTATTTTTTTCTTTTAATTTTGAATTTTTTTTTTGACTAAGAATTTGGAACTAATAACTTTGTCTTACTAGATTTTGGGGATAAAATTATTATTATTAAACAATCAGTTTGACCAAGTACTATTTATTTGTGTTAGTTAATTAAAAAATAATATAAAAAATCTAAAAGCACCGAAATATGATAAGGAAAGAGAGAGAAAAGTGTGAAAAGTGGATAAAAGATGGCTGTAGGAAAAACCAAAAAAGCAAGAAGAAAAAAACAAAAATGGCTTTTAAGGCTGTTAAATATTTTAAAGCCTTAAAAGTGTGATTGGTTATTTTTTTACTGTAAAGACTGTGAAAAATCTTACAGCCTTAACAGCCAAACGCCAATCACCCCCCAAACGCCAATCACCCCCTAAACTTGTTAAGAGTCCTTAGCGTGTGAAAGGCAATAAACCAGATATACCAAAATTGGATTTGTCTCCTTTTGCAGATTTTACAACAGTTTAGAAATCAACATTTGAATCCAATTGGATAGAAGTTTGTAATAAAACACATGAAAGTGATAATTCACCTACATTTCAAACTTTTTTCACGAACCCTTTTTTATATAGTTTCAAATTCTATAGATAATGTACATTGATACTATAAATAATAATTAAGTTAAAAAAAGCTAACACCACCTCCCTTCTTAATTCTTGTATACACATAATGCACCAAAAACAAAATAATATTCAAACTAAAAAGAAGGGGATGCATAATTACGAATATACCACTAAGTCAACAAACTTGTTCTTTCAACTGATTCTCGCTCACGAACGTCCCGTGGAAACCGTACGGTACTCTCTCCGGCAGCCGCACCGCCGCGACTAGCTTCATATCCGATCCGTCAATCACCACAAACTCCGACTCGTCTCTCTCTTCGTCCCTCACAAACCCCATCACGTACCCTTGGTCTTCTCCTTCTTTCTCCGGTACGAAATAAGGTTCACCACCGAACCGGCCCGGTCCGTATTTAAACTCTGAAACGGTTCCGTCTTCCAAATCCACCTTCGCGATGCCACTGCATCTAGGCCAAGGATCAGCGATAGCTAAGTAAACGAACCGGGTTTTTCGGCCCAGAAAACTCCGGTTTACTTGACCCGCTTCTAAATTAATCCCGGTTACGATAACCTTCCGGTTCGATTCTTTTGTCCGTAGGTTTAATCGAATCTCGGTTAATTCGATTCGAGTCGGTTCTCCTGATTCACTAAAAATCGTGTCGGGCGGGTTCATGCACGACCCGATTACGACAATAACCGGATCTCCGTCTTCGGTCTTCTCTTCCCACGCGTTCCATAAATGAAAACAGAAGCAATCGGGTACGTCGATCCAACTTATACCCGACCCGGTCGGATCCTGCATGGACAAAACACCGAATCTCGACACTTTCTCTCTATCGTAGATAACCGGTGACCCGCCCCGAATCATTTCGGATAACTTGAAGACCAGTTGCTGATCCGGGATCACGACGAAATTTTCGGTTATCGCGAAATCGTGGATCATCGTGGGTTGCTCGAGAGTGATGTCCACGTCACGTGTCTTTTTCCCGCACGTGTCGAATTTAAGGTACTTGAGATGAGGCTTCCGCAGAACTTTGTAGCTCAGCGTGTGGAAATCTCCTGTGGTAGGGTCAACTTTAGGATGCGCTATCACTGAACAGTCGATCTGCTGGTCGAATCCGAACCGTTCGATCGTCTCGAGATCTCCTTGGCCGTTGATCTTTACGTGGTAAGGGAGATCATCCTCTGACATCGCTAATAACCTCCCGTTAAAGTAAACGACTCCGGCGTTAGCTACACCCATGCCACGTGACGCGTCCACTAGGCCGATCTCGGCTCGAGCCGCGAATAAAGCGAGTCTAGCCAAGCCCGAATGTCCGTGAAGCTCGCCGATCGGTTTAGGGAAAACCGATCGTCCCAGCTCTGCTTCCTGAACAAGCCGGTTTGTTTTAGTGTACCGGCAGCTGTAACTAACCTGGTTATCCGATCCGATGCTAACGGCGTGAATCATTCCGTCACCGTCAAACAGGTGGTGTCCGGCTAACGGCGGAAACATAGGGTTAGCTCCGTTACGGATGTAGACTCCTCCTCGTAGACAAGGAGGAATCTGACCAACGACTTCTAAACCATTTTGAACCGGGCATTCGTTAACCGGTGCGAAATTACCGGATAATTGAACCGCTGGGTCGGTCGGTTTAGGAAGCGGGTGATTTTGTTCCATTGGTACGACGAAAGAAGATTCAATTTTTTCGAGCATCGAAGCCGCGAGCTTCTGGAGAGGGTTTAAGTTGGGATGCGACGGCTTGAGCTTTACCGGCGACGGCGGTGACGTCGCCGGAGATGTGAGGAGAGGAGGGAAATTTGGAAGTTTTGTTGTTCTTTTGGAAGGGTTAATGAGAAGTCGGCAATTAGTATTTTTAGCATGTTTGGCTTGTGGGCGTAAATGAAAACGAAAGGAAGTTTCCGGCGGAAGAAGATCAGAGCGGAGAGAGTGTTGCATGGCGGTGGAGGAGGTATAACCGTATAAGTGGAGTGAAGGATCTTTGCATCATAAACATGAAGGAGTTTTTTTCACGTTTTATAGTAAGATGTTTTTTTTTTTTTTTTTTTTTCTCAACCTGCGGTTACAGATAGCGGTTGATTAAAAATTATAAAAATGTAGTAGATAGTCTTGACATGTGGCAAAATAGCATGTCTTTCTTTTTTTATTTATGATTAATGGGATGTATAAAAAATTATGAAAGAACAATAGAAGATTTAAATATGTATGTCGTCGACAAAAAAAACAAAGAAGATTTAAATATGTATAATTTAAGAAAACATATAAAAATGACAAATAAATAGCATTCGGATCCGAGTAGTTTTTTTTTTTACAAATTAAAGGATTTTTTTTGCTTGTCAAATAATATGTACGTAGATGAGAAATAAAGTAAAGGAAGAAGAACAAATTAATGCTTTTATATTTTTATGTATCTTTGTTTGAGAAACAAATGTATTCTTATTCGTTATTTACATATTTATAATAGAAAAGTCATCTAATATATGATACATACCGATTTATCGAGAAAAAAAAATGTTTGATATGTAGACAAAAAACAAAAAAAATGTTTGATATTGTCTTACTCAAAAAATCAATTATAAATGTTACTAGCTATTTTTACAATGCTCATTTTCTTTTGACTTCGCTTTTTTTTATAGTAAGTTTAAGATCAAAACTATGATGAAAATTTATTAACTAGTAGTTTATTGTAGTATACTGTCGTGTCATATTCTGAATCAAGTTTGGATAATATATATGTGTGAGTGTGAGTTTTTTTGTTTTTTTGTTTTTGGTAAGGTATATATGTGTGAGTTGTTAACTATGTATACATATACGAAAAAAAAAAAAAAATCAGATGAAGCCACAGTATATTGACCGAGAAATCAGATGGAGAAAAAAAAACGTCATCTCCGCAAAAAGACGCAGGCGTGGTTTCGGCAACTTAATGGCGCTTTGGATCAGATGAAGTCTTTTCAGTCTAGCAAAATATTGTAAATGCTTTCCTTGTTTTTTATTTCTTTTTTTGCCAAGTAAAGGTCTACATATTTTGTAACTTCTTAATATTTCATTTGAATGATATTAACGTTCGATAGCAAAAAAAGAAGAAGAAGAAGCTATGTATACAAACGATAAAAAATCTGCAAAGAGATGTTTTGGTATATATTGATGTATCGTGTACGGTTCGGAGAGCCGATGTTTTTGTATATATTGGCTTTATATATCTTACTTCTCAACAAAAGAAAAATGAAATAGGTTTGCGTGTAACTTTATGAAAGATCAAAATATAAAAGGTGCGCATAGTGACAGATTTTGTTTTGGTAACCGTTGGTGAATGAGATTTTTGGAGTAATAAGAATATATTATAGTCACATGTTCAAGAAGACTATGGAACAAAAAAAAACTAAAGCTATAAAAGAAAGTGTATATATACTATTAATATTTCTGGTATGACTTGGTTGGTGTCGAGGTGTGTGTGCTTTAACACTAACGTAAAATTCGTGTTGTGTGTGATAGAACTTCAACGTTTATTACTAATAATTGTTATTTTTCCTTTTCGAATATATTTGAAAAGATTATCGAAAAACAATATTAAATTTATATCGAAGTGTACGTATGTCTCAAAAGTTAAAAATCAATTACTAATTTACTATAATGTGCCATGGATAATGTGAAGTTGGTCTTGGAATACATTAGGGGAGAGGAGTGGAGTGGAGGCTTGATGAGTGAAATGACAAATGAAGAATATGCTTTCTAAGAGAGAGGATCGTTCGTTAAGTTAGGGATCTTGCGTCCTGGTTTCTTAAACCGGATTGGTTAATCAGACCGGCCTAGTCAGGAAGAAATGGTATTGATTTAATTTGACTCGCGGTTTACGTTTTCTAAATGTTGTCTTCTTTTTTTTTGTCTTACATATATATTTCATGAATTTGGGAATAAAGAGATTTGTCAATTCAATATAATGCTTGTATTTTATTAGGATCGAATATCCGGTTTTTGAATTCTCAAAACAAAAATTAGGTGTAAATGCCGGCTATTTCTAAGGTAAGCAGTCTCTTTTCTTTTTTTCTTTTTCTTTTTTGAACCTGTAAGCAGGCTCTTTGATAGGAGTTTTTCGAAAATCCACTACAAATTAAAAACTTGGGCTGAAGTCTATGAGTTAACCCAAACAAAACGACTTAATTTGCAGTGAAAATCAAACTCAGATGCACCAAGATTAATGGGAATACAACATTCTATATGAGTTTTACAGCGTGGATATATATAATAATACTGTATATTCAAAATTTGGATAATATTGTATATTGAGATTTAATTTTAAAACCAATTAATCGAGCAGTGAAGATGCAACATGTTGTGTCAAAGAGATTAACGACGTGTAGCTGTTGCTTTTTCAAGTAGCTCATGCATGATACTGTCAATCTTGATTAAGTGGTCTCTTTATTTCCAACTGAATCTATTAAACAATTGTTTCAATCTCTTACGAAACGTAAAGCCAAACTTCAATAGAAAAGCCGTAATTATGTGGACAGTGCGGAGGCAGAATAATTATTCAAAGGAGTCATAATAAATTTTTTAATGTGGATTTATATATACTAGGATAATATATGCGCATACACGCATGTTTTATTTGCTATATTTTGTTTTATTATGAAAATGTGGTTATATCAAGTTAAATGTATATAATGGCAAACATAATTAAAATCACAGCAAAAGTATTCAAAGCATATCTTTGATCCACATAGTAGTAAACTTGACACTTCTATATGTTGGTGTTTCCTTTCAGTTTCTAGTTTTTATTAAAAAATAATTTGATTTATTAAAACTAAAAAATTACTTTTTATTTTGATTCTTATATATTGTGTAATCTTTTGATTGTTATCTCTGACCTTGTTGCATTCTTTTTACTTTGTCGAGCTGTGTTATGTAACTCAATATTATTATCATTATTGATTTTTATTATATACTACTTGTTATTATACTTTTTATCACGTTAAGTTTGTGCTATTATTGTTGATTAATTAGTATAGCGTATTACATTAATATATATATTATTGTTATATTATTATATTTTTACGTTAATACAATTATTATTCAAATATTTAATATTTTAGCATGTTACAAATATTAATATTGTGCGGATATATTATCTTTCTCATGTATTTACTCTTCCAATGTTCTCGGTTGGCTTCAATAAAAATACAAATTCTGAATAACATTGAAAAATCAAGAGTTATATAAAAATAAAGTAAAATATCCAAAAATATTTTTGATTAATTACAATATAAAATGTTATTTAATTCACGTAGTATCTAGTTAACAATAAAAAAAACTCTTCAATTTCTTTGACTGGTTTGAAATATAATATTATGAATATTAATTGATTTGTTTAAAAAATGTAACTTTAAATTATAGAGAATGACACGTGTCATCTCTATATCAACAAAAACATGATGATGTGGCACTCATATGAAGAGAGTTGACCATCTTTTATATAATAGATTAGCATAGAATCCGCACTATATGCAGATTTTATTTTAGTTTAAGTTTTAAATAATATATTCTTAGATCTTTAATTTGACTATCGATTTTATCTTACTTCTTTATAAATTTGTTTTTTCTACATTTTTTTCTTGATGATCTTTGTAATATCTTTCATTAATATTTTTTTTTTCAATTTTTACACTCTTTTCATTCCTCTAAATTTTAATATTATAATTAATAATTTTTAAAAATTTTCAAATTACCATTTTGAAGTTTTTTTTATATATCGTTTATTGAATCCATCTCCTTTTTTATGTTTTTAAATTTTGTATTCAATTTTTTTCTTCTTCTTTTCTCTCTTTTAAAAAAAATATATAATTTGTTATTTTTCGGATTGTTTTTTGAATATTTTTTGTATCTTATAATTTTATAGGTTGGGGTCAACTTCTTCACTTATTCAGTCTCATAATTTATTTTTTCTTCACTTGCATTAAATTATACTTTCTAACCTTTTCTCCATTTACCATTTTGAAGTTTTCTTTATATATATCTTTCATTTTTTTTTTAATTTGTCCATTTTCCAATGTTTATTGAATCTTTTTTTGCATCTTATGATTTTATAGGTTGGAGTTAATTTATCCAATCTCATAATTTTCTCCTTTTTACATTTGCATTTAAATTAAATTATTCTTATTAGTTTGGAAATCCTGAAGATTAAATTACTTAAAAAAATAGAATGATGCATTTAATATTTATATGCTTATATTGTTTTAAATTAATTTTAAATTTTATTTAATTTTTATATGTTGTATTAATTTTTAAATAGTTAAATTTAAATTAAATGAATTCTATGTATTTTAATAGTTGGATTAATATTTATTTATGTTATTTGATGGTTTTTGTAAAAGAATAATTGGGTGGACTAATAAGGGGGATTGATGTGTCAACACTGTAGAGCCCCCCTTTATCTATTATAGTATAGATTAACCACTTAACTAAAAACATTTTTTCAAATAAATCTGATCTGTTACCAAAAAAAATAGGTTACATTTTTTTAAATAAATGATGCTTATTTGCTTAATATACATTGACTTAATATGATGATTTTATATTTGTTCATTAGGTTACATGAAAATTCAATCCGAATTATGTTTTTCGTTTCATAATGTTTTAAAAATATAAACATGTATATAAAAACAAAATTTTGAAAATACGACAAAATGCTCATATCATTTAAAAACCTGATAATAACTTATATATTATTTTAGAAAACATAATAATTGAATAGTTAAAAAAACATATGATAAAATGAAATGATTAATTATATACAATAGATAAGTAAATAATTAATTGGATTTATTAGATAAGATTAATTTTGGGATATTTGAGTTTAAGAGTTTTTTTTAAATATAAAATTTATTGATCAATAAAAAAAGATCATTTGCAATGACATAAAGAATGAAAAAATGTTCTAGTGTTATAGTAAAGTCATAACATGATACAGTGCTCAGTATATAATAGTGAACTCATACCGAAAAAACCTCAGACCATCTTTGTTGTAGTCCTTGTGTGGCGTCGCATAGTTAAGCAAACTGATTCGATTATTGATTGACTTGTCAATGGTGCAGATTTCACTCGAGGAACCATAATTTATTCATTGGAATTGATAAAAATGAAAATGAAAACATATTTTAAAATTTAAACATTATGATCTTTATATTTATTAAAAAAATTTAAAATTATTTAAGAAAAAAAATTATTAAATATTTATATACTAGATTTATATTGATTTTAACATTTTTTTAATATGATATATATTTATTTTTTCTTTATTTTTTATTAATATCATATATATACATAACTATATTTTTTTAAATGTCGTTTCTATACTTTAAAAAATGTTTTGGTTCGGCATATCCAATTTTTGTTTTATACAATTTTTTTTCTTCATAAATACGATTTTTTAATATATCATCTGTTTGCGATTAGTTGGACTTGGATCCTAATAAAAATTTATAGAGTTCAAATCTCAAAACTATTTATAAATTAAAGAATAATTCCTATATCTTACTAGTTAAAATTACTAATAAACAATAGACATGCAAAATTAGCGTGTACTTCTACAGAAGTAAACAAAAAAAATCATGTAAAATTTTACCGAAAGTATGCTATTATAGAAAAATAAAACCCATGAAAACACCACTTCCTAAAACTAATATACAGAAAACCCACATCATAGGAAGGTAGGTGAGTGATCAACACAACCTCTACCACAACACAACCTAATCTTATTCTAAAATTAGATCAAAAACGAAACTTTAATTTGAAGAGTCTAGCTTCAAAACAATTACTCATCAAACTTCGTATGATGCAACATAATATTCGATTTACAACAAGTTCATCATAGTTGATAAAACCAAAACCAAATAAAAAGATGATGACAAAATCCTCAATTTGCATCTGATGCCATCATCTATTTTCGGATTTTATAACTAAAGATATCTTTTCAATAAATCTAATAAGTTACCAAAAAAATAGGTCACCCTTTTTTTTAATGCATGATGCTTATTTGCTTAATTTACATTGACTTAATATGATGATTTTATTTTTGTTTTTCACTAGGTTACATGAAAACTCAATCCAAATTATTCTTTCCGTTTCAAAATGTTTTTAAAACAAAAAAATGTAAAAAATAATTTTTAAATATGACAACAACGCTCATATCATTTTAAAAACCCCCGATAATAACTTAAATATTATTTATGAAAATATAATAATTGCATAGTTAAAAAAATATATTATAAAATTACATGATTAATTAGATTTATTAGATAAGTAAATAATTAATTAGATTTATTTGATAAAATTAATTTTGGGATATTTGAGTTTGAGAGTTTTTTCTAAAAAATTTGAAATTTGTTGATCAACAAAAAAGATCATTTGCAATAAAATAAAGAATGAAAATGTTATAATGCTATAGTAAATCCATAACGTGATACGGTGGTGAGTACATAATAGTGAATTTATTGGAGAATCCACTTGCAAGGATATGAGTTCACCTGACACCCTATAATTATTATAACTAAAACTTTTAAGCCAATTTTATAAATATACAATAGCTTAGTTGGTAGAATCTCTTGCCATTGAACCCCCAAACCCAGGTTCGAAACTCTCCAATGATACCATATATCCATTTTCAGTCCATTTTCCATAAAAAAATAGTATCTAATATAAAATTTGATTCCATTAAAAAATATTTCTGGATTCGTCACTGAGTGATTTCATACCGGAAAAACCTCAAATCATCTTGATCGTAGTTTTTGTGTGGCATCGCATAGTTAAGAAACCTATGGTGAGTACATAATAGTGAACCCATACGGAAAAAACCTCATAGCTAGTTCTTGTGTGGCGTAGCAAAGTTAAACAAACCGATTCGATAGTTGATTCACTTGCCAATGGTGCGGATTTTAATTAAAGTTAGTTTTATTCGATGGAATTGATGAAAATGAAAATAAAAATATATTTTAAAATTTAAAAGTTATGATCTTTATTTTTAGTTTAATGTTTTAAATTATTTAAGAAAACAAAATTACTTAATATTTATATACTAGATTTATATTGATTTTAACATTTCTTTAATATGATATATATTTAATCTTTTTCTATATTTTTATTAATATCATATACATACATACCTATATTTTCTTAAATATCGTTTTTATACTTTAAAATATTTTTGTTCCGCATATCCATTTCTGTTTTTATACAAATTTGTTTTTTCATAAACTATTTTTTAATGTATCGTCTGTTTGTGATTAGTTGGACTTGAATTTTAATAAAAATTTGTAGAGTTCAAATCTCAAAACTGTTTATAAATTAAAGAATAATTCATGTATCTTACTAGTTAAAATTACTAATAAACAATAGACATACAAAATTAGCATGTCCTTCTACAAAAGTAAACAAGAAAAATCATGTAAAACTTTACTGAAAGTATGCTCTATAGAGAAATAAAACCCATGGAAACACCATTTCCTAAAATTAATATACAGAAAACCCACATCATAGGAAGGTAGGTGAGTGATCAATACCAACACCAACTCTGCTACTACACCGACTAATCTTATTCTAAAATTAGATCAAAAACGAAACTTTCATTTGAAGAGTCTAGCTTCAAAACAATTAGTCATCAAACTTCGAATGATGCAACATAATATTCGATTTGCACAAGTTCATCATAGTTGATAAAACCAAAACCAAAAAAAAAACATTATGACAAAATCCTCAATTTGTATCTGATGGCATTATCTCTATTAGGATTTTATAACTAAAAATATCTTTTCAAATAAATCTGATATGTTACCAAAACAATATGTCGCACTTTTTTTTTAATACATGATGCTCATTTGCTTAATATACATTGACTTAATATGATGATTTTATTTTTGTTTATCAATAGGTTACATGAAAACTCAGAATTATGTTTTCCGTTTTCAAAATATTTTAAAAACAAAAATATATAACAAATAATTTGAAAATATGACAAAAACGCTCATATCATTTAAAAAACACCGATAATAAATTAGCTATTTTGAAAAAAATAATAATTGAATAGTTAAAAAATAAATGATAAAATTAAATGATTGGTTAGATTTATTAGATAAGTAAATAATTAATTGGATTTATTAGATAAGATTAATTTTGGGATATTTGAGTTTAAGAGTTTTTTTTTTAAATTAAAATTTATCGATCAACAAAAAAATCATTTGCAATGAAATAAAGAATGAAAAAAATGTTATAATGCTATAGTAAAGTCATAACGTGATACAGTGGTGAGTATATATAATAGTGAATTTAGTGGCCAATCCACTTGCAAGGATATGGGTTCACCTAACACCCTATAAATATTATAATTAAAACTTTTAAGCCAATTTTGTAAATTTACAGTAGTTTAGTTGGTAGAATCTCTTTCCATTGAAACCCCATACCCAGGTTCGAAACTCCCCCAAAGTCACCACATTTCCAATTTCAGTCCATTCTCTATGAATAAATAGTATTTAATTTAAAATTTGATTCCAATCTTATATAATAAAGTAAGGTTTTTTTGAGAAGTGAGTTTTGAAATGCTGACATGTGGCAGATGATGTGTCACCTACATTTAAAGAAAGAAAAACATAAATACATTAAAAATTTGAAATGTGTAATTCATTATTGTAACATTTAATTCATCTTTTTATTTTGTTATTCTTAATTTAATAATAGGTGTATTTCATTTTTAATAACCAGAAAAACTATAATTAACTACATAATTATAGAAAAAACATATGTGATATCTTATAACATATAATAATGGGTTTTCATCAGGAGCCCTGAAAATTTTGGGACGGGTTTCCCGTTCCCTCCTGTACTGTCCCGAATTTTTCATCCCATTCTCTATCCCGTTTAAAATAATTATCCATTCGAAACCATTTATTTTATTAATACGGGTATGAGAAGGGAATGAGTATTAGATCGTGTACCCGAATTACCTGTTCAAAAATGAAAAACTTGAAAATTCTATATATATATTTTTCAAATCATTCTGAAATTTCCTAGGACGTTCTATCATATTTCCTTTTGAGAATTATTTTTCAATTCACTAATTTTCTGTTTCCGTCCCATAGCCGTAGATTTCCGTCCTGAGTCCCAAAATTTTCAGGGCTGACATACCTTCATTCTACACATTTACATTTGAAGGAAAAACTTCTCAACAAAAAAAAATAAAAACAAAAAACTGCAATAGAGATTCTACAATAATCTATAAATAGAAAGAACAAAACAACAATCTACAACACAACTCACTTTTATTACAACATAAATTTCCAATAGAATATATATATATATATATATATATATATATATATATAATTTCTTTCACACAGTCAACCGGAACAAACTGCGTCTCAAAATCACACGTCTACTCCGTCAAAAATAGAACATCAACTACACAATCTGTTTTAGCACATATCAAATACTTCAAGTAAATAACACTATCTTCAAAAATATGATTAACTTCTACCTCACTTATCATGATATGGATGACACAACATCAAGTACATTAACCTAAAGTTTAATAAACTTTATTCGAAAATCTATGTTATCACGTCGACCACATAACACACAATGCCTCGAAGTCTCTTTTGAAATTGAAGATTTCAATCCAAATGCATCAAGAAAACTATATGTTGATTTTGTAATTGAATACGTAGAGAGAACATAAATCCAATCTACACAAGAAGAATATGACAATTGTGATATATGTTTTGATAATCTACAAGGACCAAAAAATATCTTAACATTTTATTTTACATTCACAAATTTCATCACAAATATATTTGAGATTGGTTATACTATAAAATAACATGTCCTTAATTATTATCGAAAAGAAATTCTCATTCACTATAGATATTATTATTCCACCAATCTTTCAATACAAAGTTATAAAACTACATGATATTTACAAAATAAAAATTAATATTTATCCACAAATTTTTACTAATAAATTTTATAAAATAAATTTTAAAAATTAAACACTAAAATTATCACAAATCCGTGCAACGCACGGACCTTCTCCTAGTAAAAAATATTTCTGGGTTCGCCACCGAATGAACTCATACCAAAAAAACCTCAAATCATCTTGGTCGTAGTCTTTGTGTGGGGTCACATAGTTAAGAACCCTGATCTGATTGTGCCATTTGCAAATGAAATAAAGAATGAAAAAAAAAAATGTTCTAATGCTATAGTAAATCATAACATGATACACTGGTGAGTACATAATAGTGAACTCATACCGAAAAAACCTCATCTTTGTCATAATCCTTGAGTAGAGTCGCATTGTTGATTGACTTGTCAATGGTGCAGATTTCACTTGACAAACCATAATTAAAGTTAGTTTTATTCGATGGAATTGATGAAAATGAAAATATATTTTAAAATTTTAAAGTGATGATCTTTATTTTTAGTTAAATTTTTTAATATTTTTAAGAAAAAAAATTTATTTAATATTTATATATTAGATTTATATTGATTCTAACATTTCTTTAATATGATATATATTTAATATTTTTATATATTTTTATTAATATCATATATATACATACCTATATTTTTTAAATGTCGTTTCTATACTTTAAAATGTTCTGGTTCCGCATATACATTTCTATTTTTATATAATTTTTTAATGAATTGTCTGTTTGCGATTAGTTGGACTCGGATCCTAATAAAAATTTATAGAGTTCAAATCTCAAAACTATTTATAAATAAAAGAATAATTCATATATCTTACTAGTTAAAATTACTAATAAACAATAGACATACAAAATTAGCATGTCCTTCTACAAAAGTAAACAGGAAAAATCATGTAAAACTTTACTGAAAGTATGCTATATAGAGAAATAAACCCCATGGAAACACCAATTTTTAAAACTAATATACAGAAAACCCACATCATAGGAAGGTATGTGAGTGTTCAATACCAACACCAACTCTACTACTACACCGGCTAATCTTATTCTAAAATTAGATCAAAAACGAAACTTTAATTTGAAGAGTCTAGCTTCAAAACAATTACTCTTCATACTTCGTATGATGCAACATAAAATTCGATTTGGAACAAGTTCATCATAGTTGATGAAACCAAAACCAAATAAAAAGATGATGACAAAATCCTCAATTTGCATCTGATGACATCATCTCTTTTCGGATTTTATAACTAAAAACATCTTTTCAAATAAATCTGATTTGTTACCAAAAAAAAATTGGGCACACTTTTTTTTTAATACATGATGTTTTTTGGCTTAGTATACATTGATTTTATATGATGATTTTATTTTTATTCATCACTAGGTTATGAAAACTCAATCTGAAATATGTTTTCAGTTTTCAATATGTTTTAAAAACAAAAACATATAAAAAATAATTTGAAAATATGATTAAAAACGCTCATATCATTTAAAAAACCGATAATAATTTATATATTATTTTGGAAAACATTATAATTGAATAGTTGAAAAAAATATACTAAAATTAAATAATTAATTAGATTCATTAGATAAATAAATATTTAATTGTATTTATTAGATAAGATTAATTTTGGGAAATTTGAGTTTGAGAATTTTTTTTTTTAAAACATTTATTGATCAACAAAAAAAAATCATTTGCAATAAAATAAAGAATGTAAAAATGTTACAATGCTATGGTAAAGCCATAACATGATATGATGGTGATGGTGATAGTGATAGTGAATGCATACCGAAAAAATCTCAAATCATCTTTGTCGTAGTTTTTGTGTGGCGTCGCTTAGCTAAGCAACTTGCCGATTGTGCCATTTGCAAATGAAATAAAGAATAAAAAAAAAGTTCTAATGCTATATTAATGCCTTAACATGATACAGTGCTGAATACATAATAGTGAACTCGTACCCAAAAAAACTCAAACCATCTTTGTCGTAGTCCTTGTGTGGCGTCGCTTAGTTAAGCAAACCGATATGATTATTGATTGACTTGTCAATGATGCAGATTTCACTCGACGAATCATAATTAAAGTTAGTTTTATTCGATGGAATTGATGAAAATGAAAATGAAAATATATTTTAAATGTTAAACGTTATGATCTTTATTTTTAGTTAAATTATTTCCTATCTATATACTAGATTTATATTGATTTTAATATTTCTTTAATATGATTTATATTTAACCTTTTTATATATTTATATTAATATCATATATATACATATCTATATTTTTTAAAATATCGTTTCTATATTTTAAAATGTTTTAGTTCCGCATATCCATTTCTGTTTTTATATAATTTTTCTCATAAATACGATTTTTTAATGTACCGTCTGTTTGCGATTAGTTGAACTCGCATCCTAATAAAAAATTATAGAGTCCAAATCTTAAAACTGTTTATAAATAAAAGAATAATTCATATATTTTACTAGTTAAAATTACTAAAAACAATAAACATGCAAAATTAGTATGTCCTTCTACATAAATAAACAAGGAAATCATGTAAAACTTTACTGAATGTATGCTATATAGAAAAATAAAACCATGGAAACACCAATTCCTAAAACTGATATACAGAAAACCCACTTCATAGAAAGGTAGATGAGTGATCAATACCAACACCAACTCTGCTACTACACCGTCTAATCTTATTCTAAAATTAAATCAAAAACAAAACTTTGATTTGAAGAGTCTAGCTTCAAAACAATTAGTCATCAAACTTCGAATGATGCAACATAATATTCGATTTGCACAAGTTCATCATAGTTGATAAAACCAAAACCAAAAAAAAAACATTATGACAAAATCCTCAATTTGTATCTGATGGCATTATCTCTATTAGGATTTTATAACTAAAAATATCTTTTCAAATAAATCTGATATGTTACCAAAACAATATGTCGCACTTTTTTTTTAATACATGATGCTCATTTGCTTAATATACATTGACTTAATATGATGATTTTATTTTTGTTCATCAATAGGTTACATGAAAACTCAGAATTATGTTTTCCGTTTTCAAAATATTTTTCAAACTTCGTATGATACAACTTATATAATATATTGGTACAAGTTCATATAAGACGGCCTCATAGTTGATGAAACCAAACAAAAAAACGATGATGACAAAATCCTCAATTCGCATCTGATGACATCATCTTTTCAGATTTTATAACGTTGTATCACGTGACTTTGTATGCGCTTCACGTGGTACGATGAAACGTGTATAGTCTCTTCGACCGCTTAACCAACGACCAACACTTGGCGTTTCCTGAAATATAATCATATATACTTAAAACCAACATGTGTATATTTTTCAAATAATATATATAATAATGAACATTAAAATGCTAACGTCTCTAGGCTATTTTGGACTAATTTGAGCTCTCCGAAACATGTATGATTAATGATGGGTCGGTCACGAGTGCGTAGAAAATGCTTCTTTTGTGCCTCGGGTATTGGTGTTTAATTTTAGGAGATGCATTCAAAAATTGTTCATGTGTCAATAGATTTTTAGTCCCTTGCTTATAGTTATATATATTTTGATTGGTACGTATATGGTCTTATGAAGAATATACACGAGTTTCGTTAACCAATTATCTAACCCAATACATTAAAAACCAAGAAAAGGAAAAAGTCTAATCCAATATGCATTACGCGTGGAGAAATTGTAGTACCATGCACCCTTTTCCCAATAAGATCGATAAAACTATATTTGGATTTTAGTGGGGTTTAGAAGATTAAGATATTCAATTTCCTTTTTTGTCAAGTTTCAACAAATCAATTAACAAATTACTCTGTAACGGTTAAAATCAATGTTTAGCAGATTCAATGAACTACCGATGGAGTAAAGCCTAGCTATATATGCTTTAGGCCACCTATTATTATTAATGAAAAATTGATGCCACATAAAATCAACATTTTTTATGGTGAAGATTAGGTGGTTAATTAGGAGTTAGATTCTCTTTTGTGGTTATTTGCTATGGTTAATCGTGTATTTGAGCCTTTTTCGCGGTTCTCTTTGCCTAGATGCTATCTGGTATCCGTTTGTATCTGTTTAGGTTGCGTTTTCGGAGCTATCTTGTTCCGCGTCTTCTGCTCTTCTTCGTGCACGCTTTCTGTTGTTAGCGAGTGTCTTTAGCATTTTCCTGTTTTAGTAATAGTTTGGTTTATGGGTGCTCCGGAAGAGTTAATTCTGTCGGCTTTAGATTCCCGTAATCTTTTCAGACTTTCGTTTCCTTTAATTTTTTTGAACTTTAGTCTCCCGAAATTTTTTTGGGCTTTTCTCTGCAGTTTATCTGGCTTTGTATCTTATGTTGTACTATGTTCAATAAAAGTATATTTGAGATGAAAAAAAAAACATAAGATCAACTTTAATGGAAGTTTCTCAATAGTAGTATCACATCATTAAAATATATATAAAAAAATATGAAAGGAAAATGAGATTCGATTTTCATTTGAAAGATTTTTATACAGTTACGAAAGACTTTTAAGACACTTGTCTTTCTATAAATGATTCAAATTATTTTACAAGACTAAATTTAATTATATAACTAAACTAAATTTAAATATTATATAATCTTTATTTTTTAGAGATTTATATTGAGTTTTTCACTGATAGATATGCTCTCAAAATCTTTTTCTTTATTTATACCATATTAGAATAGGATCCGTATATATGCGGATTTTGAATAAAATATTTTAAATTGGTAAAAACTTATTTGAAAAAAACATATGATCACTTGTGAAAAAAGTAAAATTAAAAAAGAAATATAAAATTTTTATTTTTATTTTTATTTTTATTTTTTGTAAGTAAATTTTATTACTATTTTCAGATAATAATTTGATATAATAAAATAAATATTTATTTTGTTTTTAAAAATACAAATATAAATTTTATATTCTCAAACAAAATCTATTCAATAGTGTTAAAATATGATCGATATACTTTAACACATGTCGCGATCATGTTAATTAACAAATTTGAAACATCAAGCTTTATATAATAAGATTATATATTTTCCTAAATCGGAGTTAATATTATTTACTTTTATTTTTTATTTTAGATTTCATTGAAGTCTATTTTTATTTTTTATTTTTCCTTTCTATTTTAATCATTTTATTTTTAGGATTATTATTTAATTATATAATTTTTTAATCTAAATTATTATTTACTAATATATTTTAATCATAATGAAAATAGCATATTTTTATGGCGTTTTGTTAATAAAAGCACAATTTTATTTTATTATTGTTTGAGTTATATCATGATTGTGTTTTAAGTCTCGAATAGCTGTTATTATGTGAATAAAGAAACCAAAAATTTATTAAATTAAATAAATAATGTATGCTTAATTCGAAGTATCAACCGTAGCGATTCAAACAGATAACCAAAATGGTTAAATCTATTCTTACAATGACAAACATAAGAAAAAAACTTATTTTCCTTTTTACTAATTTTCTGATTTACCTTTTTGATTTTTTGATTTTCTTTTTAATATTAGTAATTGATCATACAATTTCCTTAATTTAAATTAAAAACATTAAAAAAAATTGATTTTTCTTTTTCTTAAATTTCTTATTTACTTATTTGATTTTTTTATTTATTTTTATTTTAGTATTAGTAATCGATTATACAATTTTTTTAATCTAATTGGAAAATATAAATTAAAGTTATTTTCTTTTTTTTTGTTTTTAAAATTAAGTTTTAGATTTATGTAAACATTACGTTAAAATCTAATTTGTTTAATTTTTAACACGTGTTAAAATCTAATCGATTAACTTGACACGTGTCACGATCATGTTAATTACTAACTTTGACGCGTCCTACTTTTAAATCAAAAACATAAAAAAAAAACTTATTTTTTTCTTTGTTTTATTATTTACTTTTTGGATTTTATTTTTATTTTTTTCTTTTAATATTAGTAATAGATTATACAATTTCCTTAATCTAATTGAAAAACATAAAATAAACTTATTTTCTTTTTTTGTTTTTAAAATTAATTTTTAGATTTATGTAAACATTACGTTAAAATCTAATTGGTTTAATTTTTTAACATGTGTCAAAATCTAATCGATTAACTTGACACGTGTCACGATCATGTTAATTACTAACTTTGACGCATCCTACTTTATATAATAAGATTTGTCAAAATCTAATCGATTAACTTGACATGTGTCACGATCATGTTAATTATTAACTTTGACGCATCCTACTTTATACTCCCTCTGTTTCTCAAAGATTTATTTTTTTAGATTTTTTACAAATATTAAGAAACAATTATTGTTTACTTTTTTCTATTACTTTTTGTTTGTTTATTGTATTGAAAAAAGTAATATATTAAATCTAATACAGAAAATCAATCTATTAGAAACAAAAATAAAATCTAAAACATCAAACTACGAGAAACAGAGGGAGTATAATAAGATATTACTTTGCACCACCTATAAAGAGTATAAACACTACACCACTTTTTCACAAGCATCCGATTTAGCTTCTATTATTGCAAAGCTCATATTTTAAATCAATACTATATAATAGGATGCGTAATCTGGATATCGGTTCGGTTTTGGTTTGTTTTTTTGGTTTTTTAATTTTCCAGTTAGTAAAAAATAGTTACCATTTTAATGTCATATCTGGTTTAATTCGGTTTTGATACCTTCGATTTTCAGTTTATTCGATTTATAACCAAAACCAAAAATTTTGTTTGGTATAATATGGATTTCGGTTTTTAATAAAAAAATTACCAATGATAATCAATAAAAATATAAAACATAGAAAAATTATTTTAAACAAGTAACAATTTAACATTAGGTTATTTAAATTGTTTTATATTAAGATTTTTTTAGACATTAGGTTTTCGGGATTATATAATTTACATATATTTAGTGTATATTATATGCTATTGTATTATATTTTAAAACTAATCGTTTTTTTGGTTTAATCGGTTTATATCCAAATCATATCCGTATCTTACGGTTTCAAAATTATTACATCCGTACGATTAATATAATATATTCATATTCCAACCACATGCTCTATTTCGGTTCGGTTCGATTCGGTTTGGTTTTACCAGATTGAACAGCCTACAGAATCATGTAATCAAATCATTTAGCTTGTTTTTGTGTGTGTATGTATTTTCTATTATTACAATAATAACAAGTCACTCATGGCCTATTCAATTAAGTAACAGTAGCCCACTTTTCACAAGCATCATGCATAAGATTTCCACATTTAAAAAAAAAAAAAAAATTACCAACTACCCAATGCTTCGTAACTTACTCTCTCTTCGAACACAAGCTGACATGAATTTGAAGCCCTGGCAACACCAGCCAACTCGTTGAGCTGGATGTTTTCTTCATGGATGTTTTCTATGAAGAAAGTTGCTTTCTTCAAACGTTTTGCGTTCCTTAGGATGTATGTGGCCACTTCTTTCTCACCTTCGTCTTGCCATCCGGATCCGTAATCTAACCACACAAATGTTTCAAGATGGAACAACAAACAATCCGGTACGCATTTCGGTTTTTTCCATTCCAAGTCCATACATCGACGATGAAATAAATACGGCTGAGACCAATGCAATTAATATGATATTAGATCATTAGAATACCTGAAAGTGGAGCTATGGAAAAAAAAAAAAAAATGACATTGCTTACATTGAGCTTGAGGACTTGCAATTTAGGAGAACTATCAAGCATGGGTGAAAGTAGATTCCTCCACTCTTTTCTACGTGAACATAGCTCCAAACATACAAGCTGATAGAAGATACTACCAGTAGGAAATTTAATCTGTGGATGAGGCAAACATTAGTACAAAAAATTCTAATAGATCTTAAAAAATCTTAAATCTTAAAGGCCCGTTTCAAAAAAAAAAAAAATCTTAAATCTTAAAGGCCCGTTTCAAAATTTTTTTTTTTTTTAAATCTTACCTCCAAGGGTGATAAAGCCAAGGAAAGACGTTTGGCTGAAGTTAGAGATAATAAACTCTTCTCATTGATTATATCAATAAGTTTTGCCTCCACCAGCTTTGGCACAGTCTCAATCACACTAAACCCGCAACGGTGGAACCCTTCAATGCTCAAGTATTTCAAACAAGGGGCATTTATCACATAGCCTCCTTTTCCAGGGCCAAACCTAGCTTCTATGATTAGTCTCTGTAATGATGGCACCGCAATAGTGAAAGTCTCCACATTGGGATCAATTAAGACCAAATCTTCAAGATTAGGGCAGCCACATAAAAGGTTGCGAACATATTCTTCGCCTGTGAATTTCACATCACAGAGGTGCAATTTTTTAAGGGACTTGAAACAAACCCTAGATGGAAAGTTTAAAAGAATTGATCCGTAGAGTATCAAGATCTCAAGTGTATTGTTACAACTACACAATTCACTCGGAATTCTGACATCCTCCTCAGGGAGAAAATACAATACAAATTCACACATGGCGTGAAAATACAATGCTAATCACTGTTCCAATATCGGAACCATCATTATCAAATTCAAGATGCCATGTCAAACTCTCTAGAACCGGAGCTTTATGTGAAATCAAAGACCTGCAAACATTCTGTTAAGTTACATGGGCTTCCAACTCAAAACCAATTGGCAATGAGTGGATTGGCCCATGTGCCTTATATATTACTTAAGATCCCTTCCAACTTCCGATTCTCTGGTGATGTATAGTGATCGGAATAATAATTAAACTCGAGATTTGGCACCAATGTCCAAAGAGATCTCCACCGTTTAGACAAAACACTTGTGGCTATGACAATATCTGTTGGAAGGGAAGATAATATCTGCAGAAGCAAATCTTCAGGCAACTTACTTATTATGTCCTCGTTCACAACATCTTGATGTCTCAAACTTTCATCACTGTTTTTGCTGTTTAAAGACCAAAAAAATCAAAATCAAATAACAACAGATAAAGAGTTTTAGGGTTCCAAAAAAAAAACGTTTTAGGGTTAAAAAAAACAAACATAATCGTAAGTAAGTTCGTAACAAAGAGACATACCAATTCTGTTCCATTTTGATATGATTCGAGATAGATCAAGTCTAATCGAACAGAAACAGGGGAAAGGATAGACGAAGCTTCTGAAATATAATTTATTTTGAGAAAAATAACTCCGATGCCCCCTCCCTGGAGGAGAGGTTAAATACATCAAAACACTGTAAAATTAAATAGGCTTAACCTTAAAGTCTATAATTATTTAAGCCCAACTGTGAGCCCAACAAAACATTAACCGATCGTATCATGACCACCTCGTTTAAACACACTTTGTTCTCAAGAAATGGAATTTCAGAATATTTGGTCATAACTCATAACTTCTTTCGTTGCCGCACCTGGTGTTGTTGTCTTGCTAATGAATACCACTTTAAATGCCAAGAAAGCTTTCTCGAACTGGTTGGTGATTTGAATGGTTCATCCTTGATTGTGGAAACGGTCTAGATCCAAACACAGAAAGTTCGAGGGTGGTCTTTGCCTAACAACGTGTAACTCAGGCCACCTATTATTATTAATGATAAATTGCGGCCACAAATCATAATTAGCTTCCACTTTGTTGGAATCTAGGTTAATATATCAATAACAAGAAAACCTTTATACAAACTAGATTTCTTAACAAGTTATGTAATTTTAAAAATGTTGTAACAACATTTGTGAAAGAAGTTATGAAGAGAAGCCCACAATTTCATAAATTTGCTTATGTTACTAAAATAGTCAGACCGACCCTGTTCACATGTCATGAACAAGACTTTGAATACACAAAGGTAGTCCGGACACGAATCTAGTCCAAGAATGGTTCTTGGGTGATTTCAGTGTGTCTAAAAGGGGAATGTGGCCATCGGAGTTAAGCATGTGATCTTCATGAAAGGCGATAAGGCGAAACCCCTAACCTCCTTTGCTGTTTAAATACCCAAATCGTAGCATGGTTGATAACTTGATACTTCCTCTTCGAACACAAGCTGACATGAATTTGAAGATTTGACAACACTAGCCAACTCGTCGAGCATCTCGCGTTTCTTTTCCCACTTGACGAGCTTTTTCGGACTGGTCGGGTATGTGAAGTAATTTGCTTTCTTCAAAAGTTTTGCGTTCCTTAGGATGTATGTGGCCACTTCGTTCTCAGCTTCTCTTTTCCATTTGTAATCATGCCACACAAATGTTTCAAGATGGAACAACAAACAATCCGGTACGCATTTCGGTTTTTTCCATTCCACGCACCCCCAATTATCGTAAAGCGAAGACCGCTGAGACCAGTTGCAATTAATATGATATTAGATCATCAGAATACATGAAAGTGGAGCTATGGGAAAGAAACAAAAAAAAAACTAATGAGATTGCTTACGTTGAGCTTGAGGACTTGCAATTTAGGAGAACTATCAAGCATGAGCGAAAGCAGATTCCTCCAGCCTCCTCTGCTTGGACATAGCTCCAAACATACAAGCTGATAGAAGATACTACCAGTAGGGAATTTAATCTGTGCATGAGGCAAAACATTACTACTAAAACGATGTTAGCCTTAATAAAAACCCTAAGAGATGTTAAAATCTCAAATCTTACCTGCAATGGTGATAAGACTAATGAAAGACGTTTGGCTGAAGTTAGAGATACCAGACTCTTCTCATTGGTTATATCATAAATGCGAATGAGTTTTGCCTCCACCAGCTTTGGCACATTCCCAATCACACCAAACTCGCAACGATCGAACCCTTCAATGAACAAGTATTTCAAAGAAGGCACATTTATTACATAGCCTCCTTTTCCTCCTGGGTTAGGCCAACCTACTATGGTTAGTCTCTGTAATGATGGCATTGCAATAGTAAAAGTCTTCACATTGGTATTGAACACGACCAAATCTTCAAGACTAGGGCAGCCACATAAAAGGTTGCGAAAAGATTCTTCGCCTGTGAGTTTCACATAATAGAGGCACAACTTTCTAAGGGACTTGAAACAAACCCGAGACGGAAAGTCTAAAAGAATTGATTCCTTGAGTATCAAGATCTCAAGTGTATTGTTACAACTACACAACTCACTCGGAAATCTGACACACTCCTCAAGGAGAAAATCCAGTACTAATTCACGCACCTGGCGTGCAAGTGCAATGCTAATCACTGTTTCAAGATCCGAAACATCATGAAGAGATTTAAGACACCATCTCAAAGTCTCTAGAACCGGAGCTTTATGTGAAATCAAAAACCTGCAAACATTCTTTGGCGATGTATAGTGATCGGAAGGATTAAACACGAGATTTGGCACCCATTTCCAAAGAGATCTCCACTGTTTAGACAAAACACTTGTGGCTATGACAATATCTGTTGGAAGTGAAGATAATATCTGCAGAAGCAAATCTTGAGGCAACTTACTGATTCTGTCCTCATTCAAAGCATCTTGATTTCTAAAACTTTTGCTTTTGCTGTTTAAATAATAATAAAAAAAAAATCAAAATCAAAATTAAATAACAACATATAAAGAGTTTTAGGGTTAAAGTTCAAAAAAAAAAAAAAAGAGTTTGGTTCAAAAAAGTAGGGTTTGATCTTTGTATATCAGATAAGGGATTCCAAGAAAATAAAAAAAACGTAACAAAGAAACATACCAATTCTGTTCCATTGTGATATGATCAGGAGAAAGAGAGAGAAAGAAGCTTCTGAGGTATAATTTAGTTTGAGAAAAATATTTGGGCTTAAATACAGATCAAACACGCTAAAAAGAGGCTTAGCTTAAAAGTCTATTCTTATTTAAGCCCAAACGTGAGCCCATTAACCGATCGTATGATACGATTCGTATCATTACCGCCTCGTTGAAATCCTTTTTGTCCTCAAGAAATGGAAGTTCAGAATATTTGGTCATAACACATATCTTATTTCGTTGCTGTTACTGTCTTGCTAATGAAGACCACTTTAAATGGCAAGAAAGCTCCCTTAAATCCTCTCTAACTGGTTTGTGATTTGAATGGTTCATCCTTTGATTGTGGAACGGTCTAGATCCAAATACAGAAAATTCGAGGGTGGTCTTAGGCCACCTATTATTATTATTAATCAAAAATTGTTGCCACATATCATAATAAGAATTTAGGAAGAGAAACCCACAATTTCGTAAATTTGCTTATGTTACTAAAATAGTTGGACCGGCCCTGCAGTTCACATGTCATAAACAAGACCAGTGGCGGAACTAGAAATAATTTTCACCGGGATCAATATTTATTTTTAAACTATACAAACATGTTAAAAGCTAATAAATCAACAAGTGATTGAAAAAATATATGTCAAAGGGTGCAAGGACAAGTTTCAAACTTGGGACAAGGGATCAACAACACAAACCTTCAACCAAATCATCCACTTATTAAATATAAACAATGCATGCAAGAAAAAAATTATAAAAGTCATAGGGGTCAACTGACCCCTTCCTCTTCACATAGCTCCGCCACTTTGAATACACAAAGGTACGTCGCCCGAACACTAGTCCAAGAATAAAAGAGAAGCAAAAGTTGCCTTTAAGATAACTAATCTTATTCAAAATCGAAGGTGTTTGAAACAAATGGTGGTCAACAGTTTGATCTCTGTTGGCCATTCGAATTGATGATGGATGGGATCTGACTTGATATCAAGACTAATGCAATGGTTTTTGGGTGATTTTAGTGTGTCTAAAAGGGAAACGTGGCCATTGGAGTTAAGCATGCGTAATCATCTTCATGAATGGACTGAACCGTTGAATTTTGAATTTTGAGTGTTGCTTGACCATTGATCTAATCGGATGTTCGATCTAATGGTGATTGGATACTCATATACATATGCGGATATTTCACCTACAACAAAATATAACTAAAACATTTTTTTCTTAGAAATAAGTATATATTAAGTTAATATAGATTATATGATCTTGATATGTTTGTAAACTTTTTTCATAAAATCCAACAAATAGTATATATACATTACACTAGTGCATATTTTTCTACCAAGCCACATCTAATTTCTTATTTTTCATGTTTTGCTACTTTTATCATTCATTTGATCTCAAATATCTTACTTATCTATAAAATTTGTTTTCTTCTATTTATTATTTACTTTTATCATATTTTTTTCTTATTCATATGGATACTATATAAATTTGTTTCTTATATTTCTTTTTTTTTTGTGTGTTTCTTATATATATATATTTTTTTTTTGTATTTCTTATTCATTTGGATACTATATATATTTCAAATAAATCTCAATGTCAATGTGTGTCTTTGGATTGTTTACTTCCCTCCCACTAAGAACATTGCATCTTCTTCATGACTGATTCCTATTTCCTTTATTATTATTTTCTCTCCCTTTTCAAAATTTTCTCCTCAAATTTTGTTTTTCCTGATTTTCTTTCCTATTTCTACTTGATCCATTCGCTCTTTTCTTTATTCATTTCTCCGAAGACACAATCTCGAGATTGATTTTTTTTTCTCCTTCTCTACTCTTAGATTCCTCTCTGTGTTTTTTTTCTTTCACGCGCCCACATGCGTCTTTCTCGTGTCCTCTGATCTGTATTAGATCACAAGAATCTCTCTATTTTTTTTTTTGTTTTTTAGTATTTTTCTTCTCTATTTTAGTCAAACATTACGGAAGAGAAGAAGATTAGAGATGACGACAATGCGATAATACATAAAAACAGTAAAAGAGAAGGGAATGCTGCAAGCTATGGAGTAAAGACGCCATTTTTCCTTTCTTGCGGAGAAAGTTAGAAGCTAAGAAAAAAAAGGTTAGAATTTAGAAACTTCCATGGATCTTTCCGATTTCTTTGATTTGGACCCACAATTTAATTTTCTCTCTATAAAGTCGGATTCTACTTTCGTTCAGCCGAATTTTGATTCTGCTTCTTCCATGGGGAAATTCTCGATCTTTGACTGAATCGTTCTTAGTTTTTGACTACAAATCGAAAAATCAGGTTGAGATTTTTGATCCCATTTCTGAAATCCGAGATTTTGATCTGAATCTAGGGTCAAATGGAGAACCTTGATGTTTCCAAGTACATACACAGCCCTGTGCACAGAGCCGTAGCTTCAAGAGACTACGCTACTCTCAAATCAATACTATCTTCTCTCCCAAAGCCACGAGACCCTTCAGAGATCCAATCAGAAGCAGCTTCGTTAGCCGAGGAAGCCAAATCCGACGCCGTCTCCGCCGTGATCGACGGAAGAGACGTCCCAAGCCGAGACACGCCGCTACATCTAGCCGTGAAGCTCTGTGATCCAAAAGCAGCCGAGATGCTGATGGTGGCCGGAGCTGATTGGACTCTGCAGAACGAAGATGGTTGGAACGCTTTGCAGGAAGCTGTTTGCAGTAGGCAAGAGACGATAGCGATGATAATCGTGTGGCATTATCAGCCTTTAGCTTGGGCTAAGTGGTGTAGGAGGCTGCCTCGTTTGATTGCGACGATGAGCAAGATGAAAGATTTCTACTTGGAGATGAGTTTCCACTTCGAGAGCTCTGTGTTGCCTTTTGTCTCAAAGGTTGCTCCTTCTGATACTTATAAAGTTTGGAAAGTGGGTTCGAATCTGAGAGCGGATATGACTATGGCTGGTTTCGATGGGTTCAAGATTCAGAGGTCTGATCAGAGTGTGCTGTTTCTTGGTGATGGGTCTGAGGATGGTGAGGTTGCTCGTGGAGGGCTTTACATGGTTAACCATAAGGATAAAGAAGTGGTGAATGCTTTGGACGGTGCTTGTGGGTTTGCTTCGGAGGAAGAGGTTAGGAGAGAAGTGGCTGGGATGTGTAAGAGCAGTATCTTTAGACCCGGGATCGATGTGACGCAAGCGGTTTTGAATCCGCAGATGAATTGGAGGAGGCAGGAGAAGAGTGAGATGGTTGGTCCTTGGAGAGCCAAGGTCTATGAGATGAACAATGTGGTTGTCAGCATCAAGTCAAGAAAGGTTCCTGGTTCATCATCGGCTGATAAAGAGAACGATGGTGATGATCATCTTTGCTGCGATGTTCTAACGGATGAAGAGCAGAAGCAGCTAGAAGCTGCTCTTAAGCTGGATTTACCAGAATTCCCAAACGTCAATGGTGAGAATGGCTTCATTGATCATATCGAGGCTCCTGCCGTGGATTTGAGTCCGTCTAGCAAGAAACCGGAGAAGAAAGGGTGGTTAGGAGGATGGAGAAGGAAAGAGACGAGTACTAAACAGGAGAAGCAGATTCAGTACGCGCCTCCAAGAAGCTCGCTTTGTGTGAATGAGAAGGTGAGTAACCTTCTTGGAGACTCTAATCAGATAAAACCAGGAAGACACTCAGTAGACAATGAGTATACTAGGAAGCCGAGAGCATCGGTTTCGAGTAAGACGACGAGTCACCAAGAGAGCGAATACAAGAAAGGCTTACGTCCTGTTCTCTGGCTATCTCCAAACTTCCCGTTACAAACAGAAGAGCTTCTTCCTTTGCTTGACATACTCGCAAACAAAGTCAAAGCCATTCGTCGTCTCAGAGAGCTTCTTACCACAAAACTTCCCACTGGAACATTTCCAGTCAAGGTACTGTATATGTCTAAGAGGCTATCTAGTTTATCTGATGTTCTTCGTCTTCAAGATCTCTTATTGTTTTGTGAATTGTTTCTTGTAGGTTGCTATTCCAGTGGTACCGACGATAAAGGTGCTTGTGACTTTCACGAAGTTTGAAGAACTTGAGCCTGCAGATGAGTTTAAGACGCCTCCTTCGAGCCCGACCGGTTCTTCTTCTGGCTATGAGAGTCCAGCTGCTGGGACTACTGACTTCTCCAACGGATCGTCGTCCTCGTGGTTTCGTAGGTCTAGAACAAACAAAGATGGTTCGAGCAGTAAAACCAAAACTTTGCAAGACCCATTTGCTATCCCCTCAGGGTATACTTGGGTCAGTCTTGAATCTAAGAAAAGGAAACAAGAGAAACAGAAACCCAAAAGAGGTAAAAAAGCAGAGCATGTTAGCTAAATCACACTCCATGTCTTGGAAACACACTTAAGTACACTAACCTACACACAGATTGGTCATGAGAATTGAGAAGAGAGATTGAAGAAAGTGTTTTGGATTGAAGCGACTCACTTGGCTATCTGCAAAGAGAGAAAGGCATAAAATTTCTGATGGGGATGTGATTTGATTCTTTTGTAACATAAAACTTCATAAATTTGCGATGATTCTGCTTTAATTTCGGTTGGTTTATTCCATTTTTTTTGATAAATTGTTATGTAAAAACATTCGTTCTCACTCTTTTGCATCTGTTTGAGTGTTTTCCAATTTGGTCAACTGTGTTGTTTTGATGACTTGAAGAAAAAGAAAAAAAAAAAAAAAAGCCTTTAGACCGGTCTAACAGTGAACCGGGTTTCGATTTTAAAACCAACTAACCAAAATTAATACCCGTGAGCCAAACCCGACCCGAGTTCCCTGACCGAAATCCCTAAATTAAACTCGCCGGCGAAACTCTCTCTCCGACTTGCTCCACAAAGACGCTGCTTTTCTACATGATCTCTCCTGTTCCTGATATTCCAGTAAAAAGCCGGTTGAAGAGTGTTTCACGGGTCGACCCGATTTCTCGTTTTTGTTTGTCGACTTGCTGAGCTTTTTGTGCACATACGTTATCATTTTCTGTCTCAAGCTGCCAATACCATGAACAGGTTCACGTTTCGCCTTTTCTTCATCCTCCATTTCCCTTAGTTTATCCTACAGTTTTAACGCGTTTCCCAATTTGTCGGTGATCAAGTTTCTGGTGTCTTAACAAATTAAGCAATCTCTTAACTGTGTAGAAAAAATGGGTTTCTTGTTAGATTTGTTCAGTTTAGAAGGTCAGCTATTTGGCTTTGAAAGTTTAAATTTTGATTTTGTTTATTATGATCCAGCTTAGTTGGATAATAGAGAAGATTATGTGATGCTTGTCTCACTTATTTCTAATGTAATTGGCCTCTAGGACAGGGTGCTTGCAAGGAAACTTGGGACAAATCTCTGTGGAACAAAGATCTTGCGGAGGACTTGTTCAACTGATGTGACACACAAAGTATCTACTTCTGGCTCCAATGTAAGATCCCCTTTCATGTCCTTGTGAATTATCATATCTTATCTTGGACGAATCAGGAAGGACACTTTGCATATTGTTGTTGTGGAATATCGACATCCAGTGTCTTATTATTGTTCATCATATTTGGGACAACATGTACCTATTTTGTTTGATAATTGTGATATCTTTTATTGGATATTAAAGCATCTCCTTAGTGGGATGTTGAAGTACGATTTTGTAGAAGTTATAGTCACATTTGTTAAATGATTTAGGAGATCAATGCGAAAAGTAGTTCCACTGACAATAGTCCACAACACGACATTGCTATTGTCGGTGGTGGAATGGTTGGAATCGCTTTAGCTGCTTCATTGGGTAAGCAATGGTTTCTAGTAATGAACCTATCTCGATTAACCACGGTGTGATTTCTGTTCAGACGACTAAATAGGTAGTTATTGATTTGACGACATGGTTGTTGTTATTCTTTCAGCAAGCAAGCCATTGACAAAGCACTTGAGTGTCGCTATTATTGACAATAATCCTCTTTTGGGGAGAAAAAACATTATAGAGAAAGGGAAGCAGCCTGATCCCAGAGTCAGTACAGTCACACCTGCAACAATATCTTTCCTCAAAGGTAAACACTACGTTTCTAGACTTTCTCGTTTCTTCCCACAGTTTCTGCTCGTTTTTAAAACAGAAGAGCTTCCAAATTGTAGAATAAGGTTCATTTAAGTTTAAGATGCTAGTTTTCCCACGCCGAACCCCGATTTGAGCTAGTCTCTGTCCTGATCCAGTCCATGAATTTCCTTTATAGCTATAACTTTGGAGTCAAGTCAAGTATTTGGTTTAAATCATGTAGATATTGGTGCCTGGAAATACATTGAAGAACAGCGACATGCTTATTTTGATAAAATGCAGGTAATGGTTATTAATTTTTTTTACATTCCTTCCGAAGCTTTTATATCATGGCTGCTGAAATCTTTTAACTGCGTCAAATGAAAACCCTGAGGAATTGTTTTTCTCTGCATGACCATACATATATCACTACTGTTTGTGGCTATGATTTTGGTGGAACATATTTCTTGATAATTGGTTTGATTTTACTGCTGCTTGGCTTTTGCCTCTTTACATGTTAGTGTAAACTGTCCCTTCCTTTGTTTGAAGCTAACCTAAAAGCAAAACTAGAATCAGATCTAAGTATGACCTACTCTTGTGAAGATTCTGGATATACTGATAATGACTTTGCAAGACGTAAACAAATTTATATGTTATTTTTTTGGGGTTTTAGGTCTGGGACTACACGGGCCTTGGATATACAAGATACAATGCTAAAGACGTCGATCAAGATATTTTGGGGTAAGCATATTTGCTATACACATCTGCATCCTTGATGATGTTAACAGCTGTATAATCATTCTTGGCATGATCCAGGTGTGTTGTGGAGAATAAAGTTCTCCAGAGTTCTCAGCTATCTTGTGTGCAGGTATTTTACTTTCTCGGGTCCATCCAAGTAATTCTAAAACCAATTATACTACCTCTCTTCAACTTCTTACTCAGATTATCTGACTTTTAATGAGTTTAACAGTCATGTTTTTATGTTTCTTATACAAGAGAGCTTGGTATTTGCAGGAATCAGATCTCCAGAAGACTGTTTATCCAGTAAGGTTAAACTCGATGGATATGCTACCTAGTTCTTCTTTGACTGGTCTTGGTGAAGCACCATCCGCAACAGATTTGTTTATGCGAGGACGCCTCGCTAAGCTAGAGCTAAGCGATGGAAACAACGTGTACGCAAAACTTGTGGTAGGCGCGGATGGGTCTAAGTCGCGGGTGAGGGAGTTAGCAGGGATCAAAACAACTGGATGGAACTACTCACAGAACGCTATCATCTGTACAGTCGAGCACACTGCCGAGAACTGCACGGCGTGGCAACGGTTTTTACCAAATGGCCCCATCGCGCTTCTTCCCATTGGCGACAGGTTCAGCAACATAGTATGGACTATGGATCCAACAGAGGCATCGGATCGCAAGTCGATGAGCGAGGATGACTTCATCCAAGCTGTGAACGACGCTCTGGATTATGGTTATGGTCCACATCCGGAGACAACCAAGAGTCTCTCTTGGCTTACAGGAGATGTGAGCATATCTGGCAAGGAGAGGTTTGAAACTCCACCAAAGGTTGTGAAGCTTTCTTCAGAGAGAATGATGTTTCCTCTGTCTTTAAAGCATGCGAAAGACTATGTGTCGAAGCGTGTGGCTCTCGTGGGCGACTCGGCTCATACTGTTCACCCGTTGGCTGGTCAGGGAGTTAATCTTGGATTTGCAGATGCGTCTGCTCTCTCCAAAGCTATCGCTGAGGGTATTGCTCTTGGTACTGATATAGGAGAGGTAAGGATCAGATTCTTCCAAAGTCTAAAACCATTTTTATTAGTTCTTGTTTACTTGCTATTGATGATTGTTGTTGAAACTTTTGTATTTTTTGTAGACGAATCTGCTGAAACGATATGAAGCGGAGAGAAAACCTGCAAATATAGCGATGATGGCGGTTTTAGACGGGATCCAGAAGATGTACGCAGTGAATTTCGGACCGCTGAATGCGTTCAGAGCGGCTGCGTTTCACGGGGCTCACTACATTTCGCCGCTTAAAAAGCGTATCATATCGTATGCTTCAGGCGATCAATCTTTGCCACTCTTTTCTTGAGAACGCCAAGTCTCTCTCTCTGATTAGAGAAGATTATTACTCGCTTCGGTATCAAATATACTCTGAATCATCATCTCTTCTTTTGCCTTTATAGATAAAATGGTGACTGAAATCAGCTCCTAGACCCCAAGTTTTAAACAAGCCTGTTGTAATATGATCTTTAGACTTTTTATATTTCAGTCAATAAAATCTTGCATTTTCTGATATTATCAAAACATGTTACATTGGGTCTCATTTGTATGTATTAGAATAATTGAGAGAAATTGAGAAGAATGTAATTGAGAGAAAAAAAAAAGGTGATAATTAGAAGAATTAAGAAGAATGAAAAAGGAAAAAAATATAACTTGAATGGTATTAATAAGAATAATTGAGAAGAATTTAGAGGAATTGAGAGTAATTAAATAAAATATATTAATTTGTTTTAATTTTAAATAATAAAAAAATAATAATAATAATTACTGTGAAACCAAGTAACTTCACATATTATATTCATGATATCATCTACTGTCAACGGCGAAAATTACATCGATGGTTTGTCCACATATGCTGAGCAATTTGATCACGAACTATCCACATATATGCTTCCGCCTCTGATGCTTCATCAACTCCACCACCATCATTGTTCTCCTGCTCACCATTCTCAATATTTTGTGCTTGTACAACTTCATTTTCGATATCGATATTGTCAAAGTCGTCGTCTTTAATATTATGTTGACGAATAAAATTATGCAAACTCATTGTAGCGAATATAACACTTCTTGGGGTGGCAATGTCGCACCTGGGAAATTCATTTAGGTAATACAATTATTATTTAGTAATCTTCATGTCAATAAATAAAAATTATATGATATCATACTTTATAAAAATAATTAAAATAAAATTATATACATTCAAAATTACATAACTTAATATTAATAACAACTTATATATATATATATATTATATAACAAATCAAAACTACACACAATCAAAATTTTATTTATATATATTTATAATTATATTTATGATGGATAATTCTATAAAGTATAAATCAATATATAATTGAATAATGTAACCATAATCATATTTAAATAGAGTTTGTAAAAAACAAATAACATATGTACGATGAGTATTACCTTATTTCAGTTTTTGTGAAAAGAATATATTTTAAGAAATAAGAAACAGTATTTGTGAGAAGAAGATGTGGTAAATTGATCATTTCTTATAACCATAACACCACTCCTTTTAAAGGTAAATGTATATAGAATATAAATAATATATTTGTGTATTATTTGTATCGATATGTGTGTCATTTAGATAGAAAACAAATTTTAACGTGGTTTGTATTGAAGATAATTTTTTACTTCCACTGAAATCTGAATATTTCTTTTTCTTCTTTTTTTTTTATCTTTTTGTGATAGGTTTCGATTGAAATTAATAGAAAATTTTTTTTCCTTTTTTTTTCTTCCCTAAACAACAATCAGTCGGATCCAGTGTGAATAATATTGTGCATCCAATTTAAATGTCCAACACGACCACATTGGCAAGACAATGTGTTTCAAATAAGCATGTTATGTAATATGAACTATATTATTAATAGTGTTAAGAAATATATAATTGCAAAGTGTTTCAACATCTTATTCATCTCTTTATGTTTGACAGCACATGGAAATTGCAACCCTCGAGTTGATAGGGAACATTCTTTGCAAGGTTTATGCATCTGATATTATCAAAACATCTTATAGTGTGAATAATATTGTGCATCCAATTTAGATTTCCAACACGATCACATTGGCAAGATAATGTGTTTCAAATAAGTATGTTATATAATATGAACTATATTATTAATAGTGTTATGAAATATATAATTGCAAAATGTTTCAACATCTTACTCATCTCTTTATGTTTGACAGCAACATCTTACTCATCTCTTTATGGTTGACAGCACATGGAAGATGCAACCCTCGAGTTGATAGAGAACATTCTTTTGCCTTTATAGATAAATAGTGACTGAAATCAGCTTCTAGACCCCAAGTTTCAAATAAGCTTGTTGTAATATGATCTTGTCTTTTAGACTTTTATATTTCAGTCAATAAAATCTTGCATTTTCTGATATTATCAAAATATGTTACAGTGTGAATAATATTGTGCATCTTATTTAGATGTCCAACACGACCACATTGACAATATAATGTGTTTCAAATAAGCATGTTATATAATATGGACTATATTATTAATAGTGTTATGAAATATATAATTGCAAAGTGTTTCAACATCGTACTCATCTCTTTATGTTTGACAGCACATGGATGATGCAACTCTCGAGTTGATAGGAAACATTTTTTGCAAGGTTTATGCATAGTTGTCCCTAATTTTTTTCTACTTTATGTTACACATCCATAAATGCTCATTGTACGTGTCCCTTTGTAGTCATTTTTGAGATCAAAAACGTTTTGTTGGATCCTTCAAGACAATTTATCACCGGTCTGCCAGCAGGTCCAACATGTATGTGTCCGCCAACAGTCTGTGTCCGCCTTGAAGATCATGAAGACCCAAATCCCTAGGATCTTTCAGAAAAACGTGTTGTCAAATAGTTTTTCAAAAACATCGCAAGAAGTCACTCTATTAACTTTCTCATGTGCAATTTTTCACGGGGAAACATCATGAGTATTGTCACGTTTTCTTACATCGCAAGAAGTCGCTCTATTAACCTTCTCATGTGCAATTTTCCATGGGGAAACATCATGAGTATTGTCCCCGGCTACAAGGAGAATGCAACTAGCCGGTGGACTTAAAACACAGTCCTCGTCCTCGAGCTCGTTGCGTATTGTATTTAAGAAGAGAATATAGTTCTTTGATAATATACTTATCAACTACTTGTTTCGGTATATATTCATTACAATGTTGGGCGATCAAACCGACAACGTTTTCATGTTACTCGAATGGCACTCGAGCATTCTCCATATCAAAATATTGCTCGGTGGACATCATTTCCTGTGAGAATGAGAAAGGAATAAAAACATAAGTTTAATCAGAACTTTCTAATTTTGATATAAAACAATATTGATAAAGCTCTGTGAACAAGCAATTTCAATATAAAACAAAATTCTTAAAGCTATGTGAACAAGCAATAGTAAAAGTGTAACAAATGCCAAAATTATTCACTGATACTTATAATCTCTCTAACCAAAACAGAGAACGAGAAAAGACACCGACTTCACTTGACAAAACACTATGAAACCCACATTTATTTCAAACTAGGAGAAGGTCCGTGCGTTGCACGGATTAGTGATAATTTTAATGTTTAATTTTTAAAATTTATTTTATAAAATTTATTAGTAAAAATTTGTGGATAAATATTAATTTTTATTTTGTAAATATCATGTAGTTTTATAACTTTGTATTGAAAGCTTGGTGGAATAATAATATCTATAGTAAATGAGAATTTCTTTTCGATAATAATTAAGGACATGTTATTTTATAGTATAACCAATCTGAAATATATTTGTCATGAAATTTTTGAATGTAAAATTAAATGTTAAGATATTTTTTGGTCCTTGTAGATTATCAAAACATATATCACAATTGTCATATTCTTCTTGTGTAGTTTGGATTTATGTTCTCTCTACGTCTTCAATTACAAAATCAACATATAGTTTTCTTGATGCATTTGGATTGAAATCTTCAATTTCAAAAGAGACTTCGAGGCATTGTGTGTTATGTGGTCGACGTGATAGCATAGATTTCCGAATAAAGTTTATTAAACTTTCGGTTAATGTATTTGATGTTGTGTCATCCATATCATGATAAGTGAGGTAGATAGTGTTATTTACTTGAAGTATTTGATCGGTGCTAAAACGGATTGTGTAGTTGATGTTCTATTTTTGACGGAGTGGACGTGTGATTTTGAGACGCAGTTTGTTCCGGTTGACTGTGTGAAAGAAATTATATGATAGTGTAATGCATATATATATATATATATATATATATATATATATTCTATTGGAAATTTATGTTGTAATAAAAGTGAGTTGTGTTGTAGATTGTTGTTTTGTTCTTTCTATTTATAGATTGTTGTAGAATCTCTATTGCAGTTTTTTGTTTTTATTTTTTTGTATATTGTATTTAATTATTTAATGTAGTTGGATTTTTTATTTTTTTTGTTGAAAAGTTTTTCCTTTAAATGTAAATGTGTAGAATGAAGGTATGTCAGCCCTGAAAATTTTGGGACTCAGGACGGAAATCTACGGCTATGGGACAGAAACAAAAAATTAGTGAATTGGAAAATAATTCTCAAAAGGAAATATGATAGAACGTCCTAGAAAATTTCAGAATGATTTGAAAAAATATATATAGAATTTTCAAGTTTTCCATTTTTGAACGGGTAATTCAGGTACACGATCTAATACTCATTCATTTCCCATACCCGTATTAATAAAATAAATGGTTTTGAATGGATAATTATTTTAAACGGCATAGGGAATGGGACGAAAAATTCAGGACAGTACATGAGGGAACGGGAAACCTGTCCCAAAATTTTCAGGGCTCCTGATGAAAAAACTTTATTATATGTTATAAGATATCACATATGTTTTTTCTATAGTTATGTAGTTAATTACAGTTTTTCTGGTTATTAAAAATGAAGTACACCTATTATTAAATTAAGAACAACAAAATAAAAAGATGAATTAAATGTTACAATTATGAATTACACATTTCAATTTTTTAATGTATTTATGTTTTTTTTTCTTTAAATGTAGTTGACACATCATCTGGCACATGTCAGCATTTCAAAGCTCACTTCTCAAAAAAACCTTACTTTATTATATAAGATCATTAAAGCTAATGTGACTTTCGTACTAATTATGCACATGACGTCATATATTACAACATAAAAGGTACAATGTAATCATCTAAATAAGATGCATAATAATATGATTAATATGACTACCATATTAGAAAAAGATATCTCATTGGAAAATGTTTATGTAAAAAAAAATACTTGTTTTTTTGCAGCCATTTTACTTTAGACATCTCATTATATTCCAAAGTGATCTGTTTAGCTTCAAAATTTTGATGGTGATGATGGAATCAACAAGTATTGAAGTGCAACATCTTCTGATTTTGAAGAAGATTTTGAAAATTACTATTTGTGATAAATGGATATGTTTTTAAATTAAGAACGATTTGTAATTTGATTATTTGATTAACAGTCTAATTTTCTACTCATACTCTAAGTTTCATATTATGACACCGAGAACGCAAGAGTGCCATAAGCTCACCAGGAAAACATTGTTCATCTCATCGCCCAACAATTGGTGGCTAAGAACTGCATGAATAATGTCAATATAAAAGGAGTTGTGGCCCAGCGTGATCGCATTGGTTTGGGTTTCTGCTAGTTACTTGCTCAAGAAAATGACCGTTTTAAACTTATTTCTATATATGAGGATGCTGACATTGTATCAATACCGAAGCATATAGTAGATAGGTACATTAAAGGCCAACTCAGAGCATCAGTAATAGAGACTCACATGGGGTTCTTTATAATTTTTTAATATTAAATAAAAAACAATTTTCAAAAAAAAAAAAATTGGCGAAACAAATCGTGCCACGTGTCAGAAAGTAGGGGAAGAGTCGATCCTAGCGACTCTTTGCAGAGAGTCGATTCTATACTATTCACCTGCCACCTCTTTGTGTTTTTGTTTTTGTTTTTTCTTTTATTTTAAATTTAAGGAACCTTTAAGGTCTCTGCATTACGGATGCTCTCAATGATCTTCTGAAATATATCATACACTACTGGAGGGTACTAGCTGATGATGAAGCACATGATTTAGCTACACCGACTTCTTGCGTTTTTTTGGTACTGAACAATACCTATATAACCATTTTGCAATGAAACTCATAAAATTGAAATGAATCTATCAACAAAAAAACGTACCTAACAGTGGTCACATGCTTCTCTCCTACATCCACCGTGCTAGATACACATTACAGAATTCAGAAATCAATTTAACAAAAATCACAATCATTAGAATGAGTAATGAACAAGTCACAGCTTAATGAAATGTGTT
This sequence comes from Alliaria petiolata, assembly GCA_020283515.1. Taxonomy (NCBI): domain Eukaryota; kingdom Viridiplantae; phylum Streptophyta; class Magnoliopsida; order Brassicales; family Brassicaceae; genus Alliaria; species Alliaria petiolata. The sequence continues at coordinate 203,870,598 of JAHZTW010000001.1, forward strand.
ACTCATTTCTCATTGGAACTCACATTGAAATAACCAGCTCCACACTATTTTTTTCAAAAACATAGTGTGTAACGAAACACTGCTCCACAGTAATATCAAATGTATACCAAACATAATTTTCCTACCAATGGAACTAAAAGATCCTCGAGAATGTCGGAGTATTTTAGTATTTGATATCATTTTTATTTGTAAAGGCACAATGTTATCGTTTTGTTTATATATTAAACTAGGTGACTATCCGCCCAATGCACACGCACATGCCATTAACGAACTATACCATTATTATTTATTGATAAAGTTTAGTGACTGACCGCGCCAAACGCAAGCATATAAAGTACGTTATAAATAATTCGGCAAAATTTTATCTTATTGACGAAAAACAGAATATAAGTTTGCCTAAACTTAACTAAAAAAAAATTATAATTAAAAATTATAATTGAGGATACAAAATAAAAAAAAAAAAAAATATATATATATATATATAACACAGAACAACACACAAAGTCTAGTTAACAATGAAACCAAAAACATACACAACACGATATATTCGATAACAATACCAAATTATTTTAAACGAAGAACTTTACTATAAAATAATAAAAGCGTCTATGAGCTCGTTGAATTAGTGAACATCAAAAACACAATTTAATTCCAGATCTCATAATGTTTATGAAAATTGCATCGAGTGCGTTAACACCAACTCTACAAACTTTTTCGCGTTAGAAATCTTTGGATCCAAAGCCCAGCTATATCAGCCCAGCCCACAAAAACCCATAAATAAAGCAAGGTTATTTTCGCAGTCGCACTATTTGTTCTATCTTGCCTCACAAGTCACAACTCTCTCTCTCTCCTAAACCAAAACCGCCACTCTCTTCTCCTAGTCGGGGTCGCAAGCCCTCTAAGCCTAAGACTGTACGTTTTGTGTTGTGTTCTTATGCTTTGCTTGATCTCTTTTATGTTTCTCATACTAATTAACATAGCCTTTATCCCTCCTTAGGACATATCCGGATCTGTGACATCTGGACATACTGAGGGTGAACCTGCTGGTGTGGATCAGGAGGAATCCAAGAAGTCCAAAGAGACTATCATATCTGCCGAGCGTGCCGGATCTACACCGGGGAAGTCCAAAAAGCGGATCCACCAGTCTGATAATGCAAGTCATGCCGCTGCTTTCGTTTTTTCTAATTTTTTTTTATCTTTTCTTTTGTTACTATGTTTCATTTTTTTTGACAATAGCTATGTTTTTTTTGTTGATTTTTGTAGGAAAATGATGAAGATGAAAAAATTGACCAGAAAAATGTAAGTATTGCAGTTTTTATTTGTGCAATTCGTCCAAACTAATGAGTTTGATTTGTTTTTACTGGTTTTCTTAATCAATACTTTTAGCTCAAGGTGGAAATCAATGAAATGTCGAAATCTATCAAAGAACTGACTGAAGCTGTAAAAAAACTACCGGAAATTCTATTCACCAAATATCTACATGAGGTTTCATTAAAGGTACGTACGTGTATATGTTTCTTCTTTTTTTTTCTTTTTAATATATTGTATTAGTGTTTACTATTGGGTTTGTTTGTTTGTAGCTGTTATATTTGTTTTGTAAGTTTGAGAATTGTGATACATTATTACAATTTTGATACACTACGCTTTGTCTACAGGAGAAAGAAGAAACCCCAGAGGAGGAAAACGAGGAATCGATGTATTATGGCTGCCTTGGTTGTAAGGTATATGTTTCTTAATTTTTTTTTAATATATTGGTATGAGTGTTTTACTATTGACTTTGTTTGTTTGTAGCTGTTATATCTGTTTTGTGGGTTTGAGAATTTTGATACATTACACTCTTTATATATATGGCTGTTTAATTCTAAAGAAGTTGTGCTTTTTGTCTAATACCAAATTCAGGAATCGATGAATAATCGCTGTGTTGATTGCCAACAAGTGGAGCCTCACAATAAACAAACCATTTACGTTAATGGATTTACAAGTTTGCGTCGACCTAGGGACGAAATGAAGAAAATGTTGACTGATTTGTTCGGTTCATGTGGAGAGATCACAAAGCTTTCTGTTCCTATAGATCCCACAACCGGTTTTCCCGCAGGGTTGGTGTGACTTGTTCCTCCCCAAACTTTGTTGTGACAAGTCGATCAACATAAAATGCGAGCTGAAGATTGGCTTCTTTTGTTTTTTTAACAGAATGGCTTTCATTAATCTGAAAAATGGCCAAGGCTATGAGAAGGCGTTTGAATTGAATAAGTGTTTCTTGGAAGGAACTAAGCTTGATGTGGCGTTGGCTGAAGAGATAGGCGAAACTATGTATTTTAACGGGTGTGATGGTTGTATGAGTGATACTTATGCTCGTATGGGATTCAAAGTAGGTTTCTCCCCAGATACATTAAACTTTAGCTCTTGTTATTCATTCTTGTTTCTGTTAACTTTGTCACTAATTCATGAATATATTTTCTTTTGATTATTGCAGCCTCTTCCTTCGCCCAGTCCATAGCCAGCCACCCGGTAATATTGGTCGTTTTACCATTGCTGCTCTCGACCATCAAAACTCGTTTTATATTTATTGTCTAATTTATATCTCTATATTTTATGTGTTATATTTATTGGTAATATTTATATTTTATGTGTTATAAGAAAGCTAGTATGTAGTACGACTACGCTAATTTTCTTAAAGAATATAAAATGAAGTTTTTAATTAAAAGTAGCCGCGTTCACTCATTTTGATCATAATAGTCTTCATTAAAGTTATGAAATCTTTTTTAAATGTGTCTTCCTAAATTTGAGTTAGGAAAACCTTCATAAATATGTCTAACGAATTCATTAAAAGTTTGGAAAGTCTTTCTAAATGTGTATAACGGCTTCCTAATAATGATAAAAATGATTCACAAAGTTTTTGGAGATATTAATGAACTGAAAACTTAAAATAGAAATATTTGAAGCAATTTATTATATATTTTTTTTATTGTCAAACTGTACTTTTTTTTGTCGTCTCGATTGTGAAAAATATAATTGTGGTCTTGAAACAGTAGATAATGAGAAAGGGTCAGGTGGTGGTTGGACGTTTTACCATTGCTGCTTTCCACCAGCTACATCAAAACTTCTTAGTATTACGCATGACCGACTCTAAGATTTTGGGAGTTCGAAACAAATTAGAAAAAATATGACTTATTATATATCATGAAACTTATAGAAGAAAACTCTTATAAAAAATGGCTAGATTTCGATTAAGATTAAACCGTAAGTAATCAGAAGAAAAAAATATGCTCTATTTTTGGGAGAAGACTCGTGAACACTCGTGAACGAAGGAAACACAAACCAATTTGGATTGGCTTGGTATTACGACGACGACTCATGTGCTACGCTTAAATCTTATTATGTTTTTTGTTTTATTATAAAACTACTTTTTTAACTTTAGTAAATCAAAGTATTATTTAGCGCTAATTTCGATGATTGCTAGATGGGTTACATTTGTTATTTAAAAAACATTTTCTACTTTCAAAAGAAAAATAAAATTGTATTGTCAAATACTGATTTTTTTTTTTCATTTATGAAACTACTTTTTTATAGTGTACTTTGCATTGTTTTAAAATGATATTTAGATACTCCTTTTGAACATTGGATGTTGTTTATCAAAAGCTGTTTTGCCACTGTTTTCTTGAGAACGCCAGTTTTTCTGAACAAAGAGATTTGATCGCCTCCGTATCAAATACTCTGAATCATCTTTTTCTTTTGCCTTATAGATGTTTTCAACTGTTTATATAATGTGACCTTGTTTTTAGAATTTTATGTTTCAGTCAATAAAATCTTTGCACCTTTTGGTATTAAAACATGTTGCAATGTGCATCAGATTTAGATGTCCAACACGACCGCATTGGCAAGGCAAAGTCATTGTTCCATTCCTCATTTGTATTGTTATTACAGCAAGTATATGTGTTAATGGCGAAAAACAAACTTTGAATGCAACTTATATGCACAGGTGTACAAAGCTCAACCCAATATTTACAAAAACGTATCCCGAACTATTCTCGCCATTACTCGCGACCCAAGCCGGCTCATAATCTCTGGTAGTACTGTGGCAGAGATTCCAGGCAACACAGGAAGCAGTTCCCGAACCACTTGAGATACATCTACGACCTGTTTTGACGATATTAACCACATAGATTAGTTCAAAAATCGGTACTCGAGAGATTGATTTCTTATTATCAGACCAGGTACAGAGAGATTTCTGAATCCAACCTGATCGGGATTACTCGACATGGAGCTTCTTGCGGTAAGGAACTCGATTACTTTCTGAACGTTGTTCAATATGACCTTGTCTTCTTCTGTTACAGATGGAAGAAGTGCTGCAGGCTTGAAGGGTCCCAACGTTGGTACCATACCGAAAATTGGTGTCGCGTTTCTGAACCCGAAGACCGCCATTGCTTGCACCAGTTGTTCTCTTGTGATGGCATCGATGCCTTTGACTATCTGTTTTGAGTAATCACAACAATTGTCAGGCAGACCTCACAATGCCATGAAGAAGCAAAAATTAAGAGAGATTAAGTAACTGTGATGATGATTAGAGTACCTCATCCAGTAGAAACTCGCGGAAGAAGTTCCCTTTTTCGGAAAGCAGAAAAGACAAAGCGACTCTCGTTTGAGCTGGCTGGTTCGGTTGGGATACACTGGCTGGAAACATAGGAACCAGACTGCTTGTCTGGCTTTGCAGGAGAGCCAGCTCAGCCATGCCTCCATTCATATCTTCCCCTCCTCCACTTTTGGCTGCTGTAATGAAAGTCTCAAAGGCTTGCATCACATCGATGAATCTTTCAGCATCGAAAACGCCAGTTTTCCCATATATTGTGTAGCGTAAAGCCTCCCTCAGGCGAGGTGATTCATCAGTCAGGAGCCGCTATATTTTTAAGGTAATCAATCATATGAAGAACATTAACCAGAAGAACAAACTTTAGTCTAGTTACTGGACAAATGTGATAAGAGTTCGTCTAGAATACCTGAGCGATATAAGGATAAGCCTCGTCCACAATAGCAAATTCAGGATTCCCCACTAGAGCTATCCCTTCGAGCACACCAATTGCCCTAATGATAAGGGCGAAGTAAGGTGGAATTCTGAATGGATAGTCAAAAGTGATCTGCGCCAAATCTGCTGCCAACTCCTGAAAGTTGATGTTTTTGGCTCCACCACCTTCGAGAGCCTGATCAAAAACCTTGGCCAGGACAGGTAGTATTGGCGCCAGATTGACCCCATCAGGGATGAAACCAAGCTTGACAAAGTCTTTTACAATGGCATCATAATCTCGGTGAATTAAGTGTGCAATGGCTTCAATCATTCCGTACTTCTGATCATCAGTCAATTTCGTAACAAGACCTGTCAATGAAGAGACAAACATAAAATTTCTAACAAAAGGCTTTTCACGTGGCACATTGAATGTAACTGTGTAAATAGGAACTCGAATCATTACCAAAATCGAGGATGGCAAGCTTCCCGTCTGGGGTACGAATCATATTCCCAGGATGAGGATCAGCATGGAAAAATCCAGTATCAAGCAACTGAAGCACAAAACAGTATCAGTGTGCATATAATAGGTAACAAATACTATTTCTCCGCAACAAGTATGCAGGAGGTGTTACCTGCTTTAGGTAACAAATAACACCAACATTCACAAGCTCACCGACGTCACTCTCAATACTTTGTGACAGTTTTTCGCCATCAATCCATGACGTTGTAAGAACCTTCCTTGACGTGTACTTTTGGTATGTTTTTGGCACAACAACCTGAAACCAACAATAATTTCCACGGATGCAACCCGCATAAGTACTTGTCAAATACAAATTTAAGGTTGGACGCCTCATATACTGTATAGAGAGAAAACTGAAGTGCCTGTTAGAAAAGTTATGAAGCGTACTTGTGGGAGATCTTTCTTCATCATTTCTGCAAAATATGTACCATTTTCTCCTTCGTTAACATAATCCAGCTCCTCAAAAAAGCGAGCAGCCCATTCATCAACCAGTCCAACAACATCTACTGACCTGCACGAAAATCCCCAAAAGAGGTCGAAAATCATCAAGACGAAGAGTGAAAGAGAACAATAAGTGCATAAGCTGAGCCGCCAGACGAAACCTTGCCTGAGGGAACTTGCGCAGAAAAAGACCCAAATTCCGTATCACAAACAAGTCAACAGTCACAGTCTCAAGAACAAAAGGCCTCTGTACTTTCACTGCCACTAAATCCCCGTTTTCCTTTAATCTTCCCTTGTACACTTGTCCCAGGGATGCTAAAACACACACAAAATGATAACAGTAAATCATCTGAACATAAGTCTACTAAAATCATAAGTCTACTAAAATGATAAGTTGGGCATCAGAACAACATGGTCAAGATTTACCGGCAGCGATTGGGGAAGGAGAGAGCTCCGAGTAAACGTCGAACCATGGCTTCCCAAGCTCCTCCTCGATAAGAGCCATTGCCACATCATCAGGAAATGAAGGGACCTTCACATAAACAGAAAACACCCACATTTAGCCATGCTAAGACAGAAAACTCTAAAAGGAGAAAGGGAACGACAAAATTGCTGGCATTATACCTTGTCACAAAGCTTCTGTAGTTCTGTCATTGCAGCAGGGGACAAGATATCTGGTCGAATACTCAAAGCTTGCCCAAGTTTAATATACGCTGGACCCAAGGAAGTAACAATTTCCCTCAATTCAATTGCCCTAGAAACCTCATTCTGAAAACGATGACAGATGAAAAATGAGACTCAAACTGCATATAAAAAACACTTGCAAGCAAAACAAAAACAGAAAACGTGAACACAATCAAAATACTGCAACTGTGTACTGGATGGTTTCCGAAGATTTAAGGCACTATCTATCGCTGGAATGCATAAGGAACTAAACAAAGTCATGTTGATCATATATAGACTCTGCAATTTTTCACATCAAACGCTCCATACTTAGGAACAAGGAGGACACTAAAAGAAAGGGGATCAATTTTTTGTCTAATGTTCATTCACTCAATCCTGCCTAAAGGAGGTATACCAGGCCCGGTTCTAGCCATGTGCTAGAGGTGCATTTGCACTGGGTCTTTAATTTTTTTTACAGTTTTTAGTTAGATTTTAGGGTCCATTTAAAAAAATTTAGGGCCCATTAAAAAAATTTTAGAACTTTTTTTACCAATTCTATTTATAAAACTGTAAAATTGCACAAGGTCCATACAATCTTTGGGCCGGGCCTGAGGTATACATAGATCAACAGAACCTGTAAGCCACACAACTATCGTTTCTGCTCTAGCTTCCATCTAATGACAATAAAGCAGTAACCAGAAGATTACCTCTTTGACTTTCTTGTTTATAATATCCCCTGCAAGACGCGAGAGAAACCCGCCTGCGACTGAAAGCAATTGGACAACTCGACTAGCAACGGCTCGTGGACGTTTCCCCCAGTAAGCAGAGATGGTAGCCGGATCATATACCAAAGGTAAGAACTCACTGCTTTCACCAGTCTGCAAAGAGCCCCAATGAAAGAAGAAATGAAACATCACCCAATGCTAAGTCAAATACTACAAAAAATCTAGCTGAGTAAGAGTTTTACCTCGACAAGCCTTAGCTGAATATTATCATCGGCGAAGACCGAATCCTTCAGATTCTGCCCACGAAGTCCTCTCATTAACACAGACAACTGTTCGTCTTGTTCCATTTGAGCCCTCACTCTTTTAATCTCTTTTGATACATCGTTGATTCTCTGTTGACGTTTGCCATAAACCCAAATTTGGGGTTAGAATTTCTCAATCCAACCACAAAATCGGAAAATTCACGGGATTGTAAAGAAGTAGAATATTAACCGTGGAAACATTGTTGTTGACTACTTTTGACGACGACGATGAAGAAGAACCGTTTACGGTGGTGGACTTGGGTGGACCAGTCTGCGTGGGTTTGGGATCAGTAGCGACGGCTAGAATCCGTCGAGAGCGACGACGGTGAGGAATCCCGGAGACGAAGGAGCGACGGGAGGAGACGGAGAATCGAATTGGCTCCGGTCCACAGTAGACGAGACGTGGCACTGCTGCTTCCATGGAGAGAGAGAGATTTTGAATTTTTGAGGTTGATTGTGGTGTTGATGAAGAAGCAGTGGCTCTCTCTCTCTCTCTACCTCTGAGTGCAAGCGTTTGGTATTTCACTGGAAGGTGACGGTAATGGAGGGACCACGTGGCACAACCAAGTGCATAAGAAAAAGTTTCTCTTGTCATTTTTATTATTTGTTTCCATTTTCTTTAATTAAGGAGGTTTTACAGAGATTCTCCGGTGCAACGTCATGTGACTGTGAGTGACATCATATGTTTTAAACAAACAAAAATAAAAAATTGGGCTGAGAGAGGCTCGAACTCTCGACCTCAGGATTACTCAGATAGCTATGAGACCTACGCGCTAGCCAACTGCGCCACCAACCCTTTGTGAACAAGTAATTCAAATACATTTTAATAAACTTAAAACCTAAGATGAGCAAACCAAAACGAGGGAAAAATTGCAAAACAAAATCCAGTCTATTCTCATTTCATGTAAAAAAACACAACAAAAAATGAGTTTTAATTCAAACCCAATCTATTGAGATGGTACAAATGGTTTTAAAATCAGAAGACAAATGTAGTGTTGTTTAATTCTTTAGCTATACGACAATGTTTTGTTGTTTTAGATTAAAAATAAAATATCTAGATATTCAAAAATTTTACGGGTTTTGAAACCAATGTTTCGATGATTAGATACTTTATCAAAAAGGTTAAAAAAAAGATTCACGTGAGTGTTAATGTCTTGGATTACGAATTTCTTGGAGAAGAAAAACAAAATTCAAGTATTAATGTATATGGCCTATGGGGAAGTTTGAATCGGGGTCATGTTCGTTTTCTCAGAAAAGCAATTCAAATTCGTCGGTGGAACGCGAATCTTCGTCTTCTCCGTCTCACTTAAAACTATGAGAGTTGTTCTCATGGAATGATTGAAGCATGAGGGTAATTATAAATGCCAACAAACATATAATTAGTATCTAACTTTGTAATAGCTTTTGCGTTAAGACATACGTTTTTGTGCCCCATTCTAACATTGTCTTTCTCAATCCCTTAGTACCCAACCTATCTAACACTTATCAATTCCAGCAACCTATGAATCATCAACATTACACTTAAATGACTTAGCCATTGTTATCAAATTTGACTATTTTTCTTGTTATTTTTTATTTTTTTGTTGTTATATATTGAAGATTTGATTGTTTAAATTTTAGTTATATATTTTGAGTTAAAATTTAGTGTTTGATTTGAAAAAACTGTGCTCAGATTAAAAACAATACGGGAACCGCCCTCCCCTGTCTATGCACATTTAAGTTATGGACATCATCAATATATACGTTCTTTACTCATTGGGTATTCTACATTTTTTAGATGTAATCTAAAGTTGAAAACATCTCGCAAGTAAGTAGGTTAGTAGTAGATGTTTTCAAGCCATATGATAATGAACAAGAATTGGAACTATTCCAAAATTTGGTTAGAAAAGAGTTCATGTTTCCAAGGAAAATCATAAGTTTGCGATTTAACACTTGTTTTATTTTATTTTGGTTATTTGGTTCTTAATAATAATTTGAGAAGAACAATTTGTGTTTTTTTTCATCTTCGGCTGTTGTATTAGCTTTTCACTTAACTTCATTGGCTTTTAAGAAAAGCCACATCAAATAAAATTATGACAACACGTATGTTTAGGGTTTGATTGGTTTTTCCGCTAACACCCGCAAACGCAACTTTTGCAGATGGTAGCGGCAACAATCATGCAAAACGTTTTCTACCGCTTCACACCACTTTTTGTCCTTCAAAATCAATAGCAGCTTCCACCTAGCGTTTACAGTTGCGGACAGTTGCCGTTGGATAATTTTTTAAAAATTAAAAATTAAAAAACACAAAATTTATTTAAAATCAAAATATAAATAATAATTTTTGAAAATTAGACCATGAGTTTTTGAAAATTCTCATTTCGAGTTCCTGCCATATTTTTATAAAAATAATTGGTCAGAGAATGTTACTTTTATAAAAATAATTGGCCAAACAAAATTAAACATAAAAAAAACTTACTGTCTTAGATCCAGCGGCATGAACTTCAATATCATATTTTTTGGGCTTCAAAATGAAGAGAAAAAGAATTTCAGGCAAAAAAACACATTATCACAAAAGAAAAAAACAAAGGAAAAACAAAGAAAGCTTACATTTTTAGGATCTTTAAGATCAGAATCGAGTGTAGATCCCTTTGATTTAGATTGTTTGTTATCAGACTCCCCCCTTTTCAGTCTTCTCCTCTTCAGCTTGGATAAGAGATCATTGATACGACCAATTGCCCATCGGTCAAAAGCCGTCACACCAAGTTTTCAAAATCTTCAAATTGGGAGAGGGCCACATGACAATAATGAACGACCATTTCAGAAATGGTTTTGTATTAAGAACAAAAAATCAAATACTATATATTCACTTGTTTCTAATCAAATAGTATCATTTTCAAATAGCAAAGAGATTTACTTCTACTAAATTTCATCTTACATTTTTTAGATCCAGCGAAAAAATCAAGGCACTTAAGGCTTTGATGTTTACCTTTTTGGTGTTTTTTCAATTACACTAAGGTTAAAAGTAGATTTATTCAAAACCAAGGCTGTCAGTTAAATATGTTTCCCATTTAAATATGTTTAATCCAGTTATACCAAGTAGTAGGTTATCATTTTTAGCCAAAAATATTATGGAACTCAATGTTTTGGTGCTTCCATGTTTAACCTTTTTAGTGTTTTTTCAGTTAAATCCATTTCAATCTTTTTTTTTCTTTTTCCACTGTCTATTTAAATCTAATTCATCAAATAAATTTTCGGTTATTCAAAACCACGGTGCTTTCAATCTATTAAAAAATAAATATTTTATCAATTCAACCACGGTACCTAAATCTATTAAATTTTCTTTCATTTCTCAGATAATTTTTCAGTTAAATCTATTTTTCAGTTATTCAAAACCATGGTGATTTCAATCTCTTACAAAGTTACAGTACTTATGGTTTTGATGCTTACGGTAAAACAATTACGATATTTTTTAAGTAAAAAAAAATATGTTATTTCTAAAAGTTGGTGGTATAAGTTTTTGACAAATCGGTAGGAAAATAATGTCGGCTCTTTTCTCCATCTAAGAAAATCTTCGGAGCGTATATCTCTTACTCTGAAAAGTAAAGTTATAAAATCTATAAAATTTGACAAATAATTACAAAATTTATATAAAAAAACGATTTAAATAGTTACCTGCCAATCATTAATAACCCTAGAGAGTGTTTTCTTGGTCGGTACGTTCTTTAGCCTCTCCAGCGAATCCTTGCAAATCGTATGGATATCTTGGAATGCATTTCTCCTTTCGAGAACCTGGCATATTTTTATAAAAATACTTGGTTAGAGAATGTTACTTTTATAAAAATAATTGGTCAAAAACAATTAACCATAAAAATAAACAAAAATTGAAAAAAAAATGAAAACTTATTGTCTTAATCCAGCGGCATGAACTTCAATATAAGAATTTTTGGGCTTCAAAATGAAGAGAAAAAGAGTTTGAGACAAAAAAAAAAACATTATAACAAAAGAAAAAACAAAGGAAAAGCAAAGAAAGCTTACCTTCTTAGGATCTTTAAGATCATAATCGAGTGTAGATCACTCAGATCTAGATAGTTTGTTATCTTCTTCCATGTATCTGTGTCTTTTCTCTGGATCTTACTGTTCTCACTCAATCTAAGAGGTACACTTCTCTCCCCCCTTCTCCTTGTTTGATTTCGTTATCGAATGATTTCACTCATGCAAAGTTTTTAGAGAAAAAAACAAAAATCAAGAATGTGGCATATGGGTGGCCGAAGGAAATTTCGCTTGAATCGGGGTCATGTTTGTTTTCTCAAAAAAGACATTTCAAATTCGTCGGTGAAACGCTAATCGTTGGGATTTGTTTTCATGACATGATTGAAAGCTTGAAGAATCATAAATGTTTGTTTAAACATATTAAATTATTAATATATATCTAATTGTCTAGTAGCTTTTTGCGTCATCTTGCAAGTAAGTAGGTGTTTTCAAACCATATATGATAATGAACAAGAATGGAAAACTATTCCGAGAATTTGGTTAGAAAGAGTTTATGTTTCGAAAGGAAGATCATAAGTTTGCGATTTAAGCCACGTTATACGATTTAAGCCACGTTTGCTTTTGTTAAAATCTCATGTAAACTCTATATAATTTCAATAATGCCCCCTTAATTTTTTGTAATTATACTCTTGATTCTTTAAACAATTTTAATTACTGCCCCCCACGAAAATAATTTCTGCCTCCGCCCCTCATTTAACTATTGTTTTATTTTATTTTGGCTTTTTGGTATTTATAAAAAATAATTTGAGAAGAACAATTTGTTTTTGTTCTTCTTGGGCTGTTATTTCATTAGCTTCTCTCACTTTCACTAAACTCACTCCATTGGCTTTAAGAAAAACCACGTCAGATTAAATTATGACAACACGTACCGCTTTATAGCGTTCAATTTAGACCATGAGTTTTTGAAAATTCTCATTTTCGTTTGTAAGTCGCTTTTCTTACACGTGTCCATCTTTTCTTAACAATGTTGTAATCAAGGCGATCGCTTTTCAGATTAATTAATAAAAGCAAATTAGACGGAAAAAATAAAATCCGCATATGTTTTCGTAGGAGCGGTAAGTTGGTATATATATATTAAAAAAATTAAAATTAAAATTTCCCATATTAAATCCACGTCGTCGTGATCAAAACACCTTGAGAGATCCCGATTTCACACACACAATCATTTGTTTATCTTCTTCCCCGTATCTGTGTCTCTCCTCTGGATCTTACTGTTCTCACTCAATCTAAGAGGTTACACTTCTCTCCCCCCCTTCTCCTTGTTTGATTTCGTTATCGAAGGATTTTCACTCTTCGATCTGATCGGGTTTTTTTCACTGATTCGAGATTCGCTTTTTTAATTTGTTTGATTTCTGATTCTTATTTCCCCGTGGGTCTGACTGATCGATCATCGTTTGGGTGTTTTTTTTTCTTTTTTTCCAGTTTGGGATTTTTTGATTCTGCACAATCATGGCGAGGAAGATGCTTGCTGATGGAGAGCTTGATAAGTCGTCGGCGGCGGATGAAGCTAACGCGGCGCACTACGATTTTGATTTGTTTGTCATAGGAGCCGGGAGTGGCGGTGTTCGTGCAGCTAGGTTTTCCGCTAACAATGGCGCTAAGGTGAATTTTTTTTTTGTTTAGGAATAGTGTGATTGATACATTAGTGTTTTTATGTTTGAATATCTTCCTTGTTATGTGATTTCGTGAGTAATGCCTTATGTTCTGAATCAATTGTTATAGGTTGGTATTTGTGAGCTTCCATTTCACCCTATTAGCTCAGAGGAGATTGGAGGAGTTGGTGGAACGTAAGTTTCTTGTTAATCGTTTCTTTAGTTTTTTTTTGGTTCTTGTTATAAAGACGAGATCTTTGGAATCTTTAAACATACCGAATGCTTCTGTTCCTCAGCATTGGGGCGAAACTATTAGAATAAGAAACATGTATAAACTTGCATCTGTTTTATGCGACCTTATACTCTTCTTTGTTTCCGCTTTTGGGGCTTTCAGCTGTGTGATTCGTGGTTGTGTTCCCAAAAAGATTCTCGTCTATGGGGCAACTTATGGTGGTGAACTTGAGGTACCATCATTTCAATGCCTTTCTTTTTAGCTTTAAGAGCAACCTTCTTAATTACTCGTTTGCCTAAACATTATGTGCACATTAGTATTGCTGTTCAAAGACATATTTTAGGCTATATTTTGGTTGGTGGACACATCCTTAGGTATGTTGTGGTTATCTGCTGGCAGGATGCTAGAAATTATGGGTGGGAAATAAATGAGAAGGTCGACTTCACGTGGAAGAAGCTTCTGCAAAAGAAGGTATGCTGGAATTTGCTGTAATGCCTTTATGTATTCTAAATTTATTTTTTTTGCAGTTGTGATTTGTATACTTCCGTAGACTGGATGTCTTGGTGGTGTAACAAGTTTTCGGACAGAAATAATCAGTTAACCGTCTTTATGTGCAGACTGATGAGATACTAAGACTTAACAATATCTACAAGCGGTTGTTGTCGAATGCTGCGGTGAAGTTGTATGAAGGTGAAGGAAGAATAGTCGGTCCCAATGAAGTGGAGGTGAGACAGATAGATGGCACCAAGATAAGCTATACCGCAAAGCACATATTGATTGCCACTGGCAGTCGGGCACAAAAGCCCAATATTCCTGGCCATGTAAGTTTCTGTGTCGTCTGGTATTTATGAAATCCGTTTTCTCCAAGCCCATTTGTATGTTTGCAATATGATCTTCTGATATAAACTGCTATGTAGGGAAACTCCACTGATTTTTGTACAATTTTTTTCTTTGACAGGAGCTGGCTATTACATCTGATGAAGCTTTAAGCTTGGAAGAGTTTCCTAAGCGTGCTGTAGTGCTTGGAGGAGGGTAATGTCTTCCTCAATGTTTTCAACTCCTGATGTACCTAGCATGTTAGTCGTGTCAATGGTTCAATCCCCGTTACTATTTTTTTTTTTAAAATTAGGTACATTGCTGTGGAGTTTGCATCAATATGGCGTGGAATGGGTGGTACAGTAGATTTATTCTTCAGGAAGGAACTTCCACTTAGGTGCGGCATCAGCTTCTGTTTTTTTTGCTGTTTTGCCAATCTCTTTACAAAAATTCCATCCCGTTTTTTCTTGAGCTTATTTTCTCTCTAAAAATGCTACTTTATCAGGGGTTTTGATGACGAAATGAGGGCACTAGTGGCTAGAAATCTTGAAGGAAGGGGTGTTAATCTGCATCCGCAAACAAGTCTGACTCAGGTATCTGAGTATGATTGTTAATTTTCATGTCTCATTACTATTTACAGTTCTTTTCACTCGTTTCATCAGTTCAAACTGAACATACTCTTATCTTTCAATTTAGTTGATAAAAACTGACGACGGGATAAAAGTAATATCGTCTCATGGGGAAGAATTCGTGGCAGATGTTGTACTATTTGCTACTGGTAACTTTTCTATCTATGAATCGTTATGTGATTATCAGATTTCTATTTTTGTATATTAGAGATAATTCTCTCCCGTTCTACTCTACTTTAATAAATGTACATCTGTTTGTGCGGGTTTTGCTTCTTCTCTTGGACTTTATTTTGAGGGATGAACTTGTTATTGCATATTTTCATGGAGCTTTCTAAGGATGCATCTTTTGTTTATATTTGCTACAGGCAGAAGTCCTAATACCAAGAGATTGAATTTAGAAGCTGTTGGTGTTGAAGTTGATCAGGCTGGAGCTGTGAAGGTTAACAACTTTCCTATTGTTGCAGATTTTATAAAATTATCCTGAAGAAATTTTCCCTTGACTTTCTGGGGAAAAGTTCTACTCTTGCAGCTACTAATTCAGTACATTTTTCCTCAGGTTGATGAGTACTCACGCACTAATATACCTAGCATATGGGCTGTGGGAGATGCTACAAACCGAATCAACCTTACACCTGTTGCGTTAATGGAGGCAACCTGCTTTGCGGTTGGTGCCTCTAATCTTACACTTATAATTTACACAAACCCTTTGAGTAGTAGTTTCTACCACCAAATCTTTCAACTTTTGTGTTTGTGAATGTCTAATTATGTAATCCACTTGTTAAATGGGATTGTTTTGATGCTTGCAGAACACTGTTTTTGGTGGGAAGCCTACTAAAGCTGACTACGAGAATGTAGCATGTGCTGTATTTTGGTAAGCATTCTTCTCTCTTATTTTGACATATACCAATTCAATCTGAAGCATTCATAGAGGTTTCACCTTTTTTTCATTTACGTTTTTTCTCTTCTCTTTCTGCCAGCATACCACCTTTAGCTGTGGTGGGTCTCAGCGAAGAAGAGGCAGTAGAAAAAGCGACCGGGGATCTTCTGGTTTTCACCTCAGGCTTTAATCCTATGAAGAACACCATTTCTGGGTATGCAAGCATTCAAATTTCTAACTATTTGAAGAAAAATCCTTATAAGGGCACACACACAGTTCTTGTTTTCATCTTGTATAAACTTCTCTTGGTTCTTCAACTTGTCTTTTGCACCTGATCACTGTTTGAGGAATCTAACCTCCTCGTTGATCTAATCACATCTTTCATTTGGTGATAGACGGCAGGAAAAAACATTGATGAAGCTTATAGTTGATGAGAAGACTGATAAGGTTATTGGAGCATCCATGTGCGGTCCAGATGCAGCTGAGATCATGCAGGCAAGTTTTCCTAAATAACAGCTTCTACTATTTTATATATTTATTTCTCAGCTAGCTGCTATAGTGCAAGTCTTTCGTTCACATGAGATAACCTGATTTGAATTTGAGAAGTATTGGCGCCCTTACAAAGTTTTTGAATCAGAACTCAAATCTTGTAAATCGATTAGAGTTTGATCCGGTGGTGTGTCTCATGCTTTTTAGTGTGTGTCTTGTATTGTGCTAAATGCAGGGGATTGCAATTGCGCTCAAGTGTGGAGCAACCAAAGCACAATTTGACAGCACGGTAATACAATAAATCAGAACACTTAAGGTTTCAGTTTCAACAGCTTGACGTTTCTCTAACTAAAGATTAAATATAAACGTTGTGAACGAAACACAGGTCGGTATACATCCGTCTTCTGCAGAGGAATTCGTGACAATGCGCACTGTGACCAGACGCATCGCCTACAAACCCAAACCTAAGACAAGTCTATGAACCGCCAAAATCTGAAAAGACAGTTGCAGGAAAACTTGGTACACTTAGTTTGATCAGAGAGTCAGACAGACAGAAACATGAGTTTCCTCATACTCATGTCCCAATAAATGATTTGTAGTTTTTCTTTGTTTGTTTGGTGATGTTTTACTACTAAACTTTAGAAATCACAATTTCTTCTTCTCTTATTGCTAGTGGAACTTCATCACCAAATATCTGCATCATATTTGAATAAAACTCTCTACCTTTTGGTCATGTCATGTACTTCATTTTGTTTGAGTGTAGAATCAGATCAAACTAAACCAAGACATGTCTTTGGTGACATTTTTTTTATATTTTCCCCCAAAACGAGACCAAATTGAAGGTAAAGCAGGAAACTGGTGGAGTTTCTCCAATTATTTGTAAAAGAGATCAGAAGTTCTTAAAAAATAATATGTTCAGATTCCATAATGAAAAGCTCTTACAGGAAAAGCAGAGGATTACATGGAAGTGTCAGAAGCGTTCTTTCTTTATTATTAGGACTGAGACTCAAATGTATGTAAGAAGAAAATAATTATAAATCAAGAATGCAACCTTATGGCAATATACACAATAACACATCCACTGGTCTGACCACAAAAAGTGTCATCCTTCTCTTAAAAAACATTCAAATGAGACTGGTTTCAAATGCGGCCAGTTGAGAAACACGGCTTGATACACACAAAAAGATGTAAAACGAATCAACCTGGAGATTCATCGGTGTCCGTCCGCTTGACAGTTTTGAAGCTATATTTCATGTCTTAATCGAGCTTCACGTTCGAATATAGGAGCGTGTCCTTCGTCAAAGGCATGTTCATGAGGAAGTACACCTGCAACGACCATGAGAAAACAAGAATGTCAACTTCCAAACAACTTATACGTTCAATATTCAAGCTGTTTCATACAAACTAACGATGATTCTTTAGCAGAATAATCTGCTCGATAGTTTATTGATTGAAGAGAGGATAAGAAATTATGTGATCTTACCCCAAGGATAGTGGCAATGAGCAGGATTATTCCAGTCAACCATGCAAGTGTCAGCCTAACAAGTATAATTTCAGCAATAATGGCTGGACTTGGAATTCCTTCTACCTCAGCCATCGAGCGTGAACGAGAAGAAGGCCCAACGCTCAGCATATTTGCTGATTCTTGATTTACTCTCTCGTCAAGGACGATCACCCCAACAATTTGGCCTGCAAGAGACCAAACATTTCTCAGCTTACATAGAAACAGTAAAGGGAACGAAAAACGTTCCAAGAGGTTTAGGTAAATAGTGTTTCCATTAGAGGAGTTTTCAGTCTAAATGTCCACCATCTTGAGCTACTTTCTTAAGACACATCTTTGGAAATGAGTTTATTAAAAAATCACAAATCGACCTTTATGAGATGTCTCCAACAGACCGAATAGCTTTGATAGTGTGGCAAGCAATACATCCATCCCTTGCTTAGCCATACCTTGCCCATACTCCTGTGCTAAAGCCTGTAATTTCCACAGAGAATAAATGATATCAGACACAGTGGCGTTACGTAGAATAACAAGATTGTTGAAAATATGTAGACATTTTCAATGAAAAAAATGAATTTAAACAGCAGTAAAGTCTACAAGCTGTTGTATTTATCGATGTTTTGATCACGTAAATCTGAGAACAAATCATTGAGAATGCAGCTCAAGAGATGAACTCATCACAAGGTCCTTATTACTCCTTCTAACCTTAATATACAAACAAGGAGAAAAGTAGCTTATACGACTACATCCAACTCAAACATGTCCAATTCCCAGAAAACTTTATCATGATTCCTTTAGCTTCAGACTCTCTATCATTCTTAAAACAGCTAAGCAGGGGTAGCCCGAAAAGAGTGCACGCGCAAAAAAATGTCATAAGTATCTTACGAGTTCAGGAGATGTATTTACTTATGCATTGATCTCCACTCTCCAATTCATATATCAAGACTAAGACAGTGAGGAAAGGAAAAAGAAACAGAATAAATGACAAATAAACGCCCTTACATCGATACCGCCAAAGCGTCCAACCGTTAATTCAGCAGGTCTCTCAGTACCATGAGATAAATCCTCATGAAGGTTGACTGCCCGTCTGATATTCTTATATAGATCCAAAAGGTTCAACGCAAATTTCCTCTCTGCTTCCTGCGACACGGTAACAAAAGTCAAAAGCCTTCTTCAAACAGGAATCACAATATCTACAAGCAATTCCGGAACCTAATCCTCGCATATCATAAAATTTCATGAGATTAAGAATGTCACCTTTTCCAAATGGAACTCCACATTAGCAACACCAGCCAGAGGGATACTCAACAATCCAGTCAATGGTTCAGCAGAGCCAGCGACATATGATCCACCCAACCAAGATGCCTAGAGATAATATAACCACACCATTAACTAGTGGTCACATTAGAATGAGAAAGGCAAACAATAGTGTTTGCACTTAGAACGACAGATATTGTTAACTTACAAACTCAGTCATGTCTTTGTCAGTCGCATCAGATGAGGGCTCATTGACAGACACAACAGCCACTTCACTTTCTGCGAATTTTGAAAAGGTTTTTAAAAATACTTTCAACGCAAGACTTTTAACCCAAATGAAGAGAATTATATACTACTTCAAGAGTTTCAAGCTATCAGGGCACCTGGAAGTTCAATATCTGCATTGTAAGAATCAGAATCGATATTGCCCCTTATGGCATTTCCCAAGAAAGAATGACGAGAGTAGGTTTCCGCAAGCGCATCTGCAGTTAAAAATAAACATTTGAATGTCTTACGACTATTAAAAAAAAAAACGCTTCATGTCAGAAACCTAAAGCTTTTCAGTGTATAATTTGCATACCATCAGCTCCAGCGATTTCTAGCACAAAAGCAGCACGAGGCCTCTCAAATGGATTAGGCTTTAGAATCCTGTTCAGCTATAACAAAAAAATAGATGATCAACAAGTACAAGACTTCAACCAAAAAATCAAAAAAAAAATCAAACTTTACTAGAACACTCATAAACCTTGGATGAGCCATCAGCTGTCAAAGTTGCTGGAGGTGCAAAACCCAACAAGGCAGACACTGCTGCAGATATTTCAGAGATCGACATTGGGAGCGCCTGTGGATATTTTCAATTCAAATTTCAAAGAAAGAAGATCACTAAATCTGATTATGGAATCGCATGTTGGACATATTAGAAACGACGTGCCACAAAAGAAGAGTAACCACCGCTAGCTTTCAGCCCAAAAACTCAAAAAAGGGATTCATTCATACAAAAAGAACTATCAAAGTCACAAAATTGAGTACTAGTCAAAACATCATCAAGAGCAAAAAAAAAGAGACAAAACCAGACGAGGAAAACTTCAAATTGATGTCACTTAGACCAAATAATGGATCTTAATTGTATTGCTTCAATGAAATCGTGTCTCGGCCTAATACATTGACCTGATCTACACCCAAACGAGAGAACAGATTTTCTAAATGTCGAAGGAAAAACTCGCATCATTTCCAGATTGAAAAATACAAAAGTTCTCTGCTTTTCCAAATCGTTCATCCACATGTCTGAGACGAAGGTCTAGAGGCAAGTGACAATACCTCTGATCGTGGACGAAGATATTGATTGTTGGATCCATCAATGAAGAAAACAGAGCCAGTGGCTTCTCCCTATCACAAACGCCGATCCAATTTATAAAAAATACAGTCAGATCCATAAGTCATAGATTTTGTAAACGCAATTCCGTGAGAAACAAACGAAAACGGAGAACAAGATTGGAAGGGAATAAAAAACGAACCCTAGAATTCAGGGTGAGAAGCAGAGAAACGAAGAACACGTAGAAAGATTTCATCTTTAGAACGAGAGTCGACGGGAACAGAGAGAGAGAAAGAGATCGGAGTTTATCTGGCGAGATGTTTAATGGAGGAGACAGAACCAGATTTCGGGATCGAAGTGGTAGTAGACACACACCTTGACATCATACGGTGTCGTATCCTATTACAGTCCAAATATCGGTCCAACCCGGTATTCAATCCGGTTAATTTTTGTTTTTCTGGTAGTATTTTATATTTTTACTTTTTCGGTTTACAAGTCAAATTGAAAACCGAAATTGTCTGAATATCGTTCGGTTCGTTTGTACACGGTTTCGGTTTTAGTTTTTTTTAGTTAGAATTCGATTTAAATAGTTGGGATTCACTATTCAGTTTTTGGGTTTTGGATTGGATTTTCTTCATTTCTTGAGAGAAAATGTCCAAATTAGAACCATATTTTATTTTGGTTTGGTTTGAATTTTTTGCATTCGTTTAGTTTGGTTTTATTAGGATTAATTCCAGTTTTTTTTTAAAAAAATAAAAAACATAATTGATTTTAACATCTTCATATATTTGTAAGTATTTAGTTTGTTTTTTTTTGGTATTACGTATTTAATTTGTTGGTTAGATTGTACTCATTTTGTATTTGGTATTCAAGTTTAAATTTTCGTTTCGGTTTTATTCGGTTCGAGTTAATTCGACTTTTCCTACTATATACATAGTTTTTACTTTTTACCTCAGTCCTGTGAAAAGGAATAATATGTGTGTTCATCATGCGAATTCGAACCCAGCACCTGCCTCTTATTTTTAGAACAAAACGACAATTTATACAATGAAGGGGGCAAAATAGTAAAATCACAACACTGGTTCGTTTTAGAGAACTGTCCCCGAAATCATAATCAATCACACACACCATTTTCCAGAGCGATCGGTGACGGCGACGATGGAGACGTAGCAACCAACAACGGAGATTCCGCAAAGATGGAGGTGTAACCAGCACGACCCTCCTCGGGATGAAATTTTCCAAAAGGTTCTCAGCTTCAAAGCTTCAGATCTATTTAAATTTTCCCTCTTCGTAGTCTCTCCCCTGGATCGAATTCAAGGGATTAAATTTCAAAGCTTGCGGAACACCATTGTACGACTCGTAACGCCGCACTCGCTCGCCGGAAAACGAACGATTCGTCGGATGATTGCTTCGAACTCTCAGCTGAGTGTCACTGCCTAGTGAAGAAGCTGAAGAAGAGGAGAAATAAAGAAAAAATGCCGAGGCCTGGTCCTAGACCTTACGAGTGTGTGAAACGAGCTTGGCATAGCGATCGTCACCAACCTATCAGAGGCTCCATTATCCGTCAGATTTTCAGGTTCCATCCACACTCGCCTTTTCTCAACCTCATATACTCTTTAGGGTTTCTGAGTTTGTTTCTAAAAATTTGGGGTTTTGGGGTTTGGATTCAGGCTCGCCATGGAAGCACACAGCGCGGCGACGAGGAAGAACAAGGAATGGCAGGAGAAGCTTCCTGTGGTTGTCTTGAAAGCCGAGGAAATCATGTACTCTAAAGCCAATTCAGAGGTTCTTCTTCTAACTAGTGTTTTCCTCTCTTTTATAGGTTATATATATATAAAGTCTTTTCCTTTTCTTTTTTTTCTTCCTGACTTTGGATTTGGATTTCCATTAGGAAGAGTATACAGATGCAGATACTATGTGGAATAGGGTGAATGATGCGATTGACACCATTATTAGGAGAGATGAGAGCACAGAGACTGGCCCTCTTTTGCCTCCTTGTGTTGAAGGTATATATTTTGCCTTTTCCAAAAGACTCATGCATTGTTAGTGTTATGGAAACTGCTTAGTAAACTTGTCACAGTGAGGTTTGTGGGATTGAATGAAACTTTGTTTAAAAGCCAAATCTAAAGGAAATAGTTGTGCTTTCTACTGTTTGTTGTGTGTGTTTGAAATGTGTGGTTTGTTTTGCTATGGTGTCAGCTGCTCTTAACCTGGGATGCATTGCTGTAAGAGCTTCGAGAAGCCAGCGACATAGTAACATAAGGACTTACCTCGGTCCCAAAATCCAGGAACCGGTTTCTGCGTCCCCTAATGAGCCGTCGTCATACCATCATGACTATCACCACCAAGCTCAAAAGTCCACCAAAGCAAGCCATACCGGTCAAGCTGCAGCAATTCCAGTGGATGTACTTGATGACAGCAACAAGCGCGTAGCTGCTCCTCCTCGCGGTTACCCATTTCTACATGAATCCATGCAGATTCATCAGAAGCCATTGGCAAGACAACTAGGGACTAGCACTTCTCCAGCTCCAGCACCAGCACCAGCTCCGGCTCAAATCAACTTGGGTTCGGTCTATCCTTTATATTACGGAGGTGGTAATAATCAGACTCAGCAAGTGGACATGTCTTTTAGAGCCCCTGAAACGCCCATAATCATTGGCATGCCTATCGGTATAAAGGCCCCGGAAGAAGCAACAGAGAGGCTCTGCGATTTATCCTTGAGGCTTGGTATATCATCAGAGCCACCCTCGACAAGAATAGATGTCGGGTCTAGTCGGGCTTACCGGGGAAGAAACCACGAAGAGTTATGTTTATTCTCTGAGGTGAAGAAGAATGATGTTTGATTGGTTTTCAAATTATGAAGGTCAGAATTCTGATTCGAGAGTTAAAAAGCACAAAACATTTTGTGGAGACTCCCTCTAGGATTGGCTTAGTTTTTTTTTTTCACTCAAATCTTGTAAAAGCCTCAGGTTTATTGGTTAATATTATTGACTCTACTAGTCCAGCAAGATCGATTATTAATCTACTTTGCATCGAACCAGAAAGAAACTGAGGTTGCTCTGTCAACATCGATACGAATGAAAGTATCTTCAACACTTTTGCTTTTGTTAGTACAATTACAATCTCTTTAACACATTAGATTTTCCGGCTCGGCTTAGTTTCATTCTCCATTGTGTGTGTGTAAGTGTATTTACTATTTAGCACTTTTCCATTTTAATGTGTTAGAAAATAAAATATATATAATTTTTTTGTTTAGGCTTACTTATTAGTGTTATTACATTCCTTAAACTAAGTTACCTTATTAATAATATTAAATAATTTTTTCAGATGTGAATCCTACATATATAATATATTAATCGAGGAGACAATTAAAGAAAATAAGTTGATGTGTGTCGTTCAAAGAGGAAAAATAGAGGGATATTTTGTTGAATAATCTAAGAAAATAAGCTAATCCTTAGTATAATTTGTAATTTTTTATTCTAATATTTTATGATTTCTTTTTTATTGATTCATATAAGTTTTTATTTTTCTTAGGATTTGCTTTTAATTTTCATTTAATACAATCTTTTATACGAGAAGAACGAGGATAAGAAAGTTGAGATCAAAGCTTTTTTTCAACCTCAAGTTGTCATTAAAAAAGACTCAATGTAAACTTATTCTAACGGAATAGTATGACTTATTCAACGTTTGTTATAGCTAACCTTTGAATTATTTATAGTTTTTTGGTAATTTATAAATTTTTAAATAGTTAGAATTCAAACTTTTTAAAATATGTGGTAGTTTAAAAAATATATAAAATTTTGGAAATACTTTTACAAATTTCCACAAAAACGAATCTAATACACTTTAGTTTTTCTATCAGAAATTAAAATTATATTTTTATTTTAACTAAATAAATTTTCTGGATGTTAACCCCAAAAAAAAGCCTAATGCGGATTTTATTTGTTGATAATGACATAATTTTTCATACTAATTTTTTTTTTGGTATAAACTACATCATATTATCTATATTTCTAATTTAGTTGATTTTAAGATAATTTAATCTTGAGCATTGTGAATGCAACATAAAGGTGTATTGAATCATATATTTGGAAAGATTTAAGTTAAAACATGACTTTTTATATGATTTCGGGTGAATTAGTAAAGTTGTTATAATTTTTATTGATATTCTCTACAAAACCAGGAGATTTTGATCTTTGTATTTTTAACTCCACCAAAATGTCCAAAGCACCCTGAAGTTACTAAAAAAACATTAAAATCTACTTCTTCAAATTTTTTCAATAATAGTGGATTTAAAGATATATTTTTAAATCACTACTCCGGTACATACACCATTTTTTATCAACTCGGCTCAATCTATTGCAACTTTTTTCCTAATTTGATCTTCATTTAATTCCATAATAACGCATATATACACTTACATAATCGGCAAACGGTATGACATTCCAGTTTATATATGGTAGTGAACTTTTATGCTTCTCTATAAATGTGATCATTTACATAGTCTAGAAGATGCTCAGTGATATATTCGGGTTTGATTCGCACAACGTTTTGAAAATCAGATTGGATTGGCCGCTCACCGACTGTAAATTTTTAATGAAATCGAATTTTCGTTGAATTAAAAACTAAGGGGATGTTATTGGTTCTTATATTTTAATAGATTTGGAAATCCAAACCAAATCAATGCCAGTGTTATTAGTTCTATGATTTTAAAATCTATATTGAAATCCAGTGTTATTGGTTCTATGATTTTAAAATCCAAGTATTATAAAAATTTGATTTTTTATTGAATTTGAATGGATTTAGAAGTGTTTTCATGACTAAAATACAAAGATCCAAATACTTGATTTAACCTTGGTATTTGATTGGATTTGAGTATTTTTTAAATCCAAAGAGGATTTTCAGAAAAATCAATAACCCCTCCTAAAGTTAAATTAAATCAGAAAAATCAGTCAAAAACAAGAAAAATCGATAACTCGATTCAATTTAAAAAACCCAGTTTACCAAAATTTAAATTAATTTTTTATTAGTTAGGATTTCAAAGTCAATAACTAGCTTCTTTTTTTTGTCAACAGTCAATAACTAGCTAAATGACATTTCTTTGATTTATGAAATACAAAAAATCTATTCACATTTATCTTTATTTCTAATTATATAAAAAATTAAATATACCAAAATCATCTCTTTTTGCTAAAATAAAACTATTGCTTTTAAATTTAAATATTATATATTACTTAATTAGAGTTTACAACCCTATAGATTTAAAACTTTTATGAGTTTTATCCTTTACATTATAATATATCTTTCTATTTTTTTAAAAAAATTGTATTAGTGAACATGTGTATATATATATATATATATATTTATCTTTTTAATTTTATACTGTACATTTTTTTTACATATATATTTTTATTTTAACTAAAATTTTAACTAAAAAATACAATTTTTTTGAAAACTTGATTACCGGTTCAACCAGCCATCCAATGATAATAGTAATACTATGTCAGGCATTAGAGAAACCTTAGTATAGTTTCATAATTTACAATTTGACTGCAACTACACGATTCGATAGTTTTAAGGGTTGATCCTACAAGGCTACAATCTAACATTAGAACTCGGTCAATGTAATTATAGGGGAAAGAAATCCAAAAAAAAAAAAAAACAGACAAAAACATCTTATATAAGGTACCCCCACCACCTGTTAATATGCTTTATTGATTTCTGTTACCACCAAAGCAAATGGATATTTTCCTTAGAAATTAATAAAGACTGTAAAAGCTCGAAACCCGGTTTTGTCATAAAATAACTTAAATACTAAGAATAGTACGGAACAATGTTGTTAGAAAGTTTCATTATCCCTTAATCTATTGATTGGCTTCACACCCTCTATTCACTGATCTTAGATTCTAAATGCAATGCATGCATTAATTGCTCACATGCAAGCATTGTGCCCAAATCACCAACCCACACCAAGAGACTTCACAAACCTTACTAAGAACCATAAGTAAATGCATTCATGAGTTCATTATAGTACTAAAACATGCGTTAGATGATCAATAATAAAACCATAAGCCCAAAATTTTTAAACCAATTCATCATACAAAGTTACACCAAGTCCTAATTCTCATTAGAGACCAGATAGTATACCATGCATATAAAGCCCAAACTAGGAACACCAACACCATGAATCTCTAAATCTCATCTGTAACAGACATGTAAACGTATTTCATGGAAAACATTCAAGAAGAGAAGCATTAAACATAAATCATGAAATCCATTAAAAGATAGAAGAGAATTCACACTCATAATCCATAGAACAAGGCCAGCCCAAATATACATGAAAATCAGAAGAAACATCAAAAAGAAATGGGGAGATAAGAGTTAATAATAGTATAATACAATCACGATTTTATCAAAATTAAATTTTATGATATAAAATCTATCATTAAATCGCAAACATGGAATAAATAGGAAAAACAAAAACATGGAATAAATAAGAAAAACAAAAACATGGAATTCTAATGGTATTTATAGAGATACAATTGAGAAGCTTGGGAGTGTTGGAAGTTTATGTGTCGGTGTTGAAAAATGTGAGAATTTGGAATCAATTTGTCATTGTCTTGTCAAATTTTGTCATCATATAGATTGAAGCACTTTGTCATTGTGTTGTCAAATCTTAAAATTTTGTAGATATTGGAGTTAGCTAATTGCATGGGTTAGTCCTTATATTGTGGTTTAAAATATAGTTTAAGGTATCTAAAACAAGATTAAATATAAGTCTATTTTAGGTGTAGGTGAACGTATATATGAACGTATACGATGTTATAAATGAACGTATGATGGTTTATATGAACGTATTTATTGCATGAGTCCGGAAATAAAATTTTGTGTTTAGATATGATTTAATTTCTAACTAGGTGGTTGGTTCTCACATACGTGCAAACAAGAAATTTTTGATAAAAATAAGCTAATTATAATATTTAATAATAAAGTTTTATCATTTATAATAAATAGGTGATTGATCCGTACAATCGAATAATATATAAACGCATATTTATTTTATATAATTGGTAGAATTTAAGATTGTTGGTTTTTAAACTTATATGTATATCAGAATTAATATGTGTAAGATAATATTTTTAATATTTTAATTGTTATATTAAAAATTAAGAGTTTGTCTGGTTCTAACTTTGGTATTTGTGTTAATATAAAATATAAATAACAGATAACAATATATATTAAAAAAAAACTTGATTCGCCAAAGAATGTTTTAATATGTTAGAAAAATTATATGTGTAAGATAATATTCTCAAATATTTTTTTTAAAAAAACATAATACCAAACAAAATGATTCTTCTTTCTTTTTTATTTTTTCCATCTTCTTTGACTTCTACTTCGTATTTATATTTTTTCATCTTATTATGATTTATTTTTTCATCTTATTATGATTTATTTTTTCATCGTTAATTTTCGTTCCATTTCTGATCTCAAATTATTGCTCTGTAATGGGAATGCATTCACATATATGATATAAGCTTTTGTTTTTGTTTGAAAATGGGACAAGTATTGGAAGCTCCAAAAATTCCATTTGAGACAAATTATATACTTAGTAAAATTATATAGATAATTAAATATATATTCTATAATATGTCATAACACTTGAATATAATGGGAATGCATTCACATATATGATATAAGCTTTTGTTTTTATTTGAAAATGGGACAAGTATTGGAAGCTCCAAAAATTCCATTTGAGACAAATTATATACTTAGTAGAATTATATAGATAATTAAATATATATTCTATAATATGTCATAACACTTGAATATATATCTTTATAATAATAAAAATAAACATATATAGTTTTACACAAAAATAATCTTAATTTTTTATTTTTAATATATAACTAAAGTTATACATTTATTTTTTTATTTTTTCTTGTGAGTTAATATTATTTTAAAATGACTCAAATATATCTTTTTTAAAAAGAAAAAATATCATGTCACATTTCCATGTCATCAATGAAATACACTAACTTTGATTGTGAATGTGACACATAAGCATTTTCACTATTTTTACTTCACAATTAATAGCGAAAGTGTTTAAAACTTCAATAAATATTAAATTAATTTTTATTATTTTTAAAATAACCCAATGGGAACTTTTAAAATAAATATTTTTAAAATTAATGGATATTTCAAATTGTTTAATCATGGTTAATAGTGAAAGTGTTTTAAACTTTCAATAAATATTTTTAAAATTAATGGATATTGCAAAAAATTTAATCATGTTTAAATTTTATTTCAAATTATATTATTTTATAATGCTTTTCTAAGATATTTTCATAAATTAAGAATTCACTAAATTATTAAAATATCATAGTCCCAACATTATTAATTTATAGAGTTTTTACTAACCCATTGGATATTTTTTTTTTTCTTTTTCTATATGAAAATTATAATATATATATTTTTGTTGTAAAATTTTTGAAATCATATTTTATGAAATTTATTATGAATATCTGTAAAAATTTTGAAATCATAGTATTTCTCAATTTCTCTTGATTCAATTTTGTTAATCTTAGTGTTATGATTGAAAAAAAAATTATATTTTTGTTGGGATTAACTTTAATCCAACCAATAATTTTTTTTTTTTTTTAGAAAAAATGTCATGTTATCGATGAAATACACTAACTTTGAATATGAAGATGAAACTTAAGCATTTTTTACTAATTTTACTTCTCAATTAATAGTGAAAAGATAATTTAAAATTTCCATTAATTTCTATCTATCATTATAGAATTATATTGCCAATATATCGTCAAATGTTTATTTTTACATGTCCATTGTTAAGTTTTGTTTTGTTTTCTATCTTTAATTTTAGTACCTATATAATATACTAAATACTTTCTTGTAATTTTATATCTAATCACGTGTTAACCACGTAAAATATCTATATTAGTTAAAGTATACATTTTCAGCAGTATAGTGCTATTGATATACTAGTACGATTTAGGCAATTTTGATATCTTGATGTACGGTGTTTGGGATAATTATCGGTTCTTCTATGTGAGCGAATATCATATTATCACGTATCGTTCATAATTTTTTTTACAGATACGATCTTTCGGGGTCAAAAATGGATTTTTACCCTTAACGGTCCAAGTAACCCGAAAATAACATTGGACCTTAGATCCTACAGACCCAGGTGATCCAGCAAATAGGCCACCTGGTTCTAGGCTCTTGTTATTCGGCAGCGTAGCCACACTGTTATGTATGGGATGAATTAGAGACTGAGTGGTCTGGAAGAATTTAGACGCCACCTTTCCCGGTCTCTACTCACCGTAATCATCTGTAGTAGGCGAGACTGGGAAGAAGTGATCCACATAGGGTACTGACAACAGAGCATTCAGTTACAAGATAACCTCGACAACCCGATCTCTGGTATCAAGAGAATAAGGCCAGGTACGTATTCCATTTAGACGGGATAAAGTAATTCAACACTTCTGATTTACCCAACAATCAACAATAACAAGTATTAAAACTCATGTCCATACTTCTTAAATCACCTTGATCATGCATTTAATGCCTCATGTTTGCATGTGATAAGTAAAAGTGACAACTCGCAGCGTATAGGAAAAAACAACGGTATGGAGGATTGCCACGTCGCGCCTAATCTACTGCTTCCGATCCGTAAACTGATACAAGCAGAGATACAAGAAAGCGTTGTCGAGCAGCTGTCAAATATAATCAAAGAAAGTACGTGAGAAAGCGGTCGAGTACTTAGTACATGACCCACTAAACAGATCTGACATCCAACCCAAAGATCCGACAACCACGGATCAAACCCGGTATACTAATATGGATTAGGTAAAACTCTATAAATACATCATTTCTCACAGCGGAGAAGGGGTTCACACATTTGTACTCTAATTACGCTAAGTCATATACTCGCTCTTGTCTTTAGAAACACTGAGCCATTCACTTCCTTCTCAGACTTAACGTCTCATTTTCGATAATTCTCTGGTCATTTCTCCGGTCACTCTTCACTGAGATTCTCACCCTAAAATTTTTCCTCCCTCTCTCTCTTTACACTAAAAAACCCACCATTTAAAGTCTGTTGCGGATCTATCCTTTCTTTGAACCCAGTTTGGCACCATTTTGTTTTCCGATTCTTTTTATGGTTACCGATGCACCCCTTTTGTGGTCTTTCTTTACTCGTTTTCTGACTTGGGCATCGGAAATTGTTGTCCACGGTGACTCTAATCAGATGCATAGTTGTAAAAGGGCCAGCCCTCGGAAGGGCACGTAGCAATGGACCGAAGGCCTATAAAAGAGGTTTTCTATTGGGCTTAGAAAAGGAAACCCCTTTTATAGGCGGTTTAGGAAATCGGGTTTTGGGGCTTATAAATACAAGTTCTTAGGGTTGTAAATATTTATCACACGAGTTAATAAGAAACCCTAGAAGGGTATTTGCCTCAAATCGTTTCGTTTATTTGCTTTTTCGTTCTTGTTTCAGAACAACTGGTATTAGAGTTTGGGTTTCAATGACGGGAGGTTCTCTTAAATTTGAGATTCCGCGATTCGATGGGAAGGGAAATTTTGGTCTTTGGCAAGGACGAGTGAACGATCTTCTAACACAGCAGAAGATCAGGAAAGCGTTAACGAATGAAAAAACCAGTAGTCGAGGATGAGGATTGGGAGGAGATGCAGGCGCAGGCTGCCTCGACAATTCGTCTGTGTCTTTCAGACGAGGTGATGCTTCAGGTGGAGGATCTCACAACCTGTAAGGTGATGCACATGGGACATATAGGTGCGCATGGGTTGAATGAGCTTCACAAGAGGGGTCTGCTGGGAGGTAAGAAGAATTGCAAGATGGATTTTTGCAAGTTATGCGTGATGGGAAAGCAGTCCAAAATGTCTTTCAAGATAGGTCTACACACGACAAAAGGTCTTCCATACTATGTACATTCTGATGTGTGGGGACCAACTCGAGAGCAGTCATTGGGAGGATCTAGATACTTGGTTATCTTCATTGATGATTTTTCAAAGAAGGTCTGGGTATACTTCATGAGGCAGAAGTCTGAGGTATTTGAAAAATTCAAGACTTGGAAGGCTGAAGTTGAGAACCAGACGGAGAGGAAGGTAAAGTATCTAAGATCAGATAATGGCACAGAGTATACTGATGGGAAATTTTTCAAGTTCTGTGAGGAGTATGGTATTCAAAGGCACTATACAGTGAGGAAAACGCCACATCAAAACGGGGCCAGTGAGAGGATGAACCGAACTATCGCTGAGAAGGCTAGGTGTTTGAGGTTGAATGCAGGGTTTCCAAATCAGTTTTGGGCAGAGGCAGTAAACATGGCGGTTTATCTCATCAATAGATCGCCAAGAAGCTCTCTTGAAGGGAAGGTTGCTGAAGGGGTTTGGACTGGAGTAGATATTGATCTATCAAACTTGAGAATTTTTGCATGTCCAGCCTACATGCTTATACCAAGTGATGAAAGGTCTAAGCTGGATTCGAAATCCAAGAAGAACATCTTTCTAGGCTTTGAGAAAAGTGTTAAGGGCTTCAAGTTATGGGATCCTGAAGCTAAGAAGAGTATTTTCAGTAGAGATGTGGTGTTCGGTGAACAGTACATGGTGGAACAGGCGAGGTCAGAACAAGTGCATGTTACGTTTGAGACTGAAAACGAATCTAAGAAGACTCATGAGGCGCCTAGTAAGGCTAGGCTAGCAGCAGAAGATCCTGAGAAGCCTCCTGAAGATGAGCAGAAAGTTCAGCAGGAGGATGAGCAGGAAGAAGAGCAGGAAGAAGAGCAGGAGAGTGGTGATACAGGCAGACCAAAGAGGGTCATCAAAGCGCCGAAAAGATATGGTTTTGAAGACATGGTCGGTTTTACTCTTTCTATTGAGTCAGATGTTCCATTGACTTATAAAGAGGCTATTGCTAGTCTGGATAAAGAGGAATGGACAAGGGCTGTGATGGAAGAAAATGAGAGTCTAAGCAAGAACCGTACTTGGAATCTTGTCCCTTTACCAAAGGGAAAGAAGGCGATTGGATGCAAGTGGGTTTTCACTAGAAAACCAGGGATGTCTGAAAAGGAGTTTATGAAGTTCAAGGCAAGATTGGTTGCAAATGGGGTACTCACAGAGGAAGGGAGTAGATTATGACGAGATTTTCTCTCCTGTGGTTAGGCTTACTTCAATACGAATTGTGCTTGGTTTGGTAGCTAGCTGGGACTTTCATCTTGAACATATGGATGTGAAGACAGCTTTCATTCATGGAGATTTGGAGGAAGAGATATACATGGAGCAGCCATAAGGGATTGTGAAACCAGGTGAGGAGAAGCTTGTATGCAGATTGAGGAAGTCTCTGTATGGGTTGAAGCAGGCTCCAAGACAATGGTACAAGCGGTTTGACTCCTACATGGTGAAGATTGGCTATCAAAGATGTGAGTATGACTGTTATGTCTATGTGAAGTGTCGTGATGGTCATCCTCCTATACTCTTGTTGCTTTATGTTGATGATATGCTCATTGTTGGGAGCAATATGGGTGATATTGCGGAATTGAACAGGTTATTGGGCAGAGAGTTTGAGATGAAGGATCTAGGCGCAGCCAAGAAGATCCTTGGGATGGAAATTCGCAGAGCGAGGAGCTCTAGGAGATTATGGCTGTCTCAGAAGGGCTACGTACAGAAGGTTATAGAAAGGTTTGACATGGCAAGTGCTAAACCAGTTTCTACACCTTTGGCGAATCACTTCAGTCTTTCAGCTGCTCAGTCTCCTAAGTCTGAAAAATAAATCAAAGGTATGGAACAAGTTCCTTATACTAGTGTTGTTGGTTGTCTTATGTATGCCATGGTTTGTACAAGATCAGATTTGGCTCAAGCTGTTAGTCAAGTCAGCAAATACATGTCTAAACCTGGGAGAGAACATTGGGAAGCTGTGAAATGGATTCTCAGGTATTTGAAGGGTACAACTGATCATGGGATTATGTTTGGAGGCCAAGAGAGTGTTTNAATGGATTCTCAGGTATTTGAAGGGTACAACTGATCATGGGATTATGTTTGGAGGCCAAGAGAGTGTTTTAGTCTTGGGGTATGTTGATTCAGATTATGCAGGCGATTTGGATAACAGGAGGTCCACTACAGGCTTTGTGTTTACACTAGCTGGAGGACCTATATGTTGGAGATCTGTGCTACAATCTGTTGTTGCATTATCCACCACAGAGGCTGAATACATGGCGATGGGAGAGGCAGCAAAGGAGGTGCTTTGGGTTCAAGGACTTGTGACAGAATTGGGTATTGAGCAAGGTGGAGTTCAGCTACACTATGATAGTCAGAGTGCAATATTTCTGGCGAAAATCAAGTGTATCATTCAAGGACAAAGCACATTCATGTGAGATTTCACAAGATTAGGGAGTTGGTTGCTTCTGGTGAGATCATTCTGGAGAAAGTGCATACGTCAGAGAATGCTGCTAATATGTTAACCAAGCCAGTTATTGTGGAGAAGTTCAAGCATTGCTTGGAGCTGCTTCATGTCTTCCAGTGCTAAAGGAAGAAAAGGTTCTCCCCAAGATTCTGAAGAAGCTAAAGTCAGGAGTGATTATTCGTCAAGGTGGAGTTTGTTGTCCAAGGTGACTCTAATCAGATGCACAGCTGTAAAAGGGCCAGCCCTCGGAAGGGCACGTAGCAATGGGCCGAAGGCCTATAAAAGGGGTTTCCTATTGGGCTTAGGAAAGGAAACCCCTTTTATAGGCGGTTTAGGAAATCAAGTTTTGGGGCATATAAATACAAGTTCTTAGGGTTGTAAATATTTATCACACGAGTTAATAAG
This sequence comes from Alliaria petiolata, assembly GCA_020283515.1. Lineage (NCBI taxonomy): Eukaryota > Viridiplantae > Streptophyta > Magnoliopsida > Brassicales > Brassicaceae > Alliaria > Alliaria petiolata. Next base: position 203,904,825 of record JAHZTW010000001.1, read on the forward strand.
AAACCCTAGAAGGGTATTTGCCTCAAATCGTTTCGTTTCTTTACTTTTTGGTTCTTGTTTCACAATAGAAAGCCATCCAAAAGCATCCCAACATCTTGTTTTTCGGTATCTAATGTTTTTCTCATTTTGTAAGAAACTTTCTCCCGAGAAGACAAAAAAGCTTCTAAACATATGGTTATTATTTTTCTTTTGTAAAACTACAGATCATAAAGCTGATAAACCAACCGTTTTTTTCACTTCTAATTGAACTGAATAGAAATCTTATGTTAAGTTAAAATAATTCTTTTTATTTTTAATTCTCATGCATGGGTTTGTTGGATATAATCTCAAGTACGACTTAATTAGGTTAAATATAAAATATGTCATCCATTTCCGAAATCCAAGAACTAGTCAATCCAATTATGATTGTAGAAGCAAGCGTAATTGAAATCTTATAAGAAACTTATTACTCGTACAATTCCACCCAAAAAAGCGAATCAATATTTATTTTACAACAACAAAATATTAAATTGTTTCTAAACGCAGCGACTACAACTGTGGGAATTTGTGTAAGTGAGCGATTACGATTAATAGCGTTATTAAGTTTGTACGACTGGCCAGCTGAATAAGAATGAGCTATTCAACTGAATAAGAACCGGTCAAACCCTAAATGGTCACCTTTGGCGATGAATTTTCGACTGAATAAGAATGAGCTATTCACAGCCTTTAATATGGTTTGGTTAGTAATCTTTATATGTAATATTGACGTTTTTTTTCTATACTAACAAACATTTGGCCTCATTTGAATAAACAGTGTCATTGCCGCGTAAATGTCATACTGATACCATCGCCCACTTTAGACAATTTTTAATGGTCCTTCAATTTGTTAACTCATCATGAACATTTTGTTTTTCATCCACAGGTTCAATGTCTTGTACTATGTACAAGTGTTAATTGGGTCAGTTCAGACCCAAGAAAATATAATAAAAAATATGACGACTTAGTGGTTTAGGACTGGCCCAATCCAAATATTCACGTTGTCGTATATATATCACTATGTCTTCTTAATTATACTTAATCTAAAGATTCTAAACAAACAAACCTTGGATATTTTTTTTTTTTTTTGTTAAGGTACGTCGTAGAAAGATGATATTGATCATCTATCTCACCATGACACCATCCTATCAGCATTTTGAGGGTTCATCGTAGCTTCATTTAAGTTTTTGTAAACATTTATATATACAGTGCTTTCTAATAAGAGATGTTCTTGTATAAATAAAACCGAAAATTCAAAAGAAAAAGATAGTATTGCACACTCGTGAGCATGCAATAAACTAAAAGGTGCTTATATATATATTTGAAAGCTGCAAAAGAAAGTTACAAAAATGCATGATTTTTTGGAGATGCTACGTACCCATCTCACCGTAAGATTACCGTGACACCTATCAAATCTCAAATTTCTTTCTTTAGTGTGTATCTTAATTAAGTATAGATCATAAGTTTTTCTTTTTGTTAAAACCGGCCAATGGGTAGCAAAAGTGTAGAATCTTCCTCTCGGAAAATTTTCTTTTAACAAAACGATTGTGGTTATTGGAACAGGTGGCAAGGTAAAAGAAATTATAAAAAGAATCTTTTAAGTGTATGCTTAATTCTCTGTCTCTCAGAATACTTTTTCCAAATATATGATCCACAGAGTCATATATAGCCTTATAATATTTATTTTGCATTTAATTGAAAGCCCTTTATCAAAAAATGAAAAAAAAAAAATTGAGTCAAAAAAGAATTAGAGTTTCCCTTTCGATTTCGGCCAGTACAACAATGAAAAACCTTGTTTGATTCTTGTATATAGAATGTTTTGGATTATCGATCGAAGCCAAAATTATAAAAAAACAAATAATTAAATTAAACACATCCAGTCTTTACTTAGATGAGACCTAAAGTTAGCAAAGATATTAGGGTTTTAATTAATTTCTTTTTAAATTTTGATAGTTAAAATTATATAAATTTCAAAATGATTTTATGTCATAGTTTTTTTTTTCTAATAAACTTAAAGCCTATAGCAAAATAACGAGCATAAAATGTAAATGTAAGAAAATTTCTGGAAAATGATATTTACAACGCAATAATATGTGCTGTATATATACTATATATAAGTAGAAAAAACTGTAGAAAATATTGCATATAAAATGGAAATGTTAACAAAACAATTGTGTTTTAGATTCATTCATGTATATTAGAAGAAGATATTTATTAAATAACATACGGTAGATTATAAGTATAAAACCATATAGCAAAATTTTCATTAAAAATACTGATTAGTTATATTTATTTAAAATATTCATGATTTTTTTTTTAATTTCTAAAAAAACCACACAGATCGAAGATTTTGTTCAGTTTCATGTTCAAATGTATTACGGCCCTTGTATTTATATTTATCACTAGACAAAAGAAAGCAGTGCATAGCGATGGATTAATCCAAAAATAATTTTTGATTATTACAACAATTATATGTTTTATGTATAAAATATTATTTGTATGTATTTATACATAAAGAATAAAAGAAGGAAAGTAAAAGTAACAAAAGAAAAAAAAAGAGGAAAGGAGACAGAAAAAAGTTCCATTAAGAAATTAAAAGGAAATAAAAAGGTAAAATATGACTTTTTTTTTTGTCTACAACCATTTTATTTTTTCAACATTTTTACATCCATATTAAAGCAAAAGAGACGCGATGCGCAGTAAAAAAAATGTCCGTGACACTGTTCATTACATGAATTAATACGATATATTTATTATCAAATATCTATTTTATTAATTTACATATAATTTATATAAATCATATATTTTATATAATTTTTTATGCATAAAAATCATCTTAAAAATATGGGTTTAGTTGGTTATAATTCAAAATTTACAAATTTATACTAAAATACCATATACATATAAGGTGGTATCTGTTTTATTATAATGGAATCAATGTCCTACCACATTTTTTAAAAAAATAATCAAGGGGCTTTTTCATAAATATTTTTGTTTTATAAGTCTTAGATTTAGAAATATTGTTTGCTTGTTTATAGAGTTCAATTACATACATTAATACACCAATGAGCATGTTATCATTTTATATTCTTTTTTACTTAATTATTTTTTGAATATTTTGTTTTCAAAATTTTCCCAAATTGTAATATTTTTTTTTTGTGTCATCTAATACAGTATTTTGTAACTAAATTCTCCAATATAATGTATTTCAAATGAAAATATAAATAATTAGCTATTAACAATGTCGATTTGTTATTGTAAGTAATTTTGATTTATATAATTTTCTTAGTCGCTTCCAGCCTCTATTAATATAAGCACGGCTTTACATAAAAGTTAATACATTTTTTTAGTAGTGGAACATTTAGATGATTTAGAACAATATGCATTGTGAATTATTTTGAACATAAAAATATTAAAATAAGACAACTATCATGAAAGCAAAAAATGTAAATTTGTATCAATAAAAAAAAAAAACATATCATAAAATATCACAAAACCAAGTTTCGCTTTCATAAATACCATAATTTTGAATGTGGTACCAAAAATGCTATAACTTGAGGTTTAAAAAAAATTCCTAAAATTTTACTAAAGATTCCTTAATTATTTAGTAAATATTTATAAAATCTTCATAAAACTAAAGTTTGATGTATTAATTGGTGATAATTTTAAAAATATAAAGTGAGATATTTTAATAAATTATCTATAAATCTATAAAATAGAAACTAGCATTGTAATGAATCTTACTAAATACAGTCAGGTATTGTTTTTTTTTATATATAGTCAAATTTCGTTTACAATAAAAACTATATTTAAATATTTTTTCTTACTAAGTCAATTATCTAAGAACAAAGTTGTAATGAATGTGCGTGATTAAATATGTTGAGAATATTTTTAATATCTTACATTATATAGTATAAAGTTTGATTAAACGTACATAAATATATATATATGTTATTTGTAGTTTTAAAATTTAGATTTTTAATACTGAAAGGCCATAAAGCATATATAATAAATAAAGGTCAAAAGAAATGAAAAAAAAGACACAAACTATTAAATATAATAATAACAATAATAATAATATATGTAAAACGGTTATAGAAGATGACATAACAATAAATATTATACTGGAAATGTGTGGTTTTAGTTAAGTCGTTAAGTTTTGAACCAACAAAAAAAAAAAAAAAAAGTTAAGTCGTTAAGTGACTACAACTGCGACCTTTTCCACTGAAATTAGACTTTGTTTATCAATAGTGTAGAATTATAATGGCTATTACATCGGGCTTTGTTGGTCCAAAAGATGTCAAAAAGAAAGAAAAACATTATTTTATAAATTGATTAAAAGTTAGAAAAATATTTTCCTAGTTAAATATTAAATACAATTTAGAAGAATAAAAACAAAATTTCTCAAATCGCTTTCATTGAGACAGATAAGTCAATTATTATTTGTTTATTCATGAATTGTACTTCAGTTTTTGTCTCTAACTTCACCTTTATATATCATATATCGTGGATACCCTGCGATTAATTTGTACGTATTATAGTTTAGTTTTAATAATTAAAAAAATTGGCCAAATTACGTCTACAAGATATTAACAGCAACAGCTTTTTTAAAATGACATTGAATTATATAATGGACGTGTAATGAATTGTGCATCCAAGAAGAATAGATGATTAAAAAATACTATTTGAAGAATTTTCTTACGTATATATACAACCTTGTCCTTATTAAAATTCACATGTCTGACGACAAAAAAATAAAATGAAAAAAATTCACATGTCTCCACAACACACACAAATTAGCATAGGTCATTTTCGTGAAGAAAAAAAAAAATTCTCATACTTGACAACACATATAACATAAGTAAATCAATATGAAATGATAGAAAATCTTTAACAAACAAATATATGAAATGATAGAAATAAAAGAGGAGACGCGTAGGGAGATTTGATTAAGTTCACGAAAAGCGGTAGAAAAAGAAGAGCGGTTTCGCTTGCTTGTGAACTCTGAAACTTATCTACCCTTTAATGGTTCCAAAGATAGAGAGAGGTGATACACGTGTGCTTTCAAAGTCCCTTTTTCTTTATTTTGTGGCTCCTCTCCCTCTTACGTTTACGGAAAAAAAGATCTATTTAGTATTTATTACAAAAACAAGATATGGTTTGGAAAATTCAATAATCATCCATTTTGTACTCAATCTCAATCTCGGTAATTAATTCTATTGAATTTTTAAGAGCTCTTCTAGATCTCCAATTCGAATTTCCCTAAAATATTTGAAAATCTTCTGTAGGTCTCCAATTCAAAAAAGAAAAAAACAAGAGCCAAGGTCTAGAATTTGTTTCTTGGTTAATGGACTTAGCTCATAAGTAGGTTAATTAGGGAGAAATAAATACTGTAATGTGTGTCCTTATCTTTAAAGATAGAGGAGATTATATTACAATAATAGTAAAAAATTATATAACTAATTGATCGACAATATTTTCAATCATTGTGTGAAGATAAACCTAAGTTAAATGTATATATAATGATTCCTTAGTTACACAAACAATTTTTTGTTTAATTATACAAACACACTATTAAGAATATACCAACATTTAAGAACTTCGATGCCCCTTTGCTATATATACCTTAAGTACGTACACATATCTCTCTCTCTCTCTCTCTCTCTCTCTCTCTCTCTCTCTCTCTCTCTCTCTCTCATCCTGTGTGTATATATATGGGGAGTTTGGTAGTGGTTGCTAGCTCATTTGTGACTTCTAATACATTTATCTCTTATATATCTTTTGCTACTCTTGCATGTCTTTTATCATCTCTCGGAAACCCTAGTAAAGCATACAAGGTCAGCCCCCTTTTATCATAACTCCATTTGGTGTTAATCGCTTAATTATTTTTCATAATTCAGTATGCATGTATATGCATATGGTGTGGAACATGTATTTTGCTTAGATTTGGTCTTAACTTGTTCTACGTGAGTGTTTGTTTCATGTATATACATGTTTTCAACTGACTCTGAAGCTCATGGATTGTTGTCGTTAGGTCGTGTTGGAGTCAAGAAGCTAAACCTTAACTCGATCGACTTTAAGACGTTTGTAATCAAGTACGAGTAGCAATGGATAAAGATTACTCGGTACGTACGTTTTCTCTATGTCTTAATCATTATCTTCTTCTCCTCTCAGTTTCTGTTTCTTTTGATATCAACTTGATGATATTCTTCGATTCCGGTTTCTTTCAGGCACCGAACTTTTTAGGTGAATCATCAGGCGGTAACGACGACAACAACTCCGGTATGATAGACTACATGTTCAACAGAAACCTTCAACAACAAAAGCAGTCGATGCCGCAGCAGCATCAACTGTCTCCTTCAGGATTTGGAGCAACGCCTACTTTCGATAAAATGAGCTTTGCAGACGTGATGCAGTTCGCTGACTTCGGTCCGAAACTGGCGTTGAACCAAACCAGAAACCAAGACGATCAAGAAACCGGGATGGACCCGGTTTATTTCTTGAAGTTCCCAGTCTTGAACGATAAGATAGAGGACCATAACCAAACTCATCATCTCATGTCTCAAGGAGGAGGTGAGTGTGAAGGAAACATAGGCAACGTGTTTCTTGAAGAAAAGGAGAATCAAGACGACGAAAACGATAACAACTCCGTGCAACTCCGTTTTATTGGGGGAGAAGACGAAGAAGATAGAGAGAACAAGAATGTTACGACAAAGGAGGTGAAGAGCAAGAGGAAGAGAGCTAGAACAAGCAAGACCAGCGAAGAAGTGGAAAGCCAAAGAATGACTCATATCGCTGTCGAGAGGAACCGTAGGAAGCAAATGAACGAGCATCTTCGTGTCCTCAGGTCTCTCATGCCTGGATCCTACGTTCAAAGGGTATGATTACGCATTTACCCTTTCTTTCTTTTTGTGATTGTGTTCATACGTGTATATATCTAACTTTCTCAAACTAATTTTTAAAAAATATATATATATGATATAGGGAGATCAAGCATCGATCATAGGAGGAGCAATAGAGTTTGTAAGAGAGCTGGAGCAACTCCTACAGTGTCTTGAATCACAGAAGCGTCGGAGAATCCTCGGAGAAACCGGTAATAGGCAAATTGGGGACATGACCACGACAACGACTTCTTCTTCACCCATAACTTCGGTTGTTAACCCGCTGATTATTACTGGAAATGTAACCGAATTAGAGTGTGGAGGAGGAGGGCTTCGGGAGGAGACGGCGGAGAACAAGTCGTGTTTGGCTGACGTGGAGGTGAAGCTACTAGGGTTTGACGCCATGATCAAGATACTTTCAAGAAGAAGACCTGGCCAATTGATTAAGACTATAGCTGCTTTGGAGGATCTTCATCTCTCTATCCTTCACACTAACATCACTACCATGGAACAAACTGTCCTCTACTCCTTCAATGTCAAGGCAAGTTTCACTTGCTTACACTATAATAATAGGCGTTTAGATATAATAATACATATAAAGTTTATTGAGCGCATATGTTAGGATTGTTTTAATATACCTAGAAATATGTTAAATATAAGCCATTAGGAAAAAAAATTAATAGTCTAGTAATATACAATGTATTATATAGCGTTTTCATTATAAGCATGCATAAGTTATGTTTAATTAAGGTATAACTTCTGATATTATTAATAAAATATAGGGCAGTACAAAAATTAAAAGGAAAGAGCTTTACAGCAACAGTTACAGATTCTGTTTCCCTCTACGCACAAAAGAGAAAATCATAAAGGAGTTACAAAGACGCATGTATTATGGATTACTATTGTTGTAAAGTATATGTAGCTAGCAACTATACTGGTAAAGGTTAACATGATGTGATGTAAAACATGTGCAGATTACAAGTGAGACAAGGTTTACGGCAGAAGACATTGCAAGTTCCATCCAAGAGATATTTAGTTTTATTCATGCAAATACCACTATGTAATGATTGTGATATATCTCCTATTATTTCCATTAAAGGTACTTTTCATAAGTTTATGATGGTGGCTCAAAAACAAAAGTTTATGTTGGTTCCATTTTATACGTTTTAGATGTCTTTTTGCTATGTTTATTTTTTACCTTTTAGATGTCATTATTTTCTTTATCCAAATCATTGATTCAATATGCCCCTCTAGTTAATATCTGAAATATTTTTAAAATTATTTAAAATGCTAAAGGTTGGAAACAATCTGAATTACTTACAAAAATCATGACACCCAAGGATCAAATAAGGTGGACTATTATTTTCTTGAGATTTTTTTATAGAAAAAAAAACAAATCTATCTTTTCAGATTTTTTATATTTTTTTGGGCATGAATTAGACATTTACATTTTGTCAACATAGTTTTCTTTCTAGCTAGGAACATGTTATATATATGTGCGATGCAATTTTCTGTGGCGCCTCACATTTATAAGTGATAGTGTGTTCGGTGGGCATCCTAGAAATTTTTTTTACATAGGTCATAAACTAATTTAAATATTTTTTTAATTATATTAATGGTATAAAATATAACAAAAATTTTAATATGAATGCATTTGAGGACATTTGAACCTGGGTTAGGAGGTACAAATTAAAGAAATTGAACCAATTGAGCCACAATTTTTCTATTGTTTTAACTTAAATTTTTAATATATCATATTTAAGGTGGGTCAAATGACCTCCCTTCCCTTTACGTAAGTCCGCCCCTGAGTGTGTTACTGTACTGTGCATGAATGAACACAAAAATGGTTAACATGTTTTTTCTCATATTTTCCCCAAATAATTTTGATAAATAATAGCATATCCTGATCAACATCACCTTTCAAAAAAAAAGATGATAGATATAGGATAATGTCTAAAAATGTTTTACGGAAAACTAGCCTAATATTTGAAAGATAGAGAGAGAGCCTCGAACATATAAATTCACATGTTATCATGTAATGCCAAATCCGAGAATTTTTTTTTTTTTGTTAAAGGCAAATACATTATACATGCATGCAAAAAGTTGATTTTAGAAATGAATATGTGAATAAAGAATAATGTGTTTTAATAGTTCTGTGTGTTATTATTGAACAGCCAAAGGCTTATTATATACAAGATCCAAACAACTTGATCCGCAAGGTTTAACATAAAGGAAAAAGAAATATGCCTAAACGGATATGTACATAACGGAACTAGAGAATATACGATATGATATTGACATTATCGTAATATTCCCCCTCATATTGGCGTGTGTAGATCCCTAACACCCAACTTGGACAATAACGTTTGAAACTGCGGTCTCACAAGAGACCTAGTAAGGATATCATCAACTTAATCCTTCGTACGAACATGATGTATTGGAATGATGTCGTAACGAACTGCATCACGAACACTATGACAAACCCGCTCAATGTCCTTAGTCCTCTCATGGAAAAATGGATTAGCGGCATACAATAAAATGGAACCGCCTTGGTAACAGTAATGCCGAGATCTCTCATGACTTGAATGATCCACTTGATTTCACGTGTTGCGGCTGCCATAGTCCTATACTCAGCTTCAACGGAAGAAAGAGACACTATGTCTTGCTTCTTTGTTTTCCATGAAATAGGTGAACTACCTAAAAACACAACATACGAACTTAAAGAGCGACGAGTTAATGGACAAGAATTCACTTTTTCATGGCTATTACGCCCACAGTGAGTACACTGAACACCTCGATCACGACCTCCAGAACTATTGGCAGATTGTGAACGTTGCTGATCGAAAGAGATATCTCGCTTAGCTACAAACCCCACATCGTTTTGTTGAGATTCTCGTTCTATTGCTTTGTTGAGGCGCTGCTCCTCACGAGTCACTTTCGCATAGATCTCACCAAGATCAAGAGTAGCGTCAGAGGAAATAATAGATTGACACATGCCACCAAATCGAGCTTCATCCAAACCCATCACGAACTGAGAGATCTTCTCTGCCTCGCGGTCCTTTTCATACTCAGCAGCTGCATAACATGTACAAGCAGGTAGAGGTTTGTACATATTGAGTTCTTCCCACATCTTTGACAACCGTGCATAGTAATCCATCACATCTTGACCATCTTGCCGACACGCAGCTAATTGTTCCTTGATATGATGCACACATACTTTGTTTCCCACCGAGAAACATTTTCGGATTTTCCCACAACTTGTAGGAGTCTTAAATGAACGTGACTGTTGATCGGACCCTCGGTTCAATAGAGGTTCGGATCCAACCTATAATCATAGAGTTTACCGAAAGCCAAAGCTCGAGATTGGGATCACTAGCGATTGGCTTCGGTATGTTGCCGTCGATAAAACCTAGCTTTCATTTAGCACGAAGAGCGTTGGTCATCTCGGAGGCCCACTCATTATAGTTCTCACCGGTCAACATAACCGCCGTAATCATAGCCCCCGGATTATCCGAAGCATAGAGAGAGTACGGTGTTGTAACTTCCGTACTCTGAGCTTCCGATGTTCCAGTTTTAGCTGCAGAGGAGACATCACTTTCAACCATACTTGCTAGATCTCACACGAAGATAGCAACACACACGCTAACAAGCTTCGAACTTCGAAGAGAAGAGAAAAAGAAAAACTTTGGAGAACACGAAATTAGGTCTCAGAATTTAGACGCTCTGATACCATGTGAATAAAGAATAATGTGTTTGAATAGTTCTGTCTGTTATTATTGAACAGCCAAAGGCTTATTATCTACAAGATCCAAACGACTTGATCCGCAGGGTTTAACATAAAGGAAAAGGAAATATGCCTAAACGGATATGTACATAACAAAACTAGAGAATATACGATATGATATTGACATTATCGTAATATGACAAACATCTGAATATGAATCTCGATGAATGTTGAATCTTTCTTGTCGTGCAACTATGGTGTGCAACTTAAAGGGGGTGTCTCAAGATAGATTTGTCAAGGGCATATGATAATTTGAATTAGGAGTTTTTGTTGAACATCCTCACAGCTATTGATATCCCCCCGATGATTGTCGACTGGATAAAGGAATGTATTTTTACTCCATCTTACAAAGTGGCGGTTAATGAAGAGTTATCAGGATTTTTTTAGGCCAAAAAAGGGTTAAGGCACGGTGATCCAATTTCTTCCCTTCTGTTTGTCCTCGCGATGGATGTGCTATCCAAGTGTCTGGATGCCGGAGTTTTGAATTCGACATTTGGGGTTCATCCGCAGTGTGAAGCTCCCCTGATTACTCATCTCAGTTTCGCGGATGATGTGCTGATCTTTTTCGACGGTTCAACAGATTCAATGCAAGGTATTCTTGGTATTCTGGAGGATTTCAAAAAGGTCTCTGGGCTGGGAATTAACAGGGACAAGACTGAACTAATCATTGATGGGGGAAACGGACTTAGGAGCCGAGAACTGGCTGAGGTTCACGGCATCAAGCAAGGCGCTCTTCCGGTTAAGTATTTGGGAGTTCCGCTGTCATCAAAGAAGATGAGGAGACAAGACTTTCAGCCTTTAATTGACAAGCTCTCGAAAAGATTTAACTCGTGGACCGTGAGGCATCTCTCCTTCGCGGGAAGGCTGCAACTGCTACAGGCAGTGATTTATTCCATCATCACTTTCTGGGCTTCGATGTTCATCCTCCCAAATCAGTGTGTTAAGGAGATCGAGCGTATGTGCAATGCGTTCCTGTGGAATGGAGCACAAAATTTGGCAAAAAAGGCAAGAATCAGTTGGGATTCAGTGTGTACTCCAAAATAATGTGGAGGGCTCGGGCTAAAAAGAATCGCGGAGTGGAACAAGGTTCTCGGACTGAAGCTCATTTGGATGCTTTTTGCCAAAGGAGGCTCGCTATGGGTTTCGTGGATAAGAATGAACAGAATTGGGAATTCAAATTTTTGGGACCTAGATGTACGGGTTTTAGGGAGCTGGATTTGGAAAAGCATTTGCAAGCTACGCTCTATAGCTAAGCCTCTTCTGGTATGTGAACTAGGCTCTGGAATCTCGGCAAAGTTCTGGTTTGACAATTGGACGGGTTTGGGTTCTCTTATCGATATAACAGGCCCTGTTGGCCCTCCAGTAACAAGTTTGCCAGTAAATGCAGTGATGGCTGACGGTTTAAGGGATGGAAATTGGTGGATTGCGCGTTCGAGGAGCCGCAATCCGATCATCAGTTTGATTAAGCAATGCCTCCCGAACCCCCTCCCGATAGTTTCTTCAGAGGCAGATGACTTGTATCTCTGGAAGCCAGGTTTAGCCCTCCCATCAAACTCTTTTTCCACTGCTGAAACTTGGATTTATTTGCATCCTCCTACTCCTCCGGTTGACTGGCATAAGGCTATTTGGTTTAAAGGCCACATTCCGAAACATGCGTTTGTATCTTGGGTTGTTGCAAGAAACAGATTGCTCACTAGGGATCGGCTGGTCAGTTGGGGATTGCATGTGCCGTCAGTTTGTCTGCTCTGTAATATTCACCCTGAGTCTAGGCAACATCTATTTTTTGACTGCCCTTTTAGCGCTGAGGTCTGGTCCTTCTTTTACACAAAAGCCCATCTTCACCCGCCTCCATTGTTCGAGAATGGGTTGAGATGGATGAAGGACCCGACTAGAGATGCTAACTTAGCGGTCATTGTGAAGCTCAGTTTCCAGGCCTCGATTTATACTATTTGGAAAGAAAGGAACGCTCGGTTACACAATGATATCTCTAGACCTGTCACGGTGATCATTAAAGAAATATCTCAGCTTTTGAGGGCTAGGCTTGATCCTCTATCTCGGGTTCAAAGAAATCTGCCAACGACGGTTTTTCTCCTCACAACTTGGTTCACGGTTTTCGATCCGCATTAGAAGACCGGCGCTTTAATTGGGTCGTTTCCGTGTCATTGCTCTCTTTCACACTCTCTTTAATTCAATTATCTAGTTAGTATTTTTGTTTAGCATTGTTTGCTAATTTGCGGATCACCGATGGCTGTTGTAACTGAGCTATAATCCTATAGGAATATTTTAAATATTAATGAAATTTTAGAAAAAAAAAAAAAAAAAGCTATGGTGTGGAACCCAAATGACTAATATCTTCTTTTCTTTTTTTTTTTTTTTTTTTGCTACAGACTAATATCGATATCTTTTAATTTTTTGAAAGAGTAATAGAGTAATATCGATATCTTTATGGTTGATTACTTGATTATGGAACATAACTTGTTTCTGCAAGTACAACTTTCCACTATAGTCATGTAAAAAGACAGGTCTTGTATACATTTATATATATATATATATATAAAGGGAATCTTCACAAACAGGTTCTGGCGATGGTGATCTTTCTAATCTCAAACGACCCAAAATCCCTATCATCCTCACTTCATTCAAATCTTAATGAATTTCGGTTTTTAATTTAAAAATTGGTTGATGTGTCAATTTCCAATAATTTTTTTCTAAATCACAAAAATTACAAATAACCAATTTTTTTTAAATAGTTTGCATATCATTAGACTTAAGATATTTTGCCAAAAATAAGAAAAATAAATAAATAGTATGCTAATTCTCCATAAAAGAAATGTAATATTCATTAGAAATTCATTTTAATCATTTGCTGAACCTTTAAAATTTAAAGAGCTTTATATTTATTTATTTTAATATGATGAATGATTTTTCTCTTACATTACCGGTGCGGATCACTTATTACACAAAAGAAACTGGTTATGACTTTCTTGTCCCCTAGAGATTATGTTTAAATGACTCTGAGTTTGATAAGATGCAGCCATCAATGGAACCATGTTGATTAATGAATTTCAAAGCGCTTAAAAAATTTATTTTGTTTTTAAGCCCAAGATATACTCAAGAAAATTGCAGTAAAATTAAGATCGCCAAAAGGACAGATTAAAGAAGATAGAAAAGAACAAAGGAAAAAACAAAAACAAAAAAGAACAAAGGTTTCACATGACCCCTGAAATGTGGCCCAAGAAAACAAGAACAGAATATCGTTCGCAGATCCGCACAGAATTCTTTTCATATACGTGAACACTGTTATGGAATTTGAAACAGTGATAAGAAAAAAAAATTGTATTACAATTACACAGATATATAAGGAGCATGTTCTCAATTCTCTAGAATCTGAAACAGTGATAAAGAGAATCTTCACAAACCTTCTTTTTCATTCTCTTGAGATAAATCATGGGTGATTTTAATGAATACACCAGTTAACCATTTATTTAGGTAAATGTTAATAAGTAATCTAAAATTAGATAAATGGGAGAGAGAAAATAATTTTAATCCCAAAAAGTCATTTTTATGTTACTTAATTACAGAATATGTCATTGGTCCTAAAATTTGATTGTCGACGAGAAAATCCGGCAATACTATTCACCATTCGCGGGAAACACTGTTCATAATCTGCCTGAAAACACTGTTCATGCAAACCGACAATATTATTGGAAGGTTAATTAATGCACACCTACACTGTTATTATGTAGTTAACATGTTAAACAAATTAACATATTATAAAAAATACATGTTAAATCAATTATCGATTATTCATGTTAAACTAGTTATCCATGTAAACTATATGTTAAACTAGTTGTTCATGAAAAATTATCGTGTTAACTTAGTTATCATATCATAGAAAATACATATTGTGAAAAACACATGTTTAATCAGTTATCCATATACATGTTAAATCCGTTATCCATATAAAATACATGTTAAACAGGTTATTCATAGAAAATTATCATGTTAACTCAATTATTATATCACAAAAAAATAAGTTATTGATAAACTAACTATGTTAACTTAACAAATTTATGCCAAATTATTCAATAACTCATTTAGCGAACTTGTTGTCAGTTAACTTTACCTTTTTTCTTCTTATTCTTTCTTTGTTATCTTCACCATAATACTGTTTACCACCGTTGCATCGCCTCCACAGTCACTGTCATCACCTTCGCCGTCACTACCATCGTCAATACCACCACCACTGTTTTCGTCGCCGTTATCGCCACCGTCACTGCCGCCACCATCATCGATACCATCACCACCGTCGCCGTCGCCGTCACCACCGTCACCATCGTCGTCATCACCATCACCGTCGTCCTGTGCATCGCCACCATCATCGTCGTTCTGACACCATCACCAACCATCACCTTCACCATCCTCCATCATTATCTCCTTCTCCTTCTTTCATTTTTTTTTTTTATTTCTTCTGGTTCTTTCACCGGAAAGTGAGAAAAGCGAAAGACAACAAAAATAAGACACAAAGGGTAATAAAAACTTCCTACAGTATGAAAGAGAAAAAGGCAATGGATGAAAAATAAATACCATGTTATAAATGGTCATCGGTTGGTATTACTGAATGATTTCATACTTTTATAGGGTATATTTGTTTTTTTTTTACATTTACTTTTATAAAGTTTCATGCGTATTAGAAGTTCAGGCTAAAACTAGACCTAGACATTAAGGGTATAGGGTCGGGTAATAGCGGTAAGGATCAGATATATATAATTTGGATATTGGAAACTATTAATTATCTAAAGTATACCCTTAAAAATAAGGGTCGGGTAATAGCGGGTAAGGGTTAGATCGATACGGGTAGGGTCGGATAATTAAAATCACTACACAAACGAATAGTTTTCATAGTTAAAATAACTATTTGAATGGATAATTGCAAATAATTTTGTATAACAATTAGAAATTTTTGGAAGAATTTGGATAATTTGAAAAAAAAATAAGAATAATTTTAAAAACTTTTGAATAATTTAATGAAATAGTAAGAAACTTTGAATAATTTTAAAAATATATAGATAATTTTAAAAATAATAATTACCCAAACGGATAATTCGGGTATCTTGCATAATTATTCGAGCCGACTCTTATCCATTATTATTTTATTAATCCAAACGGTTAATTTCTATTACTGTTACCCTAAAATTTGGGATAATTCGGATCAGATATGAAAATGGTTGTGTAATCCGACCCATAATACTCAAGCCTAGCCAAAACCAGTCATATCTTTTTGTGGAGATATGCGATGAGTCTTGAGAGCATTTATTCTTCCCTCGTCCGTATGTGTGGTATATGAAAAAAAAAAGAATAATTTTAAAAACTTTTGAATAATTTTATGAAATATTAAGCAACTTTGAATAATTTTAAGAATATATAGATAATTTAAAAAATAATAATTACACAAACGGATAATTCGGGTATCCTGTGTAATTATCCGATCCGATTTTTATCCATTAATTTTTTTTTTTAACCCAAACGGCTAATTTCTATTACTGTTACCTTAAAATTTCGGATAATTCGGATCAGATATGAAAAGGGTCATGTAACCCGACCCATAATACTCAGACCTAGCCAAAACCAATCATATCTTTAAAGTGGAGATATGCAATGAGTCTTGGGACCTTTTATTCTTGGCTTGTCCAGACGTGTACACCATCTGGAAAAAAAATAAGAATAATTTTAAAAACTTTTGAATAATTTTATGAAATATTAAACAACTTTGAATAATTTTAAGAATATATAGATAATTGTAAAAATAATAATTACCCAAATAGGTAATTCGGGTATCCTGCGTAATTATCCGTTCCGACTCTTATCCATTAATTTTATTTTATTTTAACCCAAACGGCTAATTTCTATTATTGTTACCCTAAAATTTCGGATAATTTGGATCAGATATGATAAGGGTCGTTTAACCCGACCCATAAAGAACACCACCACAAAGAACACCACCCGCATAGACATCTCAATCAACAAGACAATCCGATCCGAGCTCGCATGAATCACAAGTCTTTGATATCAAAGCACTAGCAAATATGGAGCCTCTTCGACCGTTTGCTCCATCTTCAAAATACCACGTGATTGTTCTGTTTTTTTTTTGTGGCTTTTTCCTAATTCAAACTCTATCAACTTTATAATTTACCAAACAACGTAACTTTTTTTTTTATTAATAAATTTAACATTAAAAAAAAAAAAAAGAAGTAAGAGACGCAGAATTGCCATTGGGGATCCTGTTTGGAAATAATGCCAATAACGGGCCCTTTAATTTGCAATGGGAATTTATTTTTTAATCATCCAATTGTTTTTAATTAAAAAAAAAATCAACGGGGCAAAAGAATTGTTATGGATGGGGTAAGAGTAGGAGAAATCTCTTGACGCTTGGTCTCCAGCTTTGTTCTGAAGAAGCTTCTTCCTGTAGAAACCGTCTCTGATCCTGGAAGGATCTCGTGAGAGAGTTGTAACAGATCGCGAACTTTGGAGACTTCTTAGAGATTATAGGCTTCCAACCAGTGATTTCACATCCTCTTCTAGATTCGGCTTGTTACTAGATGAAAAAAGCTAGAGACCCAAGGCCAATCTTCAATCTCCTCTCTTCTCTGAAATCTTGGAGCCTTGATCATATATCCCCATAATGCAATTATGCAGCCATGCAGGAGACTCTATCGCGGTGAGTGTCACTAGGGACTATAGATACCAATCCTATATTGCTCAGCAAGGTCCCTTTTGGCTCACCTTGAGCTATCGCTAAGGCCTGAATCTTACTTCCCATCTTTGGCATAAAGATTTAAATTTTGTCTATTGTATGCTCTATTTTTTTTTCATCATCTCTGCTACATTAAACTGAGCTTTGGGGTTTTGGTGGCTTTGTTAAGGTGCCTAATGGTATCGTCTCTGTTCTGTACTTAGTCATGTTTGGTTCATTAATTAAAAAAAAAAAAATCAACGAATTTGATTAACAGTTAATTCCCTACTTCACATCCATCAGCTCAAATGTGAGTAAACAACTTATATACTCTTGCTTTTTAATGTGATGTAGTATGATAATACTCAATTGTTATGTAGCTGGAACACAATGTTCATGTTACGTAGGTAAAGAGAGCAAACATAATTCTTGCAGCCCAAGAAATATCCTAACTAGCTTGTTAAATGTTGTCAAGCAAACCCATAGAGGCTTTGAAAAAAAACCACATTTTGTCTTTTTTTTTTTTTTTTTTAAACTTTCACATTTTGTCTTTTAAGAGTTTGATTTCTTCAAAATTTCCCTAATCACGACAGAAACGCGACTCTGTTTTTTTTTACTCGGTGATTTCTCATACCATACCGTCTCTATCAAGTCTCACGTTTCTAGGAAGTAATAACTCAGCAGTCGTTTGAGGGAATCAAATTCTAACAGCAACGAAGAACACAAGTAATTCCAAAGAAGAAGTGATGAAAATGAAAGTGTCCACCAAAACCAGAGTTCACACATGCAGTTTCAAAGCTAAGAGATAAAATATGTTTGGACTCGGTCAGAGCGGGAAAGGTTCCCTAGACTAATCTAATTTCACACATATGGATATATACTTTATTAAGTTTCACAGGCAACGCATGCATATGGATACTTTATTAAGTTCACAAAAAGCGGTAGATAAAGAAGAGCGGTTTTGGCTTGTGAACTCTGAAACTCATCTACTCTTGAATGGACCGAAAGATAGAGAGGTGTGATGCACGTGTGTGAGTTTCACATTACTTTTTTCCATTTTTCTTTTGTTTGTGTGTGGCTCCTCGCTCTTACCACTAAAGGAAGATAATTACTTTTATTACAAAAACAAGAGATGATTTGGAATATTCAATAATCTTTCGTTTGAGTCAATCTCGGTAACTAATTCAGTGGAACTTGAATTTTTTATTTTTTTTCCTCAAAAAGAAGGTTCTCAATTTCTTATATATATAAGTAGGAGTATGTATTCGTTTTGGTTTGGTTTGATTCATTTGAGATTACACTATAGTTCGGTTCGGTTCGATTCGGGTTTCAAATTTTCTAATTTTAGAAAATAAATTTCATTTGAAGTTAAATTATATTTTAATTTGGTTTGATTCAGCTTTAGTTTTTTAATAAATTTAATAGGTACGGTTTAGTTCATGAATTATAATATATTTTTATATACTTCATTAATAATATTACTTTTTTAAATGAATTTCGGTTAATCGGCTTGGTTTTAAAAATATAACCAAAAAAATAAAGCAAAATCTATTAATTTTGTTAGTGAATGGGCGTAGCTAATAAGTAGGTTAATTAGGAAAACAACACTGTATTGTACCCCATATTCAAAGATAGAGGATTGATGAAAATATTAGCAAAGATTTATACGTCTAATTTCACGATCATATTGAAACGTTGTATGAAGATAGCCTAAAACGTATAAAGATGATTTTATATTTACTATCTATTAATAATAACAATTTGAATAAATACCAGTTGCATTTTAATAAGTTACGTCTTTTCAAAATTGTTATTTGTATTTTATTTTATAAATTCTAATTGTAATCCAGTTAATATTATTTGTGATTGTGTCTTTTCACTTATGAAAAATTGCTTCTTTTCACTTATGAAAAATTGCTTCTTTTCACTTATATCTTTTAAAGATTATTTATATTGTTCAAAACCATATAAAAAGGTTATTTGATAGTGATTCTTATTATAATGGTGTATCAAAAAAGTATGTAATCTAAATGGTCTATCCTAAATTAAAAAATTATGTAGATCTCTTGAAGAGACGAGAGCTTTGCGAACGACGGGATTTTACCGGAAAGCTTGTTACGCTGGATAACAATAGTTTTGAGCTCGGAGAGAGTCGAGATCTCGGGTGCTAACCGGCCGGAGAGAGATTTATCAGCGAGGTTGATTGAAGTGACGCGACCGGAGGTGCATCGTACGACGGTCCAACTGCAACAATCGGTGGAGGAGGTGGTAATAAATGCCAGTTGCATTTTAATAAGTTAAGTCTTTTCAAAATTGTTATTTGTATTTTTTTTAAAAAAAAATTCTAATTGTAATCCAGTTAATGTTATTTGTGGTTGAGTCTTTCACTTATGAAAAATTGCTTCTTTTCACTTATGTCTTTTAAAGATTATTTATATTGTTCAAAACCATATAAAAAGGTTATTTGATAGTGATTCTTGCTATAATGGTGTATCAAAAAAGTATGTAATCTAAATGGTTTGCCCTAAATAAAAAAAATAAAAAATTAGAAAATCCAACATATAATCGCTTTCCAACAAATATGTATGGAACAAAAGTTTAAAAGGTTGTTCCAAACAACCATCTACAAGTAAGAGTTTGTCATTGATATATTAACTCAATAAAAAAACATAAAAAATTTAATTTCTTTTTACATCGATGTTTAGCAAAAATGTTTATTAAACTAGTATATCTTTTTGTTTTTCTTATTTTTTTGCTTATTTTTGCTTATTTTTTACTCATTTTTTGCTTATTTTTTGCTTTGTTTTATTTATTTTTATGGAGATATAAATAGATAAATATTATTTCCATTGAATTATGTATAAAGTAGCCATTTGAAAAAAGGTCTAAAAGAGAATATTACATGTAAAAATTTAATTATTGTTAAAAGTATAAAATCGTTTTATCAATTTATTATTGATGTTTATATATCGTTAGAATCATATTGTTTATAATAGATAAGATCAAATCAAACAACAATAAGGTTTTATATATATAGTAATGATGTTGTTATTGGAGTTGATATATATGTATAAACTACAAATAAATTTTAAAGATAAAATATTTATTAAAAAAAAACTTTTCGCACGAACGCGCGGGATCAATACCTAGTTATACTAACAAATTATTAACAAAATGAACATTCAAGAACTTTAATGCAGTACTCTTATGCAAGGCCGGTTTTGAGGTAATCGGAATGGTTGAGTAGTAAAGGGGAGTAGTTGCTTGGTGATGATGGTTGCTCATTTTTGACTTCCCAATACAAAATGCACCACCACTGTAATAACTCAAATCAGGTCTATGACGAAAATAAGAGTTAATGGGTCCAAATAGAGATCTTTATTGAAATATAGCCGGAGCTCGAACGGTACACAAAGGTTTTAGGTCGTCGGAATAAGAACGCCGACCTAAAACTTGAGAAAAAAGAATTCTAAAGCTTTGAACGATNTCACAAAAACTACAAATAACCAATTTTTTGAATAGTTTGCATATCATTAGACTTAAGATATTTTGCCAAAAATAAGAAAAATAAGTAAATAGTATGCTAATTCTCCATAAAAGAAATGTAATTTTTAATCATTTTCTGAACCTTTAAAATTTAAAGAGCTTTATATTTATTTATTTTAATATGATGAATGATTTTTTTTCTTACATTACCGGTGTGGATCACTTGTTACACAAAACAAAAACTGGTTATGACTTTCTTGTCCCCTAGAGATTATGTTTAAATGACTGAGTTTGATAAGATGCAGCCATCAATGGAACCATGTTGATTAATGAATTTCAAAGCCCTTAAAAAATTATTTTGTTTTTAAGCCCTCAAGAAAATTGCAGTAAAATTAAGATCGCCAAAAGGACAGATTAAAAAAGATAGAAAAGAACAAAGGAAAAAACAAAAAACAAAAAAAAAGAACAAAGGTTTCCACATGACCCCTGAAATGTGGCCCAAGAAAACAAGAACAGAATAACGTTCGCAGATCCGCGCAGAATTCTTTTCATATACGTGAGCACTGTTATGGAATTTGAAACAGTGATAAGAACAAAAAAATTGTATTACAATTACACATATATAAGGAGCATGTTCTCAATTCTCTAGAATCTGAAACAGTGATAAAGAGAATCTTCACAAACCTTCTTTTTCATTCTCTTGAGATAAATCATGTCATACTTTTATAGAGTATTTGTTTTTTTTTTACATTTACTTTTATAGAGTTTCCTGCGTATTAGAAGTTCGGGCTAAAACTAGGCTTAGACATTAAGGATATAGGGTCGGGTAATAGCGGATAAGGATCAGATATATATAATTTGGGTATTGGAAACTATTACCTAAAGTATAGCCTTAAAAATAAGGCTCGGGTAATAGCGGGTAAGGGTTGGATACGGATCGAATCGGGTAATTAAAATCACTACATAAACGGATAATTTTCATAGTTAAAATAACTATTGGAATGGTAACTGCGGATAATTTTGTATAACAATTAAAAAAATTTGGAAGAATTTGAAAAAAAAATAAGAATAATTTTAAAAACTTTTAAATAATTTTATGAATATTAAGCAACTTTGAATAATTTTAAGAATATATAGATAATTTTAAAAATAATAATTACCCAAACGGGTAAATCGGGTATCCTGCGTAATTATTTGATCCGACTCTTATCCATTAATTTTTTTTATAACCCAAACTGTTAATTTCTATTATTGTTACCCTAAAATTTCGGATAATTCGGATCAGATATGAAAAGGGTCAGGTCCCGACCCATAATACTCATGCCTAGCCAAAACCAGTCATATCTTTTTTGTGGAGATATGCGATGAGTCTTGCGACCATTTATTCTTTGCTTGTCTGTATGTGTACACCATCTGAAAAAAAAATAAGAAGAATTTTAAAAACTTTTGAATAATTTTATGAAATATTAAATAACTTTTAAATAATTTTTTTTTTTTTGCAGAAGGAAGGAGACGAAAGTCTCCCCCATATTTATTCAAGTAAAAATAACTTACAAATGAACACGGCGTGTTCTAAGACCACCTCTATTGCACAAAAAGGAGGGTATCTTTAAGTTTTTAAAATATTAAAAAGGAGAAAAAGTAGAGAGTGGGTGTCTTTGGAGAGACACTTAAGACACTCTTGGTCTCCACGTGTCAAATTTTGATTGGAAGAATTTTTTTTTTTTTTTTTTTAGTTGCCAAAACATATTTGTTTTTAATTTTTTGGAGACACTCTTTAGAGCATGACCAATGTGGATGCTCTAACAGTTCCATGAGCATCATCTGACAGAATCGAGATAACACTTTGCGGAGTAAAATCAAACAAATGAAAACCTAAAGATAATGAATACACATAGTTCGCTAACTCGTGTGTTACACGATTAGCTTCTCTATACATATGAGAGATTCGAACTATCCAGTCCCTTGAAATAAAACCATAGCACAATCGTACTAGGAATGACAGAGGGTGAGACTCACTTATCCATGTCTTTAAAAAACCAACCACTATTGTCGAATCCACTTCGAGCTCTAGTCGCGTGACTCAGCGCTCCCACGCTATATATAGCCCATAGTTCAGCCAACGGTGCCGAACATATTCCAATATTAAGAGCAAACCCACCGCACCAATTACCATCGTCATCCTGCAATACACAACCAGCCGTAGCTAGTCTAGGGTTACCATGTGACGCACCGTCTCTGTTCAGCTTCACCCATCCGTTATTTGGTGGATTCCACGATATGAGTTGATCTACCCCGACACTAACATGTGTGTTCCCTCTCACTTTCAAGTGTGCGATCCACACCTCTTGAGCTAGGTACTTAACGAAACACACTCGGTCCCGACACTTCCCATTAACACCAAACACATTTTCACATCTTCATTTACATCCACACCATACTGCCATTGCAAAGACTATAGACAAGGGGCTACCTTCCACTTCGGAATGAACCCCCAAATTCTCGTAGATCCACTCTAAGATTTTCTTCTCAAAGAAAATCCCTCGCCTCGTTAGAGGGACAATACGATTCCAAATCCCTTCTATCGCCGGGCAATCCCTAAGTACGTGAATAATAGACTCGTCACCTCCCTTGCAAACCTGACAAACACTCGTATCACTTTAAATAATTCTAAGAATATATAGATAATTTTACAAATAATAATTACCCAAACGGGTAATTCGGGTATCCTGCGTAATTATCCGATCCGACTCTTATTCATTAATTTTTTTAAACCTAAACGGTTAATTTCTATTACCGTTACCCTAAAATGTAAATAATTCGGATCAGATATGAAAAGGGTCGTGTAACCCTACCCATAATACTCAGGCCTAGCCAAAACTAGTTATATATTTTTTGTGGAGATATGTGATGAGACTTGGGACCATTTATTCTTCGCTTGTCCGTACGTGTACACCATCTGGTCCAAGCTTTGTAGTCGTCTTTTGCGAGCGAAGATCACCCAGGATTGGATGGACATTATAAGGATGAATCATCACAAACCGCTCCTACAATGTCACTCATTGATCATATTCTTATTAAGATTGTTTTCAAACGACAATATATTATGTATGGAAGGAACGAAATGAGCGCCGACACCACAAAGAACACCACCCGCATAGACATCTCAATCAACAAGACAATCCGATCAGGGCTCGCATCACAAGTCTTTGATACCAAAGCAAATATGGAGCCTCTTGGACCGTTTGCTCCATCTTCAAAATACAACGTGATTGTTCTGTTTTGTTTTGTTGCTTTTTCCTAATTCAAATTCTATCAACTTTATAATTTACCAAACAACGTAGCTTTTTTTTTGGATTAATAAATTTAACATTCAAAAGAAAAGAAAAAAAACATGCTCGACAAATTTTATGGGGGCATATGCCCCCTCTACCACTAACGTACATAATCCGCCCACAAATCACAATACAAAACCATGCTCAACATAACCAAAAGCAAATAGGAGCCACAGTCAAAACAAGCCAAATCCAAATCACATGATCGCCAATTGCAATCTCAGCTAACCCCGATTATCAACCAAAGCAACCCCAAGGAGCCAAACACCAAAGAGAGAACTTGCAACGAAACCAAGATCAACAACAAAACCGCCACAAAAAAACGCAAATTTGACAACCAATTGACAGAACCGCTGATATCAGTTTCATATAAGGTAACCTTGATAGAGAAAGTTGATTGAGCACTAAATCATCCTCTTCTAGATTCGTCTTGTTACTTGATGAAAAAGCTAGAGACCCCAAGGCCAATCTTCAATCTCCTCTCTTCTCTGAAATCTTGGAGCCTTGATCATATATCCTCATAATGAAACTATGCAGGAGACTCTATCGCGGTGAGTGTCAATAGGGACTATAGATACCAATCCTATATTGCTCCGCAAGGTCCCTTTTGGCTCACCTTGAGCTATCGCTAAGGCCTGAATCTTACTTCCCATCTTTGGCATAAAGATTTAAATTTGTCTATTGTATGCTCTGTTTTTTCTTCATCATCTCTGCTACAATAAATTGAGCATTGGGGTTTGGATGGCTTTGTTAAGGTGCCTAGTGGTATCGTCTCTGTTCTGTACTTTGTCATGTTTGGTTCATTAATTTTTAAAAAACAAAAAATCAACGAATTTGATTAACATTTAATTCCCTATTTCACATCCATCAGCTCAAATGTGAGTAAACAACTTATATACTCTTGCTTTTAATGTGATCTAGTATGATAATTCTCACTTGTTATGTAGCTGGAACACAATGTTCATGTTACGTAGGTAAAGAGAGCCAACAGAATTCTTGCAGCCCAAGAAATATTTTAATTAGCTTGTTAAATGTTGTCAAGCAAACGCATAGAGGCTTTGAAAAAAACCACTTTTTGACTCTCTCTTTTTTTTTTAAACTTTCACATTTTGTCTTTTGAGTGTTTGATTTCTTTAAAATTTCCCTAATCACGATAGAAACGCGACTATGTTTTTTTTTTACTCGGTGACTTCTCATGCCATATCGACCGTCTCTATCAAGTCTCACGTTTCTAGGAAGTAATAACTCAGCAGTCGTTTGAGGGAATCAAATTCTAACAGCAACGAAGAACACAGGTAATTCCAAAGAAGAAGTGATGAAAATGAAAGTGTCCACCAATATCAGAGTTCACACATATGCAGTTTCAAAGCTAAGAGATAAAATATGTTTGGACTCGGTCAGAGCGGGAAAGGTTCCCTAGACTACTCTAAATTCACACATATGATATGGATATATACTTTATTAAGTTTCACAGGCAACGCATGCATATGGATACTTTATTAAGTTCACGAAAAGCGGTAGAAAAAGAAGAGCGGTTTTGGCTTGTGAACTCTGAAACTCATCTACTCTTGAATGGACCGAAAGATAGAGAGGTGTGATGCACGTGTGTGAGTTTCACATTATTTTTTCCATTTTTCTTTTGTTTGTGTGTGGCTCCTCGCTCTTACCACTAAGGAAGATAATTACTTTTATTACAAAAACAAGAGATGATTTTCAATAATCTTTCGTTTGAGTCAATCTCGGTAACGAATTCAGTGGAACTTGAATTTTTTTTATTTGTTTCCTCAGAGAGAAGGTTCTAAAATTTTCATATATATAAGTAGGGGTAGGTATTCGGTTATTCGGTTCAGTTCAGGTTATTCGAATTTTAGTTTTTTCCGGTTGTAAAAAAATAAATTTTATTTAGGATTAAACTATAGTTCGGTTCGGTTCGATTCGGGTTTCGAGTTTTTGAATTTTAGACAATAAATCTTATTTGGAATCAAATTATATTTGCATTTGATTCGGCTTTAATTTTTTAATAAATTTAATAGGTTCGGTTTAGTTCATAAATTATAATATATTTTTATATACTTCATTAATAGTATTAATTTTTTAATGAATTTTGGTTAATTGGTTTGGATTTAAAAATATAACAAAAAAAGAAGCAAAATCTATTAATTTTGTTAGTGAATGGGCGTAGCTAATAAGTAGGTTAATTATGAAAACAACACTGTATTGTACCCCATATTCAAAGATAGAGGAAACTAGATTGATGAAAATATTAGCAAAGATTTTTACATCTAATTTCACGATCATTTTGAAACGTTGTATGAAGATAGCCTAAAACGTATACAAATGATTCTATATTTACTATTATACTAACAAATTATTAACAAAATGCACATTCAAGAACTTTAACGCAGCACTCTTATGCAAGGCCGGTTTTGAGATAATCGGAATGGTTGAGTAGTAAAGGGGAGTAGTTGCTTGGTGATGATGGTTGCTCATTTGTGACTTCCCAATACAAAATGCACCACCACTCACCATTTTTGTTAAAACTCTTGTACTCCTGCATGTCTTGTGAGTTGTGACACATATATACAATATTCTTTCGTGAACTCTAGTATATCATACATTGAAGGAAACGTAAGAAACGTGTTTCTTGAAGAAAAGGAGGATCAAGACAGACACGAGAACGACAACAACTCCGTCTTACTGGAGGAGAAGAAGAAGATAGAGAGAACAAGAATGTTACGACAAATGAGGTTAAGAAGAGCAATTCAAGAGAGCTCGAACAAGCAAGACAAGCGAAGAAGTGGAAAGCCAAAGAATGACTCATATCGTGTTTTGCTGACGTGGAGGTGAAGCTGTACTTAGGATTTGACGCCATGCATGATCAAGATACTTTCAAAAGATCGAAGACCCGGACAATCGATTAATACTATAGTGCTTTGGAGTATCTATCTCTATTCTCCACACTAACATCAGTACATCACCACTACCATGTAACAAACCGTTCTCTACTCCTTCAAAGTCAAGGCAAGTGTGTCACTTCATTACTTTATAATCATAGACGTGTTTATATATGTAAAGTTCCTTGAGCCCAAACCGTTTGGGCCAAACTTTTGTTGGGGTTGCTTACATAGTTCCATATATTAAGGAAAGAGTATCGTCACAATTCATATGATCACTCAATCCCTACAATCACTCCTATCAATATCTATCAATAATACTCATGATTCATAAATAAACACTGCGATCTTAATCATGATGATTGGCCATTATAAATGGCTTAGATAGGAAAAAAGTTTGTGAGGACGTCAGCTGTTAACGTTAATTTGGTTAAAAATAAAGTTAATTGATTCGGTAATTACAACATCAGCTGTTAATGGAATACAAACGCCGTTTGACAAGATGACAGAAGTAATGTCGGACATTTCAATAAAAAAGAGTTTACAAAAACATATAAGGGGTGTATTGGATCAGGAAATTTAGAAGATTTGGTGGTTCTTTTAAAATTTCTTGTTATTGAAAAATAATTTCTAAATATTTTACCAAATCCTATGTTATTCAATCAAGAATTTATAAAAAGTAAATAAAATCCAATGTTATCGGAAATATTTTAAGTAGTGAATTTTAAGAAATTTGAAATTATTTTATGATATTTTGATAGAGTTTCCTAGTTAAAAATATAAGGAGGGAGTATTGGATGATTGAATTAAAAAGAATGTACAAAAATTCAAAAATAATTGATTTTTAAGTAATCTAAAGTATTTTGTTAGAATTTAAATCAATTCTATTAAAATCAGAGCAAAATGGTAATAATTGGTTCTTTACAATTTTTAGGTGAGATTCTATTAAATTCCTTCCAAATGATAATACTATCAAAGCTATTACAAAATTGAATAACACCAACATTTAATAGAATTAAGAAATTAATGAATTGAATAACACTAGAATTCAATGTAATTTAATACTCCCTCTGTTCCTAAAAGGATGTAGTTTTAGAAAAAAAAATTTGTTTCAAAAAGAATGTAGTTTTCAATTTTCTATGCACTTTTTATGAGTTAATAATGATAAATTGTAAATTTCAATAAAAGTAATTGAATTTATTGAATTGCTATTGGTTTAAATTTATAGGAAATTGTTAATCACAAAAAATCATACATTTATTATCAAGTTTTAATGTGTTTTCTTAATATGTGTAAAAATCTTAAAAATACTTTCTTTAAGAAACAGAGGGAGTAGAAGGGAAAATTGGAAAAATAGGTCAAAAAAATTAACTTATTGTCTTACTAAACCTTTTACAACTTTTGTCAATTTTTGACTAAACTACCCTTACATAAACATTAAAAAAATCCCAATAAATTGTTTTACAATCTGAAAAAATCAGATTGTGTTATGAAAAATATACAAAAGCAAAAAATTATAAATTTATGAAAAAAATTTGCTTGAAAAAACTATTTTTTTATTGTTCTACCGAAATCTAGAATTTATATTCTACCTTATACGATTTATTATAGTACGTGTTCTGCTATTTGCAATATCATCTACCAGTCGTATAATACATATTCTAACATTTACTTTGTCGTCTACTCAATGGTATAAGTCGTCCTTTATGGTAGAATGTGTTTTCTACCGTTTGCTCTTTCTTCTACTAGATTTAGAATACATATTCTACAGTTTTCTCTTTGTTCTGCGAAATGTAGAATATGTCTTCTACCAATTAGCTACAAAAATCTGAAATATCATAACCAAAAATCTTATCCGGTTTGTTAAAAATTCTTTTTTCTTAGGGTTTTTTGTTAAAAATTCCCAGATTCTTTTGATTTTTTCCCAATTTGTGATGCGATTTGTGGTTCTAGTTTAACTCCGATTGAAATACCGTAAGATGGTGTAGATTCTATGAAACGAGATCTTTCCATAGACACCTTATATGCGATCTGCATCCTCTTGGTTGTTCTTTAATTCGCCTGCAAATGTACGATCTCGCACATGTTTTCTGAAAATTCCTAGATTCGGATGCTTTTTCCCAAATTGTGACGAGATTTGTGGTTCTAATTTAACTCCGATTGAAACGCCGTAAGATGCGGTATATTCTATGAAACGAGATCTTTCCATATACACCTTATATGCGATCTGCACCCTCCTGGTTGTTCTTTAATTCGCCTGCAAATGTCCGATCTCGCACATGTTTTCTGAAAATTCCCAGATTCAGATGCTTTTTCCCAAATTGTGACGAGATTTGTGAATCTAGTTTAACTCCGATTGAAACGCCGTAAGATGCTGTAGATTCTATGAAACGAGATCTTTCTATAGACACTTTATATGTGATATGCATCCTCCTGGTTGTTCTTTAATTCGCCTACAAATGTCCGATCTCGAAAGAGAGGATGAGAAGTCGACGACGATACCGGCAGAAGAGAACGCTGATGGAGGAGGAGGACGCCGGTGAAGGATGAGGACACAGGAGGTGGAGGTGGCGGAGAGTTCGAAGAGGAGGAAACAAATTAAAAAAAATTATAGCTCACGACGTTCTAAATTTTTTTTGTCAATTTAATTTGGAATATTTTTTTAAAATAGTTTTAAAAAATTAAAACAATTAGAATTTACATATTAAAGGGGTAATTTAGATTTTGTATTATTTAAAATATTAGGTGGACAATGTTTTTTACAAAAGTATTAATGAGACAATACCTTTCAAAATATGTCTTATATTTCCAATCATCCCTTAATAGAATGTATAAAAATAATCAATCCAATAACACATGAATCTAAAAGAATTCATAAAATACATAATTGAATAACACTAGAATTGAAAAGAATCTTAAATTCTATTAAATTCTTAAATTGAATTAACCCCACCTAAAATTTCAAATCTCCTCGTTTTGGATTTGATTTGATATAACTTCAATAACAAATCATAACAACTTCCATAATTCAAACAAATCATATAAAAACTCATTAAAATTCAAATCATTTCAAATCAGTTCAAATGTTAAGTTAAATACACGAGTACAAAATTTCTCCGAAAATGGCTAAGGCTTACCGTAAGGTTTTCTTTGATATGACCGTCGTTGGCTAACCGGCAGGTCGGATCGTGATGGAGCTCTACGCCGACACGACCCCGGTGCGGAGAACTTCAGGGCTCTCTGTACCGGCGAGAAAGGCATGGGGAAGTGTGGTAACGTTAACTGGTAAGCCACTCCACTACTACAAGGGATCAATCATCGACCGTATTGTCCACAAACTTCATGTGGGTTGGAAAAGATTTATTAACGGGCCAGGATGGGTCGGGAAGCGAATCGGCGCTCCGTTCGCTGACGAGAACTATTTCAAGAAGCACCAACGGATCTAATTTCCAGATCGTCTTGCGAGCGTACCCGTTGATCGATTGAGTGATCATATGGCTTGGTCTGTATTTATTTTTTCGTTTGGATTAATGTTTTGGTGTTACCTTGGAGTTTAAAATTTGTCACCATTGAATAATGATAAAATATTTCGTTACAAGCGTGTTATTTATCAAGTGTTGTTAGAACAATTACAGTGGTGGCTTGTGTTGTTTTATAATGTTTGGTCTGTTTTTATAATTTTACTTTTTTGGTTTTTTTTTCCAAAATAAAATACAAGTGTTCAAAATAGACTAGTAGTACTCAACGTTTTTAGTTCTTTTAACACACAACAGATTTGTTGTTTTAAGTGTTGTTTTATAATGTTTGGTCTGTTTTTATAATTTTACTTTTTTGGTTTTTTTTTCCAAAATAAAATACAAAAAAACCTATATTTTTTTTAAGTGTTCAAAATACACTAGTAGTACTCAACGTTTTTAGTTCTTTTAACACACAACAGATTTGCTTATCATTCATTATTCAATGGTGACAAATTTCATACTCCAACATTAATCCAAAGGAAAGGAAGAAAAAATAAATGGTGACAAATTTCAAACGGCTCAGGGTTTTGAATGGAAAAATCATGTTATAACTGTCTGTTTCCATTCAAACCCTTAAGACAGAAGAAGAAACAAATAAAAACTCCAAGCCTAAATATTTCCGAGTGTATTTTTCATTTTCCAGCCCAATACTTATTATTTGTATAGTTATCCTCTGTTTAAATTTTAGATCATGGAGGATCATGTATATGGATCGTAGTGTATGACTAACTCCAAGTTTCCTACAAATCTCAATGTATAAATAAATAAAAATCACGATTAACTTTAATCTTTGTAATAATTTCCAAATGAATAAAAATTCTCGCCCACTAACTTTACAGTTACCACAATCACAAAGATCACTACTTCCGTTTACGGTTTATAACATCTCACACAAAACAAAGGATTCGATCACCAAATCTAGAAACAAAGCTAAACTTGCCCATTTCATTTAGATTATACTTTAATCCCGTACTAAACAAAGGAAAACAAATTAGTAATAAATCTTCATCAAAATATTCAACATTAAAATGCATTAATCTCACACAGCCTTGTTAAAATAATGCATTTCCTCCTCCACTACTCTTATTTCTCCTCCCTCTCTTTAAACTCTTACGTTTTGACATCATCTAATGGGAACTCGCCGACTTTTCATCTGTCTCGTCGTTCTTTGTTGTCTTTGTCTACCTCATATCATCGAAGCTACTCCATACGGAGTGTACCACCAACAAGTGTTCGTGGATCAATCGGGCCATGGAAATTTCACGAAAATACAAAAAGCAATCGATTCGGTCCCATCCAACAATCGTCATTGGTTCTTCATCAAAGTTGGAGCCGGTCTTTACAGGTCAGTGTAGCCACATTTAATTGACTTCTAATGAAGGTTACATTTATGCGAAAATGCTTAGTAACGTTTCTCTTATATGTCTTAGGGAGAAACTAAAAATACCGCATGAGAAACCGTTCATAGTAATAGTGGGAGCAGGAAAGAGGAAAACGAGAGTTGAATGGGACGACCATGACTCGGTTGCACAAAGCCCTACTTTTGCTACTGAAGCTGATAACACCGTCGTTAAAAGCCTCACTTTCGTGGTACGGTGAATTTTTGTTTTTGTTTTTGTCTCTTTTGTCTTCTGTTGATTAATTTGATTCTCTTTGATTAAATATGAAAAAGGGTTTTTTTTTTGTTTAATCGTGGGTTTTGTTTTCTTTTTGTTTTTTTCATAGAATACCTATAATTTCCCGAGAAACGGGAAAGTGAACAAAAACACTAGGGTTCCTGCGGCGGCGGCGATGATCGAGGGTGATAAGTCGGCTTTTTACTCGGTAGGGTTTGCCGGGATTCAAGATACCTTGTGGGATACGGAAGGCCGACACTACTTTTACCGCTGCACCATCCAAGGCGCCGTTGATTTCATCTTTGGTAACGGCCAATCTATTTACAAGGTGATCCTTTACATTCTTCACTTAATAATTAATGTCAATTTTTATTATAATTAATAGTATAATACTATAACCTAGCAAGGATGATATTAAATCGAAATCCAAATTAATCCTGAAATTTTTAGATAGCTAGACGACTTTTGTTTATAATGGGTAAGAATGGGCCAAAAGCTCTTTAGATAGTGGAGATGCTCAATCCAGACAAATCGTGCTAACCGAATGGAAATTGGGAAAAAAAAAATTGATTAATTAGTATAACGTTTTTACTTTTTTCTTTATCGAAAAAATCGAAAAGGAAAAAAATTGAAATTTAATTTCTTTAAAAGTAAAGAAATATATGAAAAACTGAATCCGAACCAAAACATACCAAAAACGATTTATATATTAGATTTTATTTTGATTTGGAAACCGTCTCTCAAAAACGCAAACAAAAGTTAATAAAAGAACTTGATGCAGGCTCAACCAATAAGAATAATGACACTTTGGTTTCCACATAAATGTCCCATTATAGAACTAAAAAAACATAACTACCGTGTGGTGTAGTTTTAATTAAATAAAGTTGTGTTTTGGTGGGTTGTAGAGATGTGTGATCCAAGTGCTAGGAGGGCTGCTACCACCGGGGGTACCTGGTTACATAACGGCTCAAGGACGGACTAACCCGTACGACGCGAACGGCTTCGTGTTCATCGAGTGCCTCGTTCATGGAACGGGCAATGCTTACTTGGGCAGACCGTGGCGCGGTTACGCTCGAGTGATCTTCTACAATACAAACCTGACCAACGTGGTTGTCCCTCAAGGTTGGGACGCGTGGTTCTTCAAGGGTCGTGAATACCAGCTAACTTATGTAGAATATGGATGCTTTGGAAGTGGATCAAACACAGAAAGACGTGTGAATTGGGTCAAGGAGCTAAGTGGAGCTGTCGTTGAAAGTTTGGTTGATCTAAACTTCATTAATAACGGTGGATGGATTCAAGATTTGCCCATTTGATTTCTCATTGCTTATGTTTCTGTTTTTTTTTTTTCTTCAGATTTCTTATTGTCCATTCCCCACTTTTTAGTTTGACTAGATGTAGTGTCATATAATTAGCATTCAAAACAAAAAAGCACATTAATTCTACGAGCTTGTTATTATATTACACATATTATTCATTTTTTTTTCTTTCTTGTAGTATGTATGACATTAGGCAATAACGGATACTAGCATTTTTGTGATAGGTGTCGAGTTAAGCACAACTTTGATCATTTGTAAAACTCATTATACCGTATTTGGATCGTAGTGTGGTGTATATTGTTTAGAGTATCTTATCTAATTGGAGATATTCGCTAAAACGTTAGATGGTGCACCGTTTTGTTTCGATTTTGAGTTTAAAATTATGCATAAGGTAAATAAAACATAATCTTTCATCAACAAGATTTAAATTAAACATGGACTTTATAAAAAGAGCATTTAACATTATTTTCGAGATTTAACTTCATTATGGGGTGCCATTTCATCATTTTGGAGATGAAATATTTGTTTGGTTTGATCTTTCTATGTCATCATTTTGGAAATTTAGTTTAGCTTCAACATATATATATCGATGGAACCATTTCAAGTTTTCAACGACACTAATCGCACTTATCGCATACTAATCAAACTGATGAAACAGAAGAGCATGA
The DNA here is from genome assembly GCA_020283515.1 of Alliaria petiolata. Classification (NCBI taxonomy): domain Eukaryota; kingdom Viridiplantae; phylum Streptophyta; class Magnoliopsida; order Brassicales; family Brassicaceae; genus Alliaria; species Alliaria petiolata. The sequence goes on from JAHZTW010000001.1 coordinate 203,939,071, forward strand.
AACAAACCTTTTATTTTTGTAAAAAGCCGGCTGTATTAACCTTTCTTAAAATCGTACTACTACTTAATAATATAATATACCAGAAAAAAATATACATGTAAAATATTCACAAATTGGCGAAGTTGGTAGACACTTCAGTTATACAAAAATACTCGCAAGCCATGTGTTTGACTCCAACTTGTTAGGTTGTTATAATTATATAACTTTTTTTCTATGTTTTTGTCTTATTCAACTTTTAATCAAAACATGTTAACAAAAATTAACTGTTTTTTGTTTTCCTTCAATGTTTTTATTTTTTAATACATATTTGATTGGAACTCTCAATAGACCGAACGCTTGGCTATTGGTCATCCTCTCTTATCGTTCAAACTCAAAGTATAACGGATTCAAACCATTCTCAATCTTATGTGGCTATTGGTCATCCTCGGTGGCTTAATAGAGTCTTTGTAATTGAGAGTTTTTTTGTCCACTGTCTAAGCCGTTGTATTCTGTTAGTTTTTGACATCTTTTGGTTGGTATGTATAGTCTATAATATATATTTTTGGGATATCAATTTGGATTGATGCAAGATTAGATTTGTATATAATTCTTCTCTCTTGTAAAAGGATTCCACCATATGAATATAATTTTCCAAAAAATATCAAAACATGTATAATGTATTAAAAGAACAAAGGGTTGGTAAATCAATTTTCTTCTAGTTTCTGGTTTCAAATATACTATAGTCGAGAACATTCATTCTTATATACAGCCAAAAATCGCCGTATACCAAAAAAATCTTTAAAGATCAATATTACTATTTCTTTTGTACGAATTGATGGCTGCGTTTGGAAATTTGGAAATTAATAATCTTGATTATTTTTATCAATTCTATTTTCATATTTAGCTCCTTTTTCTGACGTATCAATTGAATATTATGACTTTTGGATATTTTTTTAGCAGTTGATTACATGATTTTATCACTTGCAATAAGTCAGTTATCCCAGGCAAACGCCTCTCTCTTATGATAGCATTAGCACTCTAAGTGAAAGTATTTCAAAACTGATTATTAAACTGTTTTTTGAATTTATATTTTGAAAGTTATTCAAAAGAAAAAACTGTATAATTGGCACAAAAAAAACTATTAACTTTAAGATTATAACAATGAACATGTTTCACCCTAGTTGAGCTTAAATTCGTTTTCACACTTATAATTACGAAATGAACATATATATATATATATATGCTATAGTATTATTTGCAATATCTAGTTTCCAACAACTACGTAATTTAATACAAAAGCCAACTTAAGAGTCTTTAGTCATGTTACTATGAACACATGTTTTACAATAAATTTATCAAAAAAGGGGTTGGTGGATAGAGATAGTTTTAAATATATATATGATGATGATCAAATTTAGTAGTTAATATAATTCTTCTTTTCACCCAACCACCTATTGTTTCTGTATACATTTCGTATATAAATATTTTCTCGTGTCTTATTTCTATTCTGGTGAAAAAAAAATATAAATGATTTTAGCATTTAACTAAAAACTATTGGACTCAACCTTAAACATAAAAACAAACCGTATCATTTGTCATTTCTTTTCTTTTTTTGGGTTTAAAAAAGAAGGTAACATTTGTCGTTTCTTCACAGGTTTGTATGAAACTATGGACACTAATATTTTCTATTCTAAGAAACTAGCGTTGTTGACTAACTCTCAAAAGGACAAAATAACGCATACTACAAAAAATAAATTGATCAGATTAGCGAGGTTAAAAAAATATAAACACAACTATAATTGGAAACAGTGACATCCCAACTATATATACAATTCTATAAATCGGGAATAGTTGTTGAACAAAATATTTTCATCATGAAGATTAATCCTATTCCTATCCAACTAAAAAAGTTTAACACTGATTGCATCATGAACTATATAATAATTATTAAAAAAAACTATATGATAATTAAGCCAATTTCTATATTAATTTAAACGGTGTCAGTCAACCAGTTAATCTGTGTTGATTCAGACGTCAGTTTCCAAACAATAATTCAAACTTTACTGTTATTTCAATCGTAATAGGTTATTATATATCTTAGATACAAAAAGATGTTCGACTCTTTTATCTACAAACAATCTAATCAGTGTTTTAAGATAATGAATTATTGAGTTTCAAACTCTCTTTTTTAATTAAATCTTTGGGCCCGAAATAAAACTGTTCATAGTTCCTACTATATCTCTTAATCGTTCCTCCTTAGTTTTATTTTTCTTGAGTTATTATATTCTTTAATCAAACAAATAATATAATGAGAAATTGATTCAAACAGCTTCATTTTAAATTTTCAGTTTAATAATAACTCCAAAAACCTTGTAAATTATTTTTAGCATTATTAGAATGTCGTTATACATATTTCGAAAGATTTTTCTAATTTTTAATTAAATCGTTGGGAAAGTTATACATAATTAGAAAGGTTTTTCTAATTCAAATTTAAGAAATCGTGAGTATCTATCTTATATGGGAATCGAACCCGTGTCTGTTCTTTTCTTACTTAAGACTCAGAAAAAAAAGAAGCCAGTCCAAGTAGGGAGGCCGCCGACTGTCTCACTAGATATATATTTAGGAAGATTTTTCTAACTTTAATGAAATTTAAAAAGTCATTAGCTATTTATGATTGGGGTTATTTTTTATTAAAAAAAATTATTTCATGCTTTTTAAGAAATATCATCATCTTACAATGTAATTAAATAATGATGATTAATAAATACTTTAAAATCAAAGTACCTCTGCGGACAAATTATTAATAGATTACAACATGTTCCCTCTATGTTCACGCATTTCGGAGAGAGAGAGAGGGTCCGTCCAAATCTATCCACCCGTCACTTCGCTGTCTCGAAAGAATCCGGAGCCTGACCCGGATTAGACCCGGATCCGAATCTCCCACAATCTGCATACCACCCAAATTTTCTTTCCCCACAAAAAAAACTTTTCTTTCACTTTCCCGGGAAAACAGGCGACGGAATTGGAAAATGTACTCGGCGATTCGCTCGCTTCCTCTCGATGGTGGGCACGCCGGTGACTACCATGGACCTCTTGACGGAACCAATCTTCCCGGCGACGCCTGTTTGGTCTTAACCACTGACCCCAAACCCCGTCTCCGGTGGACGGCGGAGCTCCATGAGAGGTTCGTTGACGCCGTCACGCAGCTCGGCGGTCCCGACAGTAAGTACTTGTCTCTACTGATTGATTGATTATCTCCGGTTGTCTCTCTTATTTCTTACTGTCTTCGTTAAGCTTTCTGGATCTTGAGTTGAAATGAAATGTGAGCGCAGTTTCTTGTTTTACTTTGCTCAATTCGTAGCTCCCTCTCTTCAAATTTGCAGCTTTTTTTTCTTTTTAGGGTTTGTGGTATCTTCAAGCTACTTGATTCGATGCTGTGTTGTGGTGACTGTTGTCTGTACATTTATTCCCTTTTTGATATTATAGTCAAGGGTAATTAATAAGTGTCAGTATCATCTCTGAAAATTTTGAGTTGTTTTTTTTTGAAGCTTGTAGTCAAGATCCTACTCCAGTTTTGTCTTTTCTTGTTCTCATACTTGTTAATGGAGACCCTTCTGACTTTATTGGCTTGCTCATTTTACAGAAGCAACGCCCAAAACTATCATGAGAACAATGGGGGTGAAGGGTCTCACCCTCTACCATCTCAAATCACATCTTCAGGTTTGTCTTTGTAACTGTACTTGTTTTTACCATGAACAAAAGCTCTATTTAGGTTAATGAAAATAACACCTTAGGTTCTGAGATTTCATTTGAGTTTTAAGAGTTGCAGGCTATATTTAAGTTTCAATATAGCTTCCCAAGTTAGACTTGTTAATAGCAATGATCCATTGAATTCATGGTGTTTGATGGTGTTATGTTTCTTTCTTTTGTATGTGTTTTGCTTGACAGAAATTCCGCCTAGGGAGGCAAGCTTGCAAAGAATCAACTGAGACCTCCAAGGATGGTATCTATTTTCAGTTGACCTTTTTTTTTTGTTTTTGGTGTCTATATATCTGTTTCTGAATCCTCTTTGTCCTACAATCTATCCATATGGTTATTTGGATCCATATTAGTTAAGACACTTCATAGACCTATATCATGTTGGAGGCACACATGACCCTGTTGTTTACTCATCTACTTGGGAACCCTGTTTAGATGAATCTCATTTGCGTGTCCATATCTCGTGACGTCCACTAATTCTGTGATCTTTATGCTGCAGCTTCTTGTGTTGGGGAGAGTCAGGACACAGGTTCATCTTCATCATCATCATTGAGACTGGCAGCGCAAGAGCAGAACGAGTATGGCTACATTTGAATTTTTTCTCTCGGATTTTCTGCTACTAATGGTTAGCAAATTACAATTATATGAACCATTGAACCCTCCTTCTTTGTTTGCGAAAACCAGGGGTTACCAAGTCACTGAAGCTCTACGCGCTCAGATGGAAGTCCAAAGAAGTCTACACGAGCAATTGGAGGTTAGTTTTCTTCATTTCTCTTGCTCTTGTTCTTGAAGATACAAACCACCATGTTTACGAAATATTTGACCGAAAATGCTACGAATCACATTAGAACCATTATCCTAAGTTCCTAACCAGTATTTGTTACCAAATTAGGATGAACATTGCCCCTTGTTTGCATCTGTCCTGTATCTCTTACCTAATTAGAACAAACAAATGCGCCCTTGAGACCTAAACAATGTTGGAGCTTATGCAGTTAAAGTGCAAACCTTTGATTGGTATTTTAGTATGGGCAGGTGCAACGGAGACTCCAGCTGAGGATAGAGGCACAAGGAAAGTACCTGCAATCGATTCTTGAGAAAGCTTGCAAGGCCTTTGACGAGCAAGCTGCTGCTTTTGCCGGGCTCGAGGCAGCAAGGGAAGAGCTATCGGAGCTAGCCATCAAAGTCTCCAATAGCTCTCAAGGAACAGCAGTCCCGTTCTTCGACGCAACAAAGATGATGATGATGCCATCTCTGTCCGAGCTCGCAGTAGCGATAGACCACAAGAACAACATCACAACCAACTGTTCGGTAGAAAGCTCACTGACTTCCGCCACAAATGGGAGCTCGGTTTCTGCTGCATCGATGAAGAAGCGGCATCGTGGAGACAATGTGGGTGTCGGGTATGAAGCGGGCTGGATTATGCCTAGTAGTACCATTGGATAAAGTTTTTAGGAGGAAAGAAATCAATTTGGAAAAAAAGGTAGAGATAAGATTAATTCTTCTTTACTCTGCTTTGGTGGGGGAGATTGTATTATTCGATACAAAACTTGTCATCAAAATTTCATCTTAGCCCCCTACTCATGTACTGTATATATGTTGATGTTGAAGCTTTTAGTGTTTCCTTTAACCTTGCCCTTGTTATTTATTGTATTCAAGTGAAAGGGGTTTCAAGGCAGAAACTATAAAAAAAACAAAAAAAGATATAATAAGAATTATTAAAAAAAAAAACATTGAAATGATGAAAGTGCCACCAAAGTTTGAGCCTTTAACTTTGGTACCATTCGTAGTGCCTTTCTTCATGAGCCTTTAATATCCTCCATGTTTCTCTGGCATCTTTGGTTTAATTTGAACCCTCAAACTAAATTAATTTTGCGAACCCTGGAACTCTTGAATAACCTAACATATGATTTACCAATCATGCCAATTGAATTATTTAGTATATTACCAAACTGAAACACTTATATTACCAAGTTTTTTCCACTTAAATAGATGATCCGCCAGCGTTCGATGAGTATGTACTCGTACACAAGAAAATTTTCATCACGGTCTCCACAGTAGCCTAGAAGAGAGACCAAATTCTTGTGGCGGAGACCGGTAAGTACAGCGATCTCGGTCTTGAACTCATTTATCCCTCTTTCATCGATGGACTTAGAGTCCATCCTCTTGACTGCAATCATAGTGCCGTGAGGATGTTCTCCTCTATAAACAACGCTTGAACCTCCTTTTCCTAAGATGTTTTCATCGCTAAAACCGTTAGTGGTATGTCGGAGAATCTCTATCGAGTAAGGATTACTACCTTCACGTCCACTTTCACCAATAACGTCCTCGCCAATCAATGCAGCGCTATCGTCCTCAATTTCCATTGTTGTGGATTTCCTAAACTTGTACATCCAAACCAATAAACCTATAACGGTTAGGATGACAAGTGAAGCCCCAACTGAGGCCCCAATGATTATGGCAAGCGAAACACCTCCTCTTGACCTATGCATGAGAAAAGAGTTCCCTGGTTTGTAAATAAACTTTTTGGATCTCTGAAACTCTGGAACTATTCTTTTTAAATTATTTTTGGACACGTCAAGTATCCGTAGCGAGGGAAGTGCCGCCAAAGATGAAGGAACTTCTCCAGTGAGGTTGTTTCCCTGGAGATGAATTACTTCAAGGGCAGATAGAAATCCTATTGCGAGCGAGATTATGCCACCTAGAGATAATTCGGAGGTGTTAATGGAGATGACTTGAAAGTTGTTGAAGTTGCATTTCACTCCTTTCCATTTGCAATCCATTTGCAATATGCAAATGGTGATATTGTTGATCGGAGAAAACATAAAAATAAAAATATATGCAAATATTAAAAGAAAAATATGCATATTATGAGCAAAATCTAAGAAAAATATAAGCAAATATAAAAAAAAAAAAAAATTGCAGACTAAATTTGAGACATTAACATAAATAGAAATGATTATAAACTCAAAAATATCTACAACAACAATTTTATCTTTACTCAATCTTAATAAAAATAATTTACTATCACTACATAATAGCATTAAAAACTACTTAAACATTCATGAATCGTGGCCATAATATTTTTTGAACTTACCAAAAAGGGACACGATTATAACCTATTTTAAAATAGTGATTGATACGATTACGATTATAAAGCATTCGGATCCGTCCAACGTACTCATAGGAGATGGGATGAGAGCGAAGATTTCAGATTTTGGATGTATTATCCTCGCACACGAGGGAGTAGACTCAGTTGAGACAGCAAAAGTGGCAGGAACCTTCGGCTATATCAACCCGCACTATGTTGGTAAGTTAAATTCTATAAACTCATTTCATTTCTAATTTTTAAATGTGTATAAGTATTTGCTAATTGTTTTTGAAATTATATATGTAGCTAGTAGAAGGGTAACGAAAAAGGCGGACGTCTATGCATTCGGGTGATCCTAATGGAAATGATCACTGGAATGAGCGAGGATGAGCAAAACTTGGTGATGTGGCTGCGTCCGAATATCAAAGATACAAATTTCCTGAACTCTGTTGATCGGAACATAGCAAACGATGAAGAGACCATAGAGAGCATCAAGAAAATTGCAGTATGAGCTAGATACTGCACATCTCAAGAGGTTGAAAGTAGACCAGATATGTTTCAGACAGTGAACTATCTGGTTCCTCTTGTAGAGCGTTGGGAGTAGGCCTGGCTTTGGCCATGTGTTGAGGGTGCAAATACACATGGAGATAAGATTATAGACTCTAAAATGCTTCCAACAACATGTTAATCTTTATTCTCTCTTAATAAAAATAATTTATTTTCTGCTTTAAGCATTCATCAGTGATTATGTTATAAATATAATAATTGATTTTCAATCGTTAATGTTAATGACATCATTATGTTGATTTGAAAGAGTTAAGATCATTACATAATATCATATTATGTGAAATGATTATATATTATCTAAAATTTAACTAAAATATTATTCAAATAGCTATCAGAAAAAGAAAAAAAAAAAAAAAAAAAAAGAAGAGTAACATCTAGTTGGGAACACCCTGTTTTGTTGAATCTCATTTGCGTGTCCATATCTCGTGACGTCCACTAATTCTGTGATCTTTATGCTGCAGCTTCTTGTGTTGGGGAGAGTCAGGACACAGGTTCATCTTCATGATGGTTAGCAATTTACAATTATATGAACCCTCCTTCTTTGTTTGCGAACCAGGGGTTACCAAGTCACTGAAGCTCTACGCGCTCAGAAGGAAGACCAAAGAAGACTACACGAGCAATTGGAGGTTAGTGTTCTTCATTTCTCTTGCTCTTGTTCTTGAAGATACAAACAACCATGGTTACGAATATTTGTCTCAAAATGCTACGAATCACATTAGAACCATTATCCTAAGTTCCTAACCAATGTCCAATCCAAAAAATAGGATGTGGTTATTCACCAATATTCTTTGTTCTTCGGTTGTATAAATGAACAGTGATCCCTATTTCCATCTGCTCTGATTAGAACGAACAAACGCCCCCTAGAAGTTGAAACAATGGTCATAACTTTTGTAGGAGTTTATGCAAACCTTTGATGGCTAGCTCCAATAGCTCTTCCGTTGCTGCCTTGAGCTCTTCCCTTGCTGCCTCGAGCACGGCAAAAGCAGAATAGCATGTTGCATAAACTCCTACAAAAGATGATGATGATGCCATCTTTGTCCGAGCTCGCAGTAGCAATAGACCACAAGAACAACATCACAACCAACTGTTCAGTAGAAAGCTCACTGACTTCCGCCACAATCAGGAGCTCGGTTTCTGCTGCATCGATGAAGAAGCGGCATCGTGGAGACAATGTTAGCGTCGGGTATGAAGCGGGCTGGATTATGCCTAGTAGTACCATTGGATAAAGTGTTTAGGAGGAGAGAAATCAATTTGGAAAAAAAGGTAGAGATAAGATTAATTCTTCTTTACTTTGCTTTGGTGGGAGATTGTATTATTCGATACAAAACTTGTCATCAAAATTTCATCTTAGCCTCCCTACTCATGTATATATGTTGATGTTGAAGCTTTTAGTGTTTCCTTTAACCTTGCCCTTGTTATTTTATTGTATTCAAGTGAAATGGGTTCAAGGCAGAAACTATAAAGAAACAAAAAAAGATATAATAAGAATCATTGAAAAAAAAAACATTGAAATGATGAAAGTGCCACCAAAGTTTGAGCCTTTAACTTTGGTACCATTCGTAGTGCCTTTCTTCATGATTCTTTATGCTTTACTTAATCTGCTACGCTTTGTTCCTCTAATCCACCTTCGCAACGAACCATCAAAATTAACATGAGTGAGTTCTTGTTTTTCTTAATATCCTCCATCTTTGGTTTAATTGAATACATAAGTTTTGAAATACAAAAAAATCCGTGTAGGAAGTATGCTCTGCTGCTGTGTTAACTCGAAGAGCAACAAGAAGTATGCTGAGCTGGACGCGAAGCTTGAACGGAAGATGGTGGAGAGCCGGAGGAATTATCCGGGACACCGGAGATTGAAGTCGATGGATTCAATAATCATGAAGTTTCCTAAGCTAAGAGAAGGATTAAGAAACATCAGAAGCGTTTTCGAATCATATGGTAACGTTTTCTTGAAACTCTAAGATTCCACCGGTTTAGAGTTTTTTTTAAAAACATTTTGGTTAATGAGAATCCACAGATAAAGATAGAAACGGGACAATCGATATGGAGGAGCTGAAGAAATGCTTAGAAGAACTAAAGCTGAGTTTGTCGGAAGAAGAAGTGAAAGGTTTATACGGATGGTGTGATGTTGATGGAAGCAAAGGGATACAGTTCAATGAGTTTATTGTCCTTCTCTGTCTCATTTATCTTCTTGCAAAACCTTCCTCTGAATCTAGCGCGGTAATAATAATCAACTAGATGTTATAATTTTATTTTTTTGTTTTTTTAATTTTATTTAAATTTTTTTTTTTTTTTTTTAAGGAATCGAGAGAGATGGGTACTCCGAAGTTGGTTGAATCTATATTTGATCCGATAGTGGAAGTGTTCTTGTTTTTGGACAAAGATGGTAAAGGGAAACTGAACAAGGCTGATGTGATAAATACGTTGAATAACGAAGACTATCCGCTAGAGAGATCTCCTTCACATGTCACCAACATGAGATTCGGTAATATATATAAATCGCTCAATCTCTTTCTCTATGAGTTTTATTCAGATGAAATGGATTTTGATTACTCATTGGGTTCTTCTCTATATCCTCTGTTTTTGTTTGTTTGTGTGGTGCAGAAGAAATGGATTGGGGAAGAAAAGGGAAAGTGGGTTTTAGAGAGTTTCTATTTGCTTTCATTAGTTGGGTTGGTCTTGATGACGCAGAGGATGATTATATGAGCAGCTAAGAAATTATTTTTTATTTTTTTTTTATTTTTTATTTAAGATGATTCTGTAAGTTTGTTTAATTTTTTTTTTTCTTTTAAATTTAATTTAAATTTTTTTCACCACAAGGCATCATCAAACTTTCACATTCAAAAGAAAGAAGTTACATACAAACATGGAAATATCATTTCTTGTTATTGTTTCCTTTGCTTGCTCCGGAAGTAGCTGCTGCAGCTTGAGCAGCTTTCTTCGCCGCTTTCTCTTGTAATGCTTTTGCATCCCTAAACCGTTGAAATCGATTAGGATCTCTGTTGTAAACGTATTCAAGATGGAAATACGAGTATTTGGTTTTTACCTTTCACGGCGTTGCTCCGGAGTTAATCCGTCGTCTTTGTTCTTTCCTTTGCCTCCGGTACGAGCTTGAGCCCTTTCACGGTCTCGCTCTCTCTGGCTTCCTCGTGCGAATTCGCCAATCAGAACAAAAGCAAGAATCAAAGAAAACAACAAAAAGAGCTAACTTGGTTCTTATAAAGGGCGATCAAATCGATAAAAAAAAAAAACACAAATTTAGCAAACCACTGAGAGTATCATCATCACCCTCAAGATCAGATCTGCATAGAACTCGAGAAAGCTTCCGTCTTTGTATAGCTTCAAAATCAGATAATGGAAATTAATAAATCACACACAAAAAAAACCCTCATAAAAGATTCAAAGCGATTCACACGGAGAAACCAATGACAATTGCTGATCTAAAATCAAAACCCTAAAATTTAACAAATTTTTTAGGATTTTCAGCCTTGTGGAACACGCTAACCCCTTTTCCAAAACAGATGATTTGTTCAATGGTACAAATCCAGAACTTACGAAAGAAACAATCAATCGAAGGTAAGAAACGATTTGAACAAAGAGAGATTTCAAACGAATCGACAAGGATATGAGTCATGGTGAGCTTAGCCGAGAAATCCGCGTAGCAGATAGATCCGGAGAGATCTCCGATGCAGAAGCCAAAAGCCAGAGAAGGAAGAAGATTGATGGAATATTATATTTATTTATATAATATGGGTCAAACGCATTCATCGTGTGCGTCGTCTCTCCTTTTCCCCATAATCGACTAATCGTAATTTCTGGATTCTTTATCGGTTTGGTTCGGTTCTCTTTGGTTCTTCAGTTTGAGGGAAATTGGTCTTAATTTCGGTTTGAGTTGCATTATTGACACTGAACTGAGACCGAAACATGACTTCAGTTTGGTTTGCCGTAACTTCTGTTAGGGAATTTCTGGTTCTTTTTTTTTTTTATGTGATTTTGGTTTTGTTTTATTTTTTTGACGGACCCATCTAGGAGCCATTATGATTTAACACTCAACTTCAAGTTGGAGGTGTTGAAAAACATACAAATGTAACTCAACTTGGTTATGCCAAATTGAAGAAATTATAAGTTACAATTCGCTTAAAAAGAAAAGAGCAAAATATATATGTTATTTTCTTTATATTAAAAAACCTTTTATTTTATTTGAATTGTATACATAGACATAGACTTCATCAAAACAAAAAACAAAAGACGTTTTTTTCTTAATTTGTATTATCATAATCAAGGACATTTTGATGTACCTTCTTGAGTTTTCCAGTTGTTGTAACAAGGACATTCTTCTTTGTATCCATATGTTCCCGATGGAACACACAAACATTGGTTGCAGTACATCAAACATGCACTCTTGTGAGAAGTCGCTGAACATCGATAATCACATGCTGCTGGACACTCTTCACTCACACAAATACACAACATAGTTGAATGAATGTTTGTTAATATTTTGTTCGATATGTATCCATTTTATCAAGGAATATATAAGACATTTTTAAAAAAATTACCTTCAGGTTTAAGTGAACCCTCTCCTCCTTGCTGCAAAATAATTTTGTAATAATAAAAATGATAAGTACAATCCTCTTATTTATGCTAAATTTGTTTTCTATTGATTTTTAAAGTTTTACGAATACCGGGTGGATTAGTTCTGATGGATTTTGTATCTCCTTTGCCTGAGAAAAAAAGTAAAACAAAAAAAAACTACACGAATTTGATCGATTCACAAATTACTACTAGAATGGAAAAAGTTATTAGTAATTTTACATTGGAAAACTGAGTAGCAAACAAAAAGGCGAATACAATGAAGATGGCATTGAACTTAGCCATTCTAGTTTTTGTTCTTAGTTTTTTTTTTTTTTTTGTTGATGTATTTGCATGTCTAATGTTGAATCAATTTATAACCTAAGTTACCAAATTTTCTGTTCATAGGTGTCGCAAGGAAAAAAAGTGGAGGATTTTGTTTTTTTTGTTCATAGCAATGAGAACTATAGATAAACTTTAATTTGGAAGATATTATTGAAATTTACAGTGATTTGTATTAAAAAAAATAATAAATCCATTATTATTCAAACATATGATATGTTTAAAAAAAATATAATTAACTCTAAATTTCAGTTTGAATGCTAATGGATTTTTCAGATGTATGATTGATCACTTTCCCAAAATACACTCAGTCAAAAAGTTAAGGGAAAATTGAAATAAAAGGACATTTTTACTATAGATTTGAAAAACTATACCTTTGTCACAAAACATTGAAGAACTATACTTTAGATTAATGTTAATCCTAATTTGCCCTTAATAATTCAAATAGAAAATTCAATTAATATATATATAAATAATAATTTAGTTTTGTGTTAATTGACAAACTTCTAATTTATATAGAAATTTTCAAATAATGATATTTTCTCATTAATAATAACAAAATTTTAATTCATATAAAATTTTTAGATAAAAGTTTATTTTTATTTCTCTCATTCTTCTTCTTCTAATATTATGATAAGACTAATAGCTTTGTTTGATATTTTATAAAAATTTATTTTTATCGAATTATTTAAATTTTGTATAATTTACAAAAACAACATATACAATTAGTATATACTTCAACAGATCAAACTATACATCTAACATTAAAATCTATCTTCTCAAAACAAAACTGAAAAATATCCTAAAAATTATTTATTTTATTTTGATTATCCCCACTCCTAAGTTATTTTAAGTCAATATATATATAGAATTAATGTTTTGTAGTATTTTTTTTCATTAACAAGGCTTATTTGAAAGTGAAAAATAAATTAAAAAACGAAAATATATAATAAAAATATGTTCATTAAGAAAAAATTTTGATATTCGTTTTAAGCTTAACATTTATTTTGCTATATGTTTTGCAAAATTATATAATAAAAATATCTTTTTTCCATTTATAACTTTTAGAGATTTTGATGAGATTTTTATTTCTATTTATGATACACAAAATTCTAAATTTTGTAGAATGCATATTCTAAACTTTTTAGAACATGTACAAA